>CM061561.1:90014192-91264192 GCA_030864225.1 Capsicum baccatum var. pendulum
CGCGACGCGCCACTGACTGAGATGATGGTGTTTTATGACTGAAACTTAAAATAGTCATAAATTCTTACCTGGTTATCAAATTTAGGCGAATCTTATATTGATGAAAAGCTTATTGAATTTCCCACGTGACAAAAAGTGAAAATCTTGAAAATACCACAGGTATAAAAGTGGATTCATCTTTAAAACAAGTTTTTCACATCTTTGGGATGAATTTAAGCTAGATAGAAGTACCGGGTATTACACAACGGCCAGATATCCTTCAGTGAATCCTAATTTGTTCTTTGTGAAAAGTGATATTATTACTGCACTTCTCCACCCTCCATATCCCTTCCCATCGAAAATAGTGGAAAAAAGGTTCGTCCCTAGATAATTTGTGGGGTGAGGATAGTAGGGTTCTGCTTGATAAACTATATTAGATGTAGAAGATCCAGAACCCACGAAAGATTTATCAGACATTGCGGTCTCAACCAATAATTTGTAACTTGAGAAACTTTCAACCAAAGAATATGTAACTTGATAACTTCTCAACCAAATAATTTGTAACTTGAGAACTGGTAGACATATTAAGAAACTGAAAAGGAAAAAATATTTTCGGAAGATGATTGAAATTAACCTTGCTTTAGTACCATATAGAAATACAAGAAGATTGGGGAGGAAATTTCTTTTCTACTATATTGAATGAATTAATTTTGTAAACAATGAAATTTATTTACACAAGAGAACCACCACTGAACCTAGTCTTACACCAAATACAAATTGGTAGAAAAATATTGTCGACTCCTAAAATAACTAGATACACAATATTTTAAGATACTCTAAATATTATGTTTTCCTAATATACACAAAATAGAATTTTTCATTCCTAATTTATCATTGTAAGTCTATTTTTACCTTTTATTAAACATTTATAATATTTAGCAGACTTATAATTATTAATTACAGGTGATATAACAAAATTACTGTTGAAGTAGACATGTTAGAAGTATTTGTTCTATCTTTTTCTATTAAATATTATTAATTTTCTAGTATGTAAATGACTTATAATAATTAATTAGGGTGATACAATAATATCACAGTTGAAATAGATAATTGTTTAATAAAATACTACTTACAAGTTTAATGTGACCTTAAATGACCAAACTACCCTTATTTTTGAAATCATTGATTGGAAGCACACATGTTGAAACTTCCTTTTCTAATATATAGAAATACAATAAAGAATCAAATTCACACAACAAAATCTATAGGTAGGTCTATTATTAATATAACAAGGATTGGACCAAAACCTTGTGCTGAAATAGAGGCCTAAATAATGGTCTGTGATGAAAGAATAGTGTGAAAATCATCTCCTTCATCATATTAAAAGAAGTTAGAATAATCCCAATAGAGACTGGTTCTAGTGAAATTTTTGTATGTTATGAAGTTGAATCAGAAAGAGTGGATTCTAAAATCATGAACCGTGGAGCTTCAATCTTTTCCGTCAAAGATATGAATCTGGATTATACAATTGTTAAGGAGCAAAGGAAAAGGGGGAGATGGAAACTGAAGAGCGTAAAGCTCAACAAAAAGATGATTCACATGCTTCATAAAGGCCAATGAGAAATATTGTCAAGCCAGTCTTCTATAGAGATAAAAGTTTTGTCAATACATATTCTTGTTTCTTTGCAAGTCCAATCTTGGAGAAGAAATTTTCATCATTTGAAGAAGCAATGAGAGTTAACAAAAAACCATTGAGATCTTCACCAAAGCACACTTCAAAGCTTCGTTTGAGTTCTTTTTCAACAAACGTGGGTAGCTTCCAAAAAATACTTTAAGGGGGAGTGTGAAAAATATTCAAATAGAACTTTTGGAATTATATTTTTTTCTTGTAATTATCTTAAATTATCAAGTGTAGTATCTTGAATAAGTATCTTATAGAATTATCTTGATATTCTGGAGTAGTGCTAGAAGATAAATTTTACTAGAATTTTCTTGTAGCATTATCTAGAAGAATTTCTAGAATCATCCTTGGATAAGTATATATAGGGATGATCTTGTACATTTGTATCAAACCCAACATCAATCCAATTCAAAAAATCTTCTTCTATATCCATGTTCTCAAATTCAATATCTTCCTTCACCTTTCATAGCTTCCTCTTCTCAGTTGAATCTTCTAATATTAATTAATGATCTTGGATAGAAGAAGATTTCTCTTATTATACTTTTCTTCTACAATTCTCTGCACGAAGATGATTGTTAGACACTAGTGCATCTTATCATATAACTAATGACTTGGGAAAGTTTTCTCTTTATTCACTATATGATGGTAGTGATGAACTACACCAAATTGATGGCTTGGGTTTGTCCATCACACATCTTGGTTTTGGTACTATTTCTCTCGATACCTACTAAAAATCCATCTTTCAATGTTTGTGTGTTCCCTCCACTAAAACCAACCTTATATTTGTAATTCTAACTAAGTGTCAATTCAGCTCTTCTCTGACTTTCTTGTGAAGGATCAGTTTCCAAGGGAGATTTAGTTCAAATGCCCACTTGATCAATTCTTGTACAAGAACTTATCCTCTACCATTTTAGATAATCCTATCTACATCAACACTAAAATTCATCAGAGTCCTGGAATCAACATCTTGGTCATCCCAATGCTAGGATCTTTAATTATATTTTGTCTAAGTTTTAATTACAAACATCTTCTAGTAAAGCATTTTTTTGTAATTCTTACAAATGTAATAAAAGTCATCATCAATCCTTTGGTGTTTCTTCTCTAACGAGCAATAGAAATCGTGAGTTATAATATTTTGATAAATGAGGTCCTACCCCTGTGCAATCAATTTATGGGTTTTGTTATTATATTATATTTGTTGAATATTGAACAAAATATATGTGATAGTTTACTTTAAAGGATAAATCATATGTGTATACTACTTTTCCTTAATTTCAAAAACTTGTCAAAAAAACTTTAATTTCAAGATAAAATTGATTTACATTGATGGGGTGGAAAATATTTTACACTCAAAAAAATATTTTCAACCTTGAGGAATAAACCATCTACAAACACTACCTCATGCCCCCACAACACTATGGGGATACGGGACATCGCCATTATCACTTAGTTGAAACTGTCCTTATGTTAGTGTAAACTTCTTCCCTTTTTTTTTCTTTTTGGTCCTTTTCATTCAAATAGTCACGTACCTTATTAATCATCTTTCCACACAACTTTTGTAGTTTTCTTCTTCTAATCACAATCTTTTTAACCATTCTCCCAATTATCAGTCCTTATACATCTTTGGTTTCCTTTTTTATCCTTGCCTTCATCCTTATACCAAGTCTAAATTTGGCCTCAAGTTTGTCCCCTGCATATTTCTTGGTTACTCTTTGCATCAGAGTGAATATATTTCCTATGATTTTAAATCAAAAAAGTACATTACCTCATGTCATGTTGTCTTTCTTGAAAATAGTTTTCCATATCAAGCCTATTCTTCATATTCCCAAACAATTCAAATTTGTATGCTATCCTTTTATTGAATCTTCTCACACCATAATCCCATTCCATTCTAATTTTTTTCCCACTTCTTCTTCATATTCCAATCATCATGTTGAAGAATTGTCATTACGTTGTGATTCTTTTCCTTTAATGGAGAGCACTAATCCTTCTAAATCAATTATTATTACTGATCCTTCACATTATACAAAATAACATGCTTCCTCTATATTGGAAAACACTCACCCCATCGTCACTCATTCTAAGAATAACATTTACAAACCTAAATATGTGCATAACATCACTAAACATCCTTTTTAGAAGTATTGGAACCAACAACAGTTGCGCAAGATCTAGTGCATCTTGAGTAGTACTCTACAATGTCTGATGAATTTAATCCATTAATTAAAAAGGCCACTTGGATTCTTACCCCTGCCAATTCTCCACAAAATTTAGTTGTTATAAGAGGATTTTTAGGGTTAAAATAAATGCAGATAGTTCATTTCAAAAAGACAATTCTTGGTTTGTTGTGAAGGGATACAACCTGAAACCTGAATTAATTTTGGTGAGACATTTAACCTAATGGTTAAGCTAGTACAAATTCATGTGGTTCATACTTTATTAGTTCCACATTCTTGGCCTATCATTCATTTGGATGTGAACAACCTTTTTTACATGGTCCAATTAGAAGAACATGTGTTCATGAAACAACCACAAAAGTTTATTGATCCATCCAAACAACAACATGTCTGTAAATTAGTCTAGGCTCTTTACAAACTCTAGCAAGCCTTGAGGGCCTGCTACCAAGAACTACGATCATTTACCTTAAAGTTTGGCTTTTGACAATCACAAAGTGATCACTTTTTTTTCATATATTGTCAAGGTACCACATGCTTCTATTTATTAGTGTATATGGATGATTTCATTCCAATAGGTAACAACTCATCCTTCATCAAGTAGTTTATTTAATCCCTTGGAGCGTAGTTCTCACTAAAGACTCTCTGTGAGTTATATCTCTTTCTTGGTGTTGATGTTAATGAAAATTCAAAAGGCATTTTTTCTTTCTCATTATCATTATATTAGAAAGATTCTTCAACATGCAAACATAGAGGGTGCTGATGAAGTGTATACTCCAATTGCTATAACATATTCTTTACTTAAGTCATGTTGCATTAAAGATGCTCTTGAACCCACTCATTATTCCCAAGTGGTTGGAAGTTTATTTAAATCTTATAATGCTTGATACTGCTTCAACTATTCAATCTCTCATAGTTTATGTATTTTCCTAATCATCATCATTGGTTTTGGTCTTAAGCATCTACTAAGAGATTTGAAATCTACTATACCTTTTGTCTCCATATTACAATTATTTTTTGGGTACAAAATTTGTATTTACAACACTGAACTCTAACAAAATGTTAAAGAACAACTTTAAGAACAATAAAGTTGTTCAAACTATTTTCTTAAAAATTGTAAAACCAATATTTAGAAAGAGATGAAGACATAAAGAATCAAGTCCACTGAATTCACGATGTGTTCTTAAGTAATTTATTCCCCTCAAGTACTTGAGGTTTATAGAATATATCCTCCCAACATAAAGTGATTCACTTCAGCAAATAGTGGTACCTCAAATTTGCTAAACATCAAACACACTCAAATTTTGTGCCTTTACTAGAGGAAAAATTTAGGAATTTATAGTCAAAAGGTGGTGCTTTAGAAAGAAAGCAATAGTTTTTGAAAAGACACATTGTTTTACACTGTTAGTAACTTGTGGAACACATTTTCACCCATAGGTGGACCACATGCCATTGTAGGTCATTGTTTATCAAAAAATAGAATGTCACACCTCACCTACGAAGCCCATCTCTATTCGATGATGGTGACCTACACCCATAGATCCTTTTTTGCTTTTTCAAATAGTGCTTCAAAGGGTTGCATCCTTTTAAGGTACGTTGTGACATGCGTCCGCACATGCTCATGTGCATCCGCATATTGAGAATATTTTCTTATTAGACATATGTATTAAAACATTATTAACTCTAATGTTTTAAATGAATTTGTTCCAAAAAGATAATCTCTCAATCGATTATTTGATAAATCTAAAACTGAAGCTGATGTCGAGTTGTGCGAGTGATGATAATAAAGATGTGAGGATTACTTTGTTATTGCCTCACTATCAACATGAAAGAGTGATTCTATACTTAAGCACAAGAATATTTCCTTCTCTCACCAATGCGGGAGAACTTTCTTTAATAAAGTGAATATATATTTCGCATTTTCCTCCATTTTCCATCCACTTTATATAAAATCAAACAATCCCCCATATTAATGGGGAATGTCTATATCAAAAAATATATATGGACAAGTGTGTGATATGTAAGCAAAGACTAATTGCATCTGAAGAAGTAGGTTTTCCTTTGAACTTATCATAGTGAACTTTTATCGGATACACTCGATCAATTGGTAGATATGATATCTTTGAACCATCAAACTTTGTATACACCTAGAAAATACAAGTCACATAACCAACCTTTTATTATTTCAAGTTCTCAAGGTTTTGTTCTTTTCAGCCATGAACACTTTCTGTTTTTATCAGAGCTTAGAGAATAGGCCTTACTATCATTATCCCTGAAGTGTTTTCACTTCACACTTACATAGGTGATTCCAAAATGTTTAATTTTATAGTTTAAACTATTTGGTCAAATTTTTCAAACATAGAAACCATTAAAAAGCTCCAAATAATAAGCCTTATCCTTGTTTCCTAAACATTGTCTTCATCATGAGAACAGGTTGGGTTAATTGACAATGTTGTACTGTCAGTCACAAATTTTTTTAATCTCCTTGAACCTAGATCCTTGCATCTCCTATTTTCTAGGTAGAGTTACTGCCATGATGTCTTGTCCTAGGATGTAAACCCATTTCTTTTGATGATCTATTAACTTCTCTCTAGATAGGCCTTTTGTAAGTAGATTTGACATATTATTCTTTGACTTCACATAGTCAATATTGATAATTCCATTGGATATTAGTTGTCTAATGGTAATATGTATTCATATTATATGAGGAGAGTTACCATTATAGATCATGCTCCCTTCCCTACCTACTGATGCTTGACTATCAGAGTGTATGCTTACTGGTGCCAAAGGTTTGGTCTAATAAAGGTTATCTTTCAAGACATTTTGGAGGCATTCAAATTTTTCACTAGCTTTATCTAACATAATAAATTCAGATTTCATTATAAAGCAAGCAATACATGTCTGTTTGGATAATTTTCGAAAGACTGCTCTTCTACCAAGTATAAATATATACCCAATAGTTTATTTTAATTCATTTAATTCAATGATCTAATTTTCATCACTATGTACTTCAATTATCATTGGATATTTGTTATAATGCAAAACATAGTTTTGAGTATGTTTTAGATACCCCAAAACTTTTTTATTGTCATCTAATGAGTTTGATCGCAATTACTCATGTACTAACTCAATTTATTAATAGCACATGCTATATATGGTCACATACAATTCAAGATATACATAAAAAATTTCAACATTCATGCATATTTCAATTGTTAGTCACTTTTACCTTTCACTCTTTGGAAGTGCAAAGCTCAAATCTAAGAGTCATGGCAATATTAAAATCCAAATACTTAAAATTGTCAAGCACCCTTTTAATGTAATTAAACTATGATAATGCCAACCCTTGTGGAGTTTTGTAAATTCTTATCCTTAAGATCAAATTAGTAACTCTAAGGTCTTCCATATAAAATTGAAACACCCTGGTTTCTGGACCTTAGAAATTTTTTTAGAATTCTAGTTTCTTCACCGAGTACAACTCATGGGTATGAGATATATATAGGTGTATAAATTTTATGGTCTAGTCATATTTTTACCAGTGTCGGTTGGTGGGATTGATTTTGGTCACTAGAATGGGTACGACTTGAATGGTACAGGTCGTATGGTTAGATACAGATTGTTTTTTTTGGGTATTCCTTAGTTTAATCTTATACGTGGGAACTTAAGTTGTATTTAAGTATGAGTGGCTCACCTTGATCCATAAAATAGGGTACGAGTTGTACCCAAGACTCGTATGGTGGTTAGTGTTAAATACTTTTAGGATTTAATTCTTCCAGGGGTATGGTTTATGGGTACCAGTCATATACTTTAATAAAACTTGGGTTTTAGTGTTTTGTACCATGGATAGTGTTGGGTCCAAGGGGGAGTACAATAGTATGAGTGGTGGGTACCACTCGTATAGGGAGAATACAAGTTGTAAGGGTCAGTCATATCCCTGTGACGGGATTTTTGTACAACTTAAGTAGGGGTATTCTAAACATTTGCTCCACTTATCCTAATAATGTCCCATAACTTAGATTGCTCTTGGGAGGTTATTTTACCTATTATTTTATTTTTAAACACTTGGAAAACACTCTTAAATCCTTTCTAGAGTTCTTGTGCAAAATAAGCCAGGGTTTTATCACAAGGAGTAAATTGGGGTTTGTCTTGTTGATTTCTCTTCATCATCATCTTGGATTAAGGTATGTTCTATTCTCTCATTGTTAGTTCCAATTGAAGGCATAGTTTTATACAATATTTTCTAATTTAAATATTGTATGATTTGGGTTTTCAAATATGATTTGGGGTTTTGGATATAAATGCTTTGTTATAGTTTTCCTATGATTTAATTATGCTTTTATATGCATTAATGATGTTTTTGGATAATTGGTTGCATAGGAATGGTTCTTTGGTAATGGACTTTGTTTTTGAAAATACTATGCCCCCAATGTATTTGATAAAATGCCTATAACAATGTTTTCACTATAATATTGGTTTTTCAATAGAACTTATGCATGGTTTAAACTTGGTAATGGGTCCCTAAATGATATGAATGTTTTAACTGGTTTTGAATGAATGGGAAAGGCCTTAGTGTACATAGTTTTGGTTAATTAGAAATCATATGGGATACATGGGATTCCCCTAAGGTTTCGCTATGGATAATACTTACAAGTTATTATTGGTATGACAATACCACTACTAATAGCCATGGTTTACAATAGTGGAATAATGGTTTGGTTGGCAAATGGTTTTAATTAGGCTAAAAGTAGGGATGGAAAGCAACATTGTAGAAGGTGGAGGCTCTAGGGGGATCTAAATTAGAACTCATATTTGTCAATGTCAGGTTTGGTCCTAGAGACCGTGTGCATGATGTCAAATTGTATATTTTAGGGGATGTACTAGTCATCTAAGGTTTTCTTTCCTGGTCGTGTGGATTCACATGTTGGGGCCCTTTCAGTAGGGGGAGATGAACTCATATAGCCCATGGGTGGTTTGGACAGCAAAGCTACATAGCCCAGGTAAAGGTTTTAATGTCATGCTAAACCTGGTCCCCTTTTCTGACATGGTTATATATATATGTATGGTTGTGTGCATATGGTTAGTTTTTACCTGGTTTTATAAATGACATTACTTTATTCTTATCCTAAGGTTATGCTAGCATTCACCCGCTAACCTGTATTTAGGTGTTGTATCCCCATGCGGTATAGGAATTTTACTTCTCCAGCTTAGCGATTTCAGACTTTGAAGTGAGTAATTGGATTGAAGTAATGAGCTTCTATCTATTTGAAAGGCTCTATTTCATGGATGTTATTTCATACTTTGACTTATTTATGGATGTTTGTTTTCTCTATGGTTGGGGGAATGTCCTAATTGGATTTTGGTTTTCTTTGGGGTAGAGGCTTTATTGGTACTACTATGTTGGAATCGGTAGGGTCGATAGTGATGTCAGTCTGTCTTTTTTATTGGTATTAAGGCTGATATTAGTTGACAATATTATTGGTTCTTCCATCATATTTAATTTTGGGAGTAATCATATTATGTTTTGGATCGAATTTGGTTATGTCTTAGTTTATAGCCCTTGGTTTGGTATTGGTTTGTCTTGGTGGTTTAGTTGGTATGATTTGTAGATGAGATAACTTGTTAGGGTTGGTCTAGAAATAGACCTATCCTAAAGTCAGTCCTTGTCCAATTATGCTCTCTTGTTATATGTTCGAAATTCAATTGTCTCAAGGTATACTAATGGTGGTTAGGTTAGGTAATAGGGGGTAGTCCCCGATCCTGGTTGGAATTAGAATGCCCATTATGACTAGGCCCCTAATTAGGTCATGTCAAGTTGGTATCAAAGCTTTAGGTTCATAGTTAATTGGGAGTCCATAAAGCCATATCTGGTAAAGTCACTTTCAAGGGTGTATAGTATGTCACACTTATAAGAGAAAGGCTACAAGGCATTTAGGAATGTTTTTTCGTTCTTGGTATTCTATTTTTAAGTCTGGAGTCTAAGTCCTGGAATTCTTCTCTAATCCTTAGTTATTCACTTTTTAGATCATGCTTCAACGATCTGGAACACAAGGAAACTCTTCAGTCCCATATGGGTACAATGTTGGTGGGGTATATCCCACATCTTGATTTTATCTTCGATCTCAAAGTTCTATCCTTAATAGCTCTGGAGTTCCTCTAGTTGCTACTAGTCTTCCTTAGAGTGAGGTGACTAATGCATAATTTTGCCAGTCTGTTCATTCTATTGCTCAGTTGGTTGCTACTCAGGCTGAGCGAGATGCATTTGGTGGGTTATCTGTTAAGGCCATAAGGGTAGTTAGTGTATGAAACTGAATCTTCCTACTTTTACTAGTTTGAAGGTGGAGAAGGATCCTTAGGGTTTCTTGGATAAAATGGTGAAGATATTTAGTGTAGTCTTGGCTACAAATATGGAAGGTGTAAACTTTGCATCTTATCAGCTCAAAAATGTTGTATACCAATGGTATGAAGAATGGGATAGGGATAAAGTTGATATAGAGGAGTCATCCTAAAGGGATGCTTTTTTGGGATCATTTCTTTCCTCAAGAGCTGAGGAAAGCAAAGATAGAAGAGTTTATGAATCTTAAGCAAGAGAGAATATCTGTCAAGGGATATGCCTTGAAATTTCACTAACTGTCAAAGTATGCTCCTAATTTGGTGGCTGATATACGGGCGAGAATGTGAAAGTTTGTTTATGGCTATTTTAGGATTTGATCTTGGAAAGCAAAACTGCTTTGCTGATTAAGAATACAAACATTTCTAGGTTGACTGTTCATATGCAGTAGTTGGAGGATGAGAATAGGGAACATGCAATTTATGAGATAGGTAGGATAAGAGGAGCAGGTTTTTAGATTAGGGAAATGCTTAGTCACAAGGTAAAAAATAGCCAAAGAAGAAGTGGATGAGTTCTGGTTCTTTTTGTTCTGTTAGCGCTCCTTACTCGAGGCAGTCAAGTAATAAGTGTCAACAAGGTGGTGATAATTTCTAGGCATAGGGTTCCCAATCTCAGGTGAGTAGGGGTCAATCCATTTCTTTATGCCTTCTTTGCCGGTTTTGTAGTCGTCATCATTGGGGTTATTGTGATAAAGGAAAGGACAAATATTATAAATATGGCCAGCCAGGCTATATGTTCAAGAATTGTTTGGTTGGTGAGGGAGCTTCGAGAGCGGTCAAAGCTTCAGTTTCTTTATTTTTTGCTTCTGCGCCCCGTAGTGCAAGTTCGATGTCTACTCCTAATTCTGGTACCGGCACAAGATGGAATAAGTTGTATACTCTTGCATCTTGACAAGAATATGAGGCATCACTTGATGTTGTTACTGGTATGTTACAACTCTTTTCTCATGATGTGTATTATCTGCTTGATCTGGGCCCACTATTTCTTATGTGACCCCATTAGTGGATGTATGTATTAGTTTTGATCCTAAGATTGCTTTGAATCCTTTTTCTATTTGTACCACATAGGTGACTTAGTTATTGTTGAGAGAGTCTATGGGGGGTTGATATCTGTTAGTGGTAGGCAGACTTTGGTGGATTTGTTTGAACTTAATATCATAGATTTTGATATTATTCAATGGATGGCTTGGTTACACTCTTGTAATGCGTCCTTGGATTGTTAGACCTATAAGGTTGTCTTTAGGTTCCCTGGTGAACCCATCATAGAGTAGGAGGGTGGTTCCCTAGATCCTAGGGGGAGGTTTATTTCTTATCTTTTAGCTCAAAGGTTAATCTCTTAAGGATGACTTTATCACTTGGTCCGGTTAAAGATTCTAACTCGCTAAGTCCTTCTTTACAGTCAGTTTAGATGGTAAATGAGTTTCCTGAGGTCTTTAGGATGATCTTCCTAGTGTTCCTCCAGATAGAGAAAGAGAGTTTGGTACTGACTTAGTTTTGGACACTCATCCAATTTCTATTCCTTCTTATAGAATGGCTCCAACTAAGTTGAGAAAACTCAAGGAGCAACTTAAGAATCTTCTGGATAAGGGGTTTATTCATCCTAGTGTATCCATGTTGGGTGCACCGGTGTTGTTCGTACATAAAAAGGATGGTTCCCTTTGAATGTGCATTAACTATCAACAGTTAAATAAGGTAACGATTATGAACAAGTATCTGTTCCAAGGATAGATGACTTATTTGATCAGTTGCAAGGTGCCAAGTTTTTTCTAAGATAGATCTTCGGTTTGGGTATCATCGGCTTAAGATTAGGGAAAGAATATCCCTAAGATGGCTTTTCATACACGATATGGGTTTTTTGAATTCTTGGTGATGTCATTTGGTTTGACTAATTCCCTGATGACATTTATGAACTTGATGAATAGGGTTTGTAGGTAGTTCTTTGATCTATTCATCATTGTGTTTATTGATGACATTCTGTTTTTTTCAAAAGTGAGGTGGATAATTCTAATCACCTCCATGTGGTATTACAAACCTTGAAAGAACAATAGTTGTATTAAAGATTCTCCAAGTGTGAGTTTTGGTTGAAGGTTCTTACTTTTCTTGGTCATATATTATTTTTAGCGAGGGGGTCATGTTTGATCTGCAGAAGGTGGTTTTGGTTAAAAGGTGTCCTAGACTTATGACTCCAACCGATATTTGGAGCTTCTTAGGTTTGGTTGGGTATTATCGACAGTTTATGGAGAGATTTTTGACGACAACTACCCCTTTGACTAAGTTGACTTAGTAAAAGGTGAAGTTTTCTTGGTCGGATGCTTGTGAAGGGAGTTTTGAGAAGTTGAAAGATAAGCTAACTTTTGCTTCAATCTTGGCATTGCCCAAGGGCAGTGAGGGATTTGTGGTTTATTGTGATGCATCTAGGGTGGGACTTGGTTGGGTCTTAATGTTGCATGGGTAGGTGATTGCCTATGCTTCCAGGCAGTTGAAGGTGTATGAGAGAAATTATCCTACTCGTGATTTGAAGCTATTGATGGTGGTTTTTTATTTTAAAATTTGGTGGCATTAGCTGTATGGAGTGCACATAGACATCTTTTCTTATTATAAGAGTCTTCAATCAGAAGGAGCTAAATCTCAGGCCAAGAAGATGGTTAGAGCTTCTTAAAGACTATGACATGAGTGTTCAGTATCACCAAGGTAAGGCTAATATGGTTGTTGATGCTCTTAGTAGGTTAACTATGGGGAGTTTGGCTCATATGGATAAAGGAAAGCGATAATTAGTAAAGTATATTCACCACTTGCCAACTTTTGGAGTTTGTCTTTTGGACTTCACGGATGGTAGGGTGATGGTATAGGTAGTGTTTCGGTCATCTCTTGGTGCAGATATTAAGGAAAAGCAAGTGCTAGATCCTATATTGATGAAAATCAAGGGTAATATTAGTATATAGAAGGTGATAGTGTTTAAGATTAGTGGAGATGGTACTTTATGGTACCAAGAGAGGTTGTGCATTCCTGATATCGATGGTTTTAGTCAAAAGATCTTAGATAAGGCACATAAATCATTCTATGTTGTACATCTTGCTCGACAAACAAGTATCATGATCTCAAGGAGATGTATTGGTGGTATGGTATGAAAAGAGATGTGACTAATTTTGTGGGTAAGTTTTTGGTGTGTCAACATGTTAAAGCTGAGCATATGAGACCTAGTGGGTTGTATCAAGAGATTATTTTTCCCAAATGGAAATGGGAGGTAATCAATATAGATTTTGTTACTGGTATTCCTCGGTCTCGAAATCAATATGATTTGATTTGGGTCATCATGGATGGGATAACAAAGTCTGCTCACTTCTTGCCAGTGATGACTACCTTTCAGTAGTGGATTATGCAAAGTCATATCTTTAGGAGATTGTGAAGTTGCATGGGGTACCTATTTTGATTATCCCTAATCGTGGTATGCATTTTTCATTTCATTTTTGGCAGTCTTTTCATAAGAGATTGGGTACTAAGGTGAGTCTGAGTATTACTTTTCATCCTCAGACGGATGGGCAAATAGAAAGAATTATTCAGACATTGAAGGATATGCATTGGGCATGTCTTGTTAATTATGGTGATAGTCGGGTTGAGCATCTATCTTTGGTAGATTTTGCTTACAACAATAGTTGTCATTCTAGTATTAGTATGGCCCTTTATGAGGCATTGTATGGTAGGAGGTATAGAAATCCTATTGGTTGGTTCGAGCTTGATTAGGCAGATATATTTGGTCCGGATTTGATCTATTAGACTACGAAAAAGGTGAAAGTAATTTAGAATAGGCTTAAGGCTACCCAAAGTCACCAAAAGTCCTATATAGATGTAAGGCATAGAGACTTAGAGTTTCAGGTAGGGGGTAAGGTATTCCTCAAGGTATCTCCCATAAAGGGAGTAATGCGGTTTGGCAAAAAGAAAAAGCTCAGTCCCTGGTATATTGGTCCTTATATGGTTTTACAGAGGGTTGGAAATATTGATTATGAATTGGAGTTGCCTTCTAGTTTGAATTCAATTCATACGGTATTTCATATGTCTATGTTGAGGAGGTGTCTTCGTGATCCTTCTTAGATTGTTCCTTTGGAGGGTTTGGGTATCTTGTACTCTCTGTCTTATGAAGAGGTCCCAGTTGAGATCTTGGATAGGATGGTTCAGCGGTTGCAAACCAAGGATGTGGTTTCGGTTAAGGTTCTATGGCAGAATGATAAGGTGAAGGAAGCTACATAGGAAGCGGAGGATGACATGTAGTCTAAGTATTCACATCTGTTTTTTGCTCTTGGGATTCATGTGAAAGTATGTGTCTTCAATACATCATTATTTCTGAGTTTGTTAAAGGAATGATTGATATAGTTTCCTCTTTGTTTTCAAACTTTGTTAAAGAGTGGAAATATATTTGATAATGCAAATGACTCGTGCATATGGTTTTCCCTACCTTAAACGTTATTTGTGGACGAATGTTCCTAGTAAAGGAGACTGAAACACCCTAGTTTCTGGACTTTAGAAAATATTTTTGGAATTCTTGTGTCTGGACCCAATACGACTCATGGCGACGAGCCATATGTCTGGGTACTGAAATATCCTAGGTTTTGACCCTTAGAAAATTTCTTCAAAATCTGTTCTCCAAACACAATACGATTTATGGGTACAAGCCATATATTGGTGTACGAGTGGTATATTCATGTCATATGCTAACTAGTATTAGTGGGTGGGATAGTTTTGGCCACTAGAATAGGAAAAACTTAGGGGTATGAGTTGTAGTGCTTGGTATAAGTCATATCAAGGACTCGTATAGTGGGCAATATTTGATCCTCCAGCTATTTTATTCTGTGAGGGATACAGGTTATGGGTATGGATCAATTGTTGTGGTTATGACTTGGTTGGGTGAGTTATATACTGACAGTGTTTGATCCAAGGGTTGAGGCTTGGATACGAGTGGTGGATACTAATCATATAGTAGGGTACGACTCATATGGGTTAGTAGTATCCTTGTGATGAGTTTTTAAGAGATTTAAGAAGAGGTATTCTGGATATTTCCCTACCTACCCTGATTAGGACCCATGACTTGTAATACACCTAGGAGGTCATTTACCCAATAATTCTATTCATTACCACTCATAAACTATTCCAAAACATCTCATAATTCTCTCATGAGCTTTTGGGACAAGAAGGATAGGGTTTCATCTTGTGGATTGCTTTGGGGAATGTCTTTGTGATTTCTTCCATCAATTCTTCGGTATAAGGCATGATTCTCTTCCCTCATTGTGATTTCAACTAAAGGCATAGTTTATACGATTGATTTCATGGTTTTACTATTTCATAATTATGGTTTCAAACTATTATTTGGGGGTTTTGATGTTGAATTCTTGGTTATAGTTTCCTATTATTTTACTTATACTTTTATATGCACTAATGGTGTATTTGCACAATTGGATTGCATGGTAATGGTTTAATGGTCTTTGGAATTGATTTTGGTTATATTATGCCCCAAGGTGTTTGATAAAATGTTTATAAAGATATGTTCATTGCGTTGACTTCTTTTAATGGAACTCTTGCATGTTTTAAACTGGATGAAGGATTTATGCATGGTTTAAATAGTTTGAAAAGGATAAAGGCTAAATGGTTGTGCTTGTGGAGAACATGGAAGTTTCCCAAGTGGATTTAATATGGTAATCGGAAGGGCACCTAAGGTCTCATTAACTGAAATAGTTTGGCTATAGATATTACTTGCAACTAAGGGGTGGTATGATGATACCACCAATATTGACCTTGTTTAATAAATTCTAAATGTATTGTTTGGACATGGTTTTAATTAGGCTTTAATGGCGGGGTGTGTAGCTGAGCCGTAGAAGGTGGCGATCCCGGGGGACCAAAACCAAAAACTCATATTTTCTAATAAGAGAGGTCTTGAAGACCATATGTGTGTGTCACATTTTATATTGGGGGATGTACTAGTCATCCCAAGGTATATTCCCTGGTCTTACGGCTACACGCATTACGTCCCTTTCAGTAGGGGGAGCTAAACCCATATGGGTTGTGGGTGGTTAGGATGGCAAAGCTACACAACCCCGTTATAAATGTTTTAAATGCATGCTAAACCCAGTTCCATTTCTCTAAACTTATATATTTATGGTTGTATGCATTATGGGCGGTTTTACTTGGTTTTATAACTAGCATTATCTTATACTTATCCTGAGATTCATGCTATTGGTCATTCACTAACCCTGCCTACTGGCAGCTATATACCCTCGCTATGCAGGAGCCGACTATTGTACTCCTTTTATTTTGCATGTGGATTCGATATTAGCATTTTGAATGAAGTGGTGAGCTTCTACCTTTCTGAAGGCATCATTTCATGTTATGGATTTATTTAGACATTTTCTATTATTTTGGATATTGGTTTTGTTCGAGGTTGGGGGTATATCTTAACTGAATTTATTTACTTGTTTGGATAGAAGCTTTATGGTACTTCTGGGGGTTGGTATGGATGGGATCAATATTGGTATTGGTGTTGGCCTTGGCATTGGAATAAGCAGGTGGGATGACATCATTGGACATTATTATTGTTTGTTCCATCCTATTACATTTTGGGACTGATTTTGATACTATGTTTGGGTATTCTCATTGGTTATGGCCTATGGTTTGGTTTGGTGCGGTTGGTGGTTGGTGTGGTATGGTTGGAATTGGTTGGTTCGGTCACGGTTGTGACCTTATCCTAGAGTTGTAATGAGAACAATAATGCTTTTTGGTTATATGTTTAAAATTCAGCCCATCTAAGGTTGGATATAGGTGGTTGGGTTGGGTAACAGGGGGTGGTTCCTGGTCCTAGTTGGGCTTGGGATGCCCATTATGATAAGTCCCAGGGTTGAGTCGTGTCAAGTTGGTATCAGAGCTTAGGTTCATGGTCAACTGGGAAGTCCACAAATCCATTTTGAGTAGAGTCTCTTTTAGGGGTGTAAAGCATGCCATACTCATAAGAAAGAGGTTGTAAGACATTCAAGAATGTTTCACTTTCTCGATATTCTATCTTCAAGCTTGTGTTCTCAATTCTCGAATCATTTCTAATCTTTGTTTGTTCATTTTTCAGATCATGCCTCCTAGATCTGGAACACAAGGAAATTCTTCCATCCTATCTAGGGATAATGCCGAAGAGGTACGTCCTACATCTGGAGTACGTCTTCAATCTCATGGTCCTATTCCTGATAGCGCTAAAGTTCCTCCTATTATCGATAGTTCTCCTCAGGTCTCTCAGGGAAATATAACAAAGGTAGAATTCCTCAGTGTATCTATGTTATTGCTCAATTGGTTGTTACTTCGGCTGAGCGAGGTGTTGCTGGTTCTTTGTCTGCTGAGGCCACAAGGGTTAGTCAATTTTTAAAGATGGGTCCTCCAACTTTTATTGTGGTGAAGATAGAGGAGGATCCACAGGGTTTTTTGTATGAGATGGAAAAAATCTTTCGGGTGATGTAGACTACTAATGTAGAGGGGATTAACTTTGCAACTTATCAGCTTAAAGATGTTGCTTATTAGTGGTATGAAGAGTAGGATAGGGATAGAGGTTACATGGATAGAAAGGGTTGTGGAAGGCCTTTTCTAATGCCTTCTTTGATCGGTTCTTTCCTCAAGAGCTGAGGAAAGCTAAGATGGAGGAGTTTATGAAACTCAGGAAAGGAAGGATGTTAGTAAAGAAATATTCTTTGATGTTCCATTAGCTATCAAGGTATGCTCTTAATTTGGTGGTTGATATAAGGTAGAGAATGAGAAAATTGACTTCTTGGTTGAATAGAGATTTGATTTTAGAGAGCAAGATCGGCTTACTGATTAAAGATATGGATATCTCAAGGTTGATTATTTATATGCAACAGGTTGAGGATGAGAAGATGAAGCAGGTGGAGTTTGGGGATAGGCAGGGAAAGAGGAGCAAGTTTTCTAGTTAGGGAGATGCTTAGTCTCAGGGTGGTAGGGATAGTAGCAAGTGGCAAAAAGGAAGTAGGGGAGTTCTGGCTCTTTTTTTGCTAGTTCTCCTTATCAGTTGGAAGACAGGCATCATCAAGGTGGTGAAAATTCTCGAGCACAAGTTGCCCAATCTCTGGTGAGGGAAGGTCAGTCAGTTTCTTTGTGTCCTTCTTGTCGATTCTATGGTCGTCCTCATCGAAGCTATTGCGAGAAAGGAAAGGACAAATGCTTTAAGTATGGCCAGGTAGGCTATTAGATTAGGAATTGTTTGGCCAATAAAGTTGCTATGGGGGAGAATAAAATTCTTATGGCTTCATCTTCTGCTGAAACACCTAGTGGGGAGGCATCTGCTTTTGTTACTGCTCCTGGTTCTAGTGTCGGTCGAAATAGGTTGTATGCTTTGGCATCTAGATAGGAATCTGAGGCATCAACTGATGTCGTTACTGGTACATTACAACTTTTCTTTTGTGACATATATTGTTTGCTTGATCTGGGGTCCACTCTCTCTGGGGTACACTCTTTCTTATGTGACTCCATATGTGGTTGTGTCTTTTAGTTTTGATCCAAAAGTTATCTTAGATCTTTTTTCTATTTCTACCTTGGTAGGTGACTCAGTTATTGCTAAGAGAGTTAATAGGAGGTGTGTAGTATCTGTTGGTACTAAGCAGACCTTGTCGGATCGGTTTGAGTTACGTATGGTAGATTTTCATGTAATTCTGGGTATGGATTGGATGCATTCTTGTTATGAGTCTGTGGATTATCTGACCCATAGGGTTATCTTTAAGTTTACTAGTGAACCGGTTATAGAATGGGAAGGTAGTTCCTTAGCTCCTAGGGGGAGGTTTATTTCTTACCTTATAAGCTCAGAGGTTAATCTCTAAGGTTTTTCTTTATCACTTGGTCTGGGTTAAAGATTCTAACTCGGAAGGTTCTTTTTTGTCTTTGGTCCCTATGGTTAATGATTTCCTGAAGTCTTTCTGGATGATCTTCTTGGTGTTCTCCGGATAGGGAAATAAAGTTTGGTATTGATTTGCTTCTGGACACTCGTCCAATTTCTATTCCTCCATATAGAATGGCTCTAACGAGGTTGAGGGAACTCAAGGAACATCTTAACGACCTTCTGGATAAGGGGTTTATTCATCCTAATGTTTCTCCATGGGGTGCACCAGTGTTTTTTGTGCGCAAGAAGGATGGTTCCCTTTGGATATGCATTGACTACAGGCAGTTAAACAAGGTAACAATGAAGAACAAGTATCCGTTTCCTCGAATAGATGACTTGTTTGATTAGTTGCAGGGTGTCAAGTTCTTTTCTGAGATAGATCTTCAGTTTGGGTACCACCAGCTTAAGATTAGGGAGGTGGATATCCCTAAGATGGTTTTTAGTACTTGGTATGGGCATTTTGAGTTCTTAGTGATGTCATTTGGGTTGACTAATGTTTCAGCAGGATTTATGGACTTAATGAACAGGGTATTTAGGCAGTATTTGGGTCTTTTTATCATTGTGGTTATTGATGACATTCTTGTTTATTTGAAGAGTGAGGTGGATTATTCTAATCACCTCCATGTTGTGTTGCTGACCTTAAAGGAACAACAGTTGTATGCCAAGTTCTCTAAGTATGAGTTTTGGTTGAATATTGTTACTTTCTTAGGCCATATTATTTCTAGTGAAAGGATTATGGTAGATCCGCATAAGATTATCGTGGTGAAGAGGTGGCCTAGGCCTATGACTCCATTCGATATTTGGAGCTTCTTGGGTTTAGTCGGGTATTATAGGAGGTTTGTGTACAGATTTTCTTTGATAGCTACCCCTTTGACTAAGTTGACTCAGAAGAAAGCTAAGTTTTCTTGGTCGGATTCTTATGAACAGAGTTTTGAGAAGTTAAAGGATAAGTTAACTTCGGTTCCAATCCTGACTTTATCGAAAGGCAATGATGGGTTAGTGGTTCATTATGATGCATCTCGGGTAGGGCTTGGTTGTGTTTTGATATAGCATGGGAAGGTGATTTCCTATGCTTCCATACAGTTAAAGGTACATGAGAGGAATTATCCTACTCGTGATTTGGAGTTGTCGGCGGTTGTGTTTGCTTTGAAAATATGGCGACATTATTTGTATGGGATTCAC
This sequence comes from Capsicum baccatum var. pendulum, assembly GCA_030864225.1. Classification (NCBI taxonomy): domain Eukaryota; kingdom Viridiplantae; phylum Streptophyta; class Magnoliopsida; order Solanales; family Solanaceae; genus Capsicum; species Capsicum baccatum. The sequence continues at coordinate 90,034,507 of CM061561.1, forward strand.
ATGGATATCTTTTCTGATCACAGGAGCCTTCAGTAGGTGTTCACTTAGAAAGAGCTTAATCTCAGGTAGAGGAGGTGGCTTGAGCTTCTCAAGGATTTTGATATGAGTCTTCACTGCCATATAGGTAAGGCTAATATGGTGGTTGATACTTTTAGTAGGTTATCTAAGGGTAGTTTGGCTTATGTGGAGGAAGGGAAACGGGAATTGGTGAGGATATTCACTGCTTGACTAATCTTGGAGTTCGTCTCTTAAAATCAAAGGATAGTAGTGTGATGGTGTAATAAGTGGTTAGATCGTCACTTGGTACAGAGATTAAAGAGAAAAAAGTGCTAGATCCTATCTTGATGAGAATCAGGAATGATGTTTGTAGGCAAAAGGTAGTAGTGTTTGAGATCACTGGTGATGGTATTTTATGGTATTAAGGAAAGTTGTGTGTTCTTGATGTCGACAGACTGCGACAAATGGTTTCGGCTGAGACACATGAGTCGCGATATGTTGTTCATCCCGGCTCGACTAAGATGTATCATGATCTCAAGGAGATCTACTGGTGCAATGGCATGAAGAGTGATGTGGCTTCGGTTAAGTTTCTATGGTAGAACCATATGGTGGAAGAAGCTACTTAGGAAGCGAAAGAGGACATAAAGTCCAAGTATCCGCATTTGTTTTCTGCTCCTGGGATTCGTGCGGAAGGTATGTGTCTTGAACACATCTTTATATTATGAGTTTATTAAAGAAAAGATTAACATCTTTGCCTCTTTATTTTCAAACTTTGCAAAAGGGATATTTGAAAATGCAAATGACTCTGTGTGTGGTTACCCCTACCTTTTTCGTCATTTGGGGATGAATGTTCCTAGTTGGGGAGATTGAAAATCTTAGGTATTTTTGTTTTCCAGACCCAATACGACTCATGAATACGAGATGTATGCTGGGGTACGAGTGGTATGGTCTTGTCATATGCTGACCGGTGTTAGTGGGTGAGATGGTTTTTTTGACTAAAATGGGTATAACTTAGGGGTATAAGTCATAAGGATTCGTAAGAGTCCTATAAAGGACTCATATGGTGGGAAGTGTTGAACCTCTAGGTATTTTATTCTGCCAGGGATACGAGTTATGAGTACGAATTATATGCTGTGGTTACGAATTGGTTGGATGAGCCGTATACTAGACCATGTTCTATACAAGGGTTTAGGCTTTGATACGAGCAGTGGATACCGATCGTATAGCAGGTTACAACTCGTATGGGTCAGTCATATCCCTATGACTAGTTTTTATGTGATTAAGTAGGGAAATTTTGGATATTTCCCCACTTACCCTAATTAGGACCCATGACTTCTAATACATTTAGGAGATTATTTACCCTATTATTCTATTCATTAACACTTAGAAACTATTCCCAAATAACTCATAATTCTCTCAAAAAATTTTGTCGCAAAAAGGATAGGGTTTCATCTTGTGGACTGATTTGGGGCTTTTCTTGGTATTTCTTCAATTAGTTCTTCGGTATAAGACATGATTTTCTTCCTTTATTATGATTTTAACTAAAGGCGTGGTTTATTTGATTGATTCTATGGTTTTACTATTTCATGATTATGGTTTCCAACTATTATTTGGGGGTTTTGATATTGAATGCTTGGTTATGGTTTCCTATGGTTTTCTTGAGCTTTTATATACATTAATGTTGGATTTGTACAATTGGATTACATGGTAATGGTTTAATGGTCTTTGAAATTAGTTTTGGTTATATTATGCCCTCGAGGTGTTTGATAAAATGCTTATAAACATATGTTCATTGTATTGACTTCTTTTAATATAACTTTTGCTTGTTTTGAACTTGATAAAGGATTTATGCATGGTTTAAACAGTTTGAAAAGGCTAAAGGCTAAATGGTTATGCGTGTGGAGAACATAAAAGTCTCCCAAGTGGATTTAATATGGTATTTGGAAGGGCACGTAAGGTCTCCTTAAGCTAAATTGTTTGGTTACGATTATTACTTGTAAGTAAGGAGTGGTATGATGATATCCTCAATATTGTCCTTGGTTAATAAATTGTAAACGGATTGGTTTGACATGGTTTTAATTGGGATTTAATGGCGAGGTATGTAGCTAAGCCGTGGAATGTGGCAGTCCCAAGGGGACCAAAATTGAAAACTCATATTTGTTGATATGTGGGGTCTTGATGTCTATGTGCATGTGTTATATTTTATATTGAGGGATGTACTAGTCATCCAATGGGATATTCCCTGGTCGTGTGACTATATGTACTAGAGCCCTTTCAATAGTGGGAGCTGAACCCATATGGACTGTGGGTGGTTAGGATGGTAAAGCTTCACAGCCTAGGTATAAAGGTTTTAAATGCATGCTAAATCGGGTTCCCTTTCCTGGAACTTATATATGTATGGTTGTATGAATTATGGATGGTTTCACTTGGTTTTATAATCGACATTATTTTATCCTTATCCTTATATTCATACTAGTGGTCATTTGCTAACCTCGTCTACTGGCGACTGTATACACACGCTATGTAGGAACTGACCATTCTAGTCCTCTTGTTTAGCATGCAGATTCGGTATCAGCATTTGGAATGAAGTGGTGAGCTTCCAGCCTTTCAGAAGGCATTATTTAATGTTATGGATTTATTTAGACACTTTTTTTAATTTTAGAAATTGGTTTTGGCCATGGTTGGGGGTATATCCCAAGCAAATTTGTTTATTCTTTTAGATAGATATTTTATGGTACTTCTGGGGTTGGTATGGGCGGAATCGGTATTGGTGTCAGCCTTGGCATTAGAATAAGTCGGTAGGCTGACATTATTGGATGATATTATTGGTTGTTCAGTCCTTTTATATTTTGGGATTAGTTTTCATATTATGATTTGGCATTCTCTTTGGTTATGGCCTAGTTTATGGACTATGGTTTGGTTTGGTATGGTTGGATAGTTGGTGTGGTATAGTTGGACTCGGTTGGGTCGGTTATAGTTGTGACCCTATCCCAAAGTCATAATGAGAACAATAAGGCTATCATTTTATATTTTTGAAATTCAGCCCATCTAAGGCTGGATATAGGTGGTTGGGTTGGGTAACAAGAGGAGGTCCCTGATGCAGGTTAGACTTGGGATGCCCATTATGACAAGGCCCGGGGTTGGGTCATCAGGTACGTATGGTATGGTCCAGTCATATGCTGACCAGTTTTGGTTGGTGAGATGGATTTTGGTCACTGGAATGGGTATGAATGGAATTGTACGAGTCTTGATGTTGGATATGGATCATTTGGTTTGGGTTTTCCTTAGCTTAATCTTAGACTTGGTAACTTAAGTTGGATTCTAGTACGGGTGGCTCACCATGTTCCATAAGACAGGGTACGAGTCATACCCAAGACTCGTATAGTGGGCAGTGTTTAGTCCTCTTAGGATTCGATTCTACCAAGGGTATGATTTATGGGTACCAGTTGTACACTTGAATACGAGTTGAGCTTAGGTGTGTTGTACCTTGGACAGTGTTGGGTCCAAGAGGGAAGCCAAGGGTACGAGTGGTGGGTACAATTCGTACAGGGAGGATACGAATTGTAAGGGTCAGTCGTATCTTTGTGATGGGATTTTTGTGCAACTTAAGTGGGGGTATTCTGGACATTTCTCCTCTTATCCTAATAAGTTCCCACAACTTATATTACTCTTGGGAGGTTATTTGGCCTATTATTCTATTCTTAAACACTTGGAAAAGACTCTTAAATCCTCTCTAGAGTTCTTGGGCAAAGGAAGCTACGGTTTCATCTGAAGGAGTAAATTGGGGCTTGTCTTAGTGATTTCTCTCTATCATCATCTTAATTTAAGGCATGTTCTCTTCCCTCATTGTTAGTTCCAACTAAAGGCATAGTTTTATACAATGTTTTTATGATTTGAATATTGTATGATTTTTGTTTTTCAAATATGATTAGGGGGTTTTGGCTATAAATATTTCGTTATAGTTTTTCTATGTTTTAAATATGATTTTATATGCATTAATGGTGGTTTTTAGATAATTGGTTGCATGGGAATGATTATTGGGTAATGGACTTTGGTTTTTGACTATTGGATAATTGGTTCCATTACCGATGTGAGGTTTGGTCCTAGAGACCGTGTTCATGATGTCACACTATATATTTTGAGGGATATACTAGTCATCCCAGGTTTTCTTCCTTGGTCATGGGGCTTCATGCACTGGGGGACCTTTTCAGCAAAAAGAGCTGAACCCATATAGCCTGTGGGAGGTTTAGGACGGCAAAGCTATACAACCCAGGTAAAGATTTTAATGGCATGCTAAACTTAGTTCCCTTTCCCGACATGGTTATATATATATGTATAGTTATGTGCATTTGGTTGGTTTTTACTTGATTTTATAAATGACATTATTTTATCCTTATTCTGAGCGCATGCTAGCGTTCACCCGTAACCCATCTTTGGGCGTTGTATGCCTACGCAATGTCGGAACTGGCCATTCCAGTCCCCCTGCTTAGCGATTTCAGACATCGAGGTCAGTATTTGGATTAAAGTGGTGAGATTCCATCTATTCAGAAGGCCCCATTTCATTGATGTTATTTAATACTTTGACTTATTTATGGATATTAGTTTTGGCTATGGTTGGGGGTATGTCCCAATCAGATTTTGGTATTCTTTTGGTTAGAGGCTTTGTTGGTACTGCTATGCTGGAATCAACGAGGTCTATAATGGTGTCAGCTATGCATTGATATTGGTATTGAGGTTGATACCGCTTGAAGATATTGTTGGTTGTTCCATCATATTTCATGTTGGGATTAATCATATTATGTTTTGGATCTCATTTGGTTTTGTCCTGGTTTATGGCCCTTGGTTCTGTATTGGTTTGGCTTGGTGGTTTGGTTAGTATGGTTTTGTGGATGGGATGACTTGGTAGGGTTGGTCTAGTAATAGACCTATCCCAAAGTCAGTCCTTGTCCGATTATGCTATCTTGTTATATGTTCAGAATTCAGCCAACTCAAGGTATGCTAATGATGGTTAGGTTGTGTAACAGGGGTGGTCCCCGGTCTTGGTTGGACTAAGGATGCCCTTTACGACAAGGCCCCCGGTTAGGTCGTGTCCCAAATTATCTCTTAAGAATTCATTTTGTAGCATTTATGTCAAAAATGTATCTACTGATGATCAACATTTCCTCCACATACAAACAAAAAGCGACACTGTGATTTGGAGTATATTTAATGTAAACACATCCATTACATTCATATATCTTGAATCTATTTTTAAATATAGATTGGTCAAACTTTGTATGGCATTATTTGGGTGCTTCCTTTAATGCATAAAGCGACTTAACAAGTTGTCAGACATTCCTTTCTTTACCAAGAACCATAATACCCTTTGGTTGATTCATGTAAATTTCTTCCTCCAATTCTCTATTTAAGAAAGTAATTTTCACATTCATTTGATGGATTTCAAGACCATACACCATCACCAATGCAACCAACATCCGAATGGACATTATTCTTTTTACTGGCAATTATGTGTTGAAATAATCAAGGCCTTTTTTTTGCCTAGAGCATTTCACAACAAGCTTTGCATTGTATTTTTCAATATTACTATTAGATTTTTTTTTGAAGATCCATTTAGAACCTAAATATTTGTTTATTGGAGGAAGATCAACCAACTCCTAAGTATAGTTTCTCATGATTGAGTCAATCTCACTATTAATTGCCTCTCTTCAAAAGGATGAGTCCCCAGACGACATCGCTTCTTTAAATGTTTGAGTCTGATTTAGAGGAAGTTGACGTTCTTTTTTCTTACTATGCCTTGTATTCTCTTCATTAACCATATTCTCACTTGATTCATCCATAGTTCGTTTAGACCCTTCACTAGACAGTTCATGTCTAATCTTACATAGATAAATGTGTTCAAAGAACTCAGCATTATCTAATTTAATTACCGTATTATCATGGATATCCGAATTTTTGAATTTATGAACTAAAACTTGACATGCCTTACTATTTGTTGCACATTCAATGAAAACACAATCTATTATCTTTGGTCCTATTTTCACCCTTTTGGATATAGGAAGTTGGACTTTGACTAGACATTCCCACACTTTGAAATATTGCAAGTTTGGTTTCCTTTATTTTCATTTCTCATAAGGAATAGATTGTGTCTTTCTATGAGGCACTCTATTGAGTATTCGGTTTGTTGTAAGGATACCTTTTTCCTCACAAATTTTGCTATAAACCTGAACTTATAAGCGAGACATTTATCATTTTTTTCAATGTTTGATTTTTCTTTCCAAAATTTCATGTTATTGAGGTGAGTACAGGCCATTATTTTGAATAAAAATTGATTTTTTCAAACATATCTCTGCAAAAGGAGATTCATACTCTCCGCCCCTATCACTTCTCATCATTTTAATCTTTTTATCCAACTAATTTTTAGTTTTAGTTTTATATTGCCTAAATACTTCTATAAAAGTTATGAAATACTTTTTGGGGATGGTGTTAACTTTTATCACAAATATCTGTGTGATTTAAGTCTAATAGATCGGAATTCTTTTCAACAGACTTGTATGGATGTTTATCATACTTAGATTCAACACACGCTAACACTTTTATTTAATAAAAGTTAGACAGAACTTCCAAACTAATCAGTTTTTGTAAGGTTTATAATTGACATGTACTAAATGTTCCTGTCATTAATCATTTGACTCAAGTAAGTAAGAATAACCAAAACTCTTATTCAAATTAATTGTAAGTACATTGATATTAAAAATGCCTTCGGTGAGGTAACAATTACCAACATACACTTCACCCTTATTATAACTTTACCAAAAATACATATTTCAATTCATTTTTAGCTAGAAGTGAAGTAGAAAGTAGTCTCTCTCATAACTCCGGAACATGAAATATATTATTTAGTATCACCACCTTGTTTGATACCATCTTCAAGAAAATCCTTGCTTATTCCTCCAACCTTTTCTATAGCAGAGTCTTCCATGAACATTTTCTCATCAGCTTGAGCTGGAGCTTATGATGCTAATAGTTCTTTATCGGCATACACATCTCTAGTAGCACCTGAATTAATCCACCACTCTCTAAAATTTCCAACTTTATTGCACTCCGAAATAATAGCACAGAGATCATCCATATGTTATTTGGATTCAACCATGATTGTTTGATTTATTTACTTGTCCTTTCTTGAAGCCCGATCTACAGATTTGTGGCCAACCTTTTCAAAATTAAAGAAATTTTCTTAGAATGATTTTCTTGTTGTCCTAATATTTTCTTTCTCTTCTTTGATTTAGTAGGATCATTTTCCACAATATTTGCTCCATTTATTACAGATTTCCATGTGACCCTTTTTTTGATGCCTTATTGTCCTCTTCAATCTTTAACCTCACAATGAGATCTTCAAAAGACATCTTTTTGTGTTTATGCATTAATAATTTTTTCAAGTCTTTAAACAAAGGTGCTAAATTCTTGATAATTGCAGTCACTTGGAAAGCATCATTCACCCCAAAATATTCAGCAAGATGATCATGGATTATGAATTTCAACTCATGGACTTGGGTAACTACAGTTTTACTATCTACAATCTTAAAGTCTAGAAATATTGCAACAATGAAATTTTTTCATTACGACATCCTTTATTTTATAATTGTTTTCTAGAGTATCCCAGAGTTCCTGAAAGGTCTTTATATTATTGTACACATTATACAAGTCATCTTATAGGCCACTCAAAATGTAATTCTTACCCAAAAATTCTGGGTGCTTCCAACCTTCTGTTACTATGAAACATTCTTTTTTCTGGAGTTTCTACTAGAAATTTAGGAATGCTTTCTGTAATGAACCTTTGCAGACTCAAAGTACTCAAATAAAAGAACATCTTCTGCTATCAACGTTTAAAATCAACACCAAAAAAATTTCATGGTTTTTTTTTAGTGTCATGGAAAAAACAGCATTCGAACAGTTCGAAGTAGCAATGTTTGTTGCTGCAACATTCTCCATTTCATCGTTAACTTGATTTTCATTATTCATTTTGTTTTCACAATAAGACAAACAATTTTGTATTTCAGAATACAAACAATAAAATTTTAAACATTAAGCAACTTCTTTCTAGTTTAACAATGAAGTTTTTATGTTCTTCTAATAGTCAACCGAATGAATTTTTGACTTATAATGTAGTTTTATATCTTCAAATCACTATCATGTCCAAGAAAGAGTAGATGACCAAAAGGTTTTAATCTCCAGTAACCAAAATACAGATTCATAAATTCCTTAGGCTTGTTTCTTTTCATGTACAAAATTTGCATTTACAATATTAAATTTAAACACCAAGTACAAGAACAACAAAGAAATTCAAATTATTTTCTGAAAAATAGTAAAACCAAAGTTTAGAAAGAAATAAAGACAGAAAGAATCAAGTCCACTAAATTCACAGTGTGTCCCTAAGAAATTTATACCCCTCAAGTACCCGAGGTTAATATCATAAGTCATCATTAGATTCATAATAATAATAATAACTATGCCTAAGTTCACAGTTGTTCACAATGCCTCTATAAAAAACCGAAGTTAATAAGTATATATGTCGGGACAAGCCCCCAACTATAGCCAAACCAAGTCTTAAAGAGACTAGGCCTAAAGATAAGGATTAAGAAATGAATGTATTCCGGATGTAAGGAAGCTCACCCCTTCTAGTAAATACATGACCTGCTTGATCATCTAATCACCGTTCAGCTAAAGAAGAAGATGCTCCAGCCTCTATGTTGCATGGGGACATAGCATCCGGAGATGGTTAGAGGTTGGAACTCTAGTATGCAACTCAAGGGTAAGGATAAAATAATATCATAATATAAAAAAAATTCAATATATCACAATCTCAATCAACAAGTCAATATAGATATATCATCATTCATAGTCATATACTTATCCTTAAACATGGCTATTCCATATGCTAATCAAGAGATCAAGGCTCAACATCATTCTTGAATATATACTCCTGCACATAGATATACACAACATGATCATATATGCCACAAAGAAAACAACTTAGCATGTATTCTCGAATCTTTAATTCATAAGACATGGAGTGAAGAAATTTCAACCAAGTTAGCCCATTCGACCAATCTCTTTTCCATCTCCCTACACTAGGAACTCGAATCGCTAGTCATCTCACTGGTCTAGGAACTCGAATCTCTATCCATTTTATTTCATTGAACTAAGAACTTGAATCGCTCGTCATATCACCGATCTAGAAACTTGAATCACTAGTCGTGTCATTAGACAAGGTATTTTAACCTCAAGAGATCTTTTTGGACTAGGAACTCGAATTACTAGTTATATAACCAGTCTAGAAACTGGAATCACTTGTCATGTCATTAGACGAGGAACTCGAATCGCTCGTTGTTTCATTGGACTGGAAACTCAAATCACTAGTCATATCATTCGATGAAGAACTTGAATCACTCACATTTACTATTCGATATTTGAACTCTTGACCCATAAGTTCATGCATGTTCATTTATACAATTTATATCGCATTTAAGGGCTTTGTCTCACTTAGCCGATTCAAAATTATACATGACTACATGGTCCCCATGGGAGTTTTCATTTCTCAACCATCTCAATAAGCCAATTCCTTTATTCAATTCATCATATAATTTAATTTGTAGTTCGCGAGACCCATACAGGCCATTCACATAGCATTAGCAACATTATATCACGTTTTCACTACACTTGGTTCCATACATAATTCAAGGTCATTTTTATGTATAGGGCTTTACCCTTTCATTATCCATCAACCAACATGGTTATCAATTTCACTATACATGGCTCATAATACCTTTTTCAATATCATTCATAATCATTTGGGCCATTTCCCTAGCTCAACACATTGCCAACATGCAACTAGTTATTCGCTTAGACACTTTCACAAACACCTTAGTTTCATACCTATAACAAGGTCATTCTCATGGTAGAAATCATTTACAACTAGGGTTCCTCAAGATCCTTATGTTAAACAACATACAACAAGCACCCATATATACCATCTACCATCAATAATATATATCAATGCAAATATAAGCAAGAATCATCATTTTTCATTGTTAGGTGACAAACCTTTTTTCATTTAGTTCAAAACCACCATGTACAGTTACTAATCCAAGTGTGAAATACATGGGCTTAGAGTTGTTCAAAGAGGGGAAGAGATGCATTCCTTAAACAACTTGAATCACCAAGAATGTTGACTCCCTCTTGCCACTAGATGAACACCTCCAAACCCTAGCCTCCAATCTAGCTTCAGGAAGCCTTTAGAGTGTTTAAGAATGTTTAGGTATTGTCAATGAATACATAGGAGGCTAAAATGCCTTATAAAGTGAGAGAGTTTAGGGTTTTTGGCCTGGGAAATAACCAAAAGAAATGTTGGAAAGTCCACTCGTATAGGGGTATGACTCCCTCTTATAGTTCCTATGGCAATAGTGACCCAGGGTACGAGTGATACCCTAACTCGTACCCTAGGATTGTCTTAGATCAACCACACTATTGTGGGTACGATATGGAACCTTTGAGTCTTAACCAAAAGGTATGACTCACCCTCTAATCATAAGCTTCACACGTATAAAAAATAGTCTACTCTAGGTTAGGTCCTCACTCTATACTACCATGTAGTATATAACTCGTATGCATGGTTATAACCAAAGGAGAACATGTCGTAAGGTGGACAGTGTGTTACCGTCAAGGATTGATCAAGGTATGAAAAAGAAGGGGGAGAAGGGTACGAATCGTGACCAAGGGTACAACTCAAGCTCCAAGTCATTCCCAACTGAAAGACACCAAAAGTTGTTTTTCAATGGTTCAAAATTTAGGTGTTTCAATTCTCCCCCACTTAGGATCATTCGTCCGCAAATGAAGGGTAAGATGAGCATGAACACAAGTTAACACATTGGAATGCATGAAAGCAACTTTTACACAAGTTAGAAACAAGAATGCAACAAGGATACAACACAACACGTATCATGATCATTATCAATAAACCATTTTATTTCATTCACTAGGGGATCCAAACCCATTATTTATCAAGGCCACATGGATCCTTCAAAGTGTAGGGACTCGAACCCATTATCAAACAAAGACACAAATCAAATCAAGAGAATTAACACATACCTCAATCACAAGTTTTTGGAATGGAAAACAAATGCAGATACTTCGACTTCATGTCCTCCTCCTCCTTCTAAGTAGCTTCCTCAGACTTTTGGTTTCTCCATAGAACCTTCATTGAATCCACCTCTTCCATTCGCAACCAGCAAACTTGCCGACCCAAGATCCTCACCAGGATCTCCTCACAGGAAAAAAATTCCGAGATACCAATATCTTCTGAGGGGACAACCAAGGAAGGATTAACCACATATTTCCAAAACATAGACACATGGGAAACTGGGTGAATGAAGTCTATACTAAGGGGAAACGCCAACTCGTAGGAAACATTGCCAACCCTATTCACAATAAAGTAAGGACCAACATAGCGAGGACTAAGCTTCCCCTTTTATTGAACTGCATCACTCCCCTCATGGAAGATTTTTTTGAGAATACCCAATCACCGACACTAAACTCCAAGTACCTACGCCTCACATCCGCAAAGGACTTTTGGTGACTTTGAGTAGTTTTAAATCTATCACGAATCACCTTTACCTTTTTTAAGTATTGGTGAACCAATCCAGCCTAAGCAACTTACCCTCGCCAACTTCGTACCACCTAATAGGAGATCGACGTCTCCTACCATATAATGCCTCATAAGGCACCAAGCCAACACTAGAGTGGTAACTATTATTATAGGTGAACTCAATCAAAGGCAAATGGTCATACCAATTACCATCATAATCAATTACACAAGCCCGCAACATATCCTCCAAAGTTTGGATAGTTTTCTCTTCTTCACCATCCATTTGTGGGTTGAAAGCAATACTAAGGCACACTCTAGTACCCCTTATGAAATGACTTTCAAAAGTGGGATAAAAATGGAGGATCACGATTCGAGATAATAGACATCATACATACCACCGTGTAACTTCACGATCTCCGCTGGATACAACTTAGCGTAATCCTCCACTGAGAAATTAGTCCTCAGGGAAAGAAATGAGTGGACTTCGTCATTCTATCAACAATGACCCGAATGGAATCAGATTGATTCCGAGATCTAGGAAGACTAGTAATGAAATCCATATTAGTTGCCTCCCACTTCCACTTGGGCAAAACAATCTCTTGGTATAGGCCACTGGGCCTCATGTGCTAAACCTTCACTTGTAGGCACACCATACACATAGCCACATGTCTAGTAACATCACACTTCATACCATTCCACCAATAAAACTCTCTAAGGTGATGATACATTTTGGTGGAACAAGGATGAATAGCATAATGGGATCCATAAGCCTCGGCCATACTCTTTCCCTCAATCCATCGATGTTGGGAATACATAGCCTACTTTCGTACCTCAAGATACCATCACCACTAATCACAAAGTCCGTGACCTTGTGTTGACCCACATTAATCTTGATCTTCATCAAGTCGGGGTCAAAGGCTTGCTTTTCCTTTATCTCAACAATAAGAGACAATTAAGATATCGGATGCACTTATACACCACCATTTTCGGAGTTCGCAAGTCAAACTCCAAGATTTGCCAAATGGTGGACATCTCTCACTAATTCTTGCTTATCCACATTGGCATGGGCTAAACATCCCATAGATAATCTACTAAGTGAATCGGCGACTATATTTTCCTTATCGGGGTGGTAATGAAGACTCATGTCATAATCTTTCAATATCTCAAGTCACGTTCTTTGCCGAAGATTAAAATCCTATTAAGTAAACACATATTGAAGGATATTATGATCTGAGAAAATATCAACATGGACACCATAGAGATAGTGTCACCAAATTTTCAAAGCAAAGACCACGACCAATAACTCTAGGTCATGGGTAGGATAGTTTTTCTCATGAACTTTCCATTACCTAGAAGCAAAGACTACCACCCTACTATGTTACTTCAATACATAACCAAGAGCGACACGAGAAGCATCACAATAAACCACAAAACCATCCCTACCATCAGGAAAGGTGAAAATCAAAGTCGAAGTCAATTTATCTTTCAAATTCTCAAAACTACCCTCACACACATCAGACCATAAGAACTAGACCTTATTTTGGGCCAACTTGGTCAACGGGGCAGCTATAGTGGAAAAACATTCCACAAACCTTCTGTAATAACCGGCTAGACCCAAGAAGCTCTGAATATCGATTAGAGTTATAGGTCTAGGCCACTTCTTTACTACCGCAACCTTTTGGGGATCCACCATGATCCCTTTACTTGAGATGACATAACCAAGAAAATCTATGGCTTTCAACCAAAATTCACACTTGGAGAACTTGGCATACAAACAATGATCCTTTAAGGTTTGTAGCACGGCATGGAGTTGATTAACATGATCTGCCTCACTCTTAGAATACACTAAGATATCATCAATTAAGACAATGATGAACATGTTCAAGAATGGATGAAAAACCCTATTCATCAAATCCATAAATGTCTTCAGGGCATTTGTCACCCCAAAGACATGACAAGAAACTTATAGTGACCATACTGGGTTCTAAAGGCAGTCTTAGGGATATCTGCATCCCTAATTTTAAGTTGATGATAGGACGATCTAATATCAATCTTAGTAAAACACTTCGCATCCTGAAGTTAATCAAACAAATCATTAATCCTAGGAAGAGGATATTTGTTTTACAGTCACTTTGTTCAACTGACGATAATCAATACACATACAAAGTGAACCATCCTTCTTGCACATGAACAATACGGGAGAACCCCAAGAAAACACACTAGGATGGATAAAACCATAATCTAAGAGGTCATTCAGTTGCTCCTAAAGTTATTTCAACTCTGTTGGAGCCATTCTATGAGGAGGAATAGAGATCAGACGAGGGTTTGAAACAAGATCAATCCCAAAATCAATTTCCTTATCAGGAGGAACACCGGGAAATACCTCTAAAAATTCATTGACCACGAGAAAAGACTCTAGAGAAGGCTCTTTCAAGTTAGAATCTTTATATCAAACCAAATGGTACAAGAAGCCCCTTGCAATCAATTTTTGGGCTTTAAGATAGTAAATAAACCTTCCCTTAGTCACTACGGAAACACTTTCGCATACAATGACTGGCTCATTAGGGAATTGTAACATGACCGTATGGGTCCGACAATTTAAGGTAGCATAGAAAGAATGTAACAATCCATCCCTAAAATAACATCAAAATCGACGATGTCCAACTCTATTAAATCAATAACAGTATCTCTACTAGCAACAAATATCACACATCCCTTATAGACTCTTGTAACCACCATAGAATCCCCTACTGGGGTAGAAACAGAAAACAGAACTGACAAACTTTTAGAACCATAATCAAGATGCACAGCCACATATGTGGTCATTTAAGAAAGGGTAGACCCTGGATCAAGCAAAAAATAAACATCATGAGAGAAACGTCTCAACATGCCCATGATAACATCGGGAGATGCATCAAAATCTTGGCGAGTAGCAAGTGCATACAAACGGTTCCAGATAACACTGGTGCCAGAAATAAAAGCAAAAGCAGATATAACACGCTCTAGTGTAGGAAGAAGAGTAGCAATAGGGGCCCTACTGGTGGACGGAGCCATCAGAGAGGGGCACTCTTGCTTTATGTGCTTGATCTGACCATAAAAAAAGCATCTACTTCTCCCCTTTTCATACTCACCATGATGATTCTGACCACAGAATCTGTAAGAAGGGTGTGGTAGAGCTAACTAGGCACCACCAGTATGGAATCAGGCATCCTGTGCCCAGGACCCATCACTAAGATGAAAACGACGACTACCTACATAATTCAAGTAAGAAGAGCGAACACTAGTTGAGGAGAACAAACTTGAACTCCCCCATTTATTTCGTAGCCACTTGCCAATGTCTTCACCACTATGCTTGGAAGGCCTAAATTTCCTTCTTTTTCTCTCACTAAGCTCAACTTGCTTCTTCTTCTTCTTCTTCTTCTCATTCTCTACTTATTTTATATACACAATCAACCTAGAGATATCCATATTGTCAAATTAATAAGGCCGCCTTGCTCTTAAGGACTAACTCACGAGATAATCTTAAGACAAATTTGCACATTCTATAACTCATGCTAGAAACCTTCTCAGGAGCATACCTTGACAATTGATGGAATTTTAAGGCATACTCTTGAACAGCCATCCTTTCTTATTTTAAATTCATGAAAACTTCTGCCTTCACCTCTCTCAACTCTTGAGAAAATAAGTTATTAAGGAAGGCCTCGAATAAATCTTCCCACATAGCGGGGCTAGTATCAACACCCCTAGACAACTCCCACCCTTCGTACCACTAGTACGTTACATGTTTCAATTGGTAGGACACAAACTCCACGGCCTCAATTTTCAAAGCATGCATGATTCAGAAGATCTTCTCTATTTCATCGATGAAGCATTGAGGATCTTTCTCAACCTTCATACCAGAGAACATAGGAGGTCTCAACCTCATAAATTATCCAACTCTTATGGCCTCAAAACAAATGGTAGCCAAAGCACCATTCTCTGCTTGAGAGGCTACTAACTCAATTAAGAGATTATTACAGCGACGAAATTTGGCATTAGTAGCATCCCTTTGAGGTGACTGAGAATGAATGTAGATCTTATAAGAAGGGTTAGAGGGTGGAATCCCATGAGGATGGATAGATACCTCAGCCCTAGCCTGAGTCCAAACTCTAGAAGTTAGATGAGCTTCATCCATATGACCCTCAGTAGTGTTTGCCTGAGTATCACATTTCCTTTGAGGCATGATCTAAAAGATAGAAAATGAAATCAGAGGAATTCAACACCTTAGACTTTAGATCTTGAGATTGAAACATAAGAAAGGGAAGCGTTTCCCAAAATTTCTCAAAGCTTCTCTTTTATAAGTGTGGCACACTTAACATCCATAAAAGAGACTCTACTTGACACAGTATTGTGAAGACCCAACTAACCATGAACCTAGGTTGTGATACCAACTTAAAACGCCTCAAAATTTAGTCCATGTTGTATGGGCACCTCAAGGACACATGTACCATAGGTCATCCCATAACCAAACATAAATACCTAATTATATCATAGGAGTCAAAGGAACTCCAATTCATAAGTTAAGATCGCAGAATATTATCATAAGTCAATATTAGATTCATAATAATAATACTAACTATTCCCAAGTTCACAGTTGTTCATAATACCTCTATACACAAACGAAGTCAATAAGAATATATGTCTGAACAAGCCCCTGACTATAGACAAACCAAGACTTAAAGAGACTAAGCCTAAATATTAGTACTTAGAGATGAATGTCTTTTTGATGTAAGGAAGCTAACCCCTTCAAGTCAATTTATGAACTGCTTGATCGTCTAATCACTGTGCAGGTAAATAAGAAGAAGATCCTACCCCTACATCGCATGGGGATGTAGTGTCCGAAGATGGTTAACGATTGGAACACTAGAATGTAACTCAAGGGTAAAGATAAAATAACATCATCATTTAACAACAAGTCAATATATCACCATCTCAATCAATAAGTCAATATAGATATATCATCATTCATATTCATATACTTATCCTTACGTATAGGTATTCTACATGCTAATCAAGAGATAAGGGCTCAACATCATTCTTGAACATATAATCATGCACTTGGATATACACAACATCAATAACATATATCAACACAAATATAAGAAAGAATCATCATTATTAATTGTTCGGTAACAAACCTCTTTTAATTTAGTTCAAAACCACCATGTACACTTACTAATCCAAGTGTGAAATACATGGGTTTAGAGTTATTTAAATAGTGGAAGAGATACATCCCTTAAAAAACTTGAATCACCGAGAATGTTGACTCCCTCTTGCAACTAGATAAACACCTCCAAACCCTAGCATTCAATCTTTCTTCAAGAAGCCTTTAGAGTGTTTTGGAATGTTTAAGTATTGTAAATAAAGACTTAGGAGGCTACAATGCCTTATATAGTGAGAGCGTTTATGTTTTTAGGCCTAGAAAATAACCAAAAGGCCCTTGGTTAAAAGATGGAAAGTCCACTAGTGTTGGGGTATGACTCCCCCTTACAGTTCCTATGGCAATCGTGACCTAGGGTACTAATAGTACCCTAAATCTTACCCTAGGATTCACCTAGGTCAACCACAATATTTTGGGAATGAGAGGGTACCTTTTAGTTATAACCAAAGGGTATGACTCACACTCTAAACTTAAGTTTCATTCATATAGAAAATAGTCCACTCTAGGATAGGTCCTTACTCTATACGACCTTGTAGTCTATGACTCATATGAATGGTTACAACTAAGGGGAGGACATTTCATAAGGTGAACATTGTGTTACCCTCATAGACTAATCAAAGGTATAAAATGAGAGGGGGAGAAAGGTATGAGTTGTGACCAAGGGTACAACTAAAGATCCAAGTCGTACCCAACTCAGAGACACCAAAGTTATTGTTTTTTAGTGGTTCAAAGGTTAGGTGTTTCAATTATTACCTCACTATCCACATGAAGGAGTGCTTCTATACTAAAGCACAAGAAGATTTCCATCTTCCACTAAAAAAACATTCCTTTTTATAAAGTGAAAACTCATTTCTCTTTTTCCTCCATTTTCTCCCCTCCATTTTTCATTAACTTTCAGTTAGAATCCAAAAATTACTCCATAGTCTCCTTTAAACTTTCATGCTTTCTCTAATGCCTATTAGTCCAGTGATTAATCGAATAGAACATTAATCTCTGGGTTCATTATATATTTTAGCCATATTGTAATCAGTTGGAGTTCTAAAATGCAAAAGATTATTGCTAGATTGTCTTGTGAAGCTGAATATAGGTATGTTGCTACAACAGTTGCCAAGGTTCAACGGGTTAATTCTCTTCTCTAGGACCTTGGTTATTCGGTTCCACTTCCAACAACATAATTCAATAACATATCTACTATATACGTATGTCAAAATCTAGTTCATCATTCTAAAATAAATTATCTAGAAATTGACATCCATTTTGTTAGAGATTTGGTTCAAAATGATGCTCTTCGAATCTCACATATCTTCAAAAGACTAGATTACTGACCTTCTTATAAAGCACTAGTCAAAGAATCAATTTTTTCTCAACAAGTCCAAGATTGGTCTCTTGGATAGATCCTTAATCTTGTAGGAGGTGTTAAGTATAATCCTAACCAATAAAATTCAAAATCAAATTAAAGTAGAGCTCAACCCTATCACAACAATCTTGAGGATAACTCAATCTAATGTAGACACCTCATCTTTTGTAACTACCTTTATTTTGTATCTGTAAGTACATGTAATCTAAATTATGCTAATATAATTTTTAGAATTATTCTCTTCTAAAACACTTTATGAGATAGTTGCTTTCTAAAGACTAACCTTCATTCTATATCCTCTATATTTTCTAAGATTCAAGCTCTTTGATGTGGATTTTACGTTGGATTGAGGGAAACCATTTTGGTAGTTATCCTTGTGCTGGAATGCTATTGGCTTGTCTATATTTCATGTTTGACTTGATTTTCCCACAATATTTGTATGAGATTGATTGTAAATCTCTACTCTAAAAGTGTAAGTTGAGGTTTTTGTGTTTCAATATGTTTACGAACATATTTCCATTCATTAATTAATTGGATGGTGGACTTTAGATTTCTTGATAGCAATCCTTAGCTCGAGTAAAATTATGGTGTGAATGGAAGAATTCTGTGGCTCGATTTTATTTTTGGGATATTGGATAGTTATTTTTGTTAACCCTGTCAATTTGTTTTATTAGGAGGTTATGGAGCATTTTCCAATTGAGGATCCAAATCAACCAATCATAACTACTTGTGTTGACTTAACATATTTCGTGCGGGGAAAGATCTAGCCCTTCCGCATGAGAAATCAGTAATTCTTATTGTGAATCATAAAGTTAAATTTATTAAGTCAAAAATCCTGAACCACTTCTCACTTTTCAGGATCCTAAGGTCATTTTTGATTAGGAGGAAACCATTTCCTAGAATTTTGTTTTCTAGTTTTACTTTATTTTGATGGTAATAGTTTGAAAAATATTTTCTAAAGGAAAACATGTTTCTTTAAATTAAGAAAAATGAATTTCCTAGCGAAAGTAAGAAAAAAAAGTTCATTATATCCCCCTCTCCACCCCTCTGCACAACACACTCAATCCATCCCTTTTGACCACCCCCTTCTGGCCACACTTAAACTGCCACTCCCCATGCCCTACCCTATAGTGTTCTAATAGATTATATATTGTTAGGACATAACATATATCAAAATAAGTCAAATTTATGCAATCAATAAGGAAATTTGGAAAACAACAAATGACATACAATTTAACATAGAAAACCTAAGTCGGGAAAAAACCATGGGCAACAACGAGTAACTTCAGTATGACAAAAGTAGAATACAATAAAGTTCTCAAGAACCTATCTAAGTTGTAGGAATGAGGATAGAAATTTAGAGAAACCTTACTACACTTTCACCAGTTACTGCATACAGTATAAAAAGTATATAAAAAAATACCCAGAAAAATATGCTCCACTTCCAAGAAAAACTAGTGACTAGTTAACTTAACAATAATCCCATGATCTACCCAACTTTCCTAAAATCGTGCAATAAAGAAAATGGAACATGCCAACATGTTAGGGCAGTATCAACAGAGAAGAAGAAAAATTAATTTGAGGAAAATATAATAATCTCCACCTTGACTAAAATTTAGTAGATGCTCGTTATTACCATAAAATTCCCGAAAGGAAATCAAGTGTGGAAAACACCATATAAGTTCAAAAATGTTTGAATATAACAATGGGAAGTGTCTTAGTAAGCATATCTTCTAAACTCTCTGAAAGTGTGAACTTTCTAAACTACAATCTCTCCCGCAGTCATTGTATCTCTGATATAATGATATTTCACACTAACATGCTTAGTCTTATAATGATAAGTATCATTCTTTGTTGGATGTATTTCACTCTGACTATATGAACACACAACAATCGTATCTTGTGAAACACAAAACGCAAGAATAAGACTACATAACCATGCAGTTGTCACGATCCTATTTCTTAGGTCATGATGGCACCTACTATAACTCACCAGTAGGTAAGTCAACCCATAGTTTGGAACTACTAGTAATGAATTGCCTAAAGAAATGAAAGGAAAATGCAGAATAAATATAAGATAGGACTAATACAAATAACATATAGTCCCAAATGCAAGTGGAATCAATAAAAGAGCTTTTAATATAATAAGAGTACTAAATGAATATACAGGTACAACCCATCTCTAAAAACAATATAGAGATCAGTCTGGTCTATATGAGGGAGAATGGTAATACCCTGAATGCCAGGACATCACCCTACATCTCCGATCCATAGCTGCTTCACATGATGCAACAATAACAGTGAGAACATGTACTATGATCTGTGGGTTGCAGAAGTGTAGTATGAGTACAAACACGTAGAACTCAGTAGGAAACTACAAACAGAGCTCCAAAGATATTGTAAATATAGATAACTTTCAAGATGGAATATAAACTACATCCCAAATATCCAGGAAGCTAACATAATAAGACTAGTGACGCAATAAGGATAAACTATTCTATCTGAGCCATACTCAAGAACTAAAGAACTATACCACATATCACTGTCTAATATACAAACAAGAAGTAGAAGAATGATATATAGTAGTATACAAGGCGAAGGAATGGATATACAACATGAATAGATAAAGAAAGAGAGGAATATAAGGTAATACTATAGCTGTGTACACACACACATATGTATATGTGTATACCTATGTAAGACTAACACAGAGGTATAATCTAAGGTAGTCATACTAGCATCTTAAGGCCTCCTAATCATAGTAGGAACTTGTTCTAGCATAATCAGGGCTTGTAACAATAATGTCTAACCATGAGATAATTATTCGTAATAAAATGGCCATAAGAAAAAAGAATCAAAATTATACCTTGAATCTCCATATCAGACCATAATCAGCCTGCCACAAACTAACCATAACATTAATAATAAAATAATTGGCTTGTCTAAACAAACAATACCTAAACCGAGCTCCATAACCCAAAAGGCTCAGTTAGCACACAACACAAACCAAACATCACTCAAAACCTATATTTGTGCAAACCCCCATGATGTTGATTGATATAGGGACCAAACAACATACTGGGGATAGACAACATGCATGCAAGAATTAATGTAAAGTAAATCCATAATACCATAACTGATCCAAGTACCATAAAGTAATCCAGTGTATACACCTCTTCGAGTTTAATAACTCACAAAGGCAGGACCTACGATGACCTTTCTTCTCTAGAATGATGGCTCACTGATGACGAGAACCCTAGGATGTTCGAGAGTACCCATATACACCAATCTAGTCTAGATCTAGGATTTCTATTCATCATCATTATCCTTTTCAATCTACTTCATCCAGTACTAGAGAGATGTATATATAATAAATGCACGAACTCAAATCATATTTAAAAGAGTTTAAGTCTGTAAATTTGTTGTCCAAGATCAACTATGGGACTAAATCACTAGGAAAGAGTAGAAATGGTCAGAATCTCTCTTGACCAAAGTAAATAGTAGTAGTAAAATTATGGACCAAAATCTATCTCGGTCAAATCTCTAAAACACCATTTTTAATCTCAAAAGATCAAAAATCATCCATTAAGGTGGTATGATTCCCATTACGAAAGACTCTGTTTAGAAGTGAAAAGTGGTAATAAATTTCTTTTTACGAAAAACAATTACAAAACCAAGATTTAGTTGGAATCCTACCATTAAGTGAGCATGGATGTACCGAGTTTATGCAATGCAATCACCAGTATCCAAATAATATATTTATAAGAACCTAAGCATCCATAGACTATGTCTACATATTTTACAAAGATAAAACATTCTCCTGGAATCCTACTAATATCATAATCACGGCCTCATGCCCACTGATATAAAACCAGCATAACCACAATACCATAATTTCGGAAATCATAATAATACACTGAGTCAATTAGTAAACCTTAAACTAAAGGGACATTAGTCTCAACCATGTCTAGCATGCTCATAACATAGAGTAATACGATTCTAAAGGCATGACAAGTATTTCACCTTAAGGTTTGATTTACCTTCTATCCCCAAACTTCTAAATTCAGCTAATTTTCATCTAAACACTTAAAATGATAAAAACACATCAAGAATCATTAAAATGGAGCTTCTTAGATCTCAAAATGTCAAAAATACGAAATGAGTTTAGTTTTGATCTAAGACTCAATGATGACCGCTAAAGTAGCACTTTGACTGCCAAAGTGGTTTGATATGAAGGTGAAAGTACTGGCTAAAGAGGTCATATGGTCATTTTAGCAATCGGTCAAATGGTCAATGACACTAAAGCAGCCACATCAACACCAACAACCTTCAAAACTTGTTTTTGACCCTCAAAACTCATCTAGAACCCTATGAACATGAACCAATAGCGAGAATTGATCATAAATACATTCTGGATCCAATAGAATCATCAAATTTAGGAAGAAAATATCGTTTTCAATAAATTATCCCCTATGACCACATTTCAACAATTTTAACTAATTTTCATCTAAACACTTAAAATGAAATATAAAGGCTCGGGACCAAAACAAACTATTCAACTAACCCAAAATTGATATTTCAAAATCAACAAAACTATCAGAATTTCCGTACAAGGTCATTTCAATCAAAAGTGGATCCCATACCCTAAGAGTTGTTTTAACTAAAATCCACCCAATAGTCCAAAATGAGTCTAGAAAACTCGAGCCACGAACCAAGGGTCCCCCAGACTTAAATCAAGGTTGTGGAGCTGATGGTGCAGGTGAAATTCTCATTAGTGGTCATTTACTCAGAGCTTTGGTCCAAGACTAATTCCTTAATAACGATAGCTCAAAAATAGAAAAATGAGCCTAAATCCCAAACAAACTATTCGATAACCGAACCGACAACTTTAATAAGTAACAAATAACCTAGAGTCATTGAGGAAAGGCTCAAAATACTAAAAATGCACATAAATATAGGAAATGACCTAGAGGGTCATTACAAAAGCCTCTTTCACACTTTAGTAGCTGCAACATACTTTGTTTTTGTAGTGGATGGAGCAGAAATCGATTGCAAATATGCTTTCCAATTGATTGAAGCAGAACATAAAGTAAAGATGTATCTGGATAGAGATCTATGCCTATCAAGATCATCACCATAATTAGAAATAAAAACCCAATAACGTCATAGATGACACCTTATTCCAATCAAATACTAAGCGAAGATTAACTTTACTTTTCAAGTGTCAAAAAATCCACTCCACTTCACTGTACCCTAAGATTGTGCATATACTGACTCGCAATACTCATGGCCTGTGCAAGATCTGGTCTAGTGTAGACAATGGCATGCATGAGACTACAAAATATGCTAGAGTAAAAAATATTGGACATTATTTTAACCTCTTCCTCTACTTTAGGATAAAAATTAGAAGATATCCTGAAGTGAGCTGCTCAAGGAGTTGAAACAAGCTTTCTGTTACTCATTAAATTTTCCAAGAATTTTCTCATTATTTTTTTTGAGACATGTATAGCTTTCCAACTTGTCATTCTCCATGAATCTCCATTCTGAGAATCTTCTTTATTATACCAAGGTTCTTCATCTCAAACTCATTACTAAGTTGACACAAGATTCTCTTTGTTGCACCAAAGTTCTTCATCTCAAACTCATTACTAAGTTGAAACTTAATCTTGTTGATCAAATACATTTCTTTTTCAAAAATGAACATGTTATCCATATATAATAAGAAGTAAATAAAAAAACCATTTAAAGACTTAGAAAGTACACATAATTATTATATAGACTCTGTGTATAGACCATACCAACCATAAAAGCATCAATTCACTTGTACAATTGCCTAGGTCCTTGTTTAGGTCCATACAAGGACCTTTCCAAAAATCAAAAAAATTGTTCATTACCAGGAACAAAGAAGCCTTTAGGTTGATTCATATAAATTTCTTCCTCCAATTCTCTATGCAAATGTAATGACCCCAGGCTACCCCTTGGATGTCACTTAGTGCTTAGGACTATAAGTAGCCCCAAAGATAACCTAGGGGTATACACTTAATGCTGAATCAAACTACTTTACTTAAAACATAAGAAAAAACTTTGATTTAATACTCTAGATTTAACTGGATGAACAATCTCAACAAAAGTATTGCAATCTAAATGTCAACTAAAATGTCTGAACATTTAAAAACAACTGACAAGCCTTTAAACATACTGATGGGCAACTGGGACAAATCCTAACTAACCCCAAAGGAAAACATAGAGTCTAAAGTTAAGAATAATTTAACATCCAAAAGTAACCAAAATCTAGGCCCTCAAAATATAAGGATTCAATAACAGGTGGAAAGTAGGAAGAGGTGACCGTGGCTAATTGTACTGCTGAGGATGAATACCAGAAATTACATTATGAAATAATATAGCCACACAAACATATATGTGGTTAGTACTTTTGGAATATACTGACTATATGGTAGTGAATGCAAAAAGTAAAAATGACATAAATCATTAGATTAAAATATGCATGCTAGGAGCAAGCAAACTTATTATATTACTAAGCTTCCCTTTTCTTTGAAACCTCGTTGCTCTCTTCATGGGTGACACCTTTAAAAACATCCAGTCACTAATAGAAAACTTTAGTTCTCTTATCCAAACATCTATGTACGATTTTTGACAAATTTTAGTGATTTCCAATATCTCATGAATTAATGGGACATTCTCCAAAGCCTCGAGAATAGAGTCTATCCTAATCAAAGTTGTCTCTACAATTTTCAAAGCAAACACAACTGCTTCTAATTCCAAATCATGAGTTGGAAAGTTCTTCTCATGATCTTTAAGTTGTCTGGATATATAAGCTATCACTCATTCACCCTAACTCAACTCTGGAGCAATACAATTAACCACAAATCCATCTAACCCATCTGGAAAAGCTTATATTGCTGCTAAAGTAAATCTATCTCTTAAATCTGAAAACTTTCTCACATTGTTTTACTATTGGAACTTTACCTTCTTTTGTGTCAACTTAGTCAATGGTGTAGCTATTGAGGAAAAAATTTTAACAATCCTCCTATAATATTTGGCTAATCCCAGAAAACTACTAATATTAGATAGAGTAATGGGTTGAGTCTAGTGTTTTATAGCATCTATTTTTTGAGTATCTACATAAATACCTTCACCTGAAATCACATGCCCCAAAACGATGATGGACTCTAACCAGAATTCACGCTTACTAAATTTCACAAACAATTGCCAATCCTTAAGGGTCTACAAAACTATTCTCAAATAGTCTGTATATTCCTCCTTACCCCGAGAATAGACAAGTATGTCATATATGACGACAATGACGAACATATCCAAATACCTCTTGAAAACCTTATTTATCAAGTCCATAAAGCTGCAGGAGAATATTTTAACCCAAAAGACATAACCACAAACTCAAAGTGACCATACTGAGATCTAAAAATAATCTTCATAATGTCACACTCTCCGACCTTCAACTGATGATATCCCGACCTGAGAATAATTTTTGAAAAGCAACAAGCTCCCTGAAGCTGGTCAAACAAGTCCTTATTCTGGGGATAAGGTACTTATTTTTCATGGTGACATTTTTTTATTATTTGTAGTCTATATACATCCTAAGAGTACCATCGTTTTTCATACAAATAAGGTTAAAGCACCCCATAGAGAAACATTGGGTCTAATAAACCCCTTATCTAGGAGATCCTTAAGTTTTTCCTTCAGATCCCTAAGTTAAGATAGAGACATTTGGTATGGAGGATTAGAGATTGGTTGGGTATCTAGAAGAAGATCAATCCCAAATGCGATCTCCCTATCGGGAGGTACCCCAGGCAGATCATCTTGAATGACTTTAGGAAACTAATTTACCACGTGAATTGACCGGAGGTTTGGGGTCTCAACTTAGTGTATTATCATGACCCAAACCCAGGTCTAGCCATGATGGGTATCTCAAGCCCACCATGGGCCAAAGACCACCCCCTTTCCCTCTTTCGCTTAACCTTCAGAGCATGATAAATGAATATAACGAAAGCCAACCAATGTAATAAATAAGACAGATGAATCAAATAAAATATAAGTTTCTAAAAAAATAACTAATCATCCCAATACTGTCCATAAAATCCTATAAAAAAAATAGAACACCAACTAAGTCAGGACATGCCCTGACTATGACCAAAAGAATCCAAAATAAAATATTAAGAAAATTTTGAAAACAATGAAATGATCGGCTTTTCCAAAACATGAAGGCTCACTACTTCACAACCGATCCACAAGAGTACCAAATCACCTAATGCTGCACAGGAGTAACAGAAAATCCCTTGGACCTTATATCATAAATGATGCAGTGTCCAAGGACAGATAGTAGGGCGAGGACTAGTATATAACTCAAGGGATAGAGATAAATAATATAATTACCAAAATTCAGTCATAAACCATATGCACCACATTCGTATATATACATATAGGATGTTGGGATAGGGACAAGGCTCGATAATAAGGATAGTTTAAACCATTAACCTAAATTGTGTATCCCACACCATCCTAAAGGCACCCATGGGATGGGCTAGTTCCCCCTACTTGAAGGGCCTCAGTGCTTGTTAGCCGTATGAATTGAGGAAAACCTGTGAAAAGGGTAAAGACATCAAGGTCATAGCCCTCCCGAAATATCTATATATATAGTATGTGCACCAAGCAAACGATCACAAAGACCCCCACCACTGGCAAATGTAGTTTCTAGTGTTTATCCCCCCAGGACCTACACCTTCACGGTAAGCTACGCAATTCCCTTTAAGTCTAAATTAAAATAGTTTCACATAAACAAATCATTAACCCAGGAGTCTTTCATTGAGGCATTTACCAACTTGGTATCATCATATCAATATGCTTGCCAGATAATACAATTATGTCAGACCAATCCATATAATCAAACTGACTCCCAAGTTCCATTTAAAATCTAATCCATGACCACCAAAGCTATCCATCCATTTATCCTTTAATGCAATGTAATGGGTTCAAAAGACAAGTTAAATCATGCATTTATCCATATTCAAAACCAAGTTTACAATGTGGTTTGAGGTTAATGCCATCATCAAGCCTAAATTTTATAACTTTAGGGAAACCTATATCTATGATTACAATTAACAAAATCATGCACCAATTCAGTCCCAAAAATTATCAATTAAAGCATGAATAATTAATTTAAAATATGGGACAAGTAATTCAAATAATATCAACCAAAACCCTTCAATCCAATTTCAAATCCATAAGTTAAATCACGTGAATATCTAATAAATTAATGCCACAATGTAAAATTTAAGTTAAGAAAGAGAAACATGCTTGAAATATAAAGGAATTTGAAGAGAAATCAAAGTTGGAGGCTTGAATGTTGAATTTTCTGTAAAACCCTTGAGCTTTCTTGGGTTTTAAATTAAAGAGGAAAATGAATGATTTTGATCTTTGAAAACTAAAGGAAAAGGGGTTATTTTATGTTTAAAAGTATTGTAAGGGTAAAAGGACCAAAAGCCCCTCACCCCAAGTGAAAAAACAAAAACTAAATAAAATTAATATAGGAGTGTGGCTCGCCTTTATCACAGGGGGTAGCCTTCATGTCACACCCTTATCGCTGAGGGTTAACTGTGTGGTATTATACTATCATGGAAGCTCACTGCCTCGAGGTCTGAAAATGACCCTGAACCCCTTTTGAAAATTCCAAAACCTTCTTAAAATAGCCTTTTAACATCCCTAAACTTACTTTAAGTCAAAAATTAAAATTATGCACTCAGGAGAGTAAAAAATAAATCATTGAAATTTTATGGGATCTCATATCATCCCTTTCTTTGGATCATTCATCCCGGAATGAAAATTTAGAATGTTTTTAGCACGATAATATCAAGAATACATCAAAATCAATTGACAAATCTGAACTGTGACAAAAGGGAAATGAAACTCATACCTTAAACACTTTCATCCAACGTGGGGAACAAGAATGAATACTTTTATTTCAGATCTTTTTTAGCTTCCTATGTAGCCTCTTCTACCTTTTAATTTCTCCAAAAAACCTTCACCAAGGCTACATCCTTGATCCTCAATATATGAATTTACCTATACAATAACTCAACAAAAATTTTCTCATGAGAAAACAAATTTGAAACACCAAAATTCTCGATAGGAACTATCAAAGAAAGCTCACCCACATACTTTTTCAGCCTAGAGACATAGAAACAAGATGAATCGAAGCTAAACTCCAAGGTAATTCTAATTTATAAGAGACATTTCCATCCTTCTCACAATATGATATGGACTAACAAAATAGGGATTGAGCTTTCTCTTTTTCCCAAATATCATGACTACTTTCATAGGAGACACCCTCAAGAACACCCAATCACTAACCTCAAACTCTAATTCCCTTCTGTAATACTCCGCATGTTCTAAGCTAGGAAGTGAATAAGTATTCCTATGTATGAAATCTCCTATCCTATGACTCATAATTGAGCACATGAATTACAATGAATATCCTAGTGATAGGATAGCTTATGATTCATTAAGCATGTTCATATGAGTCACATAAGGTAATACAAGGTAAGAGTTTTTTAATCCATCAAGTTTTAGTGTTTGATTTGCAAGGGTCATATTTAAATGAGTATAACTCGATGTTAATGTAGTTTTTTTGATGATTTATACCCACCAAATTTTAGAGAATCGAATTATCTTTCCAATTATACTAATTTTGCATTAATCCAATACCCGAGCAAAAAGTTATGCCCATTTTTGTGAGAAACAGTAAGGATAGGCGATTGGTTAGGCGCCGCCCAATCAAACATAGGAAATTGGTTAGGCGCCGCCCCACCTAGCTTAGGCAATCACTTGGGAGCTGCCTAAGTCAGTTCCATGTGCCAAAGACACTCCGTTTTGAGTTATTTTAAGGGTAATTAAGTGTTTTAACACTCCTTACACGTGCCTAAACTTAACCCTACGAAATATATAGCTTCTAAACGTATTACAACCGTATTATCATCTCAAAGCTCATCATCCAAGAGAACTAAAAGAGAAAAACAACTAGGGTTACGTAACTAAGCTTGAAGATCTGATTTCAAGGATCTAAGGTATGCGTGAGTTGATTCATGGAGTCCTGTCGATGAAGCTTAAGAACCATCTTCCAAATTTTATATCATGATGTTTATGTTGTTGGTTGTTGATGTTCATATGGTTGGAGTTTGATGATGCCTAATATGGGATCTTTGTATGTTTATTGTGAGGATATGGCGGTATTTAACGAATAAATTTGTGAAATTGGTGGTTGAATATTTGTAATCTTGATGAATCCATCTATGCCTAAGATGTGCATATAAGGTGTTTGTGAAAATTCCTAAGGGAATAGAAATCATGCTTTTATGACATAAAAAGTCCTAAATGACTAGTCCATGTTCTTAGTTCATGTTCGACGTGATCCCTGTGCTATTGCGTTAAATTGAAGACATTGTACGAGATGCTTAGGATATTGTTGCGATATGGAATGACCATGTTATTAAAGCCATGCAAGTATATACATGTTGTGTGCATTTCCGATCACGTGATAGTTTG
Source organism: Capsicum baccatum var. pendulum (assembly GCA_030864225.1). Taxonomy (NCBI): domain Eukaryota; kingdom Viridiplantae; phylum Streptophyta; class Magnoliopsida; order Solanales; family Solanaceae; genus Capsicum; species Capsicum baccatum. Next base: position 90,064,279 of record CM061561.1, read on the forward strand.
TTGAGAATCATTCTTATTACGAAAACCTTACTTATGATATTGTGAATTGTGGACTCAAATCTTGTGATCAAGTCATGCCATATGTGTCAGTTTCCACCTATTGAGTCCTAGGGGTACTTATACCCGAAAACTATAGCTGTGTGCCTAGAGCAATGTCATGTTTCACGATATCCGAACTCAAGATATAATTCCATAGACTTTAGTCAGTCATGTTTCTCAGGAAAACCTCATGATCTTAGTCAGTTGTCAGATATCAGTAACATTCCGCCAGTAAACAAAATTCATTAAGATTAAGTCATACACAGTCAGATATTTATGTCCAGTCCCTCTAGATGGGAGTAGAGGTTAGCACCGAGTGAACCCAAGGATGGGAACTCACCCGCCAGTTCAGGGTGTGATTCTTAGTATTCATCCTTATGTTCTAGAACTACGTAGCCAACATAAGTTGAGACATCTTAATCCATCAGATTAGGGCTGATGAGGTGTCTTAACCCGTCAGTTTAGGGTTCCCACCATTCTTATTGAGTACCCTCCAGATAAGGATCAATCATAGGCTGTCCTAACCCATGGCATGGTATTGACACTCCTCCAGTCGAGGTAGAGATGGGACCCCAGCTTAGCCATAACAACATTCATAGGGCATGTCGATTAAATATTATTTCCCACAGTTTCAGTATCAGTCTCAATAAAAGAACTCAGGCCATTCTTCAGATTTTAATATATACATGATTGTCAGATACAATCGTCCATGTTATTAGTTTCAGTAACAGTCATGAAGTTATTAGTAAACTATGTAGTAGCTTATAGGTCATTATATCACGTATTCGCGGTCCTAGTTTCTATATATGTGTGTTTGCACTCCCATATTCTTATTAGTCAGTCAGTGTTGTTCATGCATGAAACCCTTTATGTTCAGCCTACCTTCCTCATATACTCAGTACTTCAGTTGTACTGATGCATTTGCGCTATGGTTCTTTCTTTTCATGTTACACCATACATTCCGAGACACAAGCTCCAGTCCAGCAGTAGCGGTAGCATTCCAGTCGCAGAGACACAGTGAGTCCTCATTGATTCGAGGATAATATGATTTGATACATTTATTTATTTCTTCAGTTCAGTTTTACGGAGTTAGTTTGAGACATGTTCCTTCAACTCCTTATTCAGATAGTTTAGAGGCTTTTACATTTACGTTCAGACTTGGCTTTATGATTGAGTTATTATGGGTATTTTCACCCATATGATTTGATTCAGTTGAACCTTATCGCCTTACAATTCTATGTATTCCGCATTATTATATCATGATTTGCAGTATACAGGTATAAATATCAATCATGGGTTAGCTTGTGGTCCCTCGGGGTCATAAGGATCGTGTAGCATTCTGGTTCAGCAAATTGGAGTGTTATAAACTTGGTATCATAGCCTAAGGTTCAATAGAGTCCTAGGAAGTCTGAAAGCCGCATTTAGTAGAGTCTTGTACATGGGTGTGTTGCACACCACATTTATGTGTGGGAGGCTATAAGATGTTTTAGGAATAGTCCCCTTTCTTCATTATTCACGTCATGCTAGTGAGCATAATTACAATTTAAACTCTCATTCTAATCCCTTCTTCTCTTATTCCAAACCATGGCCCCAAAGAGAAGAAACCAGCCAGCTCCTCAACCCGAAGATCCTTTGGGCCAACATGTTTCCAATGTGGAGTTTAGAGCTGTATTTACTACACTTGCTCAGTCCATGGATGCATAGAATGAATGGTGACCAGTCATTCTGGCCAATCCAGTGGCCAATATCAAAGCAGCTAGGGTTCGGGACTTCACCCGGATAAACCCTCCATCTTTCCATGGGTCTAAGTCTGATGAGGACCCTCAGGAGTTCATTGACCAAGTCCAGAAGGGCATTGACATCATGGGTGTTACTTCTATTGAGAATGCTGAGTTAGACTCCTACCAGTTATAGGATGTTGCTCATTATTGGTACAAACAGTGGAAGTTTGAGAGGTTAGATGATACAGGCCCTATCGGGTGGGAGGAATTTGTCATGGCCTTCTTAGACATATTCTTTCCCCAAGAGCTGAGGGAAGCCAAAGTTCTTGTGTTCATCAAACTCAGGCAAGGGAATATGATGGTTAGGGAGTTTTCTCTTAGATTTACTTAGCTAGACAGGTATGCTCCTCATGTGGTTGCATACAATAGAACTAAGATGAGCAAGTTTGTGTCAGGGGTCAACGATAGCTTGGTAAATAAGTATAGGTCTGTGATGCTGATCGGTGATATGACCTTATCCAAACTCATGACCTATTCCCAACAAGTAGAAGAGCAGAAGTTTAAGACAAGAGAGAGGCAGAACAAGAGAGCAAGGTCAGGTAACTTTAACTTTGCTAACCCTAAGTCAGATGGAGGAAACTATTCACAGTTTCACTTTAAATTAGCCGTTCCAGCTCCTTCCTCTGCTAGTGCTCCAGTGCCAAAATTTCGAGACGGCAATAGAGACAAAGTGCCAGGCTTTAAATCTCAGGGCAGTGTTAGCAGTGCCTGAACGAATCCCCTTTGTCAGACTTGTGGTAAGAACCACAAGGGCAATTGTAGAGCCGATAGTGATGTCTGTTTTGGTTATGGAAAGCCAGGACACAGGATTAGGGAGTGTCTGCAGTCACGTCTTTAGGGTTAGCAAAATTATTGTACAGCTCAGTCCAGTCGCCCGAACCAGCATGGTGCTATTTCCAGTGCTACCAGTGGGAAACGCCCAAACAGACTCTATGCTCTTCAATCCCAGCAGGATTAGGAAAATTCTCCTGATGTCGTTACTGGTACGTTAAAATTTTTCCATGTTCATATTTATGTTTTACTAGACCCAAGTGCATCTTTGTCTTTTGTTACTCCATACATTATAGGGGATTTTAGAATCAGTCCCAAAGTCCTAGCAGAGCCTTTCTCTGTCTCTACCCCAGTGGGTAAAACCATCATAGCCCGACAGGTATACAGGAACTGCCCGGTTATGATATCTCAGAAATCCACGTCAACAGATTTAGTGAAGTTAGAGATGACTGATTTTGATGACATTCTTGGCATAGATTGGCTTCATTCCTTCTATGCCACAGTCGACTGCAAAAATAGGATAGGTCAGTTTTAGTTCCTAAATGAGCCCATCCTAGAGTGGAAGGGTAGCATTTCAGCGTTCAGGGGTCAACTTGTTTCCTACCATCGGGCAAGTAAAGTAATTTCTAAGGGGTTTGTGTATCATCTTGTGCAAGTTAAAGATTCCAGTTTTGAATCTCCCAGCCACAAAACAGTCCCTGTTGTTAATGAATACTTAGATATCTTTCCCGAAGATCTTCCAGGCATTCCTCCCGAAAGGGAAATAGACTTCGGCATAGACCTTATTCCAGATACTTAACCTATTTCTATTCCTCCATACAAAATAGCTCCAGCAGAACTCAAGGAACTAAGAGATCAGTTGAATGATCTCTTAGATAAAGGATTCATTAGACCCAACATTTCCCCATGGGGTGCGCCAGTATTATTCGTGCGCAAGAAAGACAGTTCTCTCAGGATATGTACTGATTACCGTCAACACAATAAGGTCACGGTCAAGAACAGATATCCTCTTCCCAGTATTGATGATCTATTCGACCAACTTCAGGGTGCTAGTTACTTCTCAAAGATAGACCTCACATACGCTATCATCAGCTCAGAATTAGAGAATATGACATTCTGAAGACAGCTTTCCATACTCGGTATGGTCACTTCGAATTTTTAGTCATGTCATTTGGTCTTATCAATGCCTCTATAGCTTTTATGGATTTGATGAACCGTGTGTTCAAGCAGTACTTAGACATATTTGTCATAGTCTTTATAGATGATATTCTGATCTATTCCCGCACAGAGCGTGATCATGCAGACCATCTCAGGATTGTTCTTCAAACTCTCAGGGATCACTAGTTATTCTCTAAGTTTAGCAAGTGCGAATTTTGGCTAAGATTAGTAGCATTCCTTAACCATATTGTTTCCGATGATGGCATTAGAGTAGATCCTCAGAAAATTGAGGCTATAGAAACTTGCCCAGACCCATATCTCGATCAGATATTAGGAGTTTCTTGGGTCTGGCTGGCTATTACAGAAGTTTTGTTGAGGGATTTCCTTCTATTACATCTCCCATGTCTAGATTGTGTCAGAAGAGGATTAAGTTTCAGTGGTTAGATTCATGGGAGAAGTGCTTTCAAGATTTGAAGACTTAACTCACCTCAGCTCCAGTTCTAGCTATTCCAGATGGTTCAGACGATTTTGTAGTCTATTTTGATGCATCTAGAGTGGGTTTAGGTTGTGTCCTCATGCAGTATGATAAGGTATTAGCCTACGACTCCAGACATTTAAAGCCACATAAGAAAAATTATCCTTCTCATGATCTTAAGTTAGAAGCGGTAGTTTTTGCCTTGACGATTTGGTGGCATTATCTCTATGGATTTCATATAGATGTATTCACAAACCATAAAAGCCTCCTGTATGTCTTTTCCCTGAAAGATCTCAATCTTCGCCAGAGAAGGTGGTTAGAGCTCTTGAAGGATTACGACATGAGTGTTCTTTATCATCTGGGCAAGGCCAATGTTGTGGCCAACGCTCTCAGTCGACTCTCCATGGGTAGTATTTCTTACGTTGAGGATAGTAGGGAAAGATGGCTCAGGAGATCCATCATCTTACCAGACTAGGCATTCGCTTAGTCGATTCTTCAAAGGGTGGTGTATGTGTTCATAGTAGTTCAGAGTCATCTCTAGTTTCTGAGGTGAAAGAGAAACAAGACATGGATCCCAACCTTGTCAAGCTTAAAAAGTCAGTTCAGAATTAGAAAGTCGAGGTTTTCTCCCAAGGGGGAGATAATGTTATTCGTTGTCAGGGTCGTCTATGTGTTCCAGGTGTAGATGAATTGAGGCAGCGGATTCTTACAGAAGCGCATAGTGCGTGATACTCTATTTATCGAGGGGCCACTAAGATGTACCACGACATACGGGAGATCTATTGGTGGAGTGGGATAAAGAGAGATGTTGCAGAGTTTGTGGCTAAGTGATCTACATGTCAGTAGGTTAAGATAGAGCATCAGAAACCTAGTGGTTCCATGCAAGAGTTCACCATTCCTACTTAGAAGGGGGAAGAAGTTAACATGGACTTCGTAATGGGTTTGCCTAGAACTCATCATCAGCATGATTCAGTCTGGGTCATTATAGATAGAATGACCAAGTTAGCTTATTACCTTCCTGTTCATACTTCTTATTCCGCCGAGGATTATTCCAAAATCTATATCAGGGAGTTATTCAGGTTACACAGTGTTCTACTATCTATCATCTCAGACAGAGGTACCCAGTTCACTTTTCACATTTGGAAAGCATTCTAAAAGGGTCTCAGTACCCAAGTCCATATCAGTACAGCATTTCATCCTTAGATAGATGGTCAAGCAGAGAGGACCATTCAGAAACATGAAGATATTCTAGGGTGTGTGCAATTGACTTCAAAGAAAGTTGGGATGACCACTTTCCTTTGATTGAGTTTGCATACAACAATAGCTATCATTCTAGTCTTCAGATGGCTCTATTCAAAGCTCTCTATGGTAGGATATGTAGATCTCCGATTGGTTGGTTTGAAGTTACTGAGGCCTCAATCATGGGTATTGACTTAGTATTCGACGCCTTAGAGAAAGTTCAGTTGATCAGAGAGAGACTCCGGGCTGCTCAGAGCCGACAAAAGTCCTATGCAGATGTTCGTAGAACGGATCTCGAGTTTGAGGTCAATGACTATGTCTATCTTAAGATCTCTCCCATAAAGGGAGTGAAGAGCTTTGGCAAGAATGGGAAACTCAGTCTCCGGTATGTCGGTCTTTTAAAAATTCTTTATCTCTTTGGTAAGGTTGCTGATGAGCTTGAGTTTCCTTCAGATCTAGCCTCAGTCCATCCAGTCTTCCATATCTCCTTGCTAAAGAAGTACATAGGTGACCCAACAGTTGTTGTCCCTATTTAGAGCATCGACATTCAGAACAGACTCTCTTATGAAGAGATTCCAGTTGAAATTTTAGATTGTCAGACTCATAGATTGAGGAACAAAGAAGTCCCTCGAGTCAAGTTTCTTTGGCGAAATTAGTCTCATGAGGGAGATACTTGGGAAGAAGAAGCAGATATGCGTACCAAGTATCCTCACCTCTTCCCCGCCAATTCAGATCAAGCTCAAGGTAACAGTTCTCCTTAATCTTATTCAGTTTCACGTTCATGTTTCTAGTATAAACTTGGTGCCTATTAACCGTTTCATACTCATTCATGCATTCATGTGTCAGTTGTTCATGCATCAAATATGCACGAGTTTAGTATGTTTAGCATGTCAGTCATGAGATCAAGTTGCAGTTCTTCATGTTCAGTTCAGGTTCTATTGTCTTGTATCCCTTTTCAGTAAATTCTCATTCAAGGATGAATGTTCCCAAGGGAGAGATATTGTAATACCCCGGATGTTTCTAAGCTAGGAAGTAAATAAGTATTCCTACGTATAAAATCTCCTATCCTGTGATTCATACTTGAGTACATGACTTACAATGAATATACTAGTGATAGGATAGCTTATGATGCATTAAGCATGTTCATATGAGTCACTTAAGGTAATACAAGCTAAGAGTTTTTGAATCCATCATGTTTTAGTGTTTGATTTTGCAAGGGTCATATTTGAATGAGTATAAATCAATTTTAGTGTGGTATTTTGGCTGATTTAGATCCACCAAATTGTAGAGCCTAGAATTAGCTTTCCAACGATACCAATTTTGCCTTAAAGTTATGCCCATTTTTGTGAGAGACAGTAAGGATAGGCGATTGGTTAGGTGCCGCCCAACCAATCATAGGCGATTGGTTAGGCGCCGCCCAGCCTAGCTTAGGCAATCACTGGGGCACCACCTAAGTCAGTTACAGGTGCCAAAAACACTCCATTTTGAGTTATTTTAAGGGTAATTAAATCTTTTAACACTCCTTAAACGTCCCTAAAGTTAACCCTACGAAATATATAGCTTCTAAAATATTACAACCCTATTATCATCTCAAAGCTCATCATCCAAGAGCACTGAAAGAGAAAAAAAACTAGGGTTGACTAACTAAGCTTGAAGATCCGATTTCAAGGAAATTCCTCCATAAATCATACAGAATCTTCCTTCTAAGGTATGCGTGAGTTCATTCATGGACTACTTTCGTCCATGAAGCTCAAAGACCATCTTCTAAATTTTGTATCATGATGTTTATGTTGTTGGTGGTTGATGTTCATGTGGTTGGAGTTTGATGATGCCAAAGATGGGATCTTTGTATGTTTATTGTGAGGATATGGTGGTATTTAACGTATAAATATGTGAAATTAGTGGTTGAATATTTGTAATCTTAATGAATCCACCTATGCCTAAGATGTGCATGTAAGGTGTTTGTGAAAATACCTAAGGGAATAGAAATCATGCTTTTATGACATAAGAAGTCCTAAATGACTATTCCATGTTCTAAGTTTATGTTCAACGTGATCCTTATGTTATTGTCTTGAATTGAAGAAGTTGTACGAGAATATCATGATATCGTTGCGATATGGAATGACCATGATATTAAAGCCATGCAAGTATATACATGTTGTGTGCATTCCTGATCATGTGATAGTTTGTTGAGAATCATTCTTATTATGAAAGCCTTACTTATGATATTGTGAATTGTGGACTCAAATCTTGTGATCAAGTCATGTCATGTGTGTCAATTTCCTCCAATCGAGTCCTGGGGGTACTTATACCCAAAAACTATAGTTGTGTGCCTAGATCCATGTCATGTTTCATGATATCTAAACTCAAGCTATGATTCCATAGACTTCAGTCAGTCAGGTGATTCAGGAAAACCTCATGATCTTAGTCACTTGTCAAATATCAGTAACATTCTGCCAATCAACGGAATTCAGTAAGATTAAGTCATTCACAATCAATTATTCATGTCCAGTCCCTCCAGATGGGAGTAGAGGTTAGCACCGAGTGAACCCAAGGATAGTAACTAACCCGCTAGTTCAGGGTGTGATTCTTAGTAGTCATCCTTGTGTTCCAAAACTACATAGCCAGCGTAGGTTGAGACATATTAACCCATCAGATTAGGGTTGATGAGGTAGCTTAACCCGTCAGTTTAGGGTTCCCACCATTCTTATTCAGTACCCGCCAGATAAGGGTCACTCATAGGTTGTCCTTACCCCTGGCATGGTATTGACACCCGTCTAGTCAGGGTAGAGATTGGACCCCAGCTTATCCATAATGGCATACATGTGGCATGTCGGTTAAATACTACTTCCCACAGTTTCAGTATTAGTCTCAATAAAAGAACTCAGGTTGTTCTTCAGATTTTAGTATATACAGGACTTTCATATATAGTCGTCCATGATATCAGTTTCAGTATCAGTCATGACAGTTCTCAGTAAACCATGTGTTAGCTTACAGGTCATGCTATCACTTATTCACGGTCCTAGTTTCTATATATGTGTGTTTGCACTCCCACGTTCATATTAGTCAGTCAGTGTTGTTCATGCATGAAACCCTTTATGTTCAGCCTACCTTCCTCATATACTCAGTACTCCAGTTATACTAACACATTTGCACTATAGTGCTTTCTTTTCATTTTACACCTTAGGTTCTGAGACATAAGCTCCAGCCCAGTAGTAGCGGTAGCATTCCAGTCGCAGAGACACAGTGAGTCCTCATTGATTCGAGGAAAATATGATTTGATACATTTATCTATTTCTTAAGTTTAGTTTTATGGAGTTAGTTGGAGACATGTTCCTTTAACTCCTTATTCAGATAGTTTAGAGGCTTTTACATTTACGTTCAGACTTGGCTTTATGATTGAGTTATTTTGGGTATTTTCACCCACATGATTTTATTCAGTTGAACATTATGGCCTTACAGTTCTATGTATTCCACATTATTATATCATGATTTGCAGTATACAGGTACAAATATTAGTCATGGGTTAGCTTGTGGTCCCTTGGGGTCATGAGCACCGTGTAGCATTCCGGTTCAGCAAATTGGGGTGTTACACCTTCACCTCCCATCTGCATAATAGTTTTGGTGACTCTAGGAAATATTAGGTCTTTCTATAATAAGCTTCACCTTCTTCATTGATTAGTGAACGAAGTCACGATCAAAAAACCTAATCTCACCCACCTCAAGCCATCCAATAGGATACATTCACCTTCTACCATAAAGAGACTCAAAGAGAGCCATCTGAATACTAGAATGATAACTAATATTGTTGGCAAACTCAATAAGGGGAAAATGGTCAAGAAAACTACCTTTAAAGTAAATAACACAAGCCCTTAGCATATCCTCTAAAGTCAGAAATGATAGATATTAGTGCCCCATGTAGGTTAACTATCTCCTGAATGAACAACTTGGCATAATCCCCACCTGAGAAATTAGTCCTCATAGACAAGAAGTGAGAAGACTTAGTCATTCTATCCACAATCATCTCCCACTTCCACATAGGTAATTCTCTCACCTGGGATAGGCCACCAGGCCTCAGATGCTCCACCTTAACTTACTGACGAACGATACACTTAGTAACAAAATTTGCCACATCCATCTTCATATTATTCTACAAGTAGATTTCCATTAAGTCATGATACATTTTAGTCAAATCTAGATGAACTGTATATCTAGACTTATGAGACTTAGCCAAAATCCTTTCCCACAACCTATCTATATAAAAAACACACAACCTTCCTTGATGTCTCAAAATTCTATCTCCCCAATCTCAAAATACAACCTCTTGCTGACCCATATCATCCATAATTTGCATAAGTATGGGATCTAAAACATGTTTATCCTTGACCTCGACACCAAGAGATAACTTAGCTACTTCCTGAACAATTACTCCTCTATCCTCAGAGATCAAAAGATAAACTTCTAACTTAGCCAGCCTGTGAATGTCCTTTACCAATCCTATTTTCTCCTCATTAATGTGGAATAATCTCCCCATAGATAAGTTTCTAAGAGTATCAACAACAATATTAGCCTTACTTGGATAGTAGCGCAAGCTCATGTCATAATCCTTAAGAAATTTGAGTCACTGTCTCTGCTTGAGAATAAATTCCTGCTATGTAACCACATACTACCAGCTTTTATGGTCTGAATAAATGACTATATGTACCCCATAAAAATAATGGCGCCATATCTTTAAAGTAAAGACTACAGTCGGCAACACTTGAACATGAGTCAGGTAATTCCTCTCAGTAACCTAAGAATAGGCAACATCCTTACCGTGTTGCCTCTAAACACAACCCAGTCCCATACAAAATTCATCACATTACACAATGAACCGCTCAGTACTCTCAGGTAGGTTCAAACCAGGCACAACAGTCAACTTATCCTTCTACTTCTTAAAATAACCCTCACAAGCACAAGACCATAGAAACTTAACCTTTTTCTGAGTTTACTTCATTAGTAGAGCAGTAATAAAAGAGAAACTCTCCATAAACCTCCTATAATATCCATCCAAACCTAAGAAGCTCCTAATATCAAATGGAGTCATGGGTTTAGGCTAATTCTTAACTACCTCAACATTCTGAGGATCCACTTAGATCCATTCTCTAGAAATGATATGCCTAAGAAAAGTCACAAAATTTAACCAAAATTATAATACCCCGAGAGTACACCTTAGACGTCACACGGTGCTTATAGGCTCGAGGCACCATAAGCTAACCTATGATATGGTACCTGCTCGGAGCACTGAATAATATAATCACAAAGGCGGAAGAATAACTGATATGCCATAAGGTTGCAAAAACTAAATTATGAATCTTAATAACATAGTTATCTGAGTCTAATTAAAACACTGGAAGATGAATAAATTGAATAACTAACTATAGTGTCAACTAAAGTCTGAATACGGAATAACTGACTCTATTGTCTGAAAGCCTCTAGACTGAATAACTGGAAGTTGATGGGATAGGCCCCAACTAACTTCAACTAACTACTAAATTGAAAACATGAATTACAAATACTCTATCCTCAAAATATAAGGACTCACCACCGCTACTTCTTAGATGTCTGAAATGTCTAAGTGTGGTCCGTGAACTGAGCATCATAACCTATGATAAATATATCATAGCACAAGAAAAAATATGCGATCAGCACTTTGAATGTACTGGTATGATAAATGTGGTAGGATGATATGCATGGTTTGATGAACAAGAATAATAAATTATCTGAATATACATGTAAATCATGGAGTACTGAATAAAGAGCATAAAATCTATAGATACTAGAAATCTGTAAATACTATGTATGCATGAAAGCCTGTAAATACTGAAGGTATATAAAATTTGTAGATACTGGGGATGCATGAACAAGCCTATAACATGAACTGAATAAAAGTCTATAAACTGTAATAATGAAATAATGATATCTGTATGCTTTGATCAAACAACACTAAGACTGAATTACTGGTCTGATTATTAAATGAGACTGTGGGAGCTATCATCTAACCAACAATCCCCAATCTGAACTAATTGGGGTCCAACTTGTAACTCTAGTTGGAATGGTATCAATACTGTTCCATGGGTACTAACGCTAGCTGTATGGATCCACTATACTGATGTACTATCCTGAATGACTAAGGGTGTCAAGGCTGAACTAATAGGTCAACCCTGTGAGATAGTCAATCCTACACTGATGGATGACTTCTCATGTTCTATAATGTCTATGTAGTTCTGCAGTTTAGGGACTACTACTAACGACTCTGCCTAACTGATGGGGAAGCCGCCATCCCCACACTCGCTCGGTGTTAAATCCTACTCCCCACTAAATGACACTGAGTTACTGACTATTCTGAGTTTAACTGACTGATCTACTAATACTCATGATGTATTCTAAAAATACTAAGAAGAGACTAAGTAAACAACTATAATTTTTGGGGATTCAATACCTCTAAGACTCAAAAGGAATAATAGTAACACGAAACTTAAGCTTAGAGGAATAGCATGAAGGCTTTCATCAAACATGTATTCTTGTAGGCATTTTATCAAACACTTGTAGTATATAGTTTGGCCAAATAATACGAATGTTAGGGAACTTGTAGTAATAGAATGAACTCAATAGGGATAGTACTAAATCATAATTTAATTCAAGGAATGATAACATTGAAACATGGAGAATTGAATAACAACAATAATTTCATTGAAACATGGTATAAAATCATAGTTCATGGAGATTCATGGGTGAAATCACAATTTAAAATCAAATAACTTAAAAAGATCACAATTTTATAATTTAAATAGGATACTTTAATTTCATGGGTCAAAGGAACGCATGGATAAATTCTAACATACCTAAGTTAATGAATTTGAAAAGAACGATGGTGAGTTCTACAGATTTGGCCTTGAATTTGAGAGCTAGGGTTTCTTGTTCTTGAAAAGAGGATTTTTCATTTGAGAGGAATTGAATAATGATGAGTCTTTAGGTCAATTAGGGGTTAAATTTCTTGTTTAGGGCTTAGGAAAAAAGTCCAAATACCCCTAAACTAATTTTAAAACGCAAGCTGAAAACTGAAGATCCCAATTTTTGGCCTTGGTGTGACGCGCCACTATTGCGCCAAGCTACTGGAAAAGGGACAATTAGGAAACTAGATGATGGCACAACATGGTAAGATCCTGGTCCTTCAGTGGAATGCCATTTTGGCCACCTCCACGATGCGCCATAATCGCGGAGGCTCGTTGGAAATTGCCAAATATGAACTGGGTCCTTAGCGCGATACACTAACATCTCGGTACCATACTGGAAACTTACAATTGTTATTTAGACTGGATCAACGATGTGTGAAGGTTCAAAATGACGACGATGTGTAACAACTGAAAATTAAAACCACCATAACTTCTTACCTGGTTATCAGATTCGGGCAAATTTTATATCGTTGGAAAGATAATTTAATTTCCTACACAATGATAGGCAATAAACTAAAAATTAATGAGTATTTTGAAAAATTTATTTATGAATACTCATGTATTGGGACTTAGATTATGCTAGGAAAATATTGGGTATTGCAATATCTTCCCTTTGGGATCATCCATCCTCAAATGAGACTGGTTAAGCTGAGAAAAACTGATGGATTGAGATTACACACTGAACATGCATATCTGATACATGGAATGTATGAATGATCTAATTTGTAAATTCAAGACTAACATTAACATGATGTGCAACTGAAATTGAGCATGATAGAGAGAAATCTTAAGAAGATTAGTACCTTAAACCAAATCTGAATTCATGGAGAAAAGATGAGGGTACTTGGTCTGCATATCTATTTTTGCTTCTCAAATGGCTCCCTCAACGGACTAATTCCACCAAAGAACTTTGACTAGTGGAACCTCATTGTTCCATAGCCTACGAACTTGATGATCAAGAATTTTGACAAGAACTTTCTCATAGGAAAGACTATTCCGAACATCTACACTTTCTAAGAGAACAACTACAGCTAGATCACCAATACACTTCTTCAACAATGAGACATGGAACACTAGGTGTACTAAAGTTAGAGCTGAAGGAAACTCAAGCTCGTAAGCTACCTTTTTGAAACGACTGAGAATTCTGAAGGGACCTACATATCGGGGACTGAGTTTCCCTTTCTTCCAAATCTTTTCACTCTCTTTATGGGAGAGATTCCCATGTACACCAAATCACCAACCTCAAACTTGAGATACTTTCTCTTTATACCTGCATATGATTTCTGTAGGATCTGAGATGTTCTAAACCTCTCTCTAATTAACTGAATCTTCTCTAAAGCATCAAATACCAAGTCAGACCCTACTACTCAGCCTCACCTACTTCAAACCAACTAATTGGAGATATATGTCTTCTACCATAGAGAACCTCAAATGAATTCATCTGGATACTGGAATGATAGTTGTTATTCTATGTAAATTCAATCAAAGGCAAGTGGTCATCCCAACTACCTTTAAAATCAACTACACATGTTATCAGCATATCTTTAAGAATCTGAATGGTCCTTTATGCTTGACAGTCTATCTGAGGGTAGAATGTTGTACTAAGGTGGACTTGGGTACCAAGACCCTTTTGGAATGCCTTCCATAAGTGAGAGGTAAACTGGGTACCTCTATCTAAGATGATAGATGTAACACCCAACATTTTAAGCTATAAATCGAACCGTCGTTCCTACATGTGTTAGCTCCAATTCCATGTTTTTTATTTAAATCCATGTGTCATGATATTTATCCTGGTATATTAAGTGATTATGAGGTGCAAAGTGTTCATAGAAATGGCCTAAAGCAAAGTTGAGCTAAGAACTTTTCATTTATCTAAAATTGGATATTTGATTCTACAAGCGTCATCTTTGAATGAGTATAACTTTTTCTATATATAGAATTTGACATATGAAGACCCACCAAATTATATATGATCAAATTATCGTTCCAATGATACCAAGAACTAGGTTCTATCTTTCAAATCTCGTAATCTAAGGTACGTGGGGGTTTTGTAAAACTACTTGGGCATAAAAAATTTGTTCAACAACTTTTAACATTGTGAAATCATGAATTTTGAAGGGGTTTTAAAATTTATATTACTATGTTTCTTTAGGAATTCCTTAATGACATTATTGTTTTGATCTTGAGGCTTTTTCCCAAAATTGATTTGAAATCTTATATATATGCATGTGGTTAAAGTTGATAATTGAATTGAGAGCATGACTATTTACATTCCCTCTCGTGTTGAAACACCTTTTCATTTTAGAATGTTATTTAGAAGCATGGTATCAACGTTCTTGACTATTGTTGAATGATTTAAGATTTTATTTAAATTAATGAGAGGGGAGTTTTGCATGTTCATAAATGTTGAATATATATAATAAAAGAATTGCATGGTTTGCCAAAATACATGACCACCCCATGATTATTGAAATGATTGAAAAGAGTGATATTTCCATAATTTGGTAAACGTATTGAAGAACGAATCTTCTGGAATTGTTTGAAGTATGGTGGTCTAAACTTTATGATTGAAAGAGAAAACTTTGATATGAAATTTATGGATCATAAACATGAATTTCAAGTCTTGGTATAACGATACCAATTAAGATAATTCCATAGTAACATAGAACAAAATAGAATGTGGATTTTTTTTCAGATTTTCAGATTTTGAACTTAAAATGATACACGTTCAAAAAAGGCTAAAAATGGGCATAAAGAGATGTTAGGTGGTTACCCAAAGAAGGTACAAGTTTAGAAAACTCATTGTTCGAAATCGTGTTTTGTTGATACAGGATTATTATGTCCCCTAGAGGGATTATACGTTGTCCTAGTGCCCTATGGTGTATCAGAATTAGAAACTTCAACTCTTGCGGTAAACTTAGGCTGCGGGCTTGGACGCCAAGTTAAGGATGGACTCCATATAGTTCGTGGTGTTGTAGAATTGTAGGGTGAACAACCTAACTCAGAAGTAATACAAAGATCAGAACTGTATTGACAAGAATGCTTTCTGAATATCAAAGAATTGCCCATGTGTTTTAAACTATATTATGCATGATGTTTTCATGAGTTGCTCTCACCTATGTTATATATATAAATTCATTATTTTGGATTGCTCTACATACCAGTACATCTGTATTGACCCCCTATGTGTCATGATCTTGGGACATAGTCCTGGGTCCCGTTAGGCAGTAGATTGACTTGTCAGAAGCTTGCAGTTGGTGAGCCTCCCTTATTTCAGATGTCCAGTTTTTAGAACATTGTTATTTTATTTTAGTTTTGGGTCTGATTGGGGGCCTTATCCTAATTTTAGATGAGTTGTTAATTTCTGATGAATTAGAGATTTCGCAGACTGAAATAGATATTGTCTAGATACTTATGGATTTTATTTAGTATTGTCTAGTTACTAGAAATATATGAAATCTGTAAATACTATATATGCATGGAAGCCTATAAATACTGAAGGTACTTGAAATCTATAGATATTGAGGATACATGACCAAGCATATAACATGAACTGAATAAAAGTTTGTAAACTGAAATACTAAAATACTGATATTTGTATACTTTGGCCAAATAAACTGAGACTGAATTACTGGTCTGATTATTGGACTGAGGCTGTGGGAACTATTATCTAATTGGCATTCCTTAATCTGAGCTAATTAGGTTCCAACCTGTAACCTCAGTTGAAAGGGTGTCAATACCATGCCATGGGTACTAACTCTGGCTATGTGGATCCACTATTCTGATGTACTATCCCAAAAGACTAAGGGTGTCAAGCCAGAACTGACGGGTGACCCTTACGAGATAGTCAAGCTTACACTGATGGGTGACTTCTTATATCCTAAGCTAGATATATAGTTCTGGTGTTTAGGGACTACTACTAACTACTCTGCCTATCTAATGGGGAAGCCGCCATCCCCACACTCACTCGGTGCTAAATTCTACTCCCAATTGAATGACACTGAATTACTGACTATTCTGAGTTTAACTGACTGATATAGTAATGCTCATGATGTATTCTATAATTTATTCTGAAAATACTGAGAGAGACTAAGTAAACAACTACAATTTTTGGGTATTCAATAGCCCCAAAACTCAAAATAGTAACATGATACTTAAGCTTACAGGACATAATTTATATTAAACATGTATTCTTGTAGGCATTTTATCAAACACTTGTAGTTCATAGTTTTGTCAAATTATAGGAATGTTTGGAAACTTGTAGTAATAGTATGAATTCAATAGGGATAGTACTAAATCATGATTTAATTCAAGGAATGATAACATTAAAACATGGAGAATTGAATAACAATAATAGTTTTATTGAAACATGGTATAAATTATAGTTCATTGAGATTCATGGGTGAAATCATAATTTAAAATCAAATAACTTGAAAAGATCAAAATTTTATAATTTAAATAGGATACTTAAACTTCATGGGTGAAAAGAACCCATGGATGAACATCTAGCATACCTGAGTTAATGAATTTGGAAGGATTGATGGTGAGTTCTTGAGATTTGGCCTTGCATTTGAGAGTTAGGTTTTCTTGTTCTGGAAAAGGGGACCTTTAATTTGAGAGGATTTGAATAATGATGAGTATTTAGGTAAATTATGGGTTAAATTTCATGTTTAGGACGAGTTTAGGGCATAGGAAAAAGAGCCCAATAACCCTAAATGAATTCAAAATGCAAGCTGGAAACTGAAGATCTCAATTTTGGCCTTGGCGCGATACGCCACTATCGCGCCAAGACACTGGAGAAGGGAAAATTGGGAAACTGGACGATGGAGCAACACAGTAAGATCGCGGTGATTCACTGGAATGGCATTTTGGCCTCCTCCACGATGTGCCATAATCGCGGAGGCTCACTGGAAATTGCCAAACATAAACTGGGTCCTTGGCGCGATGGGCCAACATCATGGTACCACACTGGAAATTAACAATTATTATTTAGACTCACTCGCGATACGCTAAGGTTTAAACTGACGGTGTTTAACTACTGAAATTTAAAATTACCATTACTTCTTACCCGGTCATCGGATTTGGGCGAATTTTGTATCGTTGGAAAGCTAATTGAATTTCCTTTGCAATGACAAGCTCTAAGCTTAAAATCAATGAGTATTTCAAAAATTTTATATATCAATACTCATGTATTTGGACTTATATTATGCTTGGGAAATATGGGGTATTATAAAAATTCATACTTAGAAAATTTTGCATATAATTTTTGTTCCTTAGGATTCTGCAACATAATTCAGAGGTGACTGGCATGATCCTCCTCACTGTTATAGTACACCAAGATGTCATCGATGAAGACTACAACAAACAAATCCATAAATATCCTAAAAACCCAATTCATAAGATCTATAAAAGTAATCAGAGCATTAGTCAACCCAAATGATCAAACCAAAAACTCATAATGGCCGTACCGAGTTCAAAAAGTAGTTTTGGGAATATCAACCTCCCTGATTTTAAACTAAAGATCGCTTGAACGGACATAAATCTTAGAGAAACACCTAGCACCCTAAAGTTGATCAAAAAGGTCATTAATCCTAGGAAGAGGGTACTTATTCTTTATTGTAACCTTATTCAACTGATGATAAAACATACACATCTGAAGACGTACAGTTGTTTTGCATGAAAAGTATAGGATCAACCTATGAAGAAATACTAGGACGAATAAAGAACTTGTTAAAAAGGTCCTGCAACTGCTCCTTTAGTTCCTTTAGTTCAGTTTGAGCCATTCTATAAGCATGAATAGAGATAGGATAGCTATTTGGTAGAAGATCAATCCCAAAGTCTATTTCCCTATCTGGGGAATTCCATGAAGATCGTTGAGAAAAACTATAGAAAATTAATTAACAACAGGGATAGATTGCAAAGATGAAATCTAAGAGTTAGAATCCTTAAGCCGAACTAGATAATACAACCATATTTTAGAAATCAATTTCAGAGTTGTAAGATATGAGATTAACCACCCTTTGGTTACTAAGGAACTCCTCTCCAATTCCAAAACTAGTTTATTAGGAAAGTGAAAACTGACCTTTCGAGTCCTACAATCCAGAGAAGCATATCATGAATATAGCCAATCCATCCCCAAGATTACATTAAAATCCACCATATCAAGTTCTATCAAATACACCAATGTCTCTGCAATGCCTCAGGAAAGTAAGCCGAACGTCACAGAGTTTTTAGGACTCCAAGTATTCCCAAGGTAAACCTTTAAACTTTCTACTAATTTTGAAACTCATAATAAAGAAGATCTAGGCATGTAAAATACCGAAATACTGAATAATTGTCTGAACTGGACTGAGTTTAACTAAACATAATATCTAAACGTATTTAACTTAGAAATATAGTTAACCAACACTTTATATCTAGAACATAACTAACAGTCGAACAAGCCTCTACTATTTAATAAGTAGAGAGCCATTGGGACAGACCCCCAGCTGACTAGAACTGAACCAAAAAGAACTAATCAAAACAATTCATAAATCTAAAAATTTGAATAAATGGATCCTCGAATTATAAGGACTCAACAACTGTTAGGATGTACATAGAGATGCTCGCAGTCAATCATGCTGTTGGAACTAAGCACCAGAACTTACATTATAAAATAATGTAGCACATAGATGTATATATGAATTCGTACTTTTGGAATGTACTGAGTATGTAGGGGTGAATGCATAAGTATAATTGTCACTCAATATGCATACAACTTGTAAAGAATGCATGCTAAGTGTAAATCACTCAAATTGTCTTAAATAATGTAAAAGCTGTGAAATATAACCATACTGCAGTAAATCATAAAGACAATCATTGTGAGCCATCACACTTAAACTGTACTGTTACTCTTTCTATTAGTGGAAAAAGTAGGACTAAAGTTAAGTTTATTTTCA
This sequence comes from Capsicum baccatum var. pendulum, assembly GCA_030864225.1. Classification (NCBI taxonomy): domain Eukaryota; kingdom Viridiplantae; phylum Streptophyta; class Magnoliopsida; order Solanales; family Solanaceae; genus Capsicum; species Capsicum baccatum. The sequence goes on from CM061561.1 coordinate 90,083,675, forward strand.
AATCATGCATGCTAAGAGTAAAAAGACTCACCTTTAACATTTGTAAATTGAAAGATGAAATCTCACACATAATGTCTCATATAAAATAATATCTGAATAAAATTTGTAAGCCTTTACACTTAGTTTCTGAAAGTTGTTCTGTCATTCTGTCTTAAGACTTTAGGGAGGATCTTCTAACCGACATACACCATGTGAGCTATCATGGAGTCTAACATCTAGTTCCCGTAGGGTAAAAACCTCACGTTGGGGAGAGATGTCATACACTTGCCAAGGAGTATAATTTGAGCTGAGTGATCACAATATATATCTATATCCATATAAATGGAAATAATTTGAATCATCTAAACCGACGTTGACTCGTAGTTCTAGGGCATGTGAACTGAGACACATACCTAACTCAGTGCTAAATACTACTCCCTAATTATATGCTCATTCAGTAGGAAATCCACCTTAAAATAGCATTAGGGTTTATAATGAAAACCAATTACACATCTGTCTATTTTAAACTGTAATCAAAACTAAATGTGTGGATTCCATATCTTAGCTGAGGATCAGAAGATCTAATCTTGCTTAAAATTTGAATACATGCTTATCAAAGAATCCTTAAACATCGTCTTTCTTGAAATATCAAGGCTTAAACTTAGGGCTAATAACCCATGCTTGAAAATCATGTCAAATCATAACAAACTTAATGCTTAACAATAATAATCTTGAAATACTTTAACAATTCTGGTCAACATAATGAAATTCAATTCTCAATATGTGAAATCAAGTCTCACACATAAACATGTGAAAGTAGATATGCAATTCAACACTTAAATCACTTGTAACTTCATAAGCTTCAGGTAAAGATAATAGGGTATGAACCCTAAATTGAGATTCATGTAACTTCAAATTTTAAAACTAGTTTTGGGCATAGGGATGAAAGAAGTATCCTTGTTCATAACCCCACATACCTTATTAGGTTAATCTGCTGTAGAAACATGACTTTAAACTCCTAAAGATGTTCTTGAATGCTTCTTCTTGAAGTTCTTCGACCCGGAACATTGGATTATTGATTTCTTGAAAGATGTATGGAATTTTGGATTTCTTAGAGTGAGGGTTTTCTTGGAGAGAAAAATATCAATAAAGATGTAACTAATGCTCTTTGGGGGCTGAAATCTTATGTTATGGATGGATTGAAGTAAGGGGAAATGACTCAAATTCCCCCATAGACCCGTAATTTAATAAGATGAACTGGGCACCCAACAAGATAAGCATCGCGTTGTATCTATTACATGATACAATAGGCGATGCATCGCGTTGCTTCCCCTAATGCGATTAACGATGCATTGCGGCTATAGCGCAGGGCCTCTCTTTTATGGCCCTCTAAACATGCCCCAATCCTCATCCAAAAATTTTAAAACTCACCCTACATGTACTATTGACAACCCCAATCATGAAAATGCATAGAAATTGATATTCCAAGGTCGGGAGGGTCGATAATAAAATCATCAAAGTTTAGAGGTAATAAAATTGACTAAGCCTCCAACACTTAGCTAAATTTTCAGGTTCAAAGTGTCTTAAGCAAGTACTAAGGGTTGAGATGAACTAAGAATGTATGGGGTATTACAATATCTCCCCCTTTGGAGCATTTATCCTCGAATAAGATTGGCTAGACTTAGAATACTAAGGAACTGATATTATGCGCTATACTCGTATGACTGTAAACATGGCTACGTGACATAAATATGATAATATACATCTGGAACTGAGAAGGAAAACAAATTGTATGAAGAAATCTATTACCTTAAGATGAGTTTGAACTTGCGAAGAAAAGATGGGGGTACTTGATTCGCATATCTGCTTTTGCTACCCAAGTAGTGCCCTCAACGGACTGATTCCACCAAAGAACTTTGACCAAGGGAACTTATTTGTTCCTTAGTCTACGAATCTGGTGATCAAGAATCTCAACTAAAATTATTCGTATGAAAGGCTATCCTGAATATCTGTTCTTTCAAGAGGGACTACAATAGCTACATAACCAATACACTTCTTTAATACGGAGACAAGAAACACTGGTTGAACGAATTACAAATCTACAGGAAATTTAAGCTCATACACAACCTTCCCAACTCTACTTTATATCCTGTATGGACCAATATATCGGGGACTAAGATTCCCCTTTTTACCAAATCTCTTCACCCCTTTCATGGATGAAACATTCAAATAAACTAAGTCACCCACCTTAAACTCAAGATCCCTTTTCCTCACATCTGCGTATGATTTCTGACGACTCTGAGCTATTTTTAGACTCTCTCTAATCAACTAAACCTTATCCATTACTTCAAACATCACATCTGGTCCTGCTAAAGTGGCCTCACCCACTTCAGATCAACCAATAGGTGATCTACATCTTCTCCCATAAAGACCCTCTAATGGAGCCATCTGGATACTGGAATGGTAAATGTTATTGTAGGAAAACTCGATTAAAGTCAAGTGATCATCGCAACTTTCTTTAATGTCAAGAACACATTCCCTCAACATATCTTCTGGGGTTTGAATGGTCCTTCCATCCTGACCATCGATCTGACAGTAAAAAGCTGAGCTGAGATGAACTTGGGTACCAAAACCCTTCTGCAAGGATTTCCAAAAATAAGAGGTAAACTAAGTACCCCCATCTGAAATGATAGACAAAGGAACTCCGTGCAACCTAATCAACTCTCTATTATATAGCTTAGCATAATCTTCGGATGAGTAGGATGTATGAACTGGCAAGAAATAGGTTGACTTGGTCAATCTGTCTATAATAACCTAAATTAAATCATGCTAACAACGCAAATGAGGTAACCCTATCACAAAGTCCATATTCACCTCTTCCCACTTCTAAGTAGAGATACTAAAATCCTGCAAGGTACCACCAGTTTTTTGGTGCACCACCGTAACCTGTTGACCATTAGATCACTTTGCCACAAATTCTCTAATATCTTTCTTCATACCACTCCACCAATAGACTTCCCCCAAATCACGATACATCTTAGTGACTCTTGGGTGAATAGAGTAACGTGCACTATGCACTTCTACCATAATCCACTACCTTAAACTATCAACGCATGAAACACATAGTCTACTCAGGTATCTCAACACACCATCTCCCCCTTTGGAGAAAACCTCTACCTTCTGATCTCTAACTGACTCCTTCATCTTAACCAAACTAGGGTCCTTATCTTGCTTCTCCTTCATTTATAACACTAAAGAAGACTCTAACTACTCAGGACCCAAACATTACCCTCAGCCGAGTCAACTAACCAAACATCTAATATAGCCAGCCAATGAATTCCTGCACTAATTCTTTCTTATCACTCTTTATATGAGCAAAACTACCCATAGACAGTCTACTAAGGATGTCTGCCATAATATTGGCCTTGTTCAGATGATATAAAACACTCATATCATAATCTTTTAACAACTCCAACCACCTTCTCTAACAAAGATTTAACTCTTTCTGCAAAAACACATACTGCAAGCTTTTGTGGTCCATGAACACATTAATATTCACCCCATAAAGATAGTACCTCAAGATTTTCAAGGCAAACACAACAACAGCTAACTCAAGATCATGGGTAGGATAGTTTCTTTTGTGAGGTTTAAGTTGTCTAGAGGCGTAGGATATGACCTTACTTCTCTGCATCAAAACACAACCCAGACCAACCCTAGAAGCATCACAATAGACAATAAATCCATCTGTACCATCAGGTAGCACTAAAATTAGAGCTGAAGTTAGTCGAGTCTTAAACTCCTAAAAACTCTTCTAACAAGAATCTGATCACTAAAACATAACTTTTGTTTAGTAAATATAGACATAGGGGATGCAATAGATGAAAACCCCTTAACAAACCATCAGTAATAGCTAGCTAAACCTAAGAAACTCTTGATATCTGATAGAAACATGGGTCTAGGACAGTTTCTTACTGCTTTGGTCTTTTTAGGATCAACTCTAATGCCATAACTAAAAATAATATGATCGAGGAAGGCTACTGATCTTAGCTAAAATTCACACTTCCTGAATTTGGCAAACAACTGGTGATCTCTAAGAGTTTTCAACAAAATTCTAAGATGGTATGTATGGTGATCCTCACTATGGGAATAAACAAGAATATCATCAATAATTACTCTGACAAACATGTCCAAATATTGCATGAATACTCTATTCATCAAGCCCATTAAGTTTGTTAGGGAATTTGTTATCTTGAAAGACATAACTAAAAATTCAAAGTGACTGTAATGGGTTCTGAAGGCTATCTTTGGAATATCATATTCCCTTACTCTAAGATGGTGATAACTGGATCTAAGGTCTATCTTAGATAAGTACATGCACCTTGGATTTTGTTGAATAAGTCATCAATCCTAGGAATAGGATATTTGTTTTTTATTGTGACTTTATCCAACTGACAGTAGTCAATACACATTTAGAAAGAACCATATTTCTTTCGCATAAATAGGATTGGAGCATCCCATAGAGAGACACTGGCCTTATGAAACCTTTATCTAAGAGGACTTTAAGCTACTCTTTTAACTCCTTAAGCTCGGTTGAAGCCATACAATATGGAGAAATGGAGATAGGCTTAGTATCAGGAAGAAGATCAATACCAAATTCTATTTCTCTATTGGGAGGTATCCCTGGCAGATGTTTAGGAAAAACTTAAGGAAACTCATTGACTACACGGACTAACTAAATTGTTGGAGCCTCAGACTTAGTGCCTTTGACTCGAACTAAATAATAAATGCACCTTTTTGATATCAACTTTCTGGCCTTAAGATAAGATATGAAATGACTCAATAGAGACACTAAATTACCTTCCCACTCAAAGACTGGCTCATTAAAAAACTGAACTTCACTACCCGAGTGCGACAATCTATAGATGCATAACAGAAATAGGGCTAATCCATGTCCAGAATAATGTCAAGATTGACCATGTCTATCTCTACTATGTTTGTTAATATAATCTTGTGGAGAACAATGAAAGGACACTTTCTATAGACTCATTTGACAACAACTGATGCACCCACTGGGGTGGAAACTAAGAAGGGCTTACATAGCTTTTTAGGACCTACCCGAAATTTACCGCAACCAACAAAGTCACATAAAAAAGATTTAACCCTTGTTCTAACAATACATAAACATCAAGATAAAAGACATGAAGCATACCAGTAACAACATCTGGTGAACTCTCCTTCTCCTGATGAGATGGTAAAACATAGAATTAATTCTGGTGTTGACTGCCACCGGTACTGGATGATGCGCCCTGTGAAGACACTGGGTAACCTAGTAGAGCTGATGCACTAGTAGCCTAAGTCTGGGGATAAATATCCTGGCTTTCCTGCTTATCATATGGGAACTCTTTGATTATGTGACACAACTTACCATATCTATAACAACCTTTTTCCCCAGCAAACAATCACCAAGATGATTCTTACCAATCTTAGCACATGTAAGATAACTTGACCTTCCACCCATACTATTTTGAGACTTGGACGTAAAGGTTCTACCCCATTACTCTTGCTCTGGGTACGGGAGAACTAGATGAAGATAGCGTTGGCATTGATAAGTGACACTAAAATTGCAAATGATTTCCCCTTGAAACCTTGTTTGGTCATACTTAAACTGTCTGGTTCTAGCCTTTTTATTTCTTCTCTCTCTCCACTTTAACTTCTTTTCCTCAATTTGTTGAGCATGATTCATTATCCTAGCAAGATCCATATCCCTAATAAGCATGGTAGTCCTATATTCCTTGACTACCAAACTAGATACTACAGTAACAAACTTACTTATACTGTATCTAGGGTCAACTATCAAGTCGGGAGCATACTTAGACAACTGATTGAACTTAAGATAGTACTCCTTCACTTTCATTGAGCCTTACATCAGGTTTATGAACTCCTTAATCTTATCTTCTGTGATACCCCGTACTTCTACCAAGCTTAAAATTATCCTAAAAATGTTAAAGAATTACTTTAAAAGGTGAATCCACTAATACAGGTGGAATTTTCAATATTTTTAATTTTTGTTGTGTGACAAATTGAATAAGATTTCCATTGATATCAAATTCCCCTAAATCCGACACCCGAGCGAAGAGTTAGAGCTATTTTTGTAAGATAGTATGCCACTTGAGCCATCAATGAGTCGTGGAGCATGCCAAAATGGAAATCATAAAAATCCAGTGGGCCTTCGTGATTATGGCATGTTGCGCCAAGGCTCAAATTAAGAGTTTTCAATTTCCAGTGTCTCATCGCGATACCACTACACCACGGTAAGATTCCAGGTCCCATCCAGTATTGCAATGCGATTGCACCGCATCGCGCCGTCAACTCGATTCCCAGTTGAAAATTTATAGTGGCACGATGCGATAGCACCACGTCATGCTAGGTTCCTAAATCGGGTTTTCAGTGGCAAAAAATAAAAACCTTCTAAGGACAATTGGGTCTTTTCCATGACCCAGATCAGCCTTTAACCACAAAATTAAGCCCTAAAACCCTATTACATCATGTTTTCTCACTTTCTCTCAAGAACAAAATCCTTATCTCTCGATAACAAGAACCTTATCTCTCAAATTCAAGGGCTAAATCACAAGAACTCTCTATCAATCCTTCCAAATTCATTAAGTCAGGTATGCATAGTGTTCATTCATGGATTCCTTTCATCCATGAAGACCAAAAATCAAGTTTTAAATCATGTATTACGAATATTATATTGTGGGTTGATTATGTTTATGTGATTGTTGTTGTATGGTTCCCAAGTTGGAATCTCAATGTGCTTTTATGGAATTACATTAGTAAATGAGTTTAAATCCATGAACTAAGTGGTTTATGAGGGGTTAATTGATGACTATACCTATGCCCTAAGTGGTGCATGTAAGGTGTTTGATAAAATGCCTAGAAGACTAGAAATCATATAATATAGTTCAATTGTGACTTAAGTGATGGATTCATGTTTTACCCTTATGTTCAAATTACTCCCATGCTATTGATGTGCAATGTAAATGTTTATTCAAATACTCATGATGATAGAATATAGAATTATGACATTGATTATATGCATTCCTTCCATGTACAAGATTACGATAACTATGTACTTCATGAAATCCTCAACTTGTTGTATTATGAATTATGGATATTGGTCATGTGTTCAAGAAGTATCAATTCTTGTCAGTTTTATGCTATCGAGTCATAGGGATATTTGTACCTAACAATTTAGTTGTATGCCTAGAGCTAGTGTCCTATTTTCAAGATATCCTCAGTCAAGCCAATTTCAGTAGAATTCAGTCAGTCATGTGACTCAGGAAAACTCAGTAAACTCAATAATCCCAGTAATCTCAAAAAGCTCAGTACTTCAGTAATCTCAGTAGTATTCCATCAGTCAACGAAACTCAATGGAATCAGTCTAGTTCAGTTCAATTAATCATGTTCAGTTTCTATTCATATGGGAGTAGGATTTAGCACCGAGTGAACCCAAAGATAAGGAAACACACTCTAATAGTTGTGGGCGTGATTGATAATGCTCAATCTACAGCTCTCGTACGAGTGTAAAGCAGTCGTTGTCAAATATATAACCCAACTAGGTTGGGTATCGATCCCATAGGGAATAGCTTGGTCAACAAGTAAGCAAAGATTACTAGACTTTTAGTGCAAGTCTCGTAAAAAGGGGGGATTTTAATGTGCAAATAATGTAATCAAAATAGTAAAGTAAAAACAGAAAATAGCAAAGTAAAAAGAAAGAATGTTTAGTACGATGTAAAACAATGAGAATTGAGAAGTTGGGATTATGTCCACCTTATGAGTTGTACGTCTCTATTGTCTATGAGTTGTGCGGAATTCAAAAATGTATGTGCTTATAGGGAATTGTATTCGATGGTAAATCCAAGCGTCTTTCGACCTAAACAAGGACTATTTCACTTTAACTCTTTCAAGCTTAAAGCGTATCTAATGGTACAAATTCTCCAAGAGGTTAATCCAGTTACGACACTAACATTTTAATAGGGGATGGGACCCTATTACCTTGACATTATCTCTTTTCCAGACATATAACTTTTCTTTCGAACAAGTTAATGCTATACTGGCGTTATTCTATGCGTCTACATCCACAAGAATTTGCATTAAGATGAAGAGAATAATGATATAAGCAGCATACGTGTCACGAATTCACAAACTCATAGCAATAGATAGTATCTCATAAGGCTTCCATAACCCCAACAGAGAGGTTTAGCTACTCATGAGTGCGAAGGAAATCACAATAGACATTATCATTGTACCACAATAAAGATCTCACGTTAGGTATAGGGGTAAGAATGGCGTGAATTTCTTGCTGAGTAACGTTTCTCTTGTTGTGGAAATTAAGAATTGAATAGATGAATAGAAAAAGAATAAAAAGTAGAATTAATGGAAGAATTAGAATCCGAGTTGTAAGTTGTGGAATAAGAAGTAGAATGAGACTTGAATTAATTGTAACTAATGGAGGAATGCCTCAAAATCTCTAGCAGAATAGGGTATTTATAATACCCATATCCTATTCCTACTAAGCTAATGAATTACTTAACCCAATCCTACTTGGTTAATGTATCATTATCCTAATCCTAATAAGTTACTGCTAGTCCCCAAAGTCTTCAGAATTGCTGTTTTTGCCCAGGACAGATTTTCCATGCGCCACTTTTGGTCCTTGGCGTCCAAGCTTTGCCTTCCTCCTTTTGTGAAGCTTTCTTTAGCATCAAGTTATCCATAAAATGCTGAATTCTGCATCATTTATACCTGAAAACTTGCTAATCACAAATGTTAGCTCACTTATAGGAAAAAGGACTAAAAGTGCATGAATTATATAATTTGTCCTCAAAACTTAGCTAAAATATGGGCAAAATATAGCACTTTAGGCGTGTAAATTCGCCTATCATCAACACCCACACTTAAAGCTTTGTTCGTCCTCGAATAAAATTTTATGTCCATATAAACATCTACTTAGGGTTTCACAGTAACAACACAAAATATTCATCAAGACAAGCACGACAATCATTAACAAAGAGTAGTTTTTCTGATCACTACAAGAAACAATTCCACCTCTGGTATAGACTTGTGATGATGGTTAATTCGTATCCACAAGTTAAGGCACAAAGAATCATACACGACTACCCAAAAATCATCAACCATGTGTGTCTCACAATATATTACCCATAATCACTCACAAGTATTGTATATTTATCGAACATGGGTATACGAGTATCATTGCTCTTGCTCTCACAAAGAATTCATATGTTGCAACTGATGACCATAGGCTTGCCCTTAGGGTAATGCTCCACTAAATATCAGAATTCCAAGCTTAGGATCAAATAGGTCTTTTATAGGTTGTAATGTAGGCCAAGGGACGGGTAGGACTATTTTGGCAAGAAGTAGTGACTATGTTCCTAAGCGCTTTAATACATCACATTATGTCATTAACACTTTTCTTTCAAACAACCTTTCTACTTTCTTTTATTCTATCTCCCCTTTTCTCCTCTTTTGTTTTTCAATTTTAAACATAACTAACTTTTTTAGTTTTATTTTCCTTTTTCTTTTCATAACACACCTCTTATGATAGCAATTCTTTTTCATAACAAATTCAAGAACCATTAAATTCTAATGCATCGTACTCACCCAACTTCCTCTTATTTTCTCACATGACTTTACACTTTAAGGCACTTTAGGAATTTGGATCAAATTATGGTCTTGAAAAAAAATAGATTAGGCTTACATATGAGGCTGTCAAAGAAAATAGGCTAAAGGCTCAAAGGGGTTAACTAGGATAATGTCCATGGGTAGGTAAAAAGAAGGTAAACAATTACAGGTTGCCAAAGAAATGCCTAAATCATCTCCTAAACTCACACTCTTTATTTCACTTCACACCCACACCAGGCAAGTTCTAGCATCAGCTACAAACACAGAATATACTATATCCTCGCACACACAAGGCACATGGTCGACATTATTGGGAGTAGTATAGACTCTTGACCCAACAGATGAAGGAATTGAACCACACAATATCACATAGTGAGTCACAATTAGATCCTAAACGTCTCAATAGTCATGATTTTAGCACAAACTCTTGTCATAATCTCATGCTGCCTATTAAAATCATTTCATACGAAGTTAAGTTTTAAAAAAAAAAATTAACTAAAAAAAAATTAACTAATATAAAGAGAAACAAAACAAACATAAATGCAAATGCAGATAGAGAAGTAAAGAGAAACAAAACAAACATAAATGCAAATGCAGATAGAGAAGTAAAGAGAAACAAAACAAACATAAATGCAAATGCAGATAGAGAAGTATAGCATGCAAATACCAGCACCCCACACTTAGACGGGACACACTGTCCTCAGTGGAAAATAAATAAGAAGATCCTGGTTAGTCGGACTCCTCCTCTATGTCGGGAGTCATACCCCCTTCGTCGGAATCATCATAGGAGTCGTCGTCATCAGAATTCTCCTCCACGTCGGAGTCTAGCATTCGTCGATCATTATCGGTTGGCACATCGTCATCAAGAGGTTTCTCAAAATATGTACCTACTCCACACATATCCCTTGCATGCGCATTCATTGGATAGTCATGATCCAGCTGTTGGAGCTCTGCAACAGTTGGAACACGACCTCCACTCATCATTGTAAACTGAGTCATGCCATAAAGATGGCGAAAGAAACTCTCATCCTGAGCATGCCTTTCTAAAGTTGTAAGGTTGACGCCATGCGTGGTTTCAGCATCTTTAACCTTTGTGAGGTTAACCTTCTTTGGGTTGTGTGGGAGTTTATGATCAGCCGGTTCCTCTTCGATGTCTTCCTTTCTTAGTATTACAGTCAACAGGTTGCCAAAGCTAAAGTGGGACCGCTTGTGTAGCCTGGCCTTCCGCATTGTAGATCAAATAATTGTCCCAATATTGATAGGGACATTTGTCATCAATGCGTATACCAAGCACACTCTATCTCATGTTATCTTAGTGTACTAGTTCCCTGGAATTAGGCAAGAGTTGACTATGCACAACCATATCCTTGCTTCCCTATTCAAAGGAGCATATGGGAAGGTGTTGTGTCGACTGGTGTCCTTGTGTCTGCTCCATCGTGCCATGGATCTTGTTCCACAGAGTGTGTGTCGAATGGCTCTGTATGGAGGTCTACTATACAGCTCTTTGAATGGTGATGGATCAACAGCAGGCAAGCCAAGAAAGGAGTTGAAGAAATCCGCATTGAGTTGTAAAACTTGGCCCTGAATCTTGACCTCGCTTCCTGTGGTTTTCGGTGACCAGTTGGCATAGAATTCTCTTGTTAAATCAAGATTGCATTCTCCCATGTCTCGGAAGATGAAATCAATATGTAACGCCATGATCTTAGCCAACATACGTAGTTCCTTCTTTGCTAGGCTTTCCTTGTTTATCAAGTCCACATGAACATATTTTCTTTCCTTGTTGTTCCTATACTATTCCTTTGCTTCCTCCTCAAGTACCCAATTTATTCCGAACATGCGGCGTGGTAATTGCATCGAGGATGATTCTCCGTGCTCTTTTTGTCCTCTTTTCTTGCCTTTTTGTGAAGTGGTTGCTTTATCTTTGCCTTGTCTTGCTTTGGGTGCCATTGTACCTGAGACTAAAATCATTTTCATGTTAGCATCATCTCGATGTATACAATCTATAAACAAGCACTAGTGGCACCACCCCATACTTAGTTTGTTTGTACAAACTAGTGAAGTGAACGATGTCGATTACTCAGACTTCATCGATATACGTTTAGGTGCTATATTCCAACAATAAAATCAGTGCAGTCATACTTCTAGTAATCTTGGCAATACTTTCATGGTTGATATATCAAGACTACTTCATAGGGATTGAATCAAGGTATAGTATCTAAAAATAATCACAACCTCCTATGTTGGTAGGCAACTATAATTCTCATGTCGATGAACAAGTCATTCCAACATGAAAGCTTTCTATTGACAAGAGTATGCAATTTTCATGACCATGTCAATTCCGCAAAAGTATGGCAGTGCATCAAAATCAAATTCAAGTTGGAAACATGTTAAGATTATTCTTACGTATTCTTTCACTCACTTAGTTGTATCACAACACATCAACCATATTCAAATCACCAATACTACTTCAAGATTTAGAAATTCATAATATGCGTAGTAGTGTAGTACTTACGGAATATAAATGAAGAACAAAGTAGTACTTACTTGGTTGATGACCTCGGATGATGTTCTTGCAAAGTAAAAGAGCAAAAGGAAAATTTTTTGAGAGGATATGGAGAGGTAGGCAGCACTTATGCTAGATTTGCAATGTGTTTTTGGTCTAAGACTAAGTCTCTTACTTATAGGACAAGTTTGGGTCGGGTTTTGACCCATTTAAAATCCGATTTGGAGACCAAAAGTGACCATAGGCGGCGCCTTTTGCTTTGCCTATGCTTGGCATAGGCGGCGCCTTTTGCAAAGCATTGTTGAGCATAGGCGGCACCTATGCCATGGCATTGTTGGGCATAGGCGGCGCCTATGCCATGGCATATGAGATTCAGAGACAAAAGGCATTGGCATAGGCGGCGCCTACGCTATGGCATTCTTAGGCATGGGCGGCGCCTATGCTATGGCACACTAGATTCCGAGAGCTTAGGCCATAGTATAGGCCTAGCCTTGTTCGTGGCCTAGTTTTACATAGGCCTAGCCTTGTTCGTTGCCTATATTTTCATAAGCAACGCCCAATCCATAGCCTTTTGCTTCTTCATTCCTAACTTACCACCTTCAACATGCAATACTTCCAAATCAAAATTTGAAACCAATCTCCTCTGTGCACCTACATTCACTCAAAAACAACAAAAACGATTAGAACGATGAGTTGCCTCCCATCAAGCGCCTTAGTTTTGGTCGTGGCTCGATAAAATCCTAGGAAAACAAAAACAACAAAAATAATTAAAAACGATGGGTTGCCTCCCACCAAGCGCTTGATTTATTGTCGCGGCACGACATAGCTATCTCGATTACTTAGACCTCATCGAGATAGATGTGGCATCATTTTCTGAATGGATTCAGATGATGCTGATGCTTACTTGTGGCCATGTAATCTCCTTCGAGATAAATCTTGTGCGTACATATCCCAAGAAGGGTCCCAATGATATCATCAATGAACCACCCAATGGCTCTCTTGTACCTCTTCAGAGCAGAGATGAGAGCCTCTACGTCCTGTTCACTTAAATCATCTGCAACACTCACTGGAAGTGTATTTCCATTTCCCAAGAACGCATACCTTAGATAATTGGGGAGCTCTTTCGATTCTAGCACTGGTGGCTCTTCAATGGAAGTCTTCGCTGTTGGTGACGGTTGATTCTTAAGATCAAGGTCCGGCTGTTTAGGAGTATGAGAATAGGAACCTATTTTTGTTAGAGCACACGTAGTTTCTTCATAATCTTCATCATCCTCATGCTCAACATTCAGTGGCGCAACAGACAATGGCTCAACAGTAAGTTGTTTCGCTACAGATAACGCTTTCTTATCCTCATAATGAACATCAGCTACAGAGAACACATTCATATTGCTGGGCTGCTTCATTGCATTGCATATATCAAAGCGGACCACTTCGTCATTCAACCGAAATAAAAGCTCATTAGCTCTCATGTCAATAAGAACACTTCCATTTGCGAGGAAAAGACGTCCCAAGATTATGGGAACTTCAGAATCCACCTCACAATCCAGAATAACGAAGTCTGCAGGAAAGATGAATGAAGAAACCTTCACCAACACATCATTCAAGATACCCACAGGTCATTTTACCGACCTATCAGCCATCACGAGCCTCATATTGGTTGGTGTCGAATTGCCTAACCCCAACTTCTTGTAGATGGATAGTGGCATCAAATTGATGCTATCACCCAAATCGCACAATGCCTTAGCAAAATTCATAGATCCAACCGTGCAAGGAATAGTGAAGGCACCAGGGTCGGCCTTTTTCTGAACTAGTGATCGGGTAGCAATAGCACTGCAATGATGAACATTATCTGCCGGCTCATAGCTTACCGCCCGTTTCTTTGTTAAAAGGTCCTTCATGAATTTCGCGTATCTAGGCATTTGTTCTAGTGCCTCCACCAACGGAACATTAATAGTCAGCTACTTTAACATAGTCATGAATTTGCTGAACCTTGTATCATCCGCCTTTTTCTGCAATCTTTGAGGAAAAGGTGGTGGTGGAAGTGGGATTGTTCTCTCCACAGCTTTCTTCTCCTCTTGCTTCTGAATTTTGGTCTTTTCAAGCTGCAAACCACTAGGGGTGACATCATGGATGTCTTGGTCATCTTCTATGGCATCCTCATCTTCTTTATTTTTGGCCACTTGCTTGCTTTGGGATGAATTTTCCAGCACCTTACCACTCCTGGTAGTAATAGCCATGCATGATCCATCGTTCCTTGGATTTTGCACAGTGTCGCTAGGTAAAGTGCCAGCCTTTCTTTGATTGATTGCTGCTGAAAGTTGGCTCAATTGCTGCTCTATTTGTTTTGTTGAAGTGGAATGTGAGTCAACCAATTGCTTCATCGAGGACAAATCATGTATTACCTCCGTTACTCCTGCGCCGGTTGCCTCCACTCCTTTCAATAGTTTAGCCATCATATCTTCCATATTTCCAGAACCAGATGCAGTGGCATCACGTCTTCCTGGGGGAATATATGGACCACTATTATCATTTTTGTTCTTCCAACTACCGTGGTCCTTGTTTCCAGATTTATCATAATAGCTCCGACCTTGGTTTCCTTGGGTATTGCCTCAGAAACCTCCCTGATTGTTCAAGTAGTTGTCTTCTTCTTCCAAATCAGATTCATCTCTTCCTTTTGACGCAACCGCTTTGACTTTTTCAGTCTTCCCTGATAATAGATGCTTTGTAAGAAGATCCACTTGTGTTTTCATGTGCGCAATATCTTGATCGCGTTCTTCTTCTCTTCTCCTTTGGTCTGCAGTCATGCCAATAGATAAAGTGGGGCTTGCTACCTCAGAATCCCTGGTATGCCAAGCTCTACTTTGCTTTGTCATCCGATCTAGCATATTGCTTGCTTGACCAAAGGTGAGGTCCATAAAAGATCCTCCAGACGCATTATCCACCACTAGTTTAGTTATTAAATTCAAGGATCTCTATAGTATCTCCATTAGGTGGACATTGGTCATGTGATGGTTTGGGCACCTCATAAGCTTCGTCTTGAACCTCTCCAATGTTTCATGAAGAGCTTCAGTTGGAAGCTGCCGAAAGTTGCTGATTTCATCTCTTAATTATGCTCTTTTGGATGGCGGAAATAATCTTTCAAGGAAAGCGTCTTTCAATTGCCTCTAATTTGTAATAGAATCAGGAGTCAGCCCATTCAACCATAGAGTTTCCTCCCCAGACAGAGACAATGGAAATAGGCGTAATCGAATTGCATTCTGACCAACGCCAGGATTGTCAAACGACTTGCATGTAGAAAAAAAGTTCATGAGATGCATATTCCGATCATCGCCTGCTAGTCCACCAAATAATCCCTTGAGTTGCAATAACTGAATCATGGTGCTTGTGATGTTGAACTTGGCTCCGGGTGCCAATGGTGGAGGAATAATGGCTCCTGTAGCTCCGGCTCCATCAAGATCATCATCATCATCGTCGAATGCTGGTTGCACGAGTCGGCGTTCATGCATAAACCTAGCTTAAAGATCTCTTCTGTTAGCAGGTGTTGCGATCTCAGCAGCATGCCTAGGGTTCAATAACTCATCATCACCTAGGTCCTCGTCATCAGGATTTATTGCTCGCCCGGGGTTATCAATATTCTGTTGATGCACTTGAGCGGTGGCTAGAGCAGCTAGTCTCGCCTGTTCCTGTTGAGCAACCATCCTTTTAATTTTGTCTTGTGCCTCCATTCTGCCAATACGTTGTGGTTCAGGATTGATAGGTAATAACGGTTGACCAGAACTTCGAGTATGGGGCATGCACTGAATAAAAACCTGCAGAGAACAAAAACAAAAACTAAAAGTAAAAGTAGGAGAATCTTTGACCAAAGGGTCTAGTAATTATCACAAACTTAATTGACACTCGTATTCCCAGGCAACGGCGCAAATTTTTGATAACTCTCAATCTACAGCTCTTGTAGGAGTGTAAAGCGGTCGTTGTCAAATATATAACCCAACTGGGTTGGGTATCGATCCCACAGGGAATAGCTTGGTCAACAAGTAAGCAAAAATTACTAGACTTTTAGTGCAAGTCTCGTAAAAAGGGGGGATTTTAATGTGCAAATAATGTAATCAAAATAGTAAAGTAAAAACAGAAAATAGCAAAGTAAAAAGAAAGAATGTTTAGTAAGATGCAAAACAATGAGAATTGAGAAGTTGGGATTATGTCCACCTTATGAGTTGTACGTCTCTATTGGCTATGAGTTGTGCGGAATTCAGACATGTATGTGCTTATAGAGAAATGTATTCGATGGTAAATCCAAGCGTCTTTCGACCTAAACAAGGACTATTTCACTTTAACTCTTTCGAGCTTAAAGCGTATCTAACGATACAAATTCTCCAAGAGATTAATCCAGTTACGGCACTAACTTTTTAATAGGGAATGGGACCCTATTACCTTGACATTATCTCTTTTCCAGACATATAACTTTTCTTTTGAACAAGTTAAAGCTATACTGGCGTTATTCTATGCGTCTGCAGCCACAAGAATTTGCATTAAGATGAAGAGAATAATGATATAAGCAGCATACGTGTCACGAATTCACAAACTCATAGCAACAGATAGTATCTCATAAGGCTTCCATAACCCCAACAGAGAGGTTTAGCTACTCAGGAGTGCGAAGGAAATCATAATAGACATTATCATTGTACCACAATAAAGATCTCACGTTAGGTATAGGGGTAAGAATGGCGTGAATTCCTTGCTGAGTAACGTTTCTCTTGTTGTGGAAATTAAGAATTGAATAGATGAATCGAAGAAGAATAGAAAGTAGAATTAATGGAAGAATTAGAATCCAAGTTGTAAGTTGTGGAATAAGAAGTAGAATGAGAATTGAATTAATTGTAACTAATGGAGGAATGCCTCAAAATCTCTAGCAGAATAGGGTATTTATAATACCCATATCCTATTTCTACTAAGCTAATGAATTACTTAACCCAATCCTACTTGGTTAATGTATCATTATCCTAATCCTAATAAGTTACTGCTAGTCCCCAAAGTCTTCAGAATTTCTGTTTTTGACCAGGACAGATTTTCTATGCGCCACTTTTGGTCCTTGGAGTCCAAGCTTTGCTTTCCTCCTTTTGTGAAGCTTTCTTTGGCGTCAAATTATCCATAAAATGCTGAATTCTACATTATTTATACCTGAAAACTTGTTAATCAAAAATGTTAGCTCACTTACAGGAAAAAGGACTAAAAGTGCATGAATTATATAATTTGTCCTCAAAACTTAGCTAAAATATGGGTAAAATATAGCACTTTAGGCGTGTAAATTCGCCTATCATCAGTGATCCTTAGAAGCAATCCTTGCATTCCCAAACTATGCAACCAGCATTGGTTGAGACATCAACACTGTTAGATAAGGGTTGATGAGGTGGATAAACACTATCAGATGAGGTTCCTACCATTCTCTTTTAGAGATAGTGCCAGATAAGGGTCATTCATAGCTTGTCCGTACTAATGGTGTGGTATTGACACCCTTCCAATTGGGGTTATGGATTGGACCCCAACTCAGCTATTATAGCTTACTAGGGGCATGTCAGTTAGATGATTACCTCCCATAATTTTTGTTTCAGATTCAGTCTTTAGAATAGAACTTAGTCCAATTCTATAGAAATCAGGACTATCTAATATAGTCGCTCAGCTCAGTATGGAACTCAGCTAGTTCCATCAAATTTTAGGACTTTCTTACACTGTCACCCAATTAATAGTATATTAATTATATGAAATTCTTATTACCAGTATTTAGATTTTAGGATTGTCAGATACAGTCAATCAGACCAGTTCTACAAATCAGAACTATTAGAAATAATCATTCCTTTATCAGTAATACGACATCAGTTCCTCAGTACTCAATAGACTTAGTCATTCAGTATTCCAGTATTAGTACTCAGATATCATAAAATCTATGTTATCAGAATTCATGAGTCAATGTTATCATGATCTCAGCTATAGTTACTTATTCATGCATATATTCTCACGGTCATGTTATTCAGTCAGTTAGTATTGTTCATGTGTAAGAACCATTGCATTCAGCCACCTCACTTGCATACTAGTAAATTTAACCTACTGACATATTTGTGCTATGGTATTTTATACCATAGGTTCTACAGCACGAGCTCCCTAGCATCGTTAGTAGATCAGACATTTAGCAGCCAAACTATCAGTGAGTCCTCATCATTAGAGGATAGCATGATTATTTTATTACTTTATTATTTTAGTATTTCAGAGTTAGTTGGGGAAATATCCTATCAACTCCACAGATTTCAGATAATTTAAAGGCTTTCAGAATACATCATGTTTCAGACAGTTTATTTTAGTTTTGGGTATTGTTATACCCCATTACGTACATTGTTTTATATTCAGTATTAGTTTAATTTTAAACCTTATGGCCTTACAACTTATATTCTACATATTTATTGTATATTATTTAGTGGTCAGTTACAGATATCCGTCATAGGTTAGCTTGTGGTCCTTTGGGGTCATAAGCACCATGTAACATTCTGAATACCAGGTTTGGGGTGTTACAGCTTCTCTTAAAACGCATCCTAAAACACCTGCTAGCTCATGGGAGTTGCATTCTTGCCTCTACTATTCTTCACATAACCTTCCAATCATAAGCAATATCTTTCAACCTATAGGATGCCAATTCTACACTCTTTTCCTCAATAACTTGCATCACTTAGGTGATCTTCCTCACCTCATCAAGGTAGAGCTATGGGTCCTCACCTGCTTTTAACCTAAAGAAATCAGGTGGATTCATTCTCAAAAAGTCATGAATTTTAGCTACAGCTAAATCACCATTCTGCTAAAGTGGGATTGAAGCCTGATGGTTGCCCTGAACATTAGCATTCACATCTTGGGCTAATGCTTGAAAGGCATCTAGAAATTCAATTGGGACACATTCTCATTCAATGGATATGTAGGCAAGGGTGGTTGGTTATCGTATCTACATGCATTAGTTCGGTGATGAGGCATATTCTATCATATAAGAGCACAATTTAAAGTAGATAGAGAAAATTATGAGCACAATAGATTCATGAAAGAAAAAGATGATTTGCTAAATTATTCCATAGCCTCTTGCTCATAAATGTGGCACGTTTCACACCCATGATCAATACTCTACGTAACGTAGCTTGTCTGATTCCCTAGGACTCTTTAAACCTGGCTCTGATGCCAAGTTTGTAATACCCCAATAAAGTACCCCAAATGTCACATGGTGCTCAGGACTATAAGTAGCCTCAAGATAACTCTTTGAGCCTTCTACTAATTCTGAAACTCATAATAGAGAAGATGTAGGCATGTAAAGTACTAAAATACTAAATTACTATCTGGACTGGAGAGTTTAACTGAACATAATATCTGAACGTATTTATCTTAGAAATATGGTTAACCGACACTTTAAATCTGAAATATAACTAATAGCCGAACAAGCCTCTACTACTTACTAACTAGAGAGCCACTAGGATAGACCCCCAGCTGACTCGAATTGAACCAAAAACAACTAATAAAAATATATCATAATCCTGAAAATCTGAATAAATGGGTCCTTAAAATATGAAGACTATCAACTATCAGGATGTAGAGAGAGATGCTCATGGTGAATCACGCTACTGAAACTGAGGACCAAAACCTATATTATAAGACAATATAGCACATAGATGTATATGTGGATCAGTACTTTTGGAATATACTGAGCATGTGGGAGTGAATGCATTAGTAGAACTTAACTCAATGTGCATATAACTAGTAAAGAATTCATTCTAAGTGTATATAAATCATGTTGGCTTGAATAATGTAAAACCTATGAGATATAAGCATACTATAGTAAAGCATAAAGATAATCATAGTGAGCCATCACACTTAGTTCTAAAAATTGTACAGTTACTCTTTCTATTAGTAGAAAAAGTTGGAATGAAGTAAAGTCTATTTTAAAATTATGTAGGTTAAGTGTAAAAGTACTCACCTTTAACATCTGTAAACTGAAAGTTGAAATCTCATAGCTAATGTCTCATATAAAGAAATATCTGAATAAAATTTGTGAGCCTTTACACTTAGTTTCTAAAAGATGTTCTGTCATTCTTTCTTGGGACTTTAGGGAGGTTCTTCTTACCAACATACACCATGTAAGCTATCATGGTATCCAATATCTAGTTCCCTTATGGGGAAAAACTCACCTTGGAGAGAGGTGTCATACTCTTTCGAAGGAGTATAACTTGAGCTAAGTGATCATAATTTGTATCTGCATCTATATAATAGGAATAATCTAATTAATCTAAACCTACGTTGGCTCGTAGTTCTGGGGCATGTGAACTAAGAGCATACCCAACTTGGTGCTAAATTCTATTCCCTTACTTATCTTCTTATTCTATAGAAAATCAACCTTAAAATAGCATAAGGGTTTATAACGAAAACTTGTTACGTATCTTTCTATTTTAAACTATAATCAAAACTAAATGTGAGGACTCCATATCTCAGCTGAGGATCAAAATATCAAATCTTGGATAAATTTGAATATATTCTCATCAAAGAATGTTTAAACATCATCTTTCTTGAAATATTAAGGCTTAAACTTAGGGCTTATAATCCATGCTTGAAAATCATGTCAAATCATAACAAACTTCATTCTTAACAATAATAATCCTGAAATACTATAATAATTATAGTCAAGATAATGCAATTCAATTTTCAACATGTGAAATCAAGTCTCACGCATAAACACGTGAAAGTAGATATGTAATTCAATACTTAAATCACTTGTAACTTCATAAAATTCAACTAATGATATTTTGGTATGAACCTTAAATTAAAATTCATGTAATATCAACTTTTAAAACTAGTTTTGGGCATAAGGATGAAAGAAGTATCCTTGTTCATAACCCCATATACCTTATTAGGTTAATTTGATGTAAAAACATTACTTTATGCTCCTAAAGATGTTCTTGAATGCTTCTTCTTGAAGTTCTTTGACCTTGAACTTGGATTACTGAATTTCTTGAAGAAAATGGGATTTTGGATTTCTTAGAGTTAGAGTTTTCTTGGAGAGAAAAAGATGAAGAAAGATGTAACTAATGCTCTTTGGGGGATGAAATCTTGTGTTATGGATTTAAGTAAGATGAAATGACTAAAATTTCCCCTATGGACCCGTTATTTAATAAGATAAACTAGGCACCCAATGAGATAAGCAATGCATCACATCTCTTAGATGATGTGATAGGCGACGTGTGGCGTTGCTGCTCCTAATGTGATTAACTATGCATCGCAGCTATATCGTGGGGCCTCTCTATTTTGGCCATCCAAACATGCCTTAATTCTCATTTGAAATTCTAAAACTCAGGCAAGATGTACTATTGATAGCCCCAATTATGAAACAACATAGAAATTGACATTCCGAGGTCGTGAGGGTCGAGAATAAGATCATGAAAGTTCAGAGGAAAAAAATAAGTGTAAGTCTCCAACACTTAGCTAAATTTTTTAGGTTCTAAGTGTCTTAAGAAAGTACTAAGGGATGAGCTAAACTATGAACGTATGAGGTATTACAGTCTCCCTATGAAGAAAAGACATCACACAACTTCTATAAATTTTTCTAGCAATAATAGAATCACCCACTGGAGTAGAAACAAAAAAGAGGATGGAAAAATTTTTAGGGCCAAAATCAAAATGCACTACCACATAAGGGGTCACATAATATAGGGTAGAACCTAGATTAAGCAAACGATAAATAATATAGGAAAATATTTATAATATACTAGTAAAAACATCTAGAGATGGCTTAGAATCTTGATGAGTAGCCAGTGCATATAGATAATTTTGGCCATTGTCGTTACCTGAAATGGCAGCATAAGGAACCGGAGCCAAATAAGATGCAACAGGGACTTTAGTATATACAGTGAAAATTCTGGCTGAAGGACAATCTCTCTACATATTACCAAGATAACAATAATTATAGAAGCTCTTTTTCCCCTTGATGTGTTATGAATTCATAGTACTTACGATGCTTAAATTTAGAGAATATACATTTACTTACAGATATTTTATAGGATTTGATATATTTTTGTAGTGATTATGTGGGAAACTAGGGTTTGGATTCTAAACAGAAGAAAAACTAGATTTTGGATACTAAACAGAAGAAAGACTAGGCTTTGGATGCTAAACAAAAGAAAAAGATGAAAAGTTAAAGGTTTAAGCTACTTACCAAGGTATTTACAAAGAATAGTTGACACTTACTTAAGTAAGTGACACTTACCGAGCATAGGTGACCAAAGTAGGCATAAGAACTTGAAGTCCAGAAGCTCAGACAGCAAAAAAACAAGACCCTGTTACTTACCAAGGGCGCCTATAGTTCGTAAGTGACCTTAGTAAGTGTCAGAGGGGAAAGTACAAAGTGTTTTCAGCAATTTTAGAGGCCAGGTAACTTACCAAGGACCACCTATGGTTCATGGGTAGTACCAATGGTCCGTAGGTGACCTTAGTAAGTGGTCACCAACTTCAATCTTCCTGAAATATTTAGAAATCATTTCCTAAGGTGTCCATGTAACCTACATACACTCTTATGGTTTTTTTAGTCCTTATTATGTATGTTCACTCATGTTATCCTATTTTATTTAGGACTTGATTTATAGGGTTTTTTGTAATCTATAAATACCCATTTTACTTTATTTAGAAAGGATATATACTAGATTCTAGAGAGAGAGGCCCATTGGGGATAAAGTATATCATTCACAAATATCTTTTGATTCCAACATTGACTTATTATCTGGGAATGTTAATGTTCTTGTTTTTTTTTTGGTTTGTTCATCAATTTATGACTTTCAGTTTTCTTCTTTCCTTATTGTGAGATCTATTTAGTAATTTTATCTGTGAATTCCATGAATTATCTTACAACTATGAGCATCTAATTCCCTTGACTAGGGTTGTGGGAACTCGAGCGGATTAATGAAGTAGAGGAATTTTTAAATCATTCTAGATAAATATTCTTGTGTGTATTGTGGTTTCCTTTGATTTGATTGATTTCATAATAGGAGCCAATTTTAGTAACACACTTTTATTCACTACAACCCCAGAGGAAAGTAGAGATTGGGAAAAAAAGATCACAATAGTAATTTAGAGTTAATTGCCAAAATAATATTACCTACACCATCTTTTTAAGATGATTAACTTATATCAAATCAACTTGAGACCTAGAGGAGATAGTTGAAACTAGGCTAAGGCAAAGGTTAGTATGGAGACACACTGAGACCAAGAGAAGATGAGTGAGATTTACCAAAGTATGTAGAGAGAGAGTTGGTGATACATAGCATGGCATATTTTGTATGCAAGGAATTGGAATAGTTCAATAGGTCACGATAAATATATGAAGTTAGAATCCATGGGGAACGTAAGCCTAGTGTTCATCTTAAATTGCTTACAACCAAAAGCATCTAATTCTTATTGCTTCTTTCAAGTTACTAGAAATCCCCTTTTATTATTTTTTTCTACACTCCTCGGTGATTTCAATAAGTTCAAGAAAGATATCTGATGTATTCCCTATGGGATTGACCCCAACCTATTTGGGTTACTATAGCTTGATAGCAAATGTTTTATCCTTCTAAGGAGAGGTAGTTTAGGAATTATCAAATTTTTGCACCGTTAAAGGGAAATCGATTATAGATTGACTAATTAGAGTTGTTGCAGTTGTTAGGTTTTTCTTTTATATTCTTCTTCGAGCATATGCGAATATATGCCTACTCTTCTTAATATGACCATTTGTCCATAGGAAATGTGGAGTGATGAAGACTTCTTTATTAGTGTTTCTTATAGTTTTGATATGGTATGGTGCTGTAAAACTGCGGTAGACATAGTGTACGAACACAAGGTTAGCATGACAAAAACATTGACATATTTTGCATACAATAAACATGAGCTTATTCAAAAGTTTGATAGGTTTGGCTTGGATATTTACCACTTACAAGTAAAGTTGAAAGCAAAAGTTATTGCATGTAACACCCACCAATTTAGTTATGGGTGGTGTGAGACTAAAAAAATTCTAAGAATCCAACTTGAGGAGCAAAAATTGGAGGAGTCAACAATTGCTCATACACTTATGGATAGTATCATTATCAAGGAGAGCATACTAAAGATATATGGGGATGCAAATAAGACTGTAACTCCTGAGTTGGGACATATTTGACCTCATTCAAAGCATTTTTTTCATATTGTGTTTGGATAGAAGATATTAATTAAGCCATCCAAACCCGAAGGAGATCTCAAAAAAAAAAGGAAACATATGTCTATATTCTTGAATTTGTTGAGCTAGAATCAAAGAATTACATTTTTCACGTAAGGGCCAAGAAGTACAACATGCCTATCTATTGCTTGGGTCCTTTATTTTTATACCAACGCCCTTTGAGTAGAGTAGGAAATCAGAAAAATATTTATGGCTGCAATTCATAAGTTCATAATGGCAAGTGAAAATAAGAGGATAACTCTTGGGATACCTTAATAAAGTCTGAGTAATCAATGTACCCATGGGCTTATTGTTGTTTATATGTGTTAGTGTGATTGACATCAGATCTTTATACCTATGGTGCCGCAGGAATGTTTCTTACTTTCTTATTTTATAGAAGTTTAATGCATTGGGGACAATGCATGATTTTATATTGAGGGTGGGATTATTATGGGTTTTGATGTCCTCTTGGGGTTTTTTATTGCCGTGCATCTTTTCCCGTGAGTTTTGTTCCTAGTAGAGCTAGCATGTTTAGGTGTATTATGTTTTTTTAGGAAGTTTTCTATTTAACTAGGAGAAAAAAGGGTATCTAGGGCAGTTGACATATTTTTTATTTTGTTTTTGAACTGTGTGGTGTGTATGTATGTGTGACCATTGTGGATATCATTATGGTATTAGAATTAGGGACATGATAATCATTGATAACTAGTGCATGAACCGGACAGGTAGTAACTTGTGGTGTGACCCTGTGCCATATGTGTGAGAAGATTCTTAGTTTTCTTTGTGTGTTGAATATAAAACTTGCCCAATTTATTTTTCCTAGGTTGTAGGATAGTCGGTTAGGAAAGGATCATAGGCCAATTTAATATTAGTCCACTTTCATCCTAAATGACCTTTCTTATGCGAATAAGTATTCCATGATCCCTACTTTTGAGCCTATAGCCTATTTTTCCTGTTACACCTTTCATCTTCTTATTTATGTTACAATAAACCTATTTTGACCCAGGTCCTCCATAGACATTATGCACCTCAACTCAGGCAAATTACCTAAGTTGAGGATGGCTATCATAAGAATGCATAAACATAAAGTGGGTATGAAGAAGGGTAAGAGAAAGGAATGGATACGGATGGTGTTACATCCTACGTTTAGGCCTTAGAAATTTTCCTTAAAATTTGTCCTCCAGACCCAATATGTCTCTAGGGTATGAGTCGTATGTTGGGGTATGAGTGGTATGGTCCTGTCGTAAGCTGACCAGTGCTAGTTGGTGGGATGGTTTTGATCACTGAAATAGTCACAACTTAGGTGCGCGAGTTATAAAGATTGATACGAGTCATATCGGTGACTCGTATGATGGGCAATGTTTGATCCTCCTAGTAACTCATTTTTCCAGGGATACGGATCATGGGTATGGATCGTATATGGAGGTTACCACTTGGTTGGATGAGTCATATGTTGGATAGTGTCTGTTCCAAAGGTTAAGGCCTGCGTACGATTGGTGGAAACCAATTGTAAAGAAGGGTGTTACTCATAAGAGGGTCAGTCGTATCTCTATGGTGGGATTTTAAAGGACTTAAGTGGGGGTATTCTGGACATTTCCCTACTTACCCTAATTATGACCCATTACTTCTAATATACTTAGGAGGTTATTTACCCTATTATTCTTGTCATTACCCCTTAGAAAGCTATTCTAAAACATATTATAATTCTCTTAAGAGATTTTGGGTCAAGAGAGCTAAGGTTTTGACTTAAGGATTTCTTTAGGGCTTGCTTTGGTGATCCGACATCACCAAGGTGGTGACAATTCTCAAGATCATGTTACCCAATTCAAGGGAATGGAGGTCAGTCTATTTTTTCATACCCTCTTTATTGGTTTTATGATCGTCTTCATTAGGTACTCCATAAGGAAGGTAGAGATAAGTGCTTCAAGTATGGTGAGGTAGGCCATCGACTTAAGGATTTTTTGGTCAACAAAGTTACTAGGGGGGAGAATAAGATTTTGGTGGCTTCATCTTCTTCTCCTACATCGGGAGGTGCTGAATCTACTTCTGTTGTTGCTCATGGTTCTAGTGTTGGTCAAAACGTGTTGTATGCTTTGGTATCCCGGCAAGAATCCAAGGCATCACTTGATGTCTTTACTATTACGTTACATCTCTTTTCCCATGATGTATATTATTTAATTGATTTGGGCTCCTCTTTTTCTTATGTGACTCCTTATATAGATGTGTCTTTTGGTTTTGATCTGGAAATTATTTCATATCCTTCTTCTATTTATACCCTAGTAGGAGACTTGGTCACTACTGAATGGGTCGATAGGAGGTGTGGTATCTATTGGTGATACACAAACCTTGGTAGATCTATTTGAGTTGGGGATGGTGGATTTTGATATGATTTTAGGTATGTGTTGATTGCATTCTTGTCATGCATCTTTAGATTATCGTACTCATAAGGTCATCTTTAAGTTTCATGATGATCCGAAAATAGAATAGGAGGTTGTTCTTTAGCTCCTAGTGGGAGATTTATTTCTTATCTTAGAGCTTAAAGGTTAATCTCTAAAGGGTGTCTTTATCACTTGGTCCGAGTTAAAGATTCCAACTCGGAAGGTCCTTCTTTTCAGTAAGTAATGAGCTTCCAGAGGTATTTTTAGATGATCTTCCTGGTGTTCCTCCAAATAGAAAAATAGAGTTTGGTATTGATTGGCTTACAGACACTCGTCCAATATCTATTCCTCCATAATGAATGGCTCCAACTGAGTTAAGGGAACTCAAGGAGCAAATTAAGGATCTTCTCGATAAGGGTTTTATTCATCCTTGTATTTCTCCAGGGGGTGCACCAGTGTTTCTTGTGCGGAAGAAGGATGGTTCCCTTCGGATGTGCATTGACTACAGGTAGTTGAATAAGGTAACGGTCAAGAAAAAGTATCCTCGCCTAAGGATAGATGATTTGTTTGATTAGTTAAAGGGTGACAACTTCTTTTCTAAGATAGATCTTTGATCTAGGTATCATAACCTTAAGATTAGGGAGGTAGATATCCCTAAGATAGATTTTTGTACTCGGTATAGGCATTTTGAGTTCTAGGTGATATCATTTGGGTTGAGCAATGCTCCATCAACATTTATGGATTTGATGACTAGGGTGTTCAGGCAGTACCTGGATCTCTTTGTCATTATATTTATTGATGACATCCTAGTGTATTCGAGAAGTGAGGTCTATCATGCTAATCTTCTCCATATGGTGTTGCAGACCTTAAAGGAACAACTATTGTTTGCCAAGATCTCCAAGTATGAGTTTTGGTTAAATGCTATGACTTTCTTGGGTCACATTATTTCTAGTGAGGGGATAATGGTAGATCCTTGAAATGGTTGTTGTATTGAAGGGGTGGCCTAGGCCCATGACTCTATCTGATGTTTAAAGCTACTTGGGTTTAGCCACATATTATCGATGGTTTGTTGAAAGCTTTTTATCTATAGCTGCTTCCTTGACTAAGTTAACTCAGAAGAAGGTTAAGTTTTCTTGGTCGGATGCTTGTGAGGGGAGTTTTGAGAAGTTGAAGGATAGGTTGACTTCAGCTCTAATTTTGACTTTCTTGAAAGGCAATGGTGGGTTTGTGGTTTATTATAATAGAATTTGGGTAGGGCTTGGTTGCGTTTAAATGCAGTATGGAAGGGTGATTGACTATGCTTCTAGGTAGTTAAAGGTAGATGAGAGGATTGTTCCTACCCATTATTTATAGCTGTTGGCGGTTATGTTTGCTTTGAAAATATGGTGGCATTATCTGTATGGTGTTCACATAGATATCTTTTCTTATCATAAGAGTTTTTAGTACGTGTTCACACAGAAGAAGCTTATTCTTAAGAAAATAAAATAGCTTGAGTTTCTCAAGGACTATGATTAGAGTCTTCACTATCTTCTTGGTAAGGTTCACATGGTTGTTAATGCTCTTAGCAAGTTGTATATGGGTAGTTTGGCTCATGTGAAAGAAGGAAAACATGAATTGGCAAAGGATATTACCTCTTGTCCAATCTCAAAGTTCATCTCTTGGATTCGAAAGAATATGGTCTGATGGTGCAAGAAGTGGTTCGATCATCTCTTGGTGCTGAGATTAAGAAGAAGAAAGTGTTGGATTCTGTCATGATAAAAATCAAGAGTTATATTGGTGGAAAAAAGGTGACAGTGTTTGAGATTAGTGATGATGGTACTTTGTGGTACCAACGGAGGTTGTGTGTTCGGAATGTCAATGGGTAGCAACAAAGGGCTTTGGCTGAGGTACATAAGTCGTGCTATGTTGTCCATCCTATTTCGGTTAAGATTCTATGGTGGAACCATAAGGACGAAAAAGCTATGTGGGAAGAGGGAGAAGACATAAAGTCCAAGTATCCATTCTTATTTTCTGCTTCTGGTATTCGTGCGGAAGGTATGTGTTCTTAAACACATCTTTTTGTTTTGAGTTTGTTAAAGGAGAGATTAATATCTTTGCCTCTAATTTCCGAACTTTGATAAAGTTTGGGAATATGTTTGATAATTCAAATGACTCTGTGTGTGGTTATCCCTACCTTATCTGTCATTCAGAGATGAATGTTCCTAGTGAGGAAGAATGTTAAATCCTGGGTTTTGGCCTTAGAAATTTTCCTGGAGATCCATTCTATAAAGCCAATATGACTCCAGGGTACAAGTCATATGTGGGGGTATGAGTGGTATGGTCCTATCGTAAGTTTATCAGTGTTAGTTGGTATGATGGTTTAAATCACTAGAATGGTCAAGACTTATGGTTGCGAGTCTTAAGGATTGATATCAGTCATATCAGCAACACGTATGGTGGGAAGAGTTTGATCTTATTGGTAATTCATTCTACCAGGGATACAAATCATGGGTACAGATCATATGTTAAGGTTACGACTTGGTTGGATGATTCATACGCTAGATAGTGTCTGATCCAAAGGTTAAGGCCTGGCTACGACTGGTGGAAACTAATCGGAAAGAAGGGTACGACTCGTAAGAGGGTCAGTCGTATCCCTATGACAGGCTTTTAAGGGACTTATGTGGGGTTATTCTAGATATTTCCCTACTTACCCTAATTATGACCCGCAACTTCTAATACACTTAGGAGGATATTTACATTATTATTTTATTCATTAACACTTAGAAAACTATTCCAAAACACAATATAATTCTCTCAAGAGCTTTTGGGGAAAGAGAGCTAGAGTTTCAACTTAGGAACTGCTTTGGGGCTTTCTTTGGTGATTTTCTTCCATCATCTTTCTCGGTTTAAGACATATGTGTCTTCCTTACTTACTATTGCTAAAAGGTCATGAATTTATGGATGTTTTAATGGTTTCAATGTTGCATGGTTTATGGTTTTCAACTATTAACTGGGGATTTTGTTTATAATGACTTGGATTTGGTTTCCTATGGTTTAATTATGCTTTTATATGCATTAATAATGGTTATGGGAAATTGGTTTGCATGATAATGGTTTATTGGTCTTTGGAATTGGTTTTGGTTATATTATGCCCCCAAGGTGTTTGATAAAATGCTTATAAAGATATGTTCATTGAATTGGCTTCTTTAAATAAAAATCTTGTTTGTTTCAGCTTATATATGAAACTATAAATGGTTTAAAAGGTTAAAGGCTAATTGGTTATGCTTGTGTAGAACATGGTAGTCTCCCAAGAGGTTAATATGGTAAATGGAAAGGGCACTCGAGATCCCCTTAACCTAAATGGTTTGGTTATGGATAAATCTTGCAAGTATGATTGGTGTGATGATACCACTAATAATTGGTCATGGTAGTAAATGATAATTGGATTGTTTGGACATTGTTTTAATTTGGATATTAATGGCAGGAAGTGTAACTAAGTCATGGAAGATTGAGGTTCTGGCGGGACCAAACCTGGAAACTCATATTTGCCGATATGAGGGGTCTTCGATGACCACGTAGGAGTGTCACATTTTATATTGAAGAGATGTACTACTCATCCCATGGTATATTTCCTGGTCCTGCAGCTACACACACTAGAACTTTTTCAGTAGGAGGAGCTGAACCCATACAGCCTATGGGTGTGGTTAAACGACAAGGTTACACAGCCCAGGTTAAAGGATTTAAATGCATGCTAAACACGGATTCCCTATCCCTACACCTATATATATGTATGGTTGTATGCATCATGGATGGTTTTACATAATTTTTAAATGGCATTACTTTATCCTTATCCTGAGATACATGCAAGTGGTCACTCTCTAACCAGTCTACTAGCATTTGTATACCCACGCTATCCAGGAATTGGTTGTTAGACTCCTCCTATATTGTGATTAATTTGAGGATATATTTTGGATTGGAGTGGTGAGCTTTCATCTTTCCGGTAGGCTCCATTTCATGATGTGGATATTCTTAGACATTTTGCTTTTGTTTTATATATTGGTTTTGGCCATGGTTGGGGGCATGCTCCAACTGGATATTTGTATTCTTTTGGATAGAGGCTTTGTGGTACTTTTAGGGGTTCGTATGGTCTTGATCGGTATTAGTGTCGTCCTTGGCATTAGAATAATCTGAGATGCTGGCATCATCGGACATGATTTCTCATTGTTCCATCATATTACATTTTGGGTTTGAATGTCAATTTATGTTTAGATATTCTCTTTGGTTTTGTATGTTATGGATAGTTGGGTTGGTGTGGGTAGACTCGGTTGGGTCGATCACGGTTGTGACCCTATCCCAGCTTCTTCATGAGAGCATTTACAAAATCATATTATATGCTCGAAATTCAGCTCATCTAAGGCTGTGAAAGGTGGTTGGGTTGGGTTAAGGTGGCGGTCCCCTGTCCTGGTTGACTTGGGATGCCTACTACGTCTAGGCTCTGGTTTGGGTCGTGACAGATGGGTATGGTAGAAAAAAAGAAAAGAAAAGAAAAATATGAAAAAGAATAGAAAAAGAAAAAGATTGAATAAAATAACCATACCCAATCTGAATGTGCAATAAGATAAAAGGGAGAAACAAGGGCGGAAATAAAAAAGAAAAATTGTTAATAAGTGGGACCCCAAATTAAGTGTAGTTCTAGGGAGGCTTAGTCACTATAAATGTCCATATGTACCATTCCATCCCACAAGCCTATTTTACAAGCCGAATAAAGTCATATAGTGATCCTAATCCGGCAGTCTGAAAGCTAGGGTAGCGAAAATTAGGGAAAGCCTATGGTATTTGATACACACTAAATGGAACTTCTTTGTGAGTGTAAGTGTCTCTGGACCTTCCCGTCATTGACATGCATGATCCAATATGAGAGATTGGGACTTCTTTGATGTTAGGGCACATGGGTTGTATTGCTAGCTTTGAACTTGTTTGGGTAAGTGTAAATTGTATATTTGCATGGATTTTTGTTGCTAATGTAATGTCATATCTTGATAAACTTGTGTCACATTGTTGTGCTTCATGTATACACTTATTGGTTTATAAGTGTTGAACTTATAGAGGGTAAAATGCTTTGAGATAAATTTGATGATTGACTTCCATATGTGTCTTAAGCTTCTCTTGGTTAAGCATCATCGCATATTGTGTTGTGTTTTTTTGCCTGAGGACATACAACATTCTAAGTTGAGGGTCTTGATGTGCTATGAATTCATGGAACATATGATGCTTAAACTTGGAAAATATTTATGTACTTACGACTATTTTGTTATAGTTGATGTGTTTTCGAGTGATTTTACAAGAAACTAGGTTTTGGATGCTAAATAGAAAAAAAACTTGATTTTGGATGTTAAACAAAAGAAAAACTAGGTTTTGGATGCTAAGCAGAAGAAAAGGATGAAAAGTTATAGTTTTGGGCTACTTACCAAGGATTTTACTAAGTGTAGGTGCAACTTACAAATGTAAGTGACACTTACCGATCATAGGTGACCGAAGTAGGTGATGAAATTTGAAGTCGAAAGGCTTAGAAGCAGGAAAAAGAAGACCCTGTCACTTACCAATGGCACCCACGGTCCATAGATTCCACCTGCTGTCTGTAGATAACCTTAGTAAGTGTCATAGAGCTAAGTGCAGAGAGTTTTCAGCACTTTTGGAGGCCAGGGAACTTATCAAGGACCACATATGGTTCGTAGGTGACTTTAGTAAGTGGTCACCAACCTCAATTACCCTGGATCATTTCAAAATTATTTCCTAGGGTTTCCATGTAATCTACATACACTCCTATGATGTTTTTAGTCCTTATTATATACGTTTAATCAAGTTTGCCTATTCTATTTATTACTTGATTTTTAGGGTTTCTTATAATATATAAATACCTTATAGACTTTGTTTAGAAAGAATATATGCTAAAATCCAGGAGAGAGAGAGGCCTTTTGGGGCTAAATTACATAATTCACAAACATCTTTTGATTCCAAGATAAACTTGTGATCTTGGAATCTTATTGTTCTTGGTTTTTTCATCAATTTAAGACTTTGGATTTTCTTCTTTCATTATTTTGAGATTTATTCGATAATTTTTCCTGTGAATCCCATGAATTATCTTGCAACTATGAGCGGCTAATTCCCTTATCTAGGGTTGTAGGAACCCTAGCGGATTAACGAAGTAGAGGAAGTTATAAATCATTCTTGATAAAGATTCATATGTGTATTGTGGTTTTGTTTGATTTCATTGATTTCTTAACGGGTGTCCAATGTTAGGATCCTTCCTGTATTTACTACGAACCCGAGAAGGAGATAGAGATTAGGAAAAGGAGATCACAATAGTGATTTGGGGTTAATAGTGGAAATAAGCTTACCTGCAACATCTTCTTAAGACGATTAATTTTCATATAATCAACTTGAGACCGAGAGGAGATATTTGAAACTAAGGTCCAAGGCAAGGGTTAGTAAGGCAACACTCTGAGACTGAGAGGAGATGAATCAAATTTAACAAAGTATGCCGAGAAACGGTTGGTTATACATAGCTTGGAAAATTTTGTATGCAAGGTATTAGAATAGTTTGACAGTGTATGATAAATCTACCGAATTAGAAGCCAGGGGAAATGCAAGCCTAGTGTTCGTCTTAGATTGTTTACAACCAAAAGCATCCAATTCTTGTTATTTCTTTCTAGTTACTACGAATCCCCCTATTTTATGTTTTTGCATAGCTTGGCGATTTCAATAAGTTCAAGAAAAAAATATGACATATTCCTAGTGGAATCGACCCCAACCTAGTTGGGTTATTTGATGATAGGCGAATTTACACGCCTAAAGTACTATATTTTAGCTAAGTTTTGAGGACAAAATATATAATTCATGCACTTTTAGTCCTTTTTCCTGTAAGTGAGCTAACAAACGTGATTAGCAATTTTTCAGGTATAAATGATGCAGATTTCAGCATTTTATGGATAACTTGATGCCAAAGGAAGCTTTACGAAAGAAGGAAGGGAAAGCTTGGACACCAAGGACCAAAAGTGAAGCATGGAAAATCTGTCCCGGGCAAAAAACAGCAATTCTAAAGACTTTGGGGACTAGCAGTAACTTATTAGGATTAGGATAATGATGCAGTAATTTGTTAGGATTAGGATAAGTACGCAGTAGCCTAGTAGGAATAGGATATGAGTATTATAAATACCTTATTTTTCTGCAGCTTTTTAATTATCAACTCATTCAACACAACATTATTCTCATTATTCACTACTACTTCTAATTCTTCCATTAATTCTACTTTATTCTCTTCATCTATTCAATTCTTAATTTCCACAACAAGAGAAACGTTACTCAGCAAGGAATTCACGCCATTCTTACCCCTATACTTATCGTGAGATTATTTTGGTATGATGATAATTGCTATTGTGTTTTCCGTTGGAATCATGAGTAGCTAAACTTCTCTGTAGGGGTTATGGAAGTCTTATGAGATACTATCTATTGCTATAAGTTTGTGAATTCGCGACACGTATGCTTCTTATATCATTATTCTCTTTATCTTAATGCAAATTCTTGTGGTTGCAAACGCATAGAATATGCCAGTATAGTATTAACTTGTTCGAAAGAAAAGTTATATGTCTGGAAAAGAGATAATGTCAAGGTAATAGGGCACCAACCCCTATTAAAAAGTTAGTGCCGTAACTGGATTAACCTCTTGGAGAATTTGTACCATTAGATACGCTTCAAGATCGAAAGAGTTAAAGTGAAATAATCCTTGTTAGGTCGAAAGACGCTTGGATTTACCATAGAATACAATTCTCTATAAGCACATGCATGTCTGAATTCCGCATAACTCATAGCCAATAGAGACGTATAACTCATAAGGTGGACATAACCCCAACTCTCAATTCTCATTGGTTAACATCGTATCAAACATTCTTTCTTCTTAATTTGCTAATTTCCGTTTCTACTCTATTATTTTGGTTACACTCTTACAAGAGCTGTAGATGAAGCGTTATCATAAATTAGCGCCGTTGACGGGGAATACGGTTGTCAACTAAGTTTGTAATAATTACTAGACCCTTTGGTCAAAGATTCTCGTACTTTTACTTTTAGTTTTTGTTTTTGTTTCCTGCAGGTTTTTATTCAGTGCATGCCCCATACTCGATGTTCTGGTCAACCATTATTACCTATCAATCCTGAACCACAACGTATTGGCAGAATGGAGGCACAACACGAAATTGAAAGGAGGCTGCTCAACAGGAACAAGCGAGACTAGCTGCTCTAGCAGCCGCTCAAGTGCATCAACAGAATATTGATAACCCTGGTCGAGCAACACATCCTAACGATGAGGATCTAGGTGATGATGAGTTACTAAACCCAAGGCGTGATGCGGAGATAGCAACACCTGCTATCAAAAGAGATCGTCAAGCTAGGTTTAGGCATGAACGCCGACCCATGCAACCAGCATTCGACGATGATGATGATGATCTCGATGGAGCCGGAGCTACTGGAGCCATTATTCCTCCGCCTTTGGCACTCGGAGCCAAGTTCAACATCACAAGCACCATGATTCAGTTATTGCAACTCAAGGGATTATTTGGTGGACTAGCAGGCGATGATTCAAATATGCACCTGATCAACTTTATTTCTACATGCAAGTCGTTTGACAATCCTGTTGTTGGTCAGAATGCAATACGATTACACTTATTTCCATTGTCTCTGTCTGGGGAGGAAACTCTATGGTTGAATGGGCTGACTCCTGATTCTATTACAAATTGGAGACAATTGAAAGACGCTTTCCTAGATAGATTCTTTCCGCCATCTAAAAGAGCACAATTAAGAGATGAAATCAGCAATTTTCGGCAGCTTCCAACTGAAGCACTTCATGAAACATGGGAGAGGTTCAAAACGAAGCTTATGAGGTGCCCAAACCATCATATGACCAATGTTCACTTGATGGAGATACTATATAGATCCTTGAATTCAGTAACTAAACCCATGGTGGATAATGCGGCTGGAGGATCATTTATGGATCTCACCTTTGGTCAGGTAAACAATATTCTAGATCGAATGACGAAGAAAAGTAGAGCTTGGCATACCAGGGATTCTGAGGTAGCAAGCCCCACTTTATCTATTGGCGTGACTGCAGAACAAAGGAGAAGAGAAGAAGAACGTGATCAAGATATGGCGCACCTGAAAACACAAGTGGATCTTCTTACAAAACATCTATTATCAGGAAAGATCGAAAAAGTCAAAGTTGTTGCGTCAAAAGGAAGAGACGAATCTGATTCGGAAGAAGAGGCCAATTACTTAAACAATCAGGGGGGTTTCCGAGGCAATGCCCAAGGAAACCAAGGTTGGAACTATTATGATAAATCTGGAAACAAGGACCAAGGTAGTTGGAAGAACAAGAATGACAAGAGTGGTTTGTATGTTCCTCCAGGAAGACGTGACGCCACTACATCTTGTTCTGGAAATATGGAAGATATGATGGTTAAACTGTTGAAAGGAGTGGAAGAAACCAACGCAGGAGTAACGAAGGTAATAAATGATTTATCCTCAATGAAGCAATTGGTTGACTCACATTCCACTTCAATAAAGCAATTAGAGCAGCAATTGAGCCAACTTTCCGTAGCACTCAATCAAAGAAAGGCTGGTACTTTACCTAGCGATACTATGCAAAATCCAAGGAACGATGGATCATGCATGGATATTACTGCCAGAAGTGGTAAGGTGTTGGAAACTTCATCCAAAGGCAAGCAAGTGGTCGACGATGTAGCGGACAACAATGATAAGGCTAATGGAGAAAATGCAGTAGAAGCCAACCACGACGTCCATGACGTCACACCGAGTATATTGCAGCCTGAAAAGATCAAAATATGGAAGCAAGGGGAGAAGAAAGCCGTGGAGAGAACAATCCCACTTCCACCACCACCTTTTCCTCAAATATTGCAGAAAAAGGCGTATGATACAAGGTTCAGCAAATTCATGA
Organism: Capsicum baccatum var. pendulum; assembly: GCA_030864225.1. NCBI lineage: Eukaryota > Viridiplantae > Streptophyta > Magnoliopsida > Solanales > Solanaceae > Capsicum > Capsicum baccatum. The sequence goes on from CM061561.1 coordinate 90,120,454, forward strand.
CTATGTTAAAGCAGCTGACCATTAATGTTCTGTTGGTGGAGTCACTAGAACAAATGCCTGGGTACGTGAAATTCATGAAGGAGCTTTTAACAAAGAAGCGGGCGGTAAGCTATGAGCCGGCAGATAATGTTCATCATTGCAGTGCAATCGCTACAAGATCGCTAGTTCAGAAAAAGGCCGACCCTTGTGCCTTCACTATTCCTTGCACTGTTGGATCTTTGAACTTTCTCAAGGCATTGTGCGATCTGGGTGCTAGCATCAATTTGATGCCACTATCCGTCTACAGGAAGTTGGGGTTAGGCAATCCGACACCAACCATTATGAGGCTCGTGATGGCTGATAGGTCGGTAAAACGATCTGTGGGTATCTTGAATGATGTGTTGGTGAAGGTTTCTTCATTCATCTTTCCTGCAAACTTCGTTATTCTGGATTATGATGTGGATTCTGAAGTTCCCATAATCTTGGGACGTCCTTTCCTTGCAACAGGAAGTGTGCTTATTGACATAAGAGCTAATGAGCTTTTATTTCGGTTGAATGACAAAGTGGTCCGCTTTGATATATGCAAAGCAATGAAGCATCCCAGCGATATGAATATGTTCTCTGTAGGTGATGTTCATTATGAGGATAAGAAAGCATTATCTGTAGAGAAACAGCTTACTGTTGAGCCATTGTCTACTGCGCTACTGAATGTTAGCATGAGGATGATGAAGATTATGAAGAAACTATGTGTGCTCTAACAGAAATAGGGTCCTATTCTCATACTCCTAAACAGGTGGACCTTGATCTTAAGAATCAACCGTCACCAACAGCGAAGACTTCCATTGAAGAGCCACCAATGCTAGAATCGAAAGAGCTCCCCAATTATCTAAGGTATGTGTTCTTGAAAAGGGGAAATATACTTCCGGTAAGTATGGCGGATGATTTAAGTGAACAGTATGTAGAGGCTCTCATCTCTGCTCTGAAGAGATACAAGAGAGCCATGGGTTGGACTATTGATGATATAATTGGTATCCCTCCCAGGATAGGCATGCACAAGGGTCATCTCGAAGAAGATTGCATACCTACAAGTAAGTCTCATTGTCATCTGAATCCATTCAGAAAATGATCCACCATCTATCTTGATGAAGTCTAAGTAATCGAGATAGCTATGTCGTGCCGCGACAATAAATCAAGTGCTTGGTGGGAGGCAACCCATCGTTTTTCATTTTTTTTCTTTCTTTCGTTCTACTAATTGTTTGCTTTTGATAAATAAAAATCCAAAAAGAAGAGTCGTGCCACGACCAAAACTAAGGCGCTTGATGGGAGGCAACCCATCGTTGTAATCGTGTTTGTTGTTTTTGAGCAAGTGTAGGTACAAGAGGCGTCAAAGAGGAGATTGGTTTCAAATTTTGAGTTGGAAGTATTGCATGTTGAAGGTGGTAAGTTAGGAATGAAGAAGCAAAAGGCTATGGATTGGGCATTGCTTATGAAAATATAGGCAAAGAACAAGGCAAGGCCTATGTAAATCTAGGCCACGAACAAGGCAAGGCCTATACTATGGCCTAAGCTCTCGGAATCTAGTGTGCCATAGCATAGGCGGCGCCCATGCCCAAGTATGCCATAGCATAGGCGCCGCCTATGCCAATGCCTTTTGTCTCTAAATCTCATATGCCATGGCATAGGCGCCGCCTATTCCTAACAATGCCATAGCATAGGCGCCGCCTATGCCCAACAATGCTTTGCAAAAGGCGCCGCCTATGCCAAGCGTAGGCAAAGCATTAGGCGCCGCCTATGGTCACTTTTTGTCTCCAAATCCGATTCTAAATGGGTCAAAACCCGACCCAATCTTGTCCTATAAATAATAACTTAGTCTTAGAACAAAAACACATTGCAATTCCACCCTAAAGCACCGCCTACCTCTCCAAATCCTCTCAAAAATTTTCCTTTTGCTCTTTTACTTTGCAAGAACATCATCCAAGGTCATCAACCAAGTAAGTACTTCTTTGTTCTTCATTTATATTCCGTAAGTACTACACTACTACGCCTATTATGAATTGTTAAATCTTGAAGTAGTATTGGTGAGTGAATGTGATTAATTTGTTGTGATACAACTAAGTGAGGGAAAGAATACGTAAGAATGATCTTGACTTGTTTCCAACTTGTATTTAATTTTGATGCACTGTCATACTTTTGCGGAATTGACATGGTCCAGAACATTGCATAATCTTGTCAATAAAACTCTTACATGTTGGAATGACTTGTTCATCGAGATAAGAATTATGGTTGACTACCAGCATATGAGGTTGTGATTATTTCTAGATGCTATACCTTGATTCAATCACTATGTAGTAAGTCTTGATATATCAAACATAATTGTATTGCCATGATTTCAAGAAGTATGACTGCACTAATTATATTGTTGAAATATAGCACCTAAAACGTATATCGATGGAGTCTGAGTAATCGATAAACTTTCACTTCACTAGTTGATGCCAACAAACTAAGTGTGGGGTGGTACCACTGCTGCCTGTTTATTGATTGTATCCATCGAGATGATGCTGACTTGACTATCGTTATAATCTCAGGTACAATGGCACCCAAAGCAAGACAAGGCAAAGATAAAGCAACCACTTCACAAAAAGTCAAGAAAAGAGGACGAAAAGATCAAGGAGAATCATCCTCGATGCAAGTACCACGCCGTATGTTCGGAATTAAATGGGTCCTCGAGGAGGAAGCGAAGGAGTGGTATAGGAACAATAAAGAGAGAAAATATGTTCATATGGACCTGATACACAAAGAAAGCCTAGCAAAGAAAAAACCGCGCATGTTGGCAAAGATAATGGCGTTACATCTTGATTTCATCTTCCGAGATATGGGAGAGTACAATCTTGATTTAACACAAGAATTCTATGTCAACTGGTCACCGAAAACCACAGGGAATGAAGTCAAGATTCGGGGCCAAGTTTTACAACTAAATGCGGATTTCTTCAACTCCTTTCTAGGTTTGCTTTTAGTTGATCCATCACCACTCAAGGAGTTGTACAATAGACCTCCATACAGGGCCATTCAACACACACTTTGTGGAACAAGATCTATGGCATGATGGAGTAGACACAAGGACACCGGTCGGCACAACACCTTCCCATATGCTCCTTTGAATAGGGAAGCAAGGATATGATTGCGCATAGTTAACTCTTGCCTAATTCCAGGGACCCAGTACACCAAGATAACACGAGATAGAGTATGCTTGGTATACGCATTGATGACGAATGTCCCTATCAACATTGGAGCAATTATTCGATCTACAATGCAGAAAGCTAGGCTACACAAGAGGTCCCACTTCAGTTTTGGCAACCTATTGACTGCAATATTGAGGAAGGAGGACATCGAAGAGGAACCGGCTGATCATAAGCTTCCACACAACTCGAAGAAGGTTGACCTCACAAAGGTTAAACATGTTGAATCTACACATGGCGTCAACCTTACTACTGCTGAGAGACATGATCGGGATGAGAGTTTCTTTCACCATCTTTATGGCATGACTCGGTTTACAATGATGAGCGGAGGTAGTGTTCCAACTGCTGCAGAGCTCCAACAGCTGGATTATGACTACCCAATGAATGAGCATGCAAGACAAATGTGTGGAGTAGGTGTGTACTTTGAGGAACCTATTGATAACGACGTGTCAACCGATGATGATCGATGAATGCCAGACTCCGACGTGGAGGACAATTCTGATGATGACGACTCCAATGATGATTCCGATGAAGGGGGTATGACCCCAGACATAGAGAAGGAGTCCGATTAACCAGGTTCTTCTTATTTATTTTTCACTGAGGGCAGTGTGTCCGGTCTAAGTGTGGGGTGCTGGTATTTGCATGCTATCCTTCTTTATCTGCAGTTGCATTTATATTTATGTTTGTTTTTTTTAGTAGTTAAATTTCTGTTTTTTTAGATAAAATTTTTTTAAAACCTTGCATGAAATTTTTCTGATAGGCAGCATGGTATTATAACAAGAGTTTGTGATAAAATCATTACTATTGAGACGTTTCGGCTCTACTTGCGACTCACTGTGTGATATTGTGTGGTTCAATTCCTTCATCTGTTGGGTCAAGAGTCTATACTGCTCCCAATAAAGTCAATCATGTGCCTTGTGTGTGTGAGATAATAGTATATTCTATGTTTGTGGCTGATGCTAGAAATTGCCTGGTGTGTGTGTGAAGCAAAAATAAAGAATGTGAGTTAGGAGATGATTTAGGCATTTCTTTGGCAACCTGTGATTGTTTACCTTCTTTTTATCTACCCATGGACATCATCCTAGATAACCCCATTTGAGCCTTTAGCCTATTTTCTTTGACAGCCTCATATGTAAGCCAAATCCATTTTTTCAAGACCATAATTAGATCCAAATTCCTAAGTGCTTTAAATTGTAAAGTAATGTGACAAAATAAGAGGAAATTGGGTGAGAATAGTGCCTTAGAATGTATTGGTACTTGAAGCTATTATGAAAAATAATTGCTATCATAAGAGGTGTGTTATGAAAAGAAAAAGGAAAAGAAAAATAAAAAGAAATTGAAAAACAAAAGAGGTGAGAAAGGGTGGTAGAATAAAAGAAAGTAGAAATGTTGTTTGAAAGAAAGCATAAATGACATAATGTGATGTATTAAAGCGCTTAGGAACATAGTCACTATTTCTGGCCAAAATAGTCCTACCCGTCCCTTAGCCTACATTACAACCTGTAGAAGACCTATTTGATCATAAGCTTAGCATTCTAATATTTAGTGGAGCATTAAACTAAGGGAAAGCCTATGGTCATTAGTTGCAACGTATGAATTCTTTGTGAGAGTGAGAGCAAGGATAATCTTATACCCATGTTCGAGATATATACAATACTTGTGAGTGATTATGGGTGACATTTTGTGAGACACACATGGTTGATGAGTTTTGGGTAGCTATGTATGATTCTCTATGCCTTAACTATTTGAATACGAATTGACCATCATCACGAGTCTATGTTGGAGGTTGAATTGTTTCTACTAAAGATCAGAAAACTACTCTTTGTTGATAATTGTCATGCTTGTCTTGATGAATATTTTGTGTTGTTACTGTGAAACCCTAAGTAGATGTTTAGATGGACATAATAGTTTGTTCGAGGACGAACAAAGCTTTAAGTGTGGGGTGTTGATGATAGGCGAATTTACACGCCTAAAGTACTATATTTTACCCATATTTTAGCTACGTTTTGAGGACAAAATATATAATTCATGCACTTTTAGTCCTTTTTCCTGTAAGTGAGCTAACAAACGTGATTAGCAAGTTTTCAGGTATAAATGATGCAGATTTCAGCATTTTATGGATAACTTGATGCCAAAGGAAGCTTCACGAAAGAAGGAAGGGAAAGCTTGGACGCCAAGGACCAAAAGTGAAGCATGGAAAATCTGTCCCGGGCAAAAAACAACAATTCTAAAGACTTTGGGGACTAGCAGTAACTTATTAGGATTAGGATAATGATGCAGTAATTTGTTAGAATTAGGATAAGTACGCAGTAGGCTAGTAGGAATAGGATATGGGTATTATAAATACCCTATTTTTCTGCAGCTTTTTAATTATCAACTTATTCAACACAACATTATTCTCATCATTCACTACTACTTCTAATTCTTCCATTAATTCTACTTTATTCTCTTCATCTATTCAATTCTTAATTTCCACAACAAGAGAAACGTTGCTCAGCAAGGAATTCACGCCATTCTTACCCCTATACTTATCGTGAGATTATTTTGGTATGATGATAATTGCTATTGTGTTTTCCGTTGCAATCATGAGTAGCTAAACTTCTCTGTTGGGGTTATGGAAGCCTTATGAGATACTATCTATTGCTATGAGTTTGTGAATTCGCGACACGTATGCTGCTTATATCATTATTCTCTTCATCTTAATGCAAATTCTTGTGGTTGCAAATGCATAGAATACGCCAGTATAGCATTAACTTGTTTGAAAGAAAAGTTATATGTCTGGAAAAGAGATAATGTCAAGGTAATAAGGCACCAACCCCTGTTAAAAAGTTAGTGCCGTAACTGGATTAACCTCTTGGAGAATTTGTACCGTTAGATACGCTTTAAGCTCGAAAGAGTTAAAGTGAAATAATCCTTGTTAGGTCGAAAGACGCTTGGATTTACCATAGAATACAATTCTCTATAAGCACATGCATGTCTGAATTCCGCATAACTCATAGTCAATAGAGACGTATAACTCATAAGGTGGACATAACCCCAACTCTCAATTCTCATTGGTTAACATCGTATCAAACATTCTTTCTTCTTACTTTGCTAATTTCCATTTTTACTCTATTATTTTGGCTACACGTTACAATCCCCCCTTTTTATGGGACTTTCACCAAAAGTCTAATAATCTTTGACTTACTTGTTGACCGACAATTTCCTGTGGGATCGATACCCAACCCAGTTGGGTTATATATTTGACAACGACCGCTTTACACTCTTACAAGAGCTGTAGATTGAGTGTTATCATTATTGTATTTTGACAGTGTCCACTTTATCCTTCTTAGGAGGGGTAGTTTGGGCGTTATCAAATTTTACCGTCGTTGCAATGGAGGAGCAGTTATTTCCTCACAATATCCATAGTGAAGCTTCCAACAAAAATGGCAAGAAGGGTAACGTGGGGCTTACTGAGCTCCACTAGCCTAAGATTGGGCACCCTATGCCTTAGGATCACTACTAACCTGAAAGCAACGATCGCCTAAAGGCTTAGAATAATGACCATAGGCAGACGAATACTAATTTCTCCAATTATTCTTCTTATTCCACTACCTACTATCCCTTCCACTGTTCTACTAATTTGGACCCTGCTCTGCACTCCTAAAATTCTTGTTCTGCCTCTCTACCATCTCTACCTGCTTCTTCTTTTCATCATCTACCTGTTGTATATAAAACACCATCCTAGATATGTCCATATCATTATTCAACATAGCAACCTTACACTATAACACCAAATCATGGAATAAACCAGTAGAAAACATCCTCATTTAGGACCTTATACTAGACACCAGTTTAGGAGCAAAACAAGACAACTGATGGAATTTAAGACATACTCTTTAACACTCATCTTGCCCTGCTTCAAGTTCACAAATTCTTGGTCCTTAGCTTCCCTCAACTCCTAAGGAAAGTACTAATCAAGAAAGGCACCTGAAAAGTTATCCCACGATTCTAGTTTGGAATAATCACCCCTCCTCGCTTCCCATACCTCACACCACTGATAAGCCACATCTTTCAATACATAGGCAGCAAACTCCACACCCCATGAATCAGTAGAATGCATAACTCAAAAAATCTTTTCCATCTCATCAATAAACCCCTGAGGATACTCCTCAACCTTAGAGTTTATAAAGGTTGGTGGATTAAACCTCATAAACTGGCGAACTTAGGTGACCTCAAATGAAATAGTAATGGGACCAACATGATTAGTCCGACGAGACTGTGATGTCACCAGTTGAGCAAGCATATCAATAGATTAATGGAACTCTGCATTAGAGATAACTTCCTAAGGTGACTAGGCATAAGTATTACCATCTTGAGAACCTCTAGGAGGACTAGTAAGGACCGGTGAAACCCCAAGAGGAGCGGTACAGTTAGGAATAGGGACCCTAGACTAGGTCTACACTCTATATATAGGGTGAGTTTCCTACACATTTTCATCAGTGGGACGGATTCCCCAGCAGAGTTTCTACTACTGTCAGATCTTTGAGAGGCATGATATGAAATGTGAGTAAGCCAGGAGTTAGAGAAGATTCATAGCAACTAGTCTCTATATCCTGAAATAGAACACAATAAAGGGAAATATTCCTACAGGCCTTATAGCCTCCCCCTTATAAGTGTGGCATGATATACACCCATAAAAGGGACTCTACTCGACATGGCTTTGGGGAAACCCAACGACCCTGAACCATGCTATAATAGCAAGTTTTTCATGACCTAAACCTAGGCCTGGCCATAATGGGTATCTGAAGCCCCACATGGGTCAGAGATCACTACCACAACCACCACCCCTTCGCCTAACCTTTAGAGCACAATAAATGAATGCAGAATCCAACCACTATAGTAAATAAGATAAATAAATCAAATAAAATATTAAATTCTAAGCAAGACAACCAATTATCCCAATACAATCCATATGATCCTCTAAAAACTAGAATACCAACTAAGTTGGGACATGCCCCCGAAGGAATCAAAAATAAAATACTAAGACAATGCTAAAAATAGTGAAATGATCGGGCATTCTGAAGATGGAGGCTCGCCAATTCATAGTAGAGCCACATGAGTACCACATCACCTAATGTTGCATAGAAGTAATAATAAAATGTTGGACCCTACATTATGAAATGATGCAGCATCCGAGGATGATCAGTGGGGTGAGCACTGGCATGTAACTCAGAAGATAAGGATAAAATAATACAATTACCAGAATCCATTCATAAACCATATGCACCACATTCATATACAAATATAGGATGTGGGGCTAAGGACAAGGATCCATAATCATGATAATTTAAACTATTAGCCTGAAATATGTATCTTGTACCATCCTAAAGTCACCCCCCACTTGAAGGGCCCCAGTATGTGTTAGCTGCACGAATTAAGGTAAACTGTGAAAAGGGTAAGGACATCAAGATCATAGCCCTCCCGAAATATATATATTATGTGTGGACCAAGCACACGGTCACTTGGACGTCCAACACCAAAAAATATGGTTTCCAATGTTGATCCCTCCGGGACCTACACCTTCACGGTGAGCTACATAATTCCCTTTAAGTCCAAATTAAAATAGTTGCACATACACCAATCATAAACCTATGAGTCTTTCATTAAGGCATTTACCAACTTGGCATCATCATACCAATATGCTTCCAAGTTAATTCAATTATGTCAAACCAATCCATGTAACCAAATTGACTCCCAAGATTCATTTAAAATCCAATCCATGACCACCAAAGCTATCCAAGCCATATTTATCCATTTATCCCTAAATGCAATGCAATGGGTTCAAAAGATATGTTAAATCATGCATTTATACATATTCGAAACCAAATTTAAAAGGTGGGTTGAGGTTAATGCCATTATCAACCCAGAATTTCATCAATTTGGGGAAACCTATATCTCTCATTCCAATCAATAAAATCATGTACCAATTCATTTCCAAAAAGCATAAATTAAAGCATGAATAATTAATTTAAAACATGGACAAGTAATTAAACAATATCAACCAAAATCCCTCAATATAATTTCAAATCCACAATTTAAATCACATGAATATCCAATAAATTAATGCCATAATGAAGAATTTAAGCCAAGAAAGAGAAACATACCTGAAATATAATTCAAAGAGAAATCAAAGGTTGGAGCTTGAATGTTGAATTTTCTATAAAACCCTTGAGCTCTCCTGGATTTTGAGTTAGAGAGGAAAAAAAGTGATTTTGATCTTTGAAAACTGAAGAAAAAGGGTTTATTTTATGTATAAAATCTATGTAAGGGGTAAAAATACCAAAAGCCCTTCACCCTAAGTGGAAAAACAAAAACTAAACAAAATTAATGTAGAAGTGTGGAACACCCTTATCGTAGAGGGTAGCCTTTGTACCTTGCCCTTATTGCGGAGCCTAACCTCTGTGGCATGCTACTATTATTGGAGGATCACTCTCTTAAGTTCGAAAAATAACCTTGAACGATTTCTGAAACTGTCACAAAATACCCTTTTAACATCCCTAAACATAATTCTAGTTAAAAATTGACATTATGCAAGTAGGAGGGTCAAAAATAAATCATTGAAATTTTATGGGGTCTCACATGTATTTAACCCAAACTAGGTGATAGATATACACTTTAGAGATTAGCATTTTGGCCTTAAATGTCGGATATGAAATGACCTTTAGGAGTTATTAAATTAGCCTCGCACACGAAGGATGACTCACTAGAAAACTAAAATTTTTAATTCTTGTACCATAAGCAATACAAGCATAGCATGAATGAAGCCAGTCCATGCCAAAGATGATATCAAGATCAGTCATATTTAAATCTACAAGGTCTACTGCGGTGACCTTATGAAGAACCGTAATAGGACATTGTTTGTATACTCAGCTAGTAATAGCTAACTCTCTAATAGGGGTGATGACTAAGAAATGCTTAGAGACGGTTTCAGTACTAATACCAAAATTCACAATAATGAAGGGAGTTATGAAGAAGAGATTTGAACCTGTATCTAGTAATACATAAATGTCAATATGAAAAATGTGTAGCGTACCGGTAGCAATGTTTGGCGAGCTCACTTTTTCTTGATGAGAGGATAAAGCATAGAATCAGTTCTTCCTTTGACTACAACCATTACCATATAAAATACCCTACTAAAAGGTTGGATGGCATGAATGGTCAACTAAAGTCGCAGACTGAGCATGAGAGCATGTATCCCTTCTACCTTTCTTAGCCAAGGGACATTCTCTTAGTCTATATCCTATCTTACCACACCCTAAAAACCATCATTACCTATTATTTAATCACCTAAATGACTTCTACCATACCTCTTATAGGTTTAAAAGGCACATCCCTCTGAAACACTACCCTGAGATCTAGAGATAGATGCTCGACCCCACTGTTTCTACTTAGATCTGGGTGTATAGGCACTTGTTGAAGATGGTGCAGGGAGTTAACAAATGGTTTTGAAAGTGAGAGTAAGTTTCTCCTCCTAACTTGTGCTAACCATAATCAAAATTCCCAATGCTAGACTTCTTGGTTTCCATTTCCCTTTTTCAATTTCTCAACCTCAATCTGTTGAGCATGGGTCATCAATTGAGCAATACCTATATCCCCAATCATCACGGTAGAACTACACTCCATGACCACAAAGTCAAACACCCTAGTGACAAACTTATTCATACGATCCTTGGAATCTAGTAACAACTCTAGTGCCTATTTAGAAACTTGTGCAAAACCAGTCATAAGCAAGAACCCCTGCTCATTGAAGCTGCATCTTGACCCTCTGCCTTCCTTTAATATAGTAACCCAGCAATAATCAAGTACCCCTACTCATTGAAGCTGCATTTTCACCCTCCCCCCCTCCCCGCCTTCCTTCCATATAGTAACTCAGTCATATGCAATATCTTTCAGTTGATAGGATTTTAATTTCACACTCTTCTCTTTTTTTACATACATAATTTGAGTTTCTTTACCTCATCAATGAAAAACTCTGGATCCTTATTCACCTTTGAATCAAAGAATTCAGGTTGGTTCAACCTCATGAAATTAACTCTAGTTGCAGCTAAGTTACTATTTTTAGTGAATTGGGTTTTTTCTAGCTTATTACCCTAAGGATTCATAGCCTGAACTAACATAGGAAAGGCAGCTCGGAACTTAGCATAGGAAATATTCTTAATCAAAGGGTCTACAGGTAGTGGTGGAGTTGGTCGATCCCTATTTCTAGGAGCATAAGATCTATAGAGAGGCATTCTCTATCAGGTAAAAGCACAAGTTAGAGAAGATGAAGATAACTTCAGATCACGATAGAGATCATGAAAGAACCAATAATTCCTAATACGTCTCATAGCCTCTCACTTATAAGTGTGGTGCACTTCACACCCATGATTAAGACTCTAAGTAATGCAGCTTGTTAGAGTTGTTAGGACTCGTAAAAACTTAGACACTAATAGAAATTTTGTAATTACCCAAGGCTATCCCTTGGATGTCACATGGTTCTTAGAACTACAAGTAGCTCAAAATTTAACCCATAGTATACACGTAATGCTGAATTAAACTATTTTACTTACAACATGGGCGAAAACATGATTTTCATACTCTAGATTTAAGTGGATAAACAATACCAATAAAATTATTCAATTTAAACATCAACTGAAAAGTCTAAAATTTTAAAAATAACGGACAACTCTTGACAATCCTCTAAACATATTGATGTGCCACTGGGACAAATCCCAGCTAACCCGAAAACTAAATATAAAGTTTGAACATAATAATAATTTAACATACAAAAGTAAATAGAATCTAAGCCTCAAAACATAAGGACTCATCTGCTAATAGAAGGTAGGAAATGGCGATCGTGGCTAATCATACTACTGAGGACGAACACCAAAATCTACATAATAAAATAATGTAGCAAAACATACATATATATGGTCAGTACTTCTAAAATATACTGAGTATATGGGGGTGAAAATAATAAATTAAAAGGACATAAATCATAAGATTAAAACATGTATGCTAAGTGTAAGCAGACTCATTATACTCATGAAAACAACTGAAAGCTGAAATGTCATAAAGCATAAGTAGTAAGTACATAACCAAATACCTTGATGAGCCTATACACCTAGTTCAATACTTTTGTTGTGGGATATTTTTATAATTGATATAAATTATATGAGCTAGCATGGAGTCCAACGTCTAACCCACATTGAGAAGGGTTTTCCTATACCATGCCATCCATAAAGAACCTTACTTGTTGTGAATTCACTCTCTGGGGGAAGACACTCTCAACTAATGAGGACTTTCTCCAAATGGAGATACTTTCAAAATAAGAGGACCCCTTTAACCTATGGTGGTATGTAGTTTGGAAATTTGGGTGCACTACACTCCCATTCCTGCAGCATAAATACTACTATTAAAAATTATACTAGTGCTCATAGTATATAAAATACACCTCAAAGTAAACATATGGGTATATAATTCTAAAAACCAATCATGTTCTTGTTGTTAGATCTTGTTTCTAAATAAATGTGTGAATTTCATTTCTTGCCTGAGATCATAAGATCAAAACTAAAATCTTAATCATATTGTAATACTTTGTAATCTGAACTAGTAAGCTTACAATTCTTTTTAATTGAGTGAATCATGCTAAAATTGTAAGCATTTACCAAGTCATGGAGTTTCATGTCAAAATGCTAAAAGTTAATTCATAAGATCAATTATATAAATAATAACATAAGTAAATATGAAATCTTTTGCTAAATAAAGTTTATCTCGTAAGGAAACATCATATTTTCAAAAGCTCATAAAGTGCATATGAACCCTAATCATTAAAACCATAAATTCATATAAAAACTAAATTTTTGGGCACAAGGATGAAAGGAAATCCTTGTTCAAAACTCAGATACCTGAACTTAACAAATCTTTTGGAGGAAAAATGAAGGTAGAATCCTTGAGATGGAATTTTTAAGGGAAGAACTTTATTTTGATGTTTTTAGGAGCATAAGAGGAGAGAAAATAGTGTAAATTGAGTTGTGGGGTGGGAAGCACATTTAGTAATGGTTGTAGGATCAATCAAGATGTAAAATTTTCTATCCTTTACCTCAAAATCAAATTCTTGGAGCAGTAACACCCATGTAATTAGCCTTGGCTTAGCATCCTTATTTTCCATTAGATATCGTAGAGTCGCATGATCTGTATGAACCACTACTTTGGTTCCCAACAAGTAAGCACAAAACTTTTCAAAAGCATAAACAACCGCTAGAAGTTCTTGTTCAGTGACGGTATAATTGTTCTGTACTCCATTTAAGGCCTTGCTTGCATAGTAGATTGGATGAAATAGCCTTTCTCTTTTCTGACCAAGTACAGCACCTAATGATACCCCGCTTGCATCACGCATAACTTCAAAAGGTAGAGACCAATCGGGTGCTACGATAATAGGAGCTTCAACCAGCTTTCCTTTGAGGCATTCAAATGCCTTCAAGCAATCTTCACCAAAGTCAAATTTTGCATCCTTCTCCAAAAATTTGCATAATGGGCTAGCAATCTTAGAGAAGTCTTTAATAAACCTCCGATAAAAACCTGCATGACCGAGAAAACTATGAACCCCCTTTACAGAAATTGGAGGTGGAAGCTTCTCGATAACTTCAATCTTGGCTCGATCAACCTCAATTCCCCATTCAGAGACTTTATGCCCTAGAACAATGCCTTCCTTAACCATAAAGTGACACTTATCCCAATTTAGCACCAGGTTGAATTCAACACATCTCTGCAAAGCCATACTCAGATTTGCCAAGCATGATTCAAAGGACTCACCTACAACTGAAAAGTCGTCCATAAACACCTCCAAGGTGTCTTTGACCATATCAGAAAAAATGGACATCATACAGCGCTGAAAAGTGGTAGGTGCGTTACATAGCCCAAATGGCATTCATTTGAAGGCAAACGTACCATATGGGCATGTAAACGTGGTCTTCTCCTGATCTTCAGGAGCAAGGCAAATCTGAATGTATCCAAAATAACCATCTAAGAAATAGAACCATCCCTTCCCTGCCAATCGATCAAGTATTTGATCCATGAATGACATTGGGAAGTGATCCTTTAACGTCCATGAATTCAGCTTCCGGTAGTCCATGCACACTCTCCACCCTGTGATAGGTCTGAGTGGAATTAGCTCATTCTTTTCATTTGCGACTACTATCATGCCCCTTTTCTTGGGCAAACATTATACCGGACTCACCCATTTACTGTCTGAGATTGGATACACCACCCCTGCATCTAACCACTTAATAATTTCTTTCTTCACCACCTCTTGCATAGGTGGATTCAAACGACGTTAATGCTCAATGGTGGGCACGCAATCTTCTTTGAGCTGAATTTTGTGCATACATATCCCAGGAGGGATACCAATTATATCAGCATTAGTCCAACCAATGGCTCTCTTTTACCTCTTCAGAATAGAGATGAGAGCCGCTATTTTCTGTTCACTTAAATTAGCCGCAATAATAACCGAAAGTGTATTTCCACTTCTCAAGAATGCATACTTTAGATGACTGGGGAGCTCTTTTAATTCTAACACTGGTAGCTCTTCAATGAATGGTTTCGATGGTGGTGAAGGTCGATTCTTAAGGTCAAGGTCCAGCTTCTTAGGGCATGAGAATATGACCCCATTCATGTTAGAGAATAAATAGTTTCTTCATACTCTTCAACATCCTCACGCTTAAAATTCATAAGCATAGCAGCCAATGGCTCATCAATAAGCTGCTTCTCTACAGATAATTCTTTCTCATCTTCATAATAAACTCCAGCTACAGAGAACACATTCATATATTTAGGTTGCTTCATTGATTTGCATACATCAAAATGGACCACTTTGTCATTCATCCGGAATAAAAGCTCATTGGCTCGTAAATCAATAAGCACACTTCTTGTTGCGAGGAAAGGACGACCCAAGATTATGGGAACTTCAGAATCCACCTCACAATCAAAAATAACAAAGTCTGCAGGAAAATAAAGGTAGAAACCTTCACCAGTACATCATATAAGATACCAACAGGTCATTTTACCGACCTATCTGCCATCATGGGCCGCATATTAGTTGGTGTAGGATCGCCCAACCCCAACTTTCTGTAAATGGATAGTGGCATCAAATTGATGGTAGCTCCCAAACTGCACAATACCTTAGCAAAATCCAAAGATCCAACTATGTAAGGAATAGTGAAAGCACCAGAATCTGCCTTCTTCTGTACTAAAGATCTCGTGGCAATTGCACTGCAATGATGAATATTATCTGCCAGTTCATAGCTTGCTGCCTTTTTCTTCGTTAACAGTTCCTTCATGAATTTGGCGTATCCTGGCATTTGCTCTAGTGCCTCCACCAAAGGCACATTAATAGTCAGCTGCTTCAACATGGTCATGAATTTACTAAACCTGGTGTCATCAAATTTCTTCTTCAGTCTCTGAGGAAAAGGTGGTGGTGGATTTGGAATAGTTTTCTCCACCACTTTCTTTTTATCTTGCTTTTGATTATCCATTTTTTCAGGCTGGTGACGTCTAGGTGTAGTGTCATGAACATGCTCATTCTGATTTTCAGCTTCTACAGAATTATCACAATCTGCTTCAATAACATTCTCTTCTGTATTATTATCCACCTGCTTGCCTTTGGATGGATTTTCCAACACCTTACCACTCCTAGTAGTAATAGCCATACATGATCCATCATTTCTTGGGTTTTGCACAGTGTCGCTAGGTAAAGTACCATCTTTTCTTTGATTGAGTGTCGTTGATAGTTGACTCAATTATTGTTCCAGCTATTTTATTGAAGTGGAATGCGAATCAACCAATTGATTTATTGATGACAAATCATTCTTTACCTCAGTTACTCCTGTGTTGGTTGCCTCCACTCCTTTCAACAGCTTATCCATCATATCTTCCATGGACATCTTCCCAGAGCCAGACGCCGCAGCCTCACGATTTCCAGGAGACACATACAAACCACTCCTGTCAGTTTTATTCTTCCAACTACCTTGATCGCGGTCCTTGTATCCAGATTTTTCATAATAGTTCCGACCTTGGTTTCCTTGGGTATTGCCTCAGAAACCCCCCTAATTATTCAAATAATTTGCTTCCTCTTCAGAATCGAATTCATCTCTTCCCTGTGATACAATAGCCTTAACCTTTTCTATCTTCCCTGATAATAAATGCTTGGTAAGAAGGTCCATCTGCATTTTCATGTGAGCCATATCCTGGTCACGTTCCTCTTTTCTTCACCTTTGTTCTGCTGTCATGCCAGTGGATATAGTAGATCTTGCTACCTCAGAATCCCTGGTATGCCAAGCTCTACTCTGCTTTGTCAAACGATCCAGCATATCACTTGCCTCAATAAAAGTAAGGTCTATGAATGACCCATCTGCAGCATTATCAACCACTGGCTTAGTCACCGAGTTCAAACCCCTATATAATATTTCCATCAAGTGGATATTAGTCATCTGATGATTTAGGCACCTCATAAGCTTCTTCTTGAACCTCTTCCATGTTTTGTGGAGAGCTTCAGTTGGAAGCTGTCGAAAATTGCTGATCTCATCTCTTAATTGGGCTCTCTTGGATGGCGAAAAGAATCTTTCTAGGAAAGCGTCTTTCAGTTGCCTCCAATTCGTAATAGAGTCAGGAGTTAGCCCGTTCAACCATAAAGTTGCCTCTCCAGATAGAGACAATGGGAATAAGCGCAGCCGAATTGAATTCTGTCCAACTCCTGGATTGTCAAACGACTTGCATGTTGAGATAAAATTGATCAGATGCCTATTTGGATCATCGCCTGCAAGTCCACCAAATAACCCTTTGAGTTGCAATAGCTGAATCATGGTGCTAGTGATATTGAACTTGGCTCCAGGTGCCAAGGTTGGAGGAATAATAGCCCCTGTGGCACCAACCCCATCCAGATCGTCATCATCATCATCAAAAGAAGCCTGCACAGCTCGGCGTTCAGGTCTCATTCTAGCTTGACGATCTCTCCTGTTCACAGGTGCCACCACCTTATCTATACGCCTTAGATTTAGTAACTCATCATCACCCAGGTCCTCTTCATCAGGATTTGTTGCCCGACCTAGGTTATCAATATTCTGTTGATGCACTTGAGTAACTGCCAATGCAGTTAATCTATCCTGCTCCTGTTGAGCAGCCATCCGTTCAAGGTTTTGTTGCGCATCCATTTTGCCAATAAGATGTGGTTCAGGATTTATAGGTAATAACGGTTGACCAAAACTTCGTGTATTTGGCATGCACTCCACTAAACCTGAACAAAACAAAAACAACAAACAAAAAGTAAAATTCGAGAATCTTTGACCAAAGGGTCTATTAACTATCACAAACTTAGTTGACAACCGTATTCCCCGACAACGGCGCCAAAATTTGATACACCCAAATTACAACTCTCGTTAGAAAGTGCAATCGGTCACTGTCAAATATAGAACCCAACTGGGTTGGGTGTCGAATCCCACAGGGAATACTCTGGTCACTAAGTGTTGCAATTATTAGTAGACTGTTGGTCAAAAATTCCAAGGAAAAAGGGGGGTTTGGTTTAGGCGTGAACTAATATTATCAAAGTAACAATGGAATGATTTGTGTAGTAAGATTTAATCACAGAGATTGATAAGTTAGGGTTATGTCCACCTTGTAAGTTCTACTTCTCTATTAACTATGAGTAACGCGGAATTTAGGCATGTATGCACTTATACAGAATCGTATTCTAATTCTAAATCCAAGTGTTTCTCAACCATCAAGGATTTATTTCACTTTAGCTCTCTCGAGCCTAAAGTGTATAACAAATGGTATAAATTCTCCAAGAAGTTAATCCGGTTAAGGCATTAACGTGTAAATAGAGGTTAGAAGCCCTATTTCCTTGTCACACTCTCTTTTCCAAACATGTAACTTTTCTCTCGAACAAGTTAATGCTATAATGACGTATTCTCTATGTTTGCAACCATAAGAATTCATTTAAAATGAAGAGAGTAATGATATAAGTAGCATAACACATCAATAATTCACAAACTCATAGCAATAGATAGTATCTTACAAGGTTTCCATAAACCTAATAGAGAAGTTTAGCTACTCATGAGTACAACGGAAATCAAAGTAGACATAATCATCATACCAAAACCTAGAACAAACTTGGCGATGGAAGTGATTAGCGACAATAAGAGAAGAGTGAGTTTTCTCTCTCTCCGTTGGTGTAGCCTTAGCCGTGTTTCTCTGTCTCAAAGCTATTACAGAATCTAAAACGTGAATTATGAATAATTATCGAATTATAATGATCGAATGATGCTGAAAAATTCAGCAATAGGGTTTTTATAATATCCTTGTCCACTAAGTTACTGCTGCATCCCTAAGTCTTTAGAAATACTGATTTTGCCCGGGACAATTTTTTCATGCATCACATTCAGTCCACAAGCTTCCAAAAGCTGCCTTCCCTCTTATGTGAAGTTTTCCTTTGATGCCCACACGTCCACAAATCTCTGAAATCTTCCTTATTAATACCTGAAAAACATGCTAATCACATAGGTCAGGTCACTTAAAGGAAAATGGACTAAAAATGCAAGAATTATATATTTTATCCTCAAAACATTAGCTAAAACATGGGTAAATTATGGTGCCTAGGCGTGTAAATACGCCCAACATCAATGTCCCTTCTAAGTTGAGAATCTTAACCAACCACTAGCCTGCCTTTCCACCTCAATTGATTGTTAAGCCAAGTAAAGGACTTACAAGGAAAAAACTAAACCTTACTAATTATATCCTGCAAGTGCTGATTATTTGTCCAGGAATTTTTAATCCTATCCAAGAGATCACCGTGACAACCTAACACCCAGATAGCTAAGAACTTAGTATCAGGTTTCCTAGATAAAGCATCTGCAACCTTATTCTCCACCCCTTTTTTGTACTCAATGTAGAAATCAAATGCCATTAATTTTTAAATACAAGACACCTGAAAGTCGATATGAATAGACTGATTCAACATGGACTTAAGTTTCTTCTGATCAATTTTGATAATGAATCTTCTACCCAACAAGTGATTAGACCATTTAGAAATAGCAAAGAGTAAAGCCAATAATTCTCTATCATAAACACTCATAGCCTGGTGTTTAGGAGTCAATGATCTACTAATATAAGCAAGAGGATGGCCTTCTTGCATTAATATATCTCCTATACCCTTATAAATAGCATTTATTTCTACCATAGAGTTTACTGCATAATTAGGCATACTTAGTACTGGTGTAGAGATTAAGGTAGCCTTAAGTGCCTCAAATGCTTTAGTAGTATCATTCGTCCGCAAGAACCCTTCCTTCTTGAGGAGATCATGTAGAGGTCTACAAATTGTACCAAAACTTTTGATAAACCTCCTACAATAACCTGCAAAACCTATAAAACCCCTCACCTGCTTAATGTTATAGGAATAGGCCATTATTGTACAACTTGTATCTTTTTAGGATTTGTTGCTACACCTTCTTTATTGATCACATGCCCTAAATATTCAACTTTAGGAACCCCAAATGCATACTTGGAAATTTTATCATATAACTGATGTTGAACTATAAGCTTAACACTATCTTCACATTATTGAAATGACCAGCCAGAAACTTGATGAAGATAAGAACATTATCAAAGAAAACCAATATAGATTTTCTTAATAATGGCTTGAACACAATATTTATCAAACTTTGGAAGGAATATGGGGCATTAGTTAACCCAAAAAGCATCACTAAGAACTCATAGTGTCCTTCATCCATCTTAAAAGGTATTTTGTGAGCATCACTATCAGTCATCCTAAGTTGATGGTAACCAGCTCTAAGATCTATCTTAGAGAATATAGAAGCTCCACATAATTAATCCAATAAGTCCTCAATGATAAGAATAGGAAAATTGTTATTAATTTTCAATTGATTTAATTCCCTGTAATCGATGCATAACGTCCAAGTTCTATCCTTTTTACCCATCTATACCACAGGAGAAGTATAAGAGCTAGTGCTATGATGAATAACTCCTTGATCTAGAATCTCCTACACCTATTTATCAATAATATCCTTTTTCACCCCAGGATATATATATATATATGGTCTTTTATTGATTGGTATGACAAAGTCCATGAGAGGTATTTTATGGTCAAATAAACCCCTATGGGGTGGTAAAGTGGTAGGAGGCTCAAAAATAGCGGTAAACTATTGAAGTAATGCTGACATCTCAGGATGTAGTTTAGTACCTTGTGAAACTTAAATGATGTAACAATAAGTGCCAAAATTTGCAGCAACAAGAACATCCATCCTGTAGAACTGAGCATCAGATCCCACACCTTTAAGTAAGGAACTAGCACTTGAAGATTTTAGCTAGCTAGTTGCATCTCTTAACACATGCTTCTTCCCTTGATATTTGAATTTGATAGTTATATTCTTAAAATCAAACAAAATTTTACCAATAGTATTCAACCACTGCACTCCCAATACAATATTCACATTTCCCAAAGGTAATACTAAGAAATCAGATCCAAATATAGTGCCTTGAAGCAACCATTCCTAGTTCTTGCAAATAAAAATAGTTTACACTTGTCTACCATCTACTAAACTAACATATTGTTCAGATATATCACAAGGCTTACACCCTAACTTCTTAGATATCTCTTGCGATGAAGTTATGGGTGCTACCAGTATTAATTAAAACCTATAAGGGTCTTTTCTCATGATAACCAGTGACCCTAATGGTTTGATAACCATGTGCACCTGTGAAAGCTTGCAAGGAAATGTTCGTGAGTTTATCATGTTTCTAGAATTTCGGACCTCTTCTTCAATCAAACTATCATCTTCCCCGTCAAAGGATTCCCCTTTATCTATTAGTTCAACCATGAATAGTTTTTTATTGTCTCTACAATTATGACCAATAACATATTTATCATCACATAAAAAAAGAGGCCTTTAGCTTTTTTTGCATCTATTTTTGTAGCAGTTAACCTTTTGAATTTATTTGGTTTAGTAATAATAGGCTGAGAAATGGTGTTTTTTCTAATATCTAGAGGTTCTCAAAGTAGTTGGAGTGGGAAAGATGGAATTACCCCATTTATGCAGTGATTTGAAACCCCATGAGCTAGCTTGTGCTTCAAATACTTCTTCCTGTAATCTAGAAATCTTGTAAACCTGAGATAAGGTTTTGGGTGCTTGGATCTTAACCACTTTATTCAGTTTCGGCTTTAATCCTCCCAAATAACAACTCATAGCATTCTTATTTGAAAGATTAACTATAATTAATAATCTATCAAATTCAGTTTGGTACTCCTTTACACTACCAGTTTGCCTAAGGTTCTTCAAAGCTTCTATTAGATTCTTAAATCCATCCCCAAACCTCTTATTCAAGGCTAAAGCATACTCAGTCCATGATATATCAGCTAAAGAATTGCGAGAATTCAAATATGATCAATGACATACAATGGCTTTACCATCTATATGAATGGAAGCAACCTTAACCCTTTGTTAAAATGGAATTTCTTCCATAAAAAACTTGATCAAATTTGTATAACCAAGTATGTGAATCACAACAAGAAAAATGAGGGAAATCTAATTTAAAGAATCAAGTAAGAAACTATCCATTACCATAAATTCTAACGCCATGGAAATTCTTATTGCGACCTTCATTCTGTATCCTAGCAGGGTAACTTCTGATGGTGGAAGATTCTGCTCTTCCCTACTCATTTTCTTTCTCCTTGGACAACAATGATCCTTGGGTTTCCTTGATCCCAAAAAGTTCTTTATCAGTTTGAACATTTCTTTCATAAATACTCAACATACCCTTCATTAATTTCTGTAACATATCTAGAATTTGAGAAAGCTTACCATTAACTTCCTCATTTGATTTGTCCGAGTTTTTATCATAAACTACCATGGTTAATTGAGTTGATAAATGATTGGCTTTGATACCAATTGATGAACATAAATAAGAACTATAGCTCAAGAAGCTAAGCTCAATGAACTACTATGGCTGATCAGGGATAAAACATTTGAGAATTTAGCTAATTAAAGAAGAAAAGAGATATATGGAGAGAGAATCTTGTATTATCAATCAATGAATCTGTAGAGTACAAATGAGAGTATTTATAGACACCATTGATAGTAACTACCTCTAACTAACTACTAATTGGAAATGCTGCAGTGACAGTGACAGTAACTAACAGCTATAGCTATAACAGATTTTATGAACAGTAAGTAATGACATAGAAAAAATAGTCTATCCACTAATTAAATTCCAAATAAAATCAAGCTCTATTCTCTTGATCTCTTTGACTATCTTGATCACTTGTATATCCAATACATGTATCATATTTTGTTGATTAATGTTTGTTTGATTTGGATTTTCTCGCATAATTACCTTAGTTTTGTTTGATTTGAATTTGTCTCGTGTAGTTACCCTAGTTTTTTTATTTGAATCTCTATATGTGTGTTGGCTGTTGAACTTTTTATGGTTTGTTATTGGTTTTTGTGGCAGTGGAGAAGAATTGGATTGGCTAAAATGTGGAATATTAGGAGATTGGAGAGTAATTTGAGTTCTCATTTGGATTGGATTAGTGGAAGTACCACTTTGATCAGGTACACTTTTAATGAAATTAAGGCGACCACGAAGAATTTCTCTAGGGTGAATATAGTTGGGACCAGAAGGTATTAGAATGTGTATAAGGGTGTGTTGCATGATGGGATTGAACTAGCTTTAAAAAGGTTAAAAATGGTTTAGTTACGGGGATGATGGGATATGTAGCACACAAGTTTGCTTTGTATGACTAATTGACCTAAAAATGATTTTTATAGCTTTGGAGTTGTGCCTCTTGAGCATTTGAGTGGAAAGAAAGCAATAATAAAGTTAAAAGATCGGCAGACGAATTGTGTGACTTATTCGGCCTGGTCATTGGTTAGGGAAGGTAGAGCATTAGATGTTCTTGAAAACAATATTCTATATTTTGGCCCTCTAAAAGTTATGGAGAAGTATGTATTGGTGTCTATTCTTTATTCTAATCTGCAACTTTATGCGAGGCCAATAATTGACGAGGTTGCGAACATGTTGGAAACTGAGATACATGTTTCAACCATACTGGAAAGAACAATTTCTCTTCTTACTGATCTTGATTACATTAAAAGGTCTATTAGCAGTAGTGGTGGCTCAGGTAATTTGTTAACTACTGCAGGCTATTAGCATCATATGGTTGAGCGCAAAGCACACCTGGCAGATAGTGTAAAAGTTTTATTTACACTGTTGAGTTTCTCCTAAATGGCTGAGTCTCTGTCATCCATGAATTTCTATAATGGACTGAAGTAAATCTTGTCTAAATAAAAACATAAGAAAGAGGAACTCAGACATCATTATAGGGATTGTTAAGTTGTCATAAAAAAGAGGAGCTTTTTCAATTTCTTCAACAAGTGAAGGTGGTGCTATGTTAATACAGTATGTTAATCTTCTCTATTTATCTATTCTTGTTATGCACTCTACTTTTTTGTAGTTCAGATAAAAGAACCCTGTAGTTTACCTTCCTTTAAATTATATTGGTGATAACATCAACATGATTTCTTACAAGTATATCTTTCTTACATCAGTTTCTTGCTTTGAGTTGTCCTTATTTTCTTTGTCATATTTCTACTATATTACAAAGACCCTCATTTCAAATCAAAGGGTATTTTTGTCTTTTCAACTTTATCATTGATTTACATGTTGATTTACATTATCATCTTTATCATTGATTTACATATTGATTTATGTGTAACCTTGAGTAGTCTACTGAATGCAAATGTATCAGGCTTGAACTTTAGTTCATATCCTTTACCACTTATCTCCTCACCTCTAACGTTCTTCTCAATTTCCTTTGGTCTAATCCATTTTCTTGTTAAGTTTTTCCTGATGAATTAAAGTGTATTTTAAGTAATTAGCACATGAAAGAAATTTGAAAAAGGCTAATGTTGTGCTAAAAACTAGGGCATGAGAAAATTAGACTTGCATCTTGGCGGGGCAAACCCAAAATATGTAATCATTTTATTTTGCATCCATGGCATTGTCGTCTTCTCTTTGACCCATATTACATGGATCTGAACCTCAACTTCAAATGGTCACTATGATTTCTCTAAAATCTTAATCCAAAAGATGGTTTGATGGAAACTAAATTCATTTTTAGCTCGAACGACTGAGACAATTGGAGATGATGGAGATTATTTCAAAATATTTGACCATATTCGATATGTCATTTATTACCATCTTTGATACGTCAATGATTTCTTCTTTGTTCTAGCTAGCAACCTTTTTACCTTTTTTGTGTCGACAAAGTGCACAAATAGTTGATTTTAAACTATTTTCAAGGTCATTTGGTGTTGTAAGTTCCTCAATATTATGGCCTTGTTTAGATAATGCTTGAAGTTTACAAATTATAGGGAGTTACACGGTATTGGGAATCTCTCTAAGTGGCCTATGATTTCTATATTGGTATATTTGTGAAACTCCCCTTCTTCCCCCAAATAATAATAATATGTTACCATTGATGTTATGTTGATAGAAATAGTGGTAATACACCCTACATTCTATTTTACTTGTTTTGAAACTCTCCAGTAAATGCCATGTAAAGTAAAAGTACCAAGATCGCAGAGTTCTCAGTATAATCGTGTTACATTTCAATGCTGCACTGGATGATGGGAATTCAACTCTGGTCAGTGCTTCATGAAAGAACTGTATGATTTTTTATGTTTACGCAACTAGGTTAACATCACCTCCTCATCCTATTTTCAACTATCATAACTTCATATGAGCATCTCCCACTCAATAAGTTCTCGACACTTTTATGATATTATTTTGTACTTGTGCTGGTATTATTGAGAAAATAGGAAATAAAATGGTCTTTTACTTGTATCTTGTAGCACCTTAGATGTTCCGTTCTCTCAAATGGTCAGGACAAAAGCTTATTGTAACATATTTTACTTACTACCACGAACGAGTTATCCAGTAGTAGTAATAAATTTTCTTAGATTGTGTTGTTTATAGGAAATAAAGAAGGTTTGATTTAAGTAAAGTTGGGATCTCTGTCTTTATTGCTACTTTCAAAGGTTTATATATACTCTGCAAATGTTTGCACACAAAAAGATCATGAAAACAATGTCAAGAAGGCAAAAATGTGTGGATAAGATGTTATTTGTATAGATAAAGCAACGAATTCAGTTGAAAAAGTAAGAGAGATTCACGTAACATATTTTTTCTTCCTAGCATCTTCTAATATGCTAGGGAATTTGATTCTAACAAAAGACTTGGCTTATCCATAATTCGAGGAGGCCTCAAAGTTCTTCAATGTCATTAAGGGAATCATGGAGCGGTAAGGTAGGACTAATGCTTCTACTTTATTTCAATTTTTAAGATGTTACATTTTTCAAGCTTTTCATATTCTATAAATGCTGTCTTTTTTAGTGAAGGTTATTCTTGGAAATTATGTTTTATGGGGTTCTCTTACTTTGTTATAAATTTTGCATGTTCTTTGTAAAGGTTGAATCATAAGATATGTTAAGGTCTTTTGCTTATATATGTTAGTATACATGCAGAACAGTTCATGCATGTTCTTTGCTCGACAATGATTTTGGTGGTGGCTTGATTAAAGAGTTACATATGAAATGAAATTTTATTATAGAGCTGAATTGGTTGGATATCTTATTTCTCTGTTAGAGAATCGAAGTGCAGAAATACTCAATGAATGTTAGAAGTTTTTTACCTCTCCTTTTGAGGAATCTTATTGAGAATATCAACATCTCTAATGGTTGGTTTATAAATGTGTATACTAAACGTAATGAATATAAATGTTTTAGGAAACATGTTTTATCTTTATTAGGTTGTCGAGTATTTAGCATAAATAGAGCTCTTTATGATTAGGATTATTATGTTTAGCTGATCTTTTGTAGTAACCTCTGCTTTCACAATTTAATTCTACAATCATTCTTCTTCATGCCATTGATCAATTTCTAGGGGTCGTTTGGTTGGGAATAATTTATCCCAGAATTAATTACCCACCATGTATATGGAATAACTTATCCCATCACTATGGTATAATTGATGGGATAAATAATCCTGAAACTAACTAATATCTCACACTAAACGGGGAATAAGACAATCCTGTATTTTATTCCGGGACTATTATACCTTATACTTTGTACCTCATACCAAGCAACTGCTAAGTTTCTTATAAGAATTGTTTCCTGCATGATATAGTATTGGATATTTTTTCTCTAAAGAATTGGTTCCTATATGATATATTATTGGATAGTTTTTCGCTTCAAGCTAACTTAGATTTTCACATTCAACCTCTCATTATCTTTGCTTGTGAATGCAAATTTGAAAATTGTATAACTTTCTTGTATTTTGAAAGAAAAAATATGTATTTTTTCACTACAGCACCTTCACTGTGGCTTACCAGATCGTGTTGTCTTTAGATATTATCCCTGTGTAAGAAATTATCTACCTAACCATGCCAAAACATACTCTAGATGAATATCCCTAGGTTAGAGGTTGAGATTCTGTATAAATGTAGACACATGTTGTATAACATGGTTAGACAGTAATATCAATGAAAGACATTGAACCATTCAGTGTCTTGATAAGCTTAACTCCCTTATAAGTTTTCTACCAACCTGGTGCAGTTAACTTAAATGGCAGACTATATGTCAAAAGATTGATGTTGTATTCTATCAAATTCTAACATAAACTAAACTGAACTAGATTGGCTCATTCTACTTGTATGTTGTGATCTTTAAAAAAATGATGTTGCATAACATTTGTATTGAAAAATCTGATAGATTTTCTCTTTGATACATTAGATTTGGTGTTAATTATTTATTTTTTGGTTTACTCTAGATTGTGGAAAGTGTTCTATGATGACAAGGATCGACCAAACAGATATCTTCTTGCGAAAGAACAGATCATCCATCCAACTATTGAAGATCTAGAGGTCTGTTGCTCCACTACTACTATATATTCTAAGATAGGCTGTAATGAAGTTGTAGTTATACAACGGGTAAGTCCTTCATTGCCAACTTCTATAGCACTGAAATCTTGATATTTTGCATTCTAATCTTGTTTATAAGTTCCCCATAGAAGAATAATGGCTAGAATACAAGGTGAAGAAAGTCAAGTTTTAAAAGTCATTATGGACTTTGACATCTCTCTTATATAGTTGTCTTTTCACAGATAATATATAGAGGTATGGACAACAATAAAGATAAAGTCCCCTCGTTGTTTAATCAAGCACCTGGAATCTTCTCCTCTATAAATCACTTTATGAAAGTCATTTCAAGATAAAGCGCCTTCACTTTTTAACATAGAGGCATAGTGCTGAGAATTCAACTTAATAACACAAAGAATTAGCACCAGGATTTGGTTGCAATACACTCCCTCTATTATCAGTTCTTGGATAATTAAGAATAGATTACTAGAGTATGTATTAAATCGTGCAGTGCGTTCACTTTCTGTGATCAAAGAAGTTAATCTAATATCCACCTGAAGGATTTGAGATGTATAATATTTGTTAAGAGAATTATTACAACCATTGTTCTTCAATCTCTGTTGAATGAGTTTCTTTCAAAACTATGTGGTTGGAGAATCGAGTACCCCATAGGACATATTTCTGAGGTGCAGTCATAGTGTAGGAAAATTCAAAGTTAAACTGTTGAAGAATTTGGTAAAGGTCTTGTAAGTCAAAGTTTTGATCCATTTCTTTCTTAATCATTTCTTTGAAGATATGAAGTTTGATATCCATGCAAACACTACAGGTGAAAATTACTGTAGCGACATCTATTCTTGAAGAAGGCTTGGATGTTTAAAGTTGCAACCTTATCATTCGATTTGATCCCTAAGCTACTCTTTGTAGCTATATACAATCTCGTGGGCAAGCTCGAATGCAGAACTCCAACTTTCTTCTGATGGTCATAAGGTATATTTTGTCATCTACTTCATTTGGTACTCTAGATTTTTTTAGAATGCTATAAATATTGTTTTATTTTTGATCTTTATCACTTTATTTACACGTCTATCATAAAAAGATTAAATGAATTATTTAAAAGAACTTAATAGAAAAATAATTACATTAGCTCTTAGATTTTGTGCAATTTTCAATGATAAAATTTTGAAGATTTGATTCTAATGATAGACTGTCATTCTCATTTTGACTCAAATCCTAGTGGGGATACTTTACCACTCACTTACATGCAAAACATTAAGGCTAGTTGGGAGATAATGTGGCAAAAATTGTTGTGTTATGCTTCTATTCCATGTTCGCCACTGGATAATGAACTATATGATAAGCCTTGCTACAAAGTTAAAAGTACTGGAGCAATTGTGACACTCAGGGCTAGCGTTTCATTGTTACACTTCTATTGCTTAAGGCTACCATCGTATGGGTTTTGTACTGCATATTTCTTGCTATATATTAAGGATTTTGGTATCATTTTAGTATTTGATGTGTTAGATATTGTGTTACTGGCTAAAATATAATTCAATTGTAGGTACTTTAATCTCAATCCTAGGTTTGTGATTGATAAAGAAACAACAACCTGCACCCTAGCTCTTCCCATAAGTTGCCCCCTATAAAGACGCATTACTTTAAAGGGGAGTAGCAAAGAAACGAGGCAACTTGCATGCCTGGTAGATTATAAACAACTTCATCATGTGGGTGCCTTGACTGATAATCTTGTTCCTAATATCATGGAGGAACAATCCATGACAAAAGAATTAGGTAATTCTAACATCTTTTATCTAATGTGGATTTTGGGATTGTGATGCTTGACTTTTCTATATAAAAGTTTCCAAATCTCGCATATAAACATGCTCTGCTTTGCTTCCTTAGTGATGATATATTTATAAAATATGCATACGTTATCAGTTTATCAATTGGCTTACTTTTATTTAGGACTGTCAATTTTGAGTGACTGCTTTTGAATCCTTAAATAAGTAAATATCCTAGTGTATTATTAAAGAGTTCCTAGAGTCTATATATTTTATTGGTTTAACTGCATATTGCTGGATGCAAATTCTGTCTGTTTTCTTTTTCCTTTTACTTCTTTTGGTTTACCTTCAATATATACCTTTGATTACAGGGATTTATCCGTAATAAACCATTCTATCTTAAAGCATGGCTCAGTCCTGGTGATAATTCTAGAGTTCTTAGCTTTGATGAAGACATCCTAATGCCTTTAGTAAAAATGTACAATAGGGGGAAGCTGGAAATCAAAGGTAAGAGAGTAGTTCATGTCTATGAGGCACTAATACGTTCTTACCTCGGCACGGGCGGGGAAGTAGCAACTTTATCATTTATGAAATGGCTTGGGCTAGCAATTTATTTTGCTAATGCACCTCTGTCAAGGAACTTTCCCATGAATTCTAAAAAGGTAGTCAATGTCCAATACTTGGAATCCCTGCTACATTACAAGTTCCAAGATCCTTCTCTGCTTGTTGAAACACTTATTCACGAATCTTACATGCTACCTGAAATTCGACGATGCTATCAGGTTATTCTTGTAAATAAATGTTATCTTTCTAAAATATATTATTTTCTAGATTGGGGAAGTTGTGAACTTAAACATTTCATTAATGGAAGGCTGCATAGTGCCTGATAGTTCCTCACACAGCTGCTAGTAACAAGGAAATAAAACGTGTCGTGATACATTCACATAGTGCCTATATTCATAGTTTGTTGTTCTAAAACTAGTATTTTTCCTTTTTTTTGACTCATTTCATTCAAATGTTGATTTATCACCTTGGTTATACAACATTTGGAATTTCTTGGAGATGCAGTGCTAGATTATGCCGTTACTACACATCTCTATTTCAAATATCCAGGTATGACTCCAATACTTATTACTGAATCGAGGTCTGCTTCTGTAAACAATGAATCCTATGCTCAATTTGTAGTTAAATCTAGCCTGTATAAGCATATTTTTCATGCCTCGCAAGAGCTACAAATGTAGATAAGTTGAATTGTTGAGGATTTTGAGGAATTAGATCTTTTGTCCACGTTCGACTGGGAGGCTGAAACTACTTTCCCTAAGGTATTGCATACTTTCCTCAAAATGTAAATCTTTCCCATTAAAAGTATTATATATGCATGCCAATTGATTTTGATTATGGGTTTGAGTCATTTTCCTTTCTACTTCTCTATAGGTTCTTGGAGATGTTATTGAGTCTTGACAGTGCCCAAGCGCACACGTAAGTGTACGTGGTCTACCAAGTAGTAAAGTGGCCTTAAAGAAAGCCAAGTATCTATCCCACAGAGATTTGATTCAACAATGATTCTATTCTAGTTCACAATTTAGATTTAATTGGTGCAAGCATAACCAAAAAGATTTTGGAATATTATAAATTGAAAATAAAGTAAACAATGTGTATAATTAAGTACTTGAGACAATCAATGGAGTAAAGCCCAGGGTTAAATGACTTCAAACAATCATAATATGTTATTGAACCTCATTTGTTAACTTGCTTATCTTAGTTGTTGACTCGTAGGGTTAATTGCATGATCATGGTCTCCCGACCTCTAGCCGTTTACCTAATTTGGACATTACAACTACATCATTGAGTGAGGATGTAATATTTCAATTAAGTTCTTTAGGCTATCATCCTATGTTTGAATCAAGTAAGGCATCTAATTACATCTTTGTCCTTGACACTAATTTGAATTCCTTATTTTATAAAAGAATACAAACCCTATTTTGTTCGTCTCCATGTTCTATCTCCTTATTCCCTCTTCCGATATCAAACAGTCGAGAATTGATATATTTTCCGGGTGATAAATCTATCAAATAGTTAAATCAAAGATGAACAAGCAACCAAATATGATGAGAAAATTAAATAAATTTAATCCAAAACAATAGTACTCATGCTCTTGGCTTTTACCTCGGAAAGAGGGAGTTTAGCCACACATCGTCATAATCGTAATCACAGTGTTGCAATTAATAACTAAGAACATGAATAAACTAAATTAAAATAATAAAAACCTAAAATATGAAGTTGTAGCAGCCCCTCAATCTCCAAAATATGTCCCAAAGATGATTAAAAATTTGTACACTGATGTATTTATAGAAAAAGTGCAAGCCAAAGCCATGTAGGACAAGGATTCCAACAATTTGAGAGCATGGTAGTAGAGGGGGCGCCGCCTTGTGTATTGCACCGCTCCAGATGGGTCACAGCCTGCCGTAGAGCACCACTCCAAAGGGATATATACCTTCCTTACAGTGCCGCTATAGCTGGGGAAACGCAGGCTAATCGCCTCCGCACACTGGAAGTTGCTTCCATGATTTTGATAAAGTGTTGATCGTCCCATCTTTCGTCCCTTGTATTGTGGTGTATTTCCAATGGATTTCCAGCCTTTATATCATTAATACATCACTAAATTCATATCACAAAGCTTCATACATAATCATACATCATGAATTAGAGATCATAACAACACAATATACTCAACGATGAATCAAAACAAGAGTTAAGACTATGCTAGTTCGCATTAATCTTCACTTTTCGTTCCAACTTTAGACTTGAATCACTTGAACCTTGTACCATACAAACAAGGTTTTTCACTCAGAGTTACACATTTAAACTATTTGGAACTCCTTTAACACAATAGAATCCAACGGGATCAGCTAGACAAACTCCTAGTTTAAGCTAGTAATGCTAGTTTCCTCGATTGAACTCTAAATAACTCATTTAGGTACAAACTTGTTTAGAATTCAATTTGAACATTGCAAATACGTCTTGAACACTTATATGCATATTTATCTCATTATCAACCCATATAGCATACGAATCTTCCTCAGAACAAGGCTAAAAGACTAGGATAGTGACACTTGAATGGATAGATACACCCAACATCACCACCCTAAACTTAAAGCATTGTTAATCCGCGAACAACTCTTAACTATAAGAATCATCAGTAAAGAGACTCTACACTTCTACTACATGCAAAACACTCAAGCTAGTACTATAATGACTACATAGAATGAAAGTTTCTTCACTAAGCATGGTATTTACACAATTGAAAGCTTATGAACATTACTCCAATACATCCTAGCCTCAATAACTAACTCACCTAGTTGACAAGCTCATGCATATTGTTCAATCAAGGACATCATACAAATCACCCGCATAAATCAAATATGTTCCATTCAAAACAACAGAGTTACCCATAATCACTCACAATAATGCAATTTATCACAATGGGTACAAGAATCAAATTACACCCACTTTCACAAGGAAGTCGCACATTACACATAATGAACCGTAGGCTTACCCATCGTGTAGTACTCCACTATTATCAGAATAATGAACTTAGGATTGATTAGGTCTTTTCAGGGTTGTAATATAGGCTTAAGGACAGGTAGGAAATATTTTGGAATAATAGTGACTATCTTCCCTAAGCGCTTTAATGCATCACGTTTCACATTCAATTCAAACCAATCTCCAACAACCAAATTACACCATTTTTGTCTACCCTATTCTTTTTTTTTAACCCCATCTTATTAAGCTCATTCTCAACACTATGGTTGGAGTACTCTATGCACAACTCATTCAATTTGAACAAATTTTTATTCTTTTCATTACTCAATTCCCTACCAAAACACATTACAATTCTTCTGAGCACCAGTAGCAATTACTTAGGGGCTTCAATTTCACCTTTTTCTTTTTCAATTTCATACTCCTAACGTAATTAATTTATCATTAAAGTGCCTAGGAGATTTAGATCAAATTATGATCTATCAAAGAAGGGATTAAGCTACATATAAGGCTGCCAAGGAAAAAAAAACTAAAGGCTCAATAGGGCTTACTAGGATTAAGCACAAAGGTAGGTCGAAAAGAAAGTAATGGCACATGCTCAACTCACATAGGATCATCATAAACTCTCAACCAAACTATAGCATGAATTCAAATTTAAGAAAAAAGGTACAAGATTCATAAACATGAGCCTAAGAGTCTCAAAAGTAATAATTCACACAATCAACATACTTTTTCAACTAAAATACTTGCACCGTGCTATAAAAAATATCACCAACAAGAATATCTTACACAATTTTTTTTAAATTGAGCCCAAAATTGGGAATTTCCCCACCTCAAAACTTAAAAATATACTTTGACCCAAAATGACCTTAAAGTGAGATATAGAAATACTCTCTACGGCCTTTAGGCCTAGCTAGTAGTAACTTTAATATTAAGGAGGTTTGTGGGACCCCACACTTAGTATTTACCATGCTCCTTAGCTCAGGTGTCCGATTCGCAGACTTCGCATCAACCTGCGACTCAATAAAACAAAAACTACGTGAAATAAGAACTAAAAACTTAAAAGAAAACATACCTACTTAACTTGGGTTGCTTTCAAAGCAGCGCCTGATTTAGTATCACAGCACAGCCTATCTATGACTTAGTCATTTTCTTTCCTTCTCTTTCTTACACGTGGTCTCTATTTTGTTATTCTTTTCATACCTCTTAGGTGTGAACTCTTAAGGGTATCTTATTTTTTAACTTTAGCCTTTTTAGGCCCATTAATTGCCATCATGTTAGGTTGCGTTATTAGAGACTTGGGTTGCTCAATGAGGGTGTCCGAAGAATCCCTTAGTGAATTAACCACCCCACACTGATCCCTTTCAATTATAGAAATCATGCGCAAGTCTTTATAGTAGGACAATGTGATAAGTGGCTTATAAACTTTAAAAACTATCTCTTCATTCTCCAACCTTATTTTGAGCATACCTTCTCTCATATCAATTAACTCTCCTCCCATTACTAAAAATGGATACCCCAATATGATTGGTACATGTTCATCTACCTTAAAATCTAATACAATAAAGTTCAAGAATAATAAATTTACCAACCTTTATAAGGACATTCTCTATCACTCCTTCAGGATGGGCTATAGTCTCGTTTGTCAGCTGTAATAGTACAGAGCTTGGTTTAGGTTTCCCCAAACCCAATTTATTTTAGGGGTATCAATTTTATACTTGCCCCTAAATCGATAAGTGACTGCACAACCTCACTATTGCCAATTTAAGTTAGGAGTGTGAACTTCCTATTATCCTTAAGCTTTGTCAGCATCTTTTGGGTAACCACAAAACTAAACTCTTCAGTGAGTTCTACCACTTCTATATCTTGCAATATAACTTTATTAGCCACCACATCCCTCAAGTACTTAGCATACTTGGTCATACCCTACAAAATATCTAAATGAGAAAGGTTAATATGTAGTTCTCTAAACGTGTCAAAGAACTTCTTGAAACACGCATCCTCCTTTGCCTTTATTTGCTTTTATGGAAATGATAGTAGTGTGACCTTTTTTACTTCTTCAGTACCTTTTTCTTTTGAGGAATCAAACTTCCTCGATTTTTCAACAACTTTGTCATTTACCTATTTGGGCACCACATCAGCATTTACCTTCTTAGTTGCATTTGAAGGTTCTCCCTGAAGGTCTTTACCACTCCTCAAAGTTATTGCTATAATTTGTTTTGAATTTTTTGTATCTGGTCGCAAACCACCTTGAGGCCTGATAATCAGTTCCTATTGTAACTGCCCCCCCAACTACAACTCTAAGATTGTCTATTCCACTTGCTGGTTTTTTACATCAACCGCCAATTATGTCTGATTAGCCTTCATCATCTCTTCCAAGTTGTTGGTTGACTGATTTAGTTGAGTCTGTTGTTACAGAAATTATTATGGTTGTTGGTTGTTCTACAATGATTAGTGGCTGAGATTGCCACTTCATGTTGTAGGTGCTACCATAATTAGGCCAATGAATATTACCTACATACTTCACAGATTTTGGATTTGATGCATATATAGCAGCTGCATGGCTACAATTTCCATAGAATTTACACAAACTTGGAGCTTGTCAGATTGCATTGACTATGAACGCAGGTTGTGCTGCTCCCAATTTTAGGCTCCTGAACTGAGTGTTTATTATATTTTGCAATGCCACAACCTGAGCTGATAAAGCAGTGTATTGGTCCACCAACAACAAACCTGCAACTTTCATGGTGGCACTCCTATAATCACCATGCCACTCTGGATTTCCTTGTGCGATACGGTTAAATAAGGTGTATAGCTCATCATAAGTCATCTTAATAGCTTGACCACCTGCAATTAAATCTACCAATATTTTTGTATTGTGGTTAAAAGCCTCTATAAATGTATACGCAAGTACCTTATTAGACTGTTGATGGCATGGGTAGTCCCAAAGAAGACCCTTAAACTCTCCCAAACATGATAAAAATTCTCGTCAGGTTTTTTTTAAAGCACACTATCTTACTGCAAAGTCTTGCAGTCTTTCAAAATGGGAAAAACTGAATAAGGAATTTTCTAGCCATGTCATCCCATAATGTGATTGAATTTGTCGGTTCTGCATTTAACCATCTTTTTGCTTTCCCAATCA
Source organism: Capsicum baccatum var. pendulum (assembly GCA_030864225.1). Lineage (NCBI taxonomy): Eukaryota > Viridiplantae > Streptophyta > Magnoliopsida > Solanales > Solanaceae > Capsicum > Capsicum baccatum. Next base: position 90,156,133 of record CM061561.1, read on the forward strand.
GTAAAAATGGGAACAACGTCATCCTTACAAAGTCTGCATTCACACCCATAGGAATATATATGTCACTGATTTACAGAAAATTTTGCAAGTGGACCTGGGGATGTTCATGTGAAAGCCCTGTGAACGGTCCACTTCTAATCAAAAGTTATACCATATTCTGTTTGAGCTCGAAATTGCCTTCACCTGCTGGCTTCTAAAATGGGGAGGTCAAATTGGTCGGAAGTGGGATGACCACTTCTTTGATTGTCTTATGGGCTGATTGTTCATTATCCATGAAGGCAAGATTATCTTGGTCTTTTGCGATTTGAGGAATACAGGGGAGAAGGATTGTTTCTCTCCTTCGTTGATGAAAAAGATGCTTAGCTTTGGAACTTGGTTCAACCAAGTCCTAATCCCTTGCTAGCTTACTACTTTGTAAACCTATTTCATGCAAAAACACAGCCAAGACTAAGCATAAAAACTAAAATAAATAGTTGTAAAATTAAAAGTCCTCAACAACGGCACCAAAAACTTGACAACGCTCAAGTGTACATGTAAGTGTACGTGGTCTACAAAGTAGTAAAGTGGCCTTTAAAAAAGCCAAGTATCGATCCCACAAGGACTTGATTCAATAATGATTCTATTCTTGTTTAGCATTTAGATTTAATTGATGCAAGGTAACCAAAAAGAGTTTGGAATATTGAAAATTGCAAGTAAAGTAAACAATGTGTAAACTAAAGTACTTTAGACAATCAATAGAGTAAAGCCTATGGTTAAAACACTTTGAACAATTATACTATGTAATAATCCTATTAATTTCTTTAGGTTATCATCCAACGTTAGAATCAAGTAAGGCATCTAAGTATATCCCTGTCCTCTACACTGATTTGAGTTTCTTATTTTATTAAAGAATACTAACCCTATTTTATTCTTCTCCATATTGTATCTTCCTATCCTTTCTCCCGAGATCAAAAGGTAGACAATTGATATATTTTCCGGGTGATCAATCCATGAAATAGTTAAATCAAATATTAACAAGAAACCAAATATGATAAGAAAATTAAAAAAATTTAATCCAAAATAGTAGTACTCATGTTATTGTGTTTAGCCTCAAAAAGAGGGCGTTTAGCCACACATAGTGATAATCGTAATCACAAGGTTGTAATTAACAACTAAGAACATGAATGAACTAAATTAAAATAATAAAAACCTAAAATATAAAGTTGTATCAACCTGTAAATCTCCAAAATACATCCCAAAGATGATTAAAAATGTGTACAATGATGTATTTATAGCAAAAAGGCATGCCATAGCCGTGTAGGACAAGGATTCCAATAATTTGAGAGCATGGGAGTAGAGCGGGCGCCTTCCTTTGTATTGCAATGCTCCAGATGGGGCTAATCCTGCTGTAGAGTACTACTCTAGAGGGGTCTGCGTCCGCCTTAGAGAACCTCTATGGCTGGTGCGTCGCAGGCTAATCGCCTCCACACAATGGAAGTTGCTTCCACGATTTTGGTTAAGTGTTGATCATCCCATCTTTTCTCCCTTGTATTATGGTGTATTTCCCAGAGATTTTTAGACCTTATATCATCAATATATCACCATATTCATCTCATAAAGCTTCCTACATAATCACACACCACAAATTATAGATCATAGAAATACAATATACTCAACAATGAATCAAAACAAGAGCTAAGACTAGGCTAGTTCACATTAATCTTCACTTCTTGTTTCGACTTTAGACTTGAATCACTTGAATGTTATACCTTACAAATAAGTTTTTACACTCATAATTACATATTTAAACCATTTAGAACTCTCTTAACACAATAGAATCCAATGGGATCGACTAGAAAAGCTCCTAGCTCCTGCTAGTAACGCTAGTTTCCTCGATTGAACTCTAAATGACTCATTTAGGTACAAACTTGTTTGGAATTCACTTTGAGTATTGTAAAAACGTCCTTGAACACTTATATTCACATGTATCTCATTATCAACCTATATATCATACGGATCTTTCTAAAATAAGGATAAAAAGACTAGAATAGTATCACTAGAATGTATAAATACACCAAACATCAAGTCCCTTGCTGGTGCTATCTTTGTTTATTCTGGATTGAAAATGATGTTACATTTTGGTGAATATGACCTCTTGTGGAACCATTGATTACACCTCAAACAATAATACTCTAGCTATTCTTTGTTTCATTGCTATAGTAATAACATACTATAATTATTATTTGTTTTATTATGGTAGTGCGAACATTACTATAGAACTCACTATTTTGTCACTATTAATTTTACTTTTTTGACAGTCTAAACTTTATTAGCATATTTTTTTGAAGTTCATTGTAGATCAATGTATTTGAATTATTTATTATCCAATTGGTGCATGAGATTATATATATGTATATATATATATATATGTAATGTCATTAGTGACATATATATTTTAACGAAACTAATTATTTTTAGGCCTACAACCATTTCTGTAAAGTGTGGCTTTAGCTATCCAATTTTTCACAATATTGCCACTCTTCAAAAGTGTGGCTTATTAATTAAATTGTGGTATGTACCTAAAAGATGCTTACAGTTTACAAGTGTTGTTATAAAGGATGTATACAAGTCTACGATTCTGAAGTGTGGTCAATAATAAAGAAAAATCCACACTTTTAAAGTGTTTTTATAGAGGTTCTATTCAAGGCTACACTTGTAAAGTATGCCCAATAACAAAGTAAAGTAAACACCTAAAAATGTAACTTTATTGATAAAAGTATAGCCAATGAGTAGATGTAAAGTGCGGCCTTTGTACTTTAATGGCCACTCTTTTTAAATGTAGCTGATACGATAACACTTGAAAAGCATGGCCTAAATTCAAAGGTTATGCCTTTTTAGGCCACCCTCCAAAAAGTGTTGCCTAAAGTCCAAAAGCGTAGCCTTTGATCAAAGGCCACACTTTTTGCTACTGTAGGGCATTATTTACAAGGGTGGCAGGAGGACTAAAATGTTGTAGTTTCTTATCTAGTTTATGTCTTATTTTGTATTCAAAGAAAAACTAGTGGTTTCTTCTAGCTTCTTAGTTGTATTTTCATACTTTGAGTTGTATGTAGATGGTTCTTACAATGTGACACCAGATTTTGTGATGGTTTATGGTATTATGGTTTTCCAAACATTATATATTATTGTACATGTGTGGTTTAACGTCACCCCAGAAGACTCATCTTGGATTTTGTGCTATGATTTCCTTTTCATATTCTCTTGGGTGATTGCCTTACTTGTCAAGGCTTAGCTACGATAAGTGCCATCATGACCTTAGTTTTTGGGTTGTGACAAAACCCTCTTTTTAATTTACGTAATTCCCAATTATCTCAGCAAACTATTGATAGACTTTTTGCCTATTCCGTATGAGATCGACCACAACCTAATTGGTTTTATATTTAATTTAGCAACCTCTTTATACTTTTTGAGAGGTGTAATTTAGGAAATATTAACTTTTAGCACTGTTGTTGGGGAATAGGATTACAAATAAGAGTTTGTTGAATTTGTTGGTTTCATTCGTTGACTTTTGTTTTTCAACTATTTCTAGGGCATACATCAGTTTATGCCTAATACTCAAAGTTAAGGTAATCCCCTGTTCTATTTAATCCAAAACTTGAGAGAACTCTAAGATAAAATCAAAAGATTGGGAGAGAAGGAGTTCATCATCTAGGTGCCCTAATCGAAGGGGCTCATCATGGCCCAACAACATTTCATCATCCAAATCAACATGATGTTTAAGAAATATTAGAGTAGTTTATTTCTTACTTGATGGTTGAGAAAAATTCTAGGCAAGTAGTTGCCCGATGAGCAGCTAGAGAAGAAAAGGCTAGACAGAAAGAGGAAGGCCATTAAACTGTACTTGTAACGTATATAATAAGAAGAAACATAGGTCAACAAATCTAGAAAACCTACCAATGTATGAAGATCTATATGAATTCTTGGGGTATTTTAAGCCAATTGAAACATGTGCAATCATTCCTCTTGAATTTCCCCAAGGTACCAAGTTGGATATTTCGAGTGTTATGATTCACTTTTTGAATTTGAAAGGGGTGTTTGCTGGACTACCTACTGATGATGAAAACATGCATATCATGAATTTTGTGGGCATATTCCATTCATATAATTTACCTAGGGTAGGTCAGGACGCTATACGATTGAGGTTGTACCCATTTTATTTAATAGTAGAGGTGGATTTATGGTTAGAAGAGTTGCCTCATGGATATATCACCACTTGGATAAGTTAAGGACACAGTTCTTGGATAAAATTTTTCCACCCTCTAGAATTTTATAATTGAAGGATGAGATCTATAATTTCAGATAATTACATACAGAGGCACACTATAAGATATGGTTGAGGTTCAAGAAGAAGCTGCAAAATATTCCAAATAATAAAATCTTAGGTAGAAACTTACTTGAGATATTTTACGGAGCCTTAAATTCTAATACCAAGTCTATAGATGATACTATTACAGGTGGAACATTCACGAGTATTCGCTAGGGGCATGCTTCTGAGATCTTAGATCGGATCACAAAAAACAATCGTGGATGGCATACTCAGAAGGTGGATAGAACAATAGGTACTTAATCTATTAGGGCCTCCAATGAGCAGAGAGCATTAGATAAGAAGGTGGCTCAAGAGATAGAACAATTGAGAATTGAGTGGCCTAGTTACAACGGAATTTGTAGTGATTGGCATAGAAAAGGTACATATAGTGAGTTCACGAGGTAAGGCTTCTAGACATGAAGAGTCAAATTCTGAGGAAAAAGGTAAGTATTTGGATAGAGAGATAACAAATTTTTGAGCTAAGGGCCAAGGGTCTAACAAAGATAATTGGAACTAGAGGTATGGGAATCAAGGTTGATACTACTATGGAGACAGGTATAGGGATAAAAGGAGAGAGCGTGATAGTGACTGGAGGCACAAAAATGACTACAAATAAAAGAATGTCCTTTATCTTTCACCTGAAAACTCAAATTCCGAGTCTAGGAGTTTGAGAATAAAAGCGTTGCTTGCAAAGCTTGTGAAGGGTTCAAATATCCAAGAGAGTTTCCTCAAGGAGATTAAGGCCGATATTTCAGGTTTGAGACAAAAAGTAGAGTCGCATGCAACCGCTATTATGAATTTTAAGCAATAATTTAGGAAGATGTCTGCCACATCAAACAATCATTGACCAAGCACCCTTCCTAGCAATACTAATTAGAATTCAAAGAATGACAACCATTATCTAGATATTACTACTTAGAATGGAAAGTCTACTATTGATCCATCTATGCCTGTAGTTAATAATATGAGAAATGATTTCATGTGAATTAAGGATACAATAGAAGGAGAGGTGATAACTAATGAGGCCTCTCTGCAGCTTGTAGAAAAGGAGTTGAACATAAAAGAAAGGGAAAGGAGGTTACACCACCAGTGAAGCCCATTCTTTGACCTCCTCTATCTTTTCATAAATATTAGAGCATAAAGCTAAATAAGGGAAGCATAGAAGTTTATTTCAATGCTGAAGGAGTTGACAGTGAACATCCCTCTTATTGGAGCCCTAGAGCAGATTCCTGACTATGCAAAATTTATGAAGATTAGGTGAAAAAGAAGAGAACTATCAATTATGAGGATGTTTGTCATTTACATCATTATAGTTTAATTACATCTTAATCTCTTCTGCAAAAGAAGGGTGACACAGGTGTCTTCACAATTCCTGGCATAATTGGGTCATCTAACTTTGCTAGGGCTTTGTGTGACCTAGGTGCAATCATTAACTTGATGTCGTGAACAATTCTTAAGAAATTGGGCTTGAGACCTTCTAAATCAATAACTACTCTGTTATTGATGACAGATTATACAGTCAAGAAGCTTGTGGGCATATCATTTGATGTCTTGGTCAAGATAGACAAATTTATCTTTCCTGGTGACTTTGTTATCCTAGATTGTGAGGTTTATTTTGAAATGTCCATAATTTTATAAAGACCAATTTTAGCCATTAGTAGAGATTTGGTGGATATGGAAAGGGGTGAGCTAAAGTTCAGGCTGAATATGAGGAATTCATGTTTAATGTTCACAAAACTTTGAAGCAGCCAAAAAACATGAGGATGGTTTCGGTAATAAACAATTTTGATGACCCTGGAAGCCAACCGTATGGCTACCTTGATGAAGTTTGAGTAATTAGTGGCCTTTTGTATGTCTACATTTGTTTTGATTTTTGTCATTGTTATTGACATCATACCTATGCACCTGGGGTGCCCTAGGTATGCTCCTAACTTTTTTTTGCCTTAACAAATTAGGGACAATGCCTACTTATTTTATGGGGGTTAAGGTCACTTATGGGTCTATATGTCCCCTAGCGGTTTTTGTTATCGTGTCTATTTTCCCTACAGTGTTCTACATAGTACATGTTTAAGATATTATATTATTCCTTATATATGCTATATTTGTTATTCTTAGATAGGAGAAAAATAAGAAACCTAGGTGCTGTAAGATTTTGTCTGTGTTTTTATGATGAATATAAAGATATCCCTTCTATTTTTTATGAACTGTGTGTTGTGAAGCTATGAGATTATGATCATTATTAGATCTTGGTATGACATTAGTATTAGGGACATCATAACCAAATCTTAGCATTGCATTAATTGGATAGGTGGTAGTTAATAATGTAACATTATGCTACGTGTGTTTGAGGTGTTTACTTAGTTTGCTTTGCGTATGGAATCTAGAACTTGCCTGGTTAGTCATGCCTATGTTATAGGTTGGTTGGGGAAGAATCATAGGCCATTCTTGAATAAGTCCACTTTTAGCCTAAATGATTAATCATATAAAAATAAGTATTCCTTGATCTCATGTTTGAGCCTAAAGTGACCTATTTTTTTGTATTAACCCATTCACCTTCCCATTTTAATTACAATGAACTTGTTTTGGCCCTGATCACTCATTGGACATTGTGTCCCTCAATTAAGGCAAATGGCTAAGATGATAGTGACTATCATAGAGATGCGTAGTTGGATACGGGTATGTCGAAGGAGTTAAGAAAAAAAACAAAGGTAGGGTTAGGTTTCATAACAAAATAGAGAAAATAAAAATAGTGAAAAAAATAAAAGAAATAAGGTATGAAGAAAACCACACCCAATTAGAAAACAAATAAAGGAGAAAAATTGAGAATAAAAGGAGCATGGTTGAATAGGGGATCCAAAAATATAAATGTAGTGTCAAGGAGGGACGATTTATTTTTACCCATATGTACCATACCCACCCCTAAACCTATATTACAAACCAAGAAAAGTCCTATAGTGATCCCAGTCAAATTGTCCAAAAACTAAGGCATAGTAAGTAAGGGCAAGCCTATGGTATTTCATGCAAATTATTTGAAATTCTTTAGGAGTGCGAGTGCTTTGATGTAGTACATTCATTGATATTCATTATGATACTATGAGGATATGCGACTTCTTTATTATGAGGGTACATGGGTTGCATTATTAGTTGCTTATTTTTTTCGGGTAATGTTATTTGCATACATGCTTGGTGTTTGTTGATAATTTAATGCCATCACTTGATCCCTTTTGTGCCATGATATTATGCTACATGTATGCAAATAGTAGCTTTGAAAGTTGTGCATAGGAGGTGTAATGACCCTCTAGGTCATTTTTTGATTTTCCACTTATTTTTGCTATTTAGAGCTTTCCCATAGCTACCCTATGTCATTTATGAATTGTTGGAGCTGACAGTTTGGTTACCAGACAGTTTTCTTAGTATTTTAAGGCAATTCCATATTTTGAAGTCCTTTCTTGTATGGAATGGCTATCTAACTGAAACTTAAGTGTAATAACATTGTATACCAATTTTAATAGTTCTATCAGCTCTGAGGGGGACCCTTTGTTTGGATCCCAAGGCTTCCAAACTCATTTCAGGCTATTGGCTAGAAATTAGTAAAAATAGCTATAGGTGTAGGGCCCATATTTCATCAAAATGACCCCAGATGGAAATTTTGACTATTCCATTGAGTCCAACAGATCAAATTCGATTAGGTAGCATAGTTTGATTGCATTCACAAAATTCCATATGAATCCTTAGGGGTCTATACAAACTTGGAAATTTCTAAGTTTCAGTTGATGCATCACTCAACTGGTGCATTCGCTAAAGGTTACCTAGCTGGGTCGCTAAAGCAAAAGCCAAATGCTAAAGTGGATGCCGCTTAAGTAGCTACTTGTTCTCTTTAGCAGAAGAGGCAGACGCAACAGGTATCGGTTTAGCATTACAAGGATGCTTTAGTGGTAATTGCTTCAGCAGTTAGGTGGGTGCTTAAATGAAACCTGGGGGGCCATTAAATTATCTTGTTCCCTGATTTTATCCCCATTATTTACAAGTCTCAAGTGCTAGAATCAATAGAAAGTGTGGGAAATTGGGAGAGTATTCATTGGGAGTTTGTGATGTGGTTGGTAGCTTAGAATAATCATTTCATTGTTGTAAACCTTGTAACTTTTCAATTAATTTATGGTTTAATTCCTTAATTTTGAAACAAATTGCTAGCTTCTTATTGGGTTAATTCTAGTATTAAGAATTAATAATCCTTGAGCATAGAGGGACGTGTAAACAATTTTAAAAATGCTATTCCAAAAGCGGACCCACATAGGATTTAGACCTGATTTTTTGGTCCTGTAGCATAAAAATGAAATATGGGTACCATTGTTTACTTATTAATACATCAATTACCATTTTGATAGCGCGTATCATGCAAAAGCTTCTAGAAAGGGGAAATCGTTGATTTAGCAAACGTTATCAGGCTTCCTTTAGCGTCCAAGTAGGCTACACTTAGCTTTCTATTAGATTGAGATTAACTAGTATGAACATGATATTATGCTAGTTTTGGGATGGGAATTAGGTCTTGGAGGTACATTTAGTATGGTTTGGATCATTTTTTTCAATTAAAGGACCATAATTAGACATAATTAACTTAACTACTCAATCTTTAGGTAGAATTTTTATCTTAGGACTAAAGGCTATGTAATATCTAGTAGTGAAATTAGATACATTAGCCTAGTTGAGGTAGAATTTGCCTTGCAATGGATTTTTGCGTTAGAAGTTGGCCCCTCCTGCCCACCTAGGCCAAGACTTCTATTAGTTCCTTGTAAGATTAATAGGCCTTACACAATACTTTAATTGCATTCTTGACCTCAAATAGAGTTAAATATGTGATACCTTATTCTAAATTGATACTTGGGAAACGATTAATTCCGATTTGAATTTGTTGATTTATGATCTTAAGACCAATTTGATTCTGACATTATTGATAATATGAGTTTCAATTGATGTTAGGCTAATGATGATATGAGTTATGGTTCAAGTACGCCATTGAGAGGTTATTCAAGACGGTTATGGGACCGATTTGAGTTTGATTTTGTAAGATATGGAAGGATCCATCGTTTTGACTTAAGGATATAGTGAATTAGTGTAATTCCTATTACTATTTCTCCTTTATTGCACTATTCAGGCTTATGGGGCCCCACATTGGGTTATTACTTTTATTCATACCTACTCAATTATAAGGGCTAGTTATGTAGAGATAGTTATGCTTTTCTTGTTTATTTTTATTATTATTATTATAATTACGGTTGTTTACTTTCAGAATATGGAGAATTATTCTACGTTTTTCATTTCCCTGGATTTAGCTTATTTATCTCGTATGTTATATTTATATCATGATTTAGCTCAGCGGCCGATGATGCATACTGAGTACCCGTGGCTTTGGTACTTATACTACACTTTTGTACCTTTTTGGAGCAGATTTGATTACTATCTACCACCATTTATGCTGTGTTTATGCTAGTTAGGGTTCAAAGACAGGGTGAGCTCTTGGAGCTGTAGTTGAACTTTTCTTCTTCTTCGTTTTCTTCTTCTGTTTTTGATAGTCTTTCTATTTTTTAGACTTTTGTATATTGAATTTGATAGTACTTATATTCTTTTGGATTAGAGGCTCTTGTACCAATACTATTAAGTCACGGGATGATATTGTTTCCCTCAATTTCTCTTCAGTTATATTATTATTCTATGATTTACTATTTGTAACCCCTTTACTTGCACATTTTCGACATTTATGCGACTTTCCACCAATTAACCCATTACTTACAATTATAGGATAGGATTTGGCTTACTTACTAGTGGGGTAAAAGTAGGTCCTATCATGACTCAGAATTTGGGTCGTGACAGGAGGGAGTTTAACGTTTGCACTAAATTGAGTAATTTGACTCTCATAGGTACTTAGGTTTCTCTTAGTGAAGCATCGTGGTAGTTTATTATGTTTTAGTTTCTCGAGGACAAGCAAACATTCTAATTTGCGGTTGTTAATGTGCATGGTTTCATGAAACTTTTGATGCTTAAAATAAGGAAATTATAAAGGAACATAGGTATTTTTGTTAGATATGATGTGTCTTTTTGGTTTATTGTGCTGGAAAATAAGTTCAAGAGAAAAAACTGAGAAAGAAGGATGAAAACTAAGCTGAGAGGTGACCCTTGTGTTGACCCACATGTTTTGAAGTTGAAAAGTGAAGTTTGATTCACACAAAGCAACCCACAATCCATGACTCTAACTAATGACTCATTAGTTGGAGTCGTGAGTCAAGTAACGAAGATTTAGGATGGATTTTGATTTCCAGAGTCAACTCATAACTTGTGGGTCTGATTCATGACCCAAACCACGGGTTGTAGGTTCTGCTGACCTACTTCCTCGACAAAATTTAGGATAGGATTTATTTTTGATACCGAAACAAACTACAAAATCAGAAACTAAACTACAATACAAAAAGAAAGATAATAGGATAGATTATCAAGCAAGAAATATCTAGACACAATGAATGAATAAATAGAAAACTAAGGGTATATTAAATCCCTTATCCTCTATTCAATGTCATACAAAGAACCAATCTCCTATGTAGATCTTAAGGGAATCAGATTCCCAAGTAATCCACATTTCTAAAAAATGTACCAATAGAAGCTAATCCAAGCTTACCTCACACTCTCATAAGGGTATACATTCATAATCATTAAAATCTACCAACTAAAATAAAAAAGGTCATATTTATAGTCTCGGTTAAATTATTACATCTTATGGGCCTAAAAGTGACCCATTTGTTTGGACAAAGCATAGTAGCCCATTAAACATCCTCTTGTACATTTCTAGAGAATATGAGGTGCAGATAGGATGCATCCTAAGGGAATAGTGGGATATTTTGACCTGCTCTAGAAGATCTAGAGCAGCATAGGTGCACCTCCAAAGCGGATAGGGCACATGTACTCTTCTGGGGGCCTTCTAGCCCGTCTTGCCTTCCATTGGCTTCTTTGATGTCCCTTGACCCTCCTTGATCATATTCACCATCTAATTGATACCTTTTGTTAACACCAAAGAGTCATCAAGTTTTTGTTGACCGATAAGCATCCTCTTTAATAGTCTGGAGGCTATTTGGACTGTATCATCCTTTCCTTCTTGAAGAGGATTTGACCTTGAATCTGCAAGCTTTAAACACAAGAGAAGAACACACAACCTATATTTCCCCAAAGTACGAGGGTTAGCACAAGTGATAAAATTAAAACATCCATGCCAAGGAGACACCCATTACACATATAACCAAACATCCTTCAAACAAATGAAAAAGAAGTCAACATTTAATGTGAAAAGGATTTGGCTATGATAAGCAGCTAAAAATTCTCCCAAGTTAGTTCCATTAACAATATTACCAAAAAAATCATCATATGTTGGAACAACTAAGGGTAGAATCAAAGAGTCAATAGGGTGTATATTACCCTTCCTTTCACAAGAAACCATGTTTACACATAAGACTTTCTAAGCACCAATAAGGCTATGCTCACAAACAAAGAAGGTGGAATGACTGGAGATATGATTATGTAAGGTTCTACAAAGAACAAGATCACATGAAGGTAATACCAAACATTTTAAGAACCTTATATTACTCTTACTTGAACAATATTCCAAGAAAGATCCAACTTGTCTATCTATTAAAGTGTGACAAGAAACAAAGAACAAGGGTTGTTTATTAATTAGGGACCATATATTCTCTATATAACAACAAATAGATTGACTATCCAGGTTGGGAAGACCACACAATTTGTGCACATTCAAGTCATTCTACAAGGTACTTTGAAAGACATCAACATTATCTAAGTAGTAATTTAAGTCAAATATCTTGAAAATATTATCTACCTTAGGTTAAATGTAAACATGAATCCAACGAATGCTAGAAATAAGAGGGGTTATGTACATACCTTTGGAGAAAATCTTTGAGCTTGATCTCTTCCTTCTAAACTTGCACCATGTGGCCTTGCCCTCTTGTATATCAGACTGGAAGTTGACAAAAGACTAGTGTCAAATATAGTGAAAAACAAGGGCTTGGGTTTGTCATTGAACTCTCTTTCATGGTCCCAAAGTTCCTCATCTTCACCTTTTATCTCCCTTTAATCAACAAATTAAAATTCAAGACCTCTCTTTTTTATGGCCAAACTTCTTCATGGGGAAATTTTATCATCAATCCATAAGGTTTCCCCTTCACTTTCATGGGATCATCCTCTTGAGGGGATTTTTCTCCACCATATTATTGGGTTACCTTATCCCCAACAAATTAAGCATCACCTTCCATAAATACTATGTTTATTTTATTGGGGCATTCACTTTCCTTATGTCTCCAACCTTAGCATTTAAAATGAACAACACCTCTAGGATTGGTGTTAAAAGATGTATTACGTTTATTCTTTGGTTGATACCTCAGGATTGCCTTTTCAATGGTCTTTTTCTCGAAGGACTTATTCAAATCCTTGTTCTTGTTCCATCCGAAGGAAGTACAATAATTGTAATCTTTATTCAAGGACTTCATGACATTATTGTTCTTTTCAACCTTAATGGCCACTTCAACAAGGTCTTTTATTCTATCAAACTTGGGGACAACTAGTTAAGAAGAAATATGATAATCTAACCCACCTTTGAATTGATACATACAATGATTTGGATCTCAAGATAAAGTATCAAGTTTGAAATTGCTCATAATAGTCTTCCACACCTCTACCTCCTTGTCTCAAATTGTAGAGCTTTGTTAATTGCTCTTTCTTTAACCTTTTCATAATATAACTCTCCCTCATAAGCATACTTAGTTCATACCAATTTTGGAGGTCGGGATTACCATTTCTTTCTATTTTCGCTCTCTTATTCTCCCACCAAATAGAAGCATACCCTTCAAATTGAGCAATTGAATGTGCGACTTTCCTGTGTCTGATTAACTCATTGAGTTGGAAGATCCTATTGCATTGTAATTTTCAATCAAGGTAGATTAATGGATCACTAGTTCTTTTGATTATAAAAATAGTGATCTTGATTGAGGTACGAACCGTTTCTCGACCTATATTTCCTCATTGATCATATTAATAATCTTTTTAAACTTGGGGATGGTTTCCCAAGTTTTCTCTTCCATATGGAAAGGTACCAAATATTTATCCTAATCCTCTATATCCTTCCCTTGATCTCCTCTTCTATTTTGTACAGATTCCATAAAGAGAGCTACTTCATCTAACTCTTCATCTCCTCCATAAGGTTCCTCACCTCCCACATTCTCAATTTGGATTAGTTGATTGTTGTCTACTGGGATTTGAGATGGTTGGTTTTGGTTAAGTGGGATATAGGTAGTCCTTATGATATTTGGATGTGTGGTTATTTATTTGATGGATATTCTTGGTTGACTTGATTGAATTGGAGTTGTAGTGGACGAACGAAATTTTAGTTATTTGGGTAAGGCTTAGATGATGGGTTTATGTACCTCAGTGGATTGGGCATTTGATCAAGTGTTTTTGGAGTTATAATAGTGGAGGTGGTTTGAGCATTACCACTAGAGAAGGCATGATAGTTTTGAGGAGTTGAGTGGGTAGAATCTAGATGAAGTTCCAAAGTATCTATCCTCCTTGGGTAAAAACCTTCGATGCCTTCCATTTTTGAGTCATGGAGTCCATCGTTTGATCCATCAAGCCTATTCTTTGATTTATGGATTAACTCAAGGATTCTATTGTAGATAAGATTGAGTTTGAAGAATTTTTACTCATAGCTTGCGGGATGTCATCATCTGGAGCCATTTTACTTATGAAAATAAATACTAAACATAAACAAAAACAACAAACAAGTTGAAATTAAGAAATCAACCTCATAAGCTCTCGAAGTTCACACCTTTGATTTGAAACTCAATTGGTATCACAAGTATTGATAGATCATTTATACTCCAATGAGAATGTTTGGTATCAATTGTGGCGTGATTTCAGAATTGATATTGCTTTAAAGACTTAAATAAATAAAATTGTGTATGGACTTAAATCAAGAACTAACAACAAATTGAAAAAGAGAAAAGCTTGAAAGAAATAGGATGGTGATCGAAATAGGAATCAAGAACTAATCAATCAACTTAGTAGAAGAACTAATTACTTTTTGAGTAGTTTAAGAATAAAAAATGAGTTTAGGAATCAAGAAATTTAAACTAAGGTATCAAACTTTGAGCAAAATGGAATCATAAAGCTCGAAATGTGTTTGGAGGCTTGATATGCCTTGAAATGGGCTCGATTTGGGTTGACAACCTGATTTAGTATGTGGGGCACATACCCAATACACGTTTGATGCATATAGGTATTAATATACTGGTTTGAGGTGCGGCCACAGGTTTGGAGCAGACTAGACTCACCTACAGCGCAGTTCCAAGGCAAGTTGGCCGCCCCGTGCTTGGTGAATGGGTGATTTGCCCTCTAATGATCCCCCTTTTATATTCTTTTCTTGGAATATCCTTGGAATATTTGTATATGAATGAGTACAAATGCTTTTTCACCCTCTTTATTCCTTTTTTTTTGGATTAATAAAGCAATTTTGCTGAAACATTCCTCTTGAATATAACAATTTCTTCAAAAACACTAAGAACTTCAATCTTTCTAACTTTTACTCCTTAGCTTGGAATGATTTGAAATTTTGAACCTAATCACTTTTAAACATTCTAAAATAATTAGACACATCATTTTCTCAAATTCTTTACCAATTTTTCCACATTTTGACCCACTTCACTTTTCTTCAAGTTTAAGCTCTCAACAATGGTAGAATGCTTAATATGACCCTGATTTAGCTCAAATTTGATATCTTGACTCTTATAGTGCTAAAGAACACAAATATAACACTAGAAATTCAAGAAAACACAAAAATCAAATATGCAAAATTTTACTTAAGACAAAAAATGTGAACAATAACTTTTTTTGAGTTTTTCAATTTTCTAAAGATAACAAACCCAAGATTGTCTTTGTAGGAATGAAATCAGGCTTGACTCTGATAAGAAATGATATCGGAACAAACTATGAAACCGAAAACTAAACTATAATACAAAAATAAATATAAAAGGATTGATAGATAAGCAATAAATAGAGATACACAATGAATGAATGAATGAATGAATGGAAAACTAAGGGTATATTAAACCCCTAACCCTCTATTCAATGTCATGTAGAACACTAATATCCTACGGAGACCTCAATGGAATCTAATTCTAATAAATCCATATTTCTAAAAAAAAGTATCAGCATAAGCTAATCCAAGCTTGCCTCACACTCTGACAAGAGAATACATTCATAATCCTCAAAATCTACCTACTAAAATGAAATAAGGTCCTATTTATAGTCTATGTTAAATTATTGCATCTTATGGGCCCAAAAGTGACCCATTTAGAAGGACAAAGTATAGTACCCCATTAAGCATCCTCTTGAGCCTTTCTAGAGCATATGGGGCACATCCCAAGGACATAGTGGGTTGTTTTCACCTGCTCTAGCAGATCTAGAGCATACTAGGTGCACCTCCAAAGAGGATGGGGGCATGTCATCTTTTGAGGACCTTCAAGCCCCGTTTTTACTTACCTGCACTTCTTGAATATCCCATGACACTCGATGATCATAATCATATCCAATTGGCCCTTTTTGATCATACCAATGAGCCATCAAGTGTCTCTTGAACCATAAGCATCCTCTCTAACGATATGAAGCCCATTTGGATTGCATCAATTTTGCATTTGCAAATACGTCCATAGGGTGTTATGATTATGTTATGCACTCTATATACCTTTTTACATTGTTTGGAGTTGTGAGATACATTATTGATCTTGGAATCATTGATATTTGCTTTTAGGGTTTCTAATCAATTTGAGATTTTAGTTTTTTAGTTTAGTCTTGTAAGTTTAACATTGTGCTTTCATCTATAAAATCTTTATGTTTGCATACGATCATGAGTAACTAGACTGCATAACTAGCGTTGTGGTAACTATGATGAGTTAACTAAGAAAGTTAAGTGCAAAGTCATTCAAGACAAGAATTCTTACATGTATTGGTACTTTCTTTAGTTTAATTACATTCTTGATGGTGGCCAATGTTAAAAACTCGCCTGTATTATAAAATTTCTCGAGAGGAGGTATAGATTGACAAAAGGAAATAACAATAGTAATTTGAAATTTTCAATCTTTATCTAATTAACCTAAGTAGTAACTGGGATATATCACTGATCGCAAAACAAAGGTTACTAATTCGAAGCTCTGAGTTCGAGAGCAAATGAGTGAAATTTGTCCAAACCAAGGTAGAGAGATAATTATGTGATACATAACTTGTTAGATTTTTAATGCAAGACATCAGGACAGTCTGATAAGCATGAACAACTGTGGAGTTATGAAGTCATGGGGAACACAATCCTAGTACCCATCTCATATTAATCACAATCCAGTTGACCAATAATTGTCACTATTACTCTTACTGATACAAAACCCACCCTTTTACTTATGTAATTCCCAATTACATCAGTAAATTCTTAACTAACTTTTAGCCTATTCGTCAGACCGATCCCAACCTAGTTGGGTTCTATGTTTGATTCAACAATAGCTTTACACTTTTTGAGAGGTGTAATTTGGGTGACATCAACTCCCTTTTCCTTTATCTTGATATCATACAATTGACTTATTACTTTATTTGGTTATTCTTTGTAGTTATTGGAGAATGATAATGCAAGATGAGAGATTTATAGTTTATTGGGAAAACACATGTCCTCATAGGAGTTAGCGAATTGAGTCATAATTTTATTTTTTGACAAGATATCAAAAATATAATTAACAAAAATTGATGGTTTGATAGTTTGCTATTTCAGATTCTTTTAAGGTTTTGATCAATCTTGTAATCTTATAATTTATGTATCGTTTTCCTGGAATAAATTTGTGGTGATTCCTATTAGTCTCTTCTTATAGTCTCTTGAAAAAATGTGAGGTAAAGCTACGTATAATAGACGCTTGTAGTCCAGCCTTTCCCCGAATCCTATGCATAATGGAAACTTTAGTGCACCTGCATCCCCTTTTTTTATATTAGTTTCTTCCTTATATCATGTTTCTTTTGTCTAACCGTTGTCCGCATCTTCTCAAATCAATTCATATGAGTGTGCTACTTTCAAAATTGTAGAAGTGTACTCACTATGCAAATAATGTATTTGAGAAAAGTCATGTTCATACTTCTAAAACAATTTTCATTAATTTGAAGTAAATATAGTTAACTAATGGTATCTTAACATTTATGATGACGTCTAATAGAACTAAAGGAGTTGTATAAAATTTCATAAAATATCTTCAGCAGTTTGAGAACAAATGAATGATTGATTTTTTCTTTCAATTCCATAGAAAAAAGGGTCCCTATGTCAGATGCAGTTCTTCAAAATTCCTTGAAGGACCGAAGTGGAACCAGATCCTTATTCTATACATCAAAGAAAAGGTAATTTACTAATCATGTATTTTCCACATTAGAATTTGTAGTTGTGATTTATCATTCTAGATCTCAATCAATATGTTTTCTTTTGAGAAAACAACTCAAAGGATTTTGTGATTATACTCTACTCAATTGGTGGATACCAAGTTTCATCTCATGTGTGATTCGCAAGTTATTATTCCTAATTCAACATCTTATTTCCTTGCTTCTTCATATTTTTTTTGTAAAACTTCACTTCTTTTTAGCATTTTTAAGTCCAAGAAAAATCACAAATTTGTAGCTTATGAATTGAAATATGATATAAACAGTGTTTGAATGTTGATTAGACTGTCTTTGGAGTTAATGTAATTCTGACTACCATGTAAGTATTTCTACATTGAAATAGATTAAGTTGCGAAAAATGAGTTATTTTATCTTTTATAAGAATCAATATAAGTCAATTTATTCTATTTTTGAGAAATTTGTTCTTTATTTTATGAGTTAACCGGCGACATGAAACAAATAGATTTATATAAGCAATGAAGTTGATGAAATTCTAAGTGAGCTAGATAAAGAGTGGATCATTGGATGCGATTAATTTCATCATAAATACTCTGTGTCACGACCCAAACTACGGCCTGGACTTAATGGGTATCTCTATCCCATCGAGGATCGGAGACCACCCCCGTACCCTAGCCAATCGAAACACCATACAACTAGCAACAGATGAATTTGGAACAAATAAAAATATAGAGTTGTGTTTCGAACATATAAAAAGATAGATAAATCAACTAACTCAGAAAGGATTTTAGGAATTTCTACAACCATCCCAATCAACAGTAATCCACAGAGCCTCTAGTAAACAAGAACAACTTAAGTCGTGATATGCTCCCAACCACAGCCAAAAATGAGTCCAACAGGAATAGTCCAAAACATGAATGAGACCATTAAATGAGGGTCTTCAAGAGAAAGGAAACTCACTACTTCAAAGATGGCTCACAATCTATTCAGAAATAACCTATCACTACATAGGGAATGTAGAAGTGTCTTCGTTCCTTGCATCGTGTAGGTATACATCATTTGGAGATGGCTAGCAGGGTGAGCACCAGCATGGAACTCAGGATAGGAATAAACCAATGAAAATTAAAAATCTAGTCCAAGCTAAATGTACTTGTTCACATACATACATACATAACCTAGACAATGTAGGTCTAACCAACCTAAGGGCACCACGGGCTATATGGGTTCAGCTCCCCCTACTAAAAGGGCCTAAACGTGTGTTAGACGCATAAAATAGAAAAATCCAAGGAAGGACCAAAGCCGACGAGGCTTCAAACTTTCAAATATATATATATAATATGTGAGGTATGCACATGGTCACCATGACCCCCATGCCGGCAAACTTGGTTTCCAGTATCGGTCCCCCTAGGACCTCCACTTCCCATGGTGAGCTACACAACTCCCTTTAAGGCAAATTAAAACATTTACATATTCCCATTAGTTTAACCAAGGATCATCTATTAAGGCACATACCATTGGTATCAGGATACCAATTACGTTTGCAAGCTTATAATTATGCCATACCAATTCCATTGACATAGGGGAATGTGACAACCCCCTTTGTTTATTAAATCAAGCTAAAAGTAAAAAAACATGGCCAATAAGGCCTTGAAATCCCTTTTTATCCATTTAACCATTTATGCAATGCAATAGTTTAGGGAAGTAAGCCAAATCATGTGATCTAAACCATTTTCAAATCCAATTATATAAGTGGGTTGAGTGAACACAATTTCCCAAACCAAATTCCAAATCGAAATCATCAAATTGAGGGAATACCTCGACCCCCATTCCATTCACCATACCCATGAACCCCAACGAATTTTAAAATACATAAATAAAACACGAACACTTTCATTAAACCATGGGAATTCAAATCAAGTAGCAATCCTTCCAAAACCCTCAACCCCAAATCAAAATCCATATTCAAATCCACATGAATAACCAATTAAACAAAAGCTTTAAGTAAAAAAAGTTTAAGAGGGGAGATACATGTCTGAAAGTATTAGGAATTATGGAGGGCAATCAAACTCTAAGTCCTAGATGATCAAACTTGAGAAACCCTAGCCTTGTTCTTGCTTTAAGGAATTTCTGAGAAGATACATGTAAATTTTGATTTTTATTGGATTAGTAATATGACCTTAAAGTGTTTTTAAGTCATCGGTCATAATTGTGGAAAAAGGAAAATAACTAAAGTATCCCAAATTAAAACACAGGAAAAACTGCCATTATTGACTTCGAGTCACATTATGATTCAAGATGTTTGGTTACAAGTCATTACCATGACTCGTAGTCTGGGAAGAGACATGGTTCCTCCTCACTATTTACCATACGAGTCATACCCTAAGACTCATAAATAGACCTTATGACTCGTAGGGTCCTAGTTGTAACAACAATAATGAGATTGGACATCTATACAATTTTGACTATGGAAAGCATCATATTACTCATGGCATCCCAGTCATAGTCATAATAGAAACATAGGAAACCATCACTGGTCATCCTATGACTTGATACCTTCAACCTATAAGGAGACCTCATGACACATTAGATGAGTCGTATCCTGAGCAGTGAGCTCCAGACTCAAGAAATTTTCAGGGGTAAAAATATGGGGTGTTACATTACCCCCCCCCCCCCCCCCCCCCCAAAAAAGATCCTTCACCCCCGCATGAGTAGTTAAGGCATCTAATAGCACGATTGTACAATAGATATACAACCAAAATACCTTAATCATGAATACATAACTCAGGGAACAAGAACGTATACTTGGACTTCACGTTCTTTTTGGCTTCCCAAGTAGCTTCTTCTACCTTATGGTTCATCTATAGAACCCTTATCGAAGCCATATTCTTAGTCTTCAAATGATGGACTTATCTATCCAAAATATCCACCGAGAATTCCTCATAAGACAAGAAATTAGAAATACCAACATCCCTAATAGGCACCACAAAAGAAGCATCACCCATACACTTTCTCAAAATTGAAACATAGAAAACTAGATGAACGAAACCCAAACTAAAAGGCAAATCTAACTCATAAGTAAGATTCCCCACTCTCCTAAGAATCAAGTAGCAACCAACATAATGAGGGATGAGCTTTCCTTTATTTCCAAACCTCATCACTCTCTTTATAGGACATACCTTTTAGAACAGCCAATCTTTTACCTTGAACTCCAACTCTCTTTGCCTCACATCCGCGTAGGACTTTTTGGCAACTCTGAGCAGTATTAAGCCTATCCCTGATCACCTTCACCTTATCTATGGCTTGGTGAACTAAGTTTATGCCAAACAATCTAGTCTCACTAACATCAAACCACCCGATAGAAGATCTACACCTCCTACCATAAAGAGCCTCAAAGGGAGCCAATCCAAAACAAGAGTGGTAACCATTATTATACGTAAATTCAAAGAAAGGAAAATGATCCACCAAGCTACCTCTAAAATCTATCGCATAGGCCCTTAGCATATCTTTCAAAGTTTTAATAGTCCTTTTCACTTGTCCATCCATTGAAGGCTGGAATGTGGTGCTAAGGTTCACTCATATGCCTAATCCTTATTGAAATGAATGCCAAAAGCTAGAAGAAAACTGCATACCTCTATCTGAAATGATGGAAATAGGAGCACCATATAATTTGATAACCTCCTGAATGAATAACTTCACATAATCCTCTCTAGTGTAAGTAGTCCTCATAGGTAAGAATTAAGCAGACTTAGTCATCTTATCCACAATGACCCCAATTGAATCATGCTGATTACAAGATCGAAATAGACTAGTAATAAAGTCCATGTTGATAACCTCCCACTTTCACATAGGTAACTCAACCTCTTGAGGCATGCCACCATGCATCAAGTGCTCAATCTTTACTTGCTGACACACCATACACCTAGTCACAAAGTTAGCCACATCTCTCTTTATATTGTTCCACCAATAAATCTCATTTAAATCACAACACATTTTTGTCAAACCTAGATTAACTATATACCTTGACTCATGAGCCTCAGTAAAAATCCTTTCCCACAACCTATCCACATCAGGAGCACACAATCTACCTTGGTACCTCAAGATTCCATCTAAACTAATCTCAAATCCCATGACCTTTTGTTGAGCCACCTCAGCCTTAATTTGCATCAAGATAGAATCCAAAACATGTTTCTCCTTCACCTCTACATCAAGGTATGACTTCACCACCTGTTGTACAATCACACCCCCAAACTCAAAATCTAAAAGACAAACTCTAAGATTAGCCAACTAGTGAATATCCTTTACCAATCCACGCTTCTCCTCATTTACATAAGACAAGATACCCATGGACAACCTTCTCAGAGCATCAATAACCACATTAGCTTTACTTAGATGATAATGAAGACTCACGTCATAGTCTTTGAGCAACTGAAGCCACCTCCTTTGCATGAGATTCAACTCTTTCTGGGTGAATAAATACTGCAAGCTTTTATGATCTGAATAGATATCAACATGAACTCTATACAAATAATGACGCAAGATCTTTAAAGCAAACACAAAAGTAGCTAACTCTAAATCATGAGTTGGATAACACCTTTCATAAACTTGTAGCTGCCTAGAAATATATTCCATAAACTTTTGATACTGCATTAAGACACATCCTAGCCCCACATATGATGCATCATAGTAAACAACAAACCCTATAGTACCCTCGGGCAAGGACAAAATTAGATCAGAAGTCAACTTATCCTTTAGCTTCTCAAAGCTACCCTCGCAAGCATCGAACCATAGAAACTTTACCTTTTTCTAAGTCAACTTAGTCATTAGAGTGGCATTAGAAGAAAAACTTTCCACAAATATCCTATAATACCCGGCTAAACCCAAAAGGCTCTGAATGTTAGTCAGAGTCTTGGGTTTAGGCCACTTCTTGACTGCCTCAACTTTCTATGGATATACCATGATCCCCTCACTGGGCATAACATGACCTTAAAAGGTCATAATATTAAACCAAAATCACACTTCAAAAATTTGGCATACAATCACTAATCCTTAGGAGTCAATAAAACTCCTCGAAGGTGATTGGTGTGGTCCACCTCACTCTTAGAATATACCAGGATATCATCAATAAAAACTATCACGAACAAATCTAAGAATTCTCTGGATATCCTATTCATCAAGTCCATTAATGCTGCTGGAGCATTAGTCAACCTGAACGACATCACCAGAAACTCATAATGATTATATCGGGTTTGAAAGGCAATCTTAGGGATATCTTCCTCCCTAATATTAAGCTGATGATATCCCAAATGAAGAACAATCTTAAAAAAACATCTAGCACTTTAAAACTAGTGAAAGAGACTATCTATCCTAGGAAGAGGTTACTTATTCTTCACCATCACCTTATGTAGTAGCCGATAATCTATGCACATACGAAGGGAACCATCCTTTTTACACATGAAAAACATGGAAGAACCTCACGGGGACATATTAGAAGGGATAAACCCTTATTAAGAAGATATTTTAACTACTCCTTAGGTTCTTTCAGCTCGACTTGAGCCATTCTTTAAGGAGGAATAGAGATGGGATAAATATTTGGTAGAAGATTGATCCTAAAGTCTATTTCCCTATTAGGAGGAATACTAGGAAGATCCTGGAGAAACACTTTAGGAAATTTGTTAACAACAGGGACAGATTGTAGAGAGGGAACTACAAAACTAGATTCTTTAACCCCAACTAGATGGTATAGACACCCATCAAAAATCAACTTTTGCGCTCTAAGATGCCAAATGTACCTTCTCTTAGGAACTAAGGAACTTTCCTTCCATTCCGTTGACAGTTTATTTAACAATTTAAGACTCTCCTTATGGGTCTGATAATCTAGAAAAGCATAGCACAAATGGAGCCAATCCATTGCTAAGATCACATCAAAATCTACTATATCAAATTCAATCAGATCCACCAATGTTTCCCTATCACCAATAGATATTACACAACCTCTAAAGAACCTTCTATCCATGACAAAATTATCTATCGAGGGAGACATAGAGAAAGGATAGAAAACCTAAAATGAACAACCACATAAGGGGTCACATAAAAAATGGTAGACCCTAGATCAAGTAAATAGTACTTATCATGATAGAAAAGTTGTAAAATATCAATGACAAGAAGGGTTCTTCTTGGCCCCCGTGGCTACTCTACCTGTGGGATAGTTCTTCTGCATACGCCCATACTGACCGCAACTTAAACACAAATTCCTTCCCTCATCAAAATAACCTTGGTGCATCCATCCATAGAATCTGTAAGAAGGGTGTGATGGAGTTTACTAAGCTCTCCTAGCCTAGGTCTGGACACGCTGGGCCTTAACCTAATTATCATCCTAAAAGTTCCAATCATTAGATGGATTAGGATATAGAGCACCAACCTACCATAAAATAGAAACGATAATTTCCCTAAGCCTTCTTTTTGCCCCACTGCCTACCATCTCTACCATGAGTTTGTTGACATCTTCTATATTTTGAATACCTAAACTTCTTACTCTACTTCTCTTCCATTTCTTTCTATTTCTTTTTTTTATATTCAACCTACTACATATACACCACCAACCTAGAGATATCTACATCATTATTCATTACCATTGCCTTACACTTTAGTACTAGGTTCGGAGATAACCCTAAAGAAAACATCCTCATTCATGCCCTAATAATGGACATGATCTTTGGGGTATAACGAGACAAATGGTGGAACTTAAAAACATACTCCTTTACAACCATCTTTCCCTGCTTTAAGTTCACAAACTCCTTAGTTTTAGCTTCTTTCAAATCCTGAGGAAAGAAATGATCAAGGAAAGTACTGGAAAATTCCTCTCACATAGCCTGCTCAGCATCATCACCCCTCAACTTCTCCCACTCCTCACACCATTAGTATGCCACATCCTTTAACTTATATATGACAAACTCCATACCCTCCATATCTATAGCATGCACAAACCTAAATATATTCTCTATTTTATAAACAAACCCTTGAGGATCCTCTTCAACCTTAGATCCTATGAAGGTCAAGGGATTTAAACTCATGAACTAACCAACTCTACGACCTCAAAAGATGGTGTAACAAAACCAATACGATCAACATGACGAGACTTAAAAGTCTCCAACTGAGTTAATTATGAATAGATCGATGAAATTCAACATAAGAAATGTATCTTTTTGGTGGTGAGGCATGAACATCATTAACCTAATAATCTCGATAAGGACTGGTAGGGACTGGTGGAACTCCACATGGGCAGCAGGAGTAGGGGCCCTAGACTGGGTTTATACTCTATAAGTAGAATAAATTCTCTCCATATTATCTTTCGATGGTATAAAAGAGTTTCTGTAAGCATCAGATCTTCAAGAAGGCATGATCTAAAATGCAAAAAAATAAAATTAGAGGAAATTTCAAGACCTTAGACTCTATAGCTTGAAAAATAGATCACAAGAAAAGGAAAACATTCCTAAATTCCTTATAGCGTCTATTCTATAAGTGTGTTGTGCTACACACCCATAAAATATATTTTACTTGACATAGCTTTGTGGACACACAACGACCATGAACCTACGCTCTGATACCAAATTTGTCATAGCCTAAAATAGGGCCTATCCATGATGGGTATCTCAAGTCCATTGAGGACCAAAGAACACCCCCTATACCCTAGACAAATAGAACACCATACAACTAGTAGTGGATAAATTTTAAATATATAAAAATATAAAATTGAGTTCCAAACATATAATAAGATAGATAAATCAACTTACTCAGAAAGGAGTTTAAGAATTTCAACAACCATCCCAATCCACAGTAATCCACAAGGCCTTTTATAACCAAGAACAACCTAAGATAGGACATTCTCCTGACTATATCCAAAAATGAGTCCAAATGGAACAGTTCAAAACATGAATAAAGCAAGACCATAAAATATGGGTCTTTTAGAGAATAAAGCTTACCATTTAAAAGATAACTCACAAACTATCCATAATACCCTATCATTAAAGAGAGAAAATAAAAGTATATCCATTCCATACATCGCATGGAGATACAATGTCAAAAGATGGTTAGCAGTGTGAGTTGTATCATGTAACTCGAGACTGGGATAAAATAATGTCAATTCAAAATCTAGTCCAAATTCATGCTATATGTTCACATACATGCATATATATGTATAGGATATTGTGATAGGGAACAAGATTTAGCATGAGATTTAAACTATTAATCTAGACTGTGTATCTCTGATGGTCCTTAGGGCACCTACAGGCTATATGGGTTCAGCTTTCCCTGATGAAAAGGTCCCAACATATGTTATCCACACGAACTAGGGAAATCAAAGAAAGGTCCAAAGCTATCGAGGCTCCAACCATTCTAAAAAATATATATAATATGTGAAATATACACATGGTCACCAAGACACCCATGATGCAAATGTGGTTTTCAGTATCGGTCCCATTGTGAAATACCCAAACTGTTGGTCCCAAAGAATCCTCTGACCCTTAAGATCACTACCCAGATAATTACACTTATTACAAGCCATAAGTCCTTCATACGAGATATATAGACTTAACTCATAGGCCAACCAGTGTATGTGTCAAACTTTCTTCCCTAATAATGACTAAACTCTATTAGATATAGTGACACTATATGAGTCATAGTATAAATCATAAGGTGACTAGTGAGGTACCCAAATCATTCTTTCTTAGATACTACTTACACCTATGGGTTGTAGGGCCACTTGGTGAGTCATATGGTTTTAGGGTCAGAAGTATGTGTGTTGCCTAGAAACTATCTTAACTATGACTCATGGTGATATGTCGTTATGTCACCCGACGAGTCACAAAGTGACCCGTAGTCACTGGCTATAATTTTTTTAGCTTTTACTTAAGGCCATTTTGGACGTTTACCCTTTCCCCACCAACGATCCATGACCATAAAGTACCTTTTGGGCATTATTTTTACCCTTTAGAAAATTATAACACATTCTTCTCTCTCAAATTATCTCAATTAAAAACTCTTAGGGTTTCTCAAGGTTAGAAATTAGAGCTCCCAAGGGTTGATTTCACTCCATAAATCATGTCATCTCAGGCTTGTTAATCTTTCCCATTTATCAATTTATGAAAATCATGTGTTTACATTGTTTAATTGTATGGATTTGAATATGGGGAGTTTTGTTATGTTTGAGGGATTTGACATGGTTGATCCTTAAACTATTTTTCCATGATTTACTATGCATTTTTAAAGGATTTGAACTTGTAGGTGCATGGAAAGGGTGAATAAACTAAGGGGCTATGGTTTTCCCCAAGTTGGAGTTTTGAAATTGGAATTGGTTTTGAATAATCAGATTCCCTCACCGACTTGTGTAAATGGATTTAAATTGTGAAATTGTCACTTGGTTTGACTTGCCCACTTATGTCATTGCATTGCATAAAAATTTAAATAATGAACATGATTTTGAAAGACTTGTTTTCTATGATTTGATTATATAAACAAAGAAGGTTGAGGTATTCCCGTAAGCTAATCTGATTGTTATGGCATAGAGATAAGCTTGAATGTGTAAAGGTGTGATGCTACCCATGGTGTAACTTAATGGTTAATTCTTTTGTCAATGAATGAGAATACATTAGAAGTGTTTTAATTAGGCTTTAATGGAGGTTCCATAGCTATGTCATGAAAGTGGAGGTCTCGAGAGACCTATACTAAAAACTGTAGTTGCTTATGACAGGTCTAAATGATCAAGAGGTTTCAGTCCCCTTATTATATGATTGGGAGGTATAAGTTCCCCATTTTATTGAAGGATTTATTTAGCCACTCTTCGTATATGATGGGAGGTTTAAGTCCCCAATAATACATATATTTATATGATTATTATCTGGTTCATGTGTCCACACGCACTAGGTCCCTTTCAGCTAGGGAAAAGTTGAACCCATTTAGCCTGTGGGTGCCTTGTTATGATGGTTATGATACATAGTCTAGGTTAATGATTTTAAAGTTCATGATAAGACTTATTCCCTATACCGACATACTATTTTTTTTATGTACATGATGATGCTCATATGGATTTGAATTAGTTTTGACTTGGCATTATTTTCCCCATTTATGAGTAACATACTAGTACTAAACCCACTAACCATCTATGAATGTTATATCCCCATGTGATACAGGCATCAAAGATACTTATACTTTTCTGACATAATGTTAGGTGGATCAACTTAGTTCGTCGATTGTTAGTTGTTAAGTGGTGGGATTTCATTCTCCAAAAATCTTGGTCATTTCATTAGTTTCCTTTCATAGACTAGAATTGAAGAGTTCACATTAAAATTTTCATTATCTTGTCATTTTTATTATTAAAGTCGGGGGAAAGCCCGGACTTATATTGGTTTTTGGTATTTATTAGAGGCTTTGTGGATTTTACTATGGTTTAGGTTGTTATGTTTGACACTATTAATTGTCTTGAGCTTGCTATCTTCTATATTTTTATATGTTTGGTTTTCAGCTATTGCTAGTTGTTATGTTTTGTTTGGCTATGCAATGGGGGTGATCTCTGGTCCTCGGTGGATTTAAGATGCCCGTCACGGCTAGGACTTGGTTGGAGTCATGACAAAGTTGGTATTCGAGCCAAGGATTGGTGTTATTAAGTGTCCACAAATCCGTGTCAAGTAAAGTCTCTTTTATGGGTTCAGTGCACCACACTTATAAAGGATAAGCAATGAGACATTTAGGAATATTTCTATTTCTTATAGTTCTATTTTGGGTAATAGTCTTAGATCCTAAAATCACTTCTAATTTCCCGTATGTTCACTTTTTAAGTAACTTTTCAAATCATGCCTCCTAGAAGATCTTATATTCATAGAAATTCTTCTGTCCAGTCTAAGTACAATGTAAACAGAGCTCGTTCAATGTATAGAGTTTAGACCAGATCTAGAGCTCCAACACTTGATTATACTGCTGCACGTGAATTTCCACCTATTTCCCTTATCCCTCCTTAATCACCTCAAGTTGATGTGTCTAATGCTGAGTTTTACCCATCGATCTATTTTCTTACCCAATTGGTGGCCTCCCAGACCGAGCATGTTGCTTCTATTGCTCCATCTTTTGAGGTCACCAAAGTTGGCCAATTGATGAGGTTGAGTACTCCAACTTTCATTAGTTCGAGGGTTGAAGATCCTAAAAATTCCATTGATGAGATGGTGAAGATTTTTTTTGAGATGCATGCTACTGATGTGGAGGGTGTGGAGTTTACTACTATCAGTTGAAAGACATGATATATCAATTGTATGAGGAGTGGGATCAGTCTAGGGGTGATGTGTTGAGTTTGATTTGTGGAATGACTTCTCTAGTGATTTTCTAGATCTCTTCTTTCCTTAGGAGTTAACGGAGGCAAAGGCTAAGGAATTCCTGAATTTGAAGTAAGGAACGATAACAATAAAGGAGTATGCCTTAAAGTCTCATCAACTGTTGCATTATGCTCCTGAGTTTGAATCTAGCATGAGGGCTAAAATAAGGAAGTTTGCTTTCAAATTATCCCGTAATTTGATTTTGGAGAGAAAGTTTGCCATATTGAACAAGCATATGGACATCTATAGATTTGTAGTTTATAAGAAACAAGTGGAAGAGAAAAAGAAGAAGCAAGTATAGATGAGTGAAAGATAGAATAAGAAGTTTTGATATTTAAACCATGGTGGAGGTCAGGAGTAGAGTGTTAGATATGATAGGCAATGGTCTAAGAAGAAGTGGGGTAATTTTTGTTGCTATTCTACAGCTAGTGCCCCATACCCTAATCCATTTTGTAATTGACCCTTTTAGAATAATAGTGGGTGTAAGGCACAAGGTCCCCAATCTTAGGTTAGTAGGGCCCAGTCAGCTCCATCCTGTCCCCCTTTTCATTTTTTTGGTCAGGTGCATCGTGGGGTTTGTGACCAGGGGAGAAATTAGTGTTTTAGTTGTGGTCAGATTGGTCACATACAATAGGATGGTTCTTCTAGGGTTGCTTCTAGATCAAATAACGTTCCTGTTAATACTTCTTCAACCCCTAAACCAAAGGGTACCACTTTTGGTTTTGGCAGTAGTGGGAATTGTATTTATGCTCTTGCCACCCGCTAGGAATTTGAGGCATCTCCTGATATTGTTATCGATATGTTGCAACTCTTTTCTCGTGAAGTGTACTATGTTTTTGATCCTGATTTACTCTATCTTATGTTACTATTTGTGTGGCTATTCATTTTGGTTTTGGTTTTGTGTATTCCTGATACCATATCTGTGTCCACCCCAGTAGGTCACTTTATTGTGCCTAAAAGAGTTATGAGGGTTGTGTGGTATCAATCTATGGTAGGGAGACATTAATGGATTTGATAGAGTTGGATATGTTAAGTTTTTATGTGATTTTAGGGATGGATTGGTTGCATTCATACTATGTGTCTCTTGATTGTCATACTCGAAGGGTCAGTTTCCAATTCCTAAATGAGCCGATGATGGAGTGGAAAGGTAGTTCCCTAGTTCCTAAAGGAAGGTTCATTTCTTATCTTAGAGCCTAAAATTGGTTTCCAATAGGTGTCTCTACAATTTAGTGCATGTTAAGGTTTTAAGATCCAAAGGTCCTTCATTTCAATTGGTCCATGTAGTCTATGATTTTTTTGAGGTGTTTCTTAACGATCTTCCTGGTGTTCCTCCTTATAGGGAAATTGATTTTGGGATTGATCTTCTCTTGAACACTCACCCTATCTCCCTCTCTTCTTACATAATAGCTTCGGTCGAGTTAAAAAAACGTAAAAAGTAGTTGAAAAATCTTTTAGAAATGGGTTTTATCCGCCCTAGTGTTTCTCCCTGGGTGCTTTGGTTCTCGTCATGAATAAGAAGAATAGGTCCCTTCGGATGTGTATAGATTATTGCTAGTTGAATAAGGTTACTGTAAAGAATAAACACCCTTTTCCTAGTATTAATAATCGATTTGACCATCTTTAAGAAGTGATGTACTTCTAAAATATCGATCTTTGATTGGTTACCACTAGTTAAAGATTAGGGAAGTGGATATCCCTAAGATTGTTTTTCGTACTCAGTACGAAAATTTAGTCTTTTTGGTGACGTCCTTTGATTTAATAACTCCCTGGTGGCATTCATTTATCTTATGAACCGGATATTCCCTTAGTTTCTTGACTTATTTTTCATTGTGTTTGCTGATGATATTTTGGTATATTCAAATAGTGAGATGGATCATGACGATCACCTTCGTATAGTGTCGCAAACACTTAAGAAACAATGACTTTATGCTAATTTCTCTAAGTGCGAGTTCTGACTGAATGCTGTAACTTATCTAGGTCATGTTGTTTTGAGTGAAGAGATCATGATCGATCTATAAAAAGTTGTAGTGGTTATGAAGTGACCTAGACCCTCAACTCCAACCAATATTTAGAGTTTCTTGGGTTTAACAAGTTATTATACAAGGTTTGTGGAAAGTTTCTCTTCCATTGTTGCCCCATTGACTAAGCTGACTCAAAACAAAGTGAATTTTATATGATTGGATACTTGTAAGATTACTTATGAGAAGCTAAAAAATAAGTTAACTTTGGCTCCAGTTTTGACCCTGCCCAAGGGTACCGATAGTTTTGTTTTTTGTTGTGATGCTTTTTGGGTAGGACTGGTTTGTGTGTTGATGTAGCATGGTAAGATGGTTACATATACTTCTACGCAGTTGAAGGTTCATCAAAAGGAACTACCCAACACATAATTTGGAGTTGTTGGCTGCCGTCTTTGCTTTGAAGATTTGTCGTCATTACTTGTATGAGGTTCATGTTGACATCTTCTTGGACTGTAGGAGTTTACAATATCTGTTCACTCAGAAGGATTTGAATCTTAGGCAAAGAAGGTGGATTGAGTTGCTCAAGGATTATGACATGAGTCTTCATTATTATCTAGGTAAAACTAATCTGGTTGCTGATAGTCTTAGTACGTTATCTAAGGGAAGCTTATCTTATATGTATGGGAAAAAGTGAGAAATAGTGAAAGATATTCACCGGTTGGTTAATCTTGGAGTTCGCCTCCTGGACTCTGTGGATAGTGTTGTGATGGTGCACAAGGTGGTGAAGTTATCTTTAGGCTCCGAGGTGATAGAGATACAAGTCTTGGACACTATATTGATGCAGATCAAGGTTGATCTGGGTCACCAAAAGGTGATAGATTTTGAGATTGGTGGTGATGGTATCTTGAGGTACCAAGGGAGATTGTGTGTTCCCGATGTTGATGGGATGCAAGAAAGAATCTTCGCTGAAGCTCATGAGTCGAGGTATACTATTCATATCGGTTCGACGAAGATGCACCATAACTTGAAGAAGATCTATTAGCGGAGTAATATGAGGCGCAATGTGGCTAATTTTTTGGCCAAGTGCATAGTTTGTCAGGAAGTGAGAGTGGATAAATTGAGGCTATGGGTTGTTCTAAGAAATCGAGTTGCCTATGTAGAAGTGGAAGGTAATTAATATGGATTTTTTATGTGTTTTCCATGGACTCATGGAAAATTTGATTTAATTTGGGTCATCGTCTATAGGATTACTAAGTCTGCTCACTTCTTACCGGTGAGGAACAATTTCTCATAAGGAATATGCCAACTTGTCCATTAAAGAGACAATTAGGTTGCATAATGATTTGATGTGACACCCCAAATCTGGTACCCGAAACGCTACACGGTGCTTCTGACCCGAAAGGACCACAAGCTAACCCTTGACTGATATCTGTGCCTGTATACTGCAAGATATACTGTATAATGTGGAAACATAAACTGAAAGACCATAAGGTTCAAACTGTAACATAATCTCTGATAAAATATAACATCTGGGATGGGGTACAAATGCCAAAAACAAAATGGTCTAAACATACTGTAGTCTAAAAAGTCTCTAAAATATAACTATCTGAATAAGGAGATGATGGGGCATGTCCCCAACTAACTCCAACTAATCAACTAATTAATGAGATAATAAAGAAATGATTATGTCCTCGAAAGATGAGGAATCACTGCTAACTCTGAATGTGGAGACTAGAATGCTACTGATGCTTTGGAGCCTGTGCTTCTAAACCTATGGTAGAAGACACCATAGCACAAATGTGTCAGTACTTTGAATGTACTGGTATGCATGTGAGGTAGGCTGAATGCAAAGGGTTTATATACATGCTCTAAACTATCTGACTGAGTAATATGTATGTGAGAATACTTGCATGAATATATAATAATTGTTACTAGGGTTGTGATAACATGATTACTGAGTCTGAGTACTGATAACATGAGATACTAATAACTGTATAACTGAAATAACTGATACTCAGCGACCGTATCTGACAGTCTAGTTTTTGATAGAACTAGCTAAGTTTCATACTATTCTGAATTGACTGTATCTGACAGCCCTAAATTCTATAAAACTATCTAACTTTTATTACTGAGACTGAATGACTGTATCTAACAGTCCTGATTCTGCAACCAAAACTGTGGGAAGTAGTCATCTAACTAACATGCCCCTAATGCTCTATTATGGCTGAGTTGGGGTCCAATTTGTAACCCCAAATAGAAGAGTGTCAATACTGCGCCACTGGTAAGGATAATCTATGAGTAACCCTTATATAAAAGGTAACTATAGTGATAACAGTGGGAACCCTCATATAACAGGTTAAGACACCTCATCTACCTTCATATAATAGGCTATGATGTCTCAACCTATGTTGGCTACATAGTTCTGGAATGCAAGGATTACTTCTAAGAATGACACCCTCATATAACAGGTGAGTTCCCATCCTTGGGTTCACTCGGTGCTAATTCCTACTCCCATCTAAATAGACACTGAACATGATTAACCGAACTGGACTAGACTGAATTCATGGTGTTCCGTTAACTGACGGAATACTATTGAGATTACTAAATTACTGAGCTTTCTGAGTCACATAACTGACTGGGTTCTATGGACCATGGCTTGATTGAGGATATCATGAAAACATGACACTAAATCTAGGCACACAACTATATTTTTTGGTACAAGTACCCCAAGGACTCGATGGAATGAAGCTGATAAGGCATGACATTATTGAATACATGACCAACATCAACAATCCATAATATACTAGGTTGAGTTATTTCATGGGAATTTGATTATCATAGCTTGGTACGTGACAAAGATAGCATGTATACATAGCATAATTTCATAAGGCTAACTCATGATCTATCCCACAAGCAATTTGAATACATAAGAATAGCATAAAAGTCATTTTGAACATAAGGTTAAAGCATACATTGTCATTTGGGTCACAGTTTTACTATAGTGCATAATTTCAATCCCTTTAGGCATTGTATCAAACACCATACATGCACAACTTAAGGCATAGGTGAAATCATCAAATTTCATAAATCATAAACCACCAAATTCATGGACTTCAATTTATATGCTAATGTAGTTTTTCATAATTTCACATAAGGATCCCAACATGGGAATCAAACAACAACCATCACATAACTTGAGAAACCCACAACATAATAATCATGATTCATAATTTAAAATAGGGTTCTTGAGCTTTACAGATGAAAGGAATCCACAAATCAACACAACACATACCTTAGTTCTTGATTTAGCGAAGATTGATGGAAAGATTTTCTTGAAATTGAATCCCCAATTAAAACCGTAGTTTGTTCTACAGAGAAATTTGAGCGAAACTAGTATATTTTGGGTTAAGAATGGCTAAATCACGTGTTATTGGGTTTAAAAAGGATTGGAAAATTGACCCTTTTAACCTTGGATATGTATTTTAAAATTGGTGAAAATTTCCCACCCTGGACCCTTAGAGTGACGTGGCGCTTTCGGGCTGTGTCACTGGAATTTGACAATTGGAAAATAGGAGAATGGTGCAATGACGAGTCATCGTGTTGCCACTTCATTTGTGACTTGGAAGTTTGGCATGACGCAGAGAAATCACATTGGGACACTGGAAAAAAGGACAATTGTCGTTTTATCTTGTGGCGTGGCGTGCCACTAACCAATATGGAGCTCTTTTATGACAGGAACTTAAAATAATCATAACTTTTTACCCGATTATCGGATTTGGGTAATTTTATATTGATAGAAAGCTTATTAAATGTAACATATCAGTGGCAATATTAGGAGATGCCTTAGATTCCTGATGGATGGCAAGATAATAAATACGGTTCTAACCAGTATCGGTATTAAAAGTAGTACCCTTTTGCATAGGTGCTGAAGAAGTAGAAATTGGAACCTTATTAGCCCTTGTGGCTACTCTACCCGCAGGATAGTTCTTCTGTATACACCCATGCTGACCGCAAATTAAACACAAATTCCTTCCCTCATAAAAATAACCATGGTGCATCCGTCGATAGAATCAACAAGAAGGGTGTGATGGAGTTTACTAAGCTCTGCTAGCCTGGGTCTGGATACTCTGGGCCTTAATCTAATTGTCAGCCTAAAAGTGCCCATCTATAGATGGCTTAGGATATAGAGAACTAACCTACCATAGAATAGGAACCTGAATTTACCTAAGCCTTCTTTTTGACCCACTTTCTACCATCTCCACCACTAGTTTGTTGACCTCCTCAATGTTCTGAATACCTAAACTTCTTAGTCTACCTCTCTAGCATTTCCTTGTATTTCTTTTTTTCATCTTCAACCTACTGTATATACACCATCAACCGATATATATCCACATCATTATTCATTATCGCTGCCTTACACTTTAGTACCAGGTCCTGAGACAACCCTAAAGAAAACTTCCTCATTCATGCCCTAATACTGGACATAATCTCCGGGGCATAACAATACAAATGGTGGAACTTCAAAACATACTACTTTATAATCATCTTTCCTTGCTTTAAGTTGACTAACTTCTTAGCTTTAGCCTCTTTCAAATCTCGAGAAAAGAAATGATCAAGGAAAGTATTGGGAAATTTCTCCCATATAGTCTTGTCAGCATCATCACCCCTCGATTTCTCCCACTCCTCACTCCATTGGTATTCCACATACTTCAACTTATATATGACAAACTCCATACCCTCCATATATGTAGCATGCATAAACCTAAATATATTTTCCATTTTATAAACAAACCCTTAAGGATCCTCCTCAACCTTAGAGCCTATAAAGGTCAGAGGATTTAACCTTATAAACTAATCAACTCTACGACCTCAGAAGATGGAGCAACAAAACCAACACGATCAGGATGAAGAGACTAAAAAGTCTCCAACTGAGTTAATTATGAATAGATCAACAAAATTTGACATAACAAATGTATATTTTGGGGTGCTGGGGCATAAATATCATTAACCTGAGAATCTGGATAAGTATTGGCAGGGACTGGTGAAACTTCACATGGGCAGCCGGAGTAGGGGCCCTAGACTGGATTTGTACTCTATAAGTAGAATAAATTCTCTCCATATTATTCTTTAGGGGGATAATGGAGTTTTTGTAAGCATTAGATCTCCAGGGAGGCATGATCTAAAATGCAGGAAAATAAAATTAGAGGATATTTTAAGACCTCACACTCGATAGCCTAAAAAATAGATCACAAAAATAGGAAAATATTCTGAAATTCCAATGAAATGGGGGTGGTCTCTGGTCCTCGGTGGACTTGAGATGCCCGTCATGGCCAGGCCTTTGTTTGAGCCGTGACAAAGTTGGTATCGGAGCCTAGGATTGGTGTTATTAGATGTCCACCAAGCCGTGTCAAGTAAATTCTCTTTTATGGGTGCAGTGCACCACACTTGTACAGGATAAGCTATGAGATATTTAGGAATATTTTTTTTCTTGTAGTTCTATTTTGGATAATAGAGTCTTAGCTCTGAAAATCTCCTCTAATTCCCCATATGTTCGCTTTTTAAATCACTTTTCAAATCATGCCTCCTAGAAGATCTTATGTTTGTGAAAACTGTTTTGTCCAGTCTAAGTACAATGTCAACGGAGCTCGTTCTACTTATGGAGTTTAGACCTGATCAGAGCTCCAAATCCTGATTATACTGCTGCTCATGGAGTTCTACCGGTTTCCCCTATCCCTCCTCAAACACCTCAAGCTGATGTGTCTAATGTTGAGTTTTACCCATTGATCCATTTTCTTACCCAATTGGTGGCCTCTCAGACTGAGTGTGTTACTTCTATTTCTCCATCTTTTAAGGTCAGCAAAGTTGGCCAATTTATGAGGTTGAGTCCTCCAAATTTTATTGTTTTGAGAGTTGAAGATCCTAAAAATTCCATTGACGAGATGGAGAAGATTTTTTATGAGATGCATGCTACTGATGTGGACTGTGTGGAGTTTGCTGCTATCAGTTGAAAGATATAATGTATCAGTGGTATTAAGAGTGGGATTAGTCTAGGGGTGATGTGCTGAGTTTGATTTGTGAAATATCCTCTCTAGTGATTTTCTTAATCTCTTCTTTCCTCAGGAGTTAACGGAGGCAAAGGCTAAGGAATTCATTAATTTGAAGCAAGGAAGGATTATAATAAAAGAGTATGCCTTAAAGTTTCATCAACTGTGGCATTATGCTCCTGAGTTTGTATCTAGCATGAGGGATATAATGAGGAAGTTTACTTTTAGATTATCCCGTGATTTGATTTTGGAGAGCAAGGTTATATTGTTTAACAAGAATATGGATATCTATAGATTTGTGATTTATAAGAAACAAGTGGAAGAGAAAAAGAAGAAGCAAGTAGAGATGAGTAAAACATAGAATAAGAAGTTTTGATATTTAAACCATAGTGGAGGTCAGGAGTAGAGTGGTAGATATGGTAGGAAATGGTGTAAGAAGATGTTCGGTAATTCTTATTCCTATTCTATGGCTAGTGCCCCATACCTTAATCTATTTAGTAATCGTCCCTTTTAGAAAAATAGTGGGTGTAAGGCACAAGGTCCCCAATCTTAGGCCAGTGTGGCCCAGTCAGCTCCATCCTATCCCTCTTTTCATTTTTTTGGTCAGGTGCATCGTGGGGTTTATGACCAGGGGAGAAATTAGTGTTTTAGTTATGGTCAGATTGGTCACATACAATAGGATAGTTCTTTTAGGGTTGATTTTGGATAAATAACGTCCCTGTTGATACCTCTTCAACTCCTACACCAACATGTGCCACTTTAGGTTTTGGCATTGGTCGGATTTGCATTTATGCTCTTGCCACCCGCTAGGAAATTGAGGCATCTCCTGATATTGTAATCGATATGTTGCAACTCTTTTCTCATGATGTGTATTGTCTTCTTGATCTTGGGTTTACTCTATCTTATGTGACCCCTTATGTGGCTATTAATTTTGGCCTTGGTCTTTTGTATTCTGATACCATTTCTGTGTCCACCCTAGTAGGTCACTCTATTATGGCTAAAATAGTTATGGGGGTTGTGTGGTATCTATATATGGTAGGGAGACATTAGTGGATCTGATAGAGTTGGACATGTTAAATTTTAATGTGATTTTAGGGATAGATTGGTTGCATTCATACTATGTGTCTCTTGATTGTTAGACCTGAAGGGTTAGTTTCCAATTCCCAAATGAGCCGACGATGGAGTGGAAAGGTTGTTCCCTTGTTCCTAAGGGAAGGTTCATTTCTTATCTTAGAGCCCAAAATTGGTTTTCAATAGGTGTCTCTACAATTTAGTGCATGTTAAGGTTTTAAGATCCAAAGGTCCTTCATTTCAATCGGTCCATGTGGTCTATGAGTTTTCTGAGGTGTTTCTTGATGATCTTCCTGGTGTTCCTCCCGATAGGAAAATTGATTTTGGGATTGATCTTCTTTCAAACACTCATCCTATATCCTTCATTTCTTAAAAAATAGCTCGAGTAGAGTTGAAAGAACTTAAGAAGTAGTTGAAAGATCTTCTAGATATGGGTTTTATCTGCGCTAGTATTTCTCCCTGGGGTGCTTTGATTCTCATCGTGCATAAAAAAAATAGGTCCCTTCGGATGCGTATAGATTATTACTAGTTGAATAAGGTTATTGTAAAGAATAAGTACCCTCTTCCTAGGATTAATAATTAATTTGACCATCTTTAAAAAGTAAAGTACTTCCGCAATATCAATCTTTGATCGGGTTACCGCCAGTTGAAGATTAGGGAAGTGGATATCCCTAAGATTGCTTTTCATACTCGGTACGGAAATTTTGTGTTTTTGGGGATGTCCTTTGGTTCGACTAACTCCCCGGTGCATTCATGGATCATATGAATTGGATATTTCCTAAGTTTCTGGATTTATTTTTCATTGTGTTTATTGATGATATTATGGTATATTCAAAGAGTAAGGTGGATCATGACAATCACCTCCGTATAGTGTTAGAAACCCTTAAGAAACGACGACTTTATGCTAAATTATCTAAGTGCGATTTCAACTAAATACGGTAACTTAACTCGGTCATGTTTTTTTGAGTAAAGAGATCATGGTGGATCTATAAAAAGTTACAGTGGTTATGAAGTGACCTAGACCCACGACTCCAACTAATATTCAGAGTTTCTTAGGTTTATTAGGTTATTATAGAAGGTTTGTGGAAAGTTTCTTTTCCATTGTTGCCCCATTGACTAAGCTGACTCAAAGCAAAGTCAAGTTTATATGGTTGGATGTTTGTAAGGGTAGTTATGAGAAGTTAAAAGATAAGTTAACTTTGGCTCTGGTTTTGACCCTGCCCGAGGGTACCGATAGTTTTGTTGTTTATTATGATGCTTTTTGGGTAGGACTAGTTTGTGTGTTGATTCAACATGGCAAGGTGGTTACATATGCTTCAAGACAGTTGAAGGTTCATCAAAAGGAACTATCCGACATATGATTTAGAGTTGTTGGTTGCGGTCTTTGCTTAGAAGATTAGTCGTCATTACTTGTATAGGGTTCATGTTGACATCTTCTTAGACCATAAGAGTTTACAATATGTGTTCACTCAGAAGGATTTGAATCTTAGGCAAAGAAGGTGGCTTGAGTTTCTCAAGGATTATGACATGAGTCTTCATTATCATCTAGGTAAAGCTAATCTGGTTTTTGATACTCTTAGAAGGTTTTCTAAGGGAAGCTTATCTCATATGGATGGGAAGAAGTGAGAAATAGTGAAAGATATTCACTGGTTGGGTAATCTTAGAGTTCGCCTCCTGGACTATACAAATGGTGTTGTGATGGTGCACAAGGTGGTGAAATTATCTTTAGGCTCTGAGGTGATGCAGAAACAAGTCTTGGACTTTATATTGATATAGATCAAGGTTGATGTGGGTCACCAAAAGGTGATGGCTTTTGAGACTAATGTTGATGGTATCTTGAGGTTCCAAGGGAGATCGTGTGTTCCCGATATTGATGGGATGCAAGAAAAAATCTTGGCTGGAGCACTTAAGTTGAGGTATACTATTTATCTCGGTTCAATAAAAATGTACGATTACTTGAAGGAGATCTATTGGCTAAGTAATATGAACCGCAATGTGGCTAATTGTTTGGCCAAGTGCATGGTTTGTCAGCAAGTGAAAGTTGAGCAAGTGAGGCCGTGGGTTATTTTAAGAAATTGAGTTGCCTATTTAGAAGTGGGAGGTGATTAATATGGATATTTTTATGGGTCTTCCATGGACTCGTGGACAATCTGATTCAATTTGGGTCATTATGTATAGGATCTCTAAGTCTTCTCACTTCTTACCGGTGAGGACAAATTTCTCTTCTAAGGAATATGCCAAGTTGTCCATTAAAGAGATATTAGGTTGCATCGTTCTTTGATGCTACACGGTGCTCATGACTACAAAGGACCACAAGCTAACCCATAACTGATATTTATTTCTGTATACTGCATCATATACTGTATAATTCGCTAACATAAACTGAAAGGCCATAAGGTTCAAACTATAACATAGATAAAATATAACATCTGGGATGGGGTATAAATGCCCAAAACAAAACTGTCTAAACATACTATAGT
The DNA here is from genome assembly GCA_030864225.1 of Capsicum baccatum var. pendulum. Classification (NCBI taxonomy): domain Eukaryota; kingdom Viridiplantae; phylum Streptophyta; class Magnoliopsida; order Solanales; family Solanaceae; genus Capsicum; species Capsicum baccatum. The sequence continues at coordinate 90,196,852 of CM061561.1, forward strand.
CTGAAAAGCCTCTAAAACATATATTTCTGAATAAAGAGATGGTGTGACATGTCCCCAACTAAATCCAACTAATCAACTAATAAATAAATGATCATGTCCTCGAAAGATGAGGACTCACTGCTAACCCTAGCTACGGATACTGGAATGCTACTGATGATTTGGAGCTCGTTATTCTGAACCTATGGTATGAGACACCATAGAGCAAATGCATCAGTACTTTGAATGTACTGGTATGCATGTGAGTTAGACTGAATGCAAAGGGCTTATATGCATGATCTATACTAACTGACTGAAAAATATGTACGTGAGAATACTTGCATGAATACATAATAACTATAACTAGGGTTGTTATAACATGATTGCTAAGTCTGAGTACTGATAACTGTACAACTTAAATAACTGATAACAACTGTATTTGATAGTCTAGTTTCGGATGGATCTAGTTGAGTTTTGTACTATTCTGATAGTATCTGACAGCCCTAAATTCAGTAGAACTATCTGAGTTTATGAATTTCAATTTATATGCTAACACAGTTTTTCATAATTTCACATAAGGATCCCAACATGGGAATCAAACAACAACCATCACATAACTTGAGAAACCCACAACATAATAATCATGATTCATAATTTAAAATAGGGTTCTTGAGCTTTATGGATGAAAGGAATTCATAAATCAACACAATGCATACTTTAGTTCTTGATTTAGTGAAGATTGATGGAGAGATTTTCTTGAAATTGAATCCCTAATTGAAACCCTAGTTTGTACTTGAGAGAAAATTAAGAGAAACTATTATATTTTGGGTGAATAATAGCTAAATCACGTGTTATTGGGTTTAAATAGGGGTGGGAAATTGACCCTTTTAACCTTGGACACGTATTTTAAAATTGGTAAAAACTTTCTGACTTAGACCCCTGGCGCGACACGGCGCTATCACAACGTGTCACTAGAATTTGACAATTGGGAAATAAGGGAATGGCGCGACATGGAGCCATTATGTTGCCACTTTATTTATGACCTGGAAGTTTGCCACGGCGTAGAGAAATCATGCTGGGACACTTGTAAAAGGACAATTGCCATTTTATCTTATGGCACGGCGCGCCACTTACCAATATGGAGTTGTTTTACTACAGGAACTTGAAATAGTCATAACATTTTACCCGATTATTGAATTTGGGCAAATCTTATATTTGATGGAAAGCTTATTGAATTTTCCAAATGATAAAAAGTGAAAATATTGAAAATTCCTCATGGAATAGACATTATTCAATTTTGAAACTAATACTTGAAATTCTTGGGATGAAATTAGTTAAGAAACTTTTGGGTATTACATTTGATTTCCATCATCTTTTGATTGAGGTACGAAGTTCTTGTTTTATTTTTGCTATTTCTTTTAGAGAGGTTTGAGAAATAAGGTGAGCCTTATTGTGGATTTCCACCCTCAGACGGATAGACAAGCAGAGAGGATGATTCAGACTTTGGAGGATATGTTCAGGTCTTGTATGATCGATATTGGTGATAGTTAGGTTGACCATTTTCCTCTCATTGAATTTGCATATAATAATAGCTATCATTTAAGTATCGAGATGTCTCTTTCTGAGGCTCTTTATGGTAGGAGGTGTGGGCATCCTATTGGGTAGTTTGAGGTTTCTGAGAATAGGTTGTATGGTCCCGACTTGGTTCACCAAGCTATAGAGAAGGTTAAGGTAATTTAGGATAGACTTAGAACCTCCCAAATCCACTAAAAGTCCTATGTAAATATGAAGCATAGTTAGTTGGAGTTTGAGGTGGATGATTTGGTGTTCTTCAAGGTCTCTCCCATGAAGGGAGTAATGCAGTTTGGAAGAAAGGGAAAACTTATCCCTCATTATCTTGGTCCATACCGAATTTTAAGGTGAGTGGGCAGTGTGGCTTTTGAGTTGGAATTGCCTTCGAGTTTGGGATATATCCATCTGGTCTTTCATGTGTTGATATTGAAGAATTGCGTAAGTGATCCTTCATTGGTTGTTCCGTTGGAGATTATTAGAGTTTTGGAATCCTTGTCTTATGAGAAAGCCCCAGTTGAGATCTTGGATAGATAGCTCAATCGATTGAGGACTAAAGACGTGACTTTGGTGAATATTCTTTGGCAGAACAAAAAATGCGAGGAAGCTAATTGGGAAACTGAAGAGGACATGTAGTCCTAATACCATTCTTGTTCCATGTTTTGGATAATCGTGCTTAAGGTATGTGTTAATCTAAACATCTTTGTTTTCTACCTTTGTTATAGAAAATTGTGATTTTCTTGACATCTTTGTTTTCTATCTTTGTTAAAGGTAAGTGTGGGCGTGTTACTGTGTATATCATGCCAAAGAATTCCTTGACCCATCATTCAAGGATAAAAGATCCTAAGGGGGAGAATAAAATGCCCCAAGTGTTGTTCCCGGAGAAATCTCTGAGCCTTGAGCTCACTGCCTAGATAACAACTCTCCTTATAAGTCATAAGATCTTCATAGAAGTCATATTGACTCGAATCATAGGCCAATATCATAGGCCAACCAGTTTATATGTCAAACTTTCTTCCCTGACAAAGACTAGATTCTACGAGTCATAGTGACTCTATTAGAGTCGTTATGAGTAAATTGTAGGGTGACCAGTGAGTTACCCAAATGGTTCTGTCTTGGATATGACTTATTCCCTACAAGTCATAGGGTCACTTGAAGAGTCGTATGAGGTGATTTGTAGGATCAGTAGAGTGTGTGTACCCTAGAAACTATCTTGACTACGACTCATGGTGACGAGTTATTATGTCACATTACGAGTAGCAAAGTAACCCGTAGTCACTAGGGATGATTTTTCAGTTATTAATTAAGGGAAGTTTGGATATTTCCCCTTTTCCCCACCTGTGACCCACGGCCATAAAACACCTTTGGGGTATTATTTTCACCCCTTAGCAAATCAAAGCACATTCTCTTATCTCTAAAATTCTCTCAAGAAAAAGCACTTAGGGCTTCTCAAGGTTGGCAATCTAAACTCCCAAGGGTTGATTTCTCTCCATAAATATTGTTATCTTAGGCATGTTACACTTCCCCAATTCTCAATTTATGAAAATAATGTGTTTTACTTGGTTTAAATTGTATGTATTTGAATGTGGGTTTGGTTATGGTTTAGGGTTTAGACATGGTTGATTCTTAAATTATTTTTCCATGATTTATTATACATTGTTTAAGCTTTATTAATGGCTTTAAACTTGTAGGGTGCATGGTAAGGGTGAAAATACTAAGGGGCAATGGTTTTCCCCAAATTGGAGTTTTGAAATTGGAATTGGAATTGGTTTTGAATAATTGGGTTCCCTTAAGCCACTTGTGTAAATGGCTATAAATTATGAAATTGTCACTTGGTTTGACTTAGACATCTATGTCATTGCATTGCATAAAAGTTAAACAATGAAGATGGTTTTTAAAGCCTTGTTGGCTATGATTTTATCAACAACTACCTCACCATCTATGGATTTGCCCACAGATGGGCCAGGTAATATCTTACCACTCCTAGTGGTAATCACCACACATGAGCCATCATTTCACAGATTCTGAACCGTATCACATGGTAATGTTTCACTTATTCTCTGGTTGAATGTAGTGGAAAGTTGGCTCATCCGCTGCTCCAACTGTTTGATGGCAGTGGAGTATGAGTGCACCAACTGACTGATGGATGTCAGATCGGTCTTCATGGTGGTTACACCAGAGTTGGTGGCCTCAACTCCCATAAAAAATTTCTCTATTATGTCCTCCATGGACATCTTTCTAGAGCTAGTTACAGAAGCTTCCCAATTTCTAGGAGGAACATATAAAACAATCATGTCATTATTCCTTCTCCAGTTTCCTTGCACCCTATCTTTGTAACCAGGCTTATCATAAATGTTTTGACCTTGATTCCCTTCGCTATTACCTCAGAAACCTCGTTGATTATTAATATAATTATCCTTTTCTTCAGGTTTCACATCTACTCGGTCTTGAGATGTTACAACTTTAACTTTCTTAGTCTTCCCTAACAATAAGTGCTTGGTGAGAAAGTCCATCTGAATCTTTAGATGGTCAATGTCTTGATCCTTCTCCTTATCTCTCCTGCATTGTTCAGCAGACATACCAACATAAATAGTGGGTCTTGCTACCATAAAATCCATGGTATATTAAGCCCAACTCTGTTTGGTCATCCTATTTAGCATATCTGAGGCATCTTGAAAAGACAGATCAACAAATGAAACACCAGTAGTATTATCTACAATCGGCTTTGTTACAGAGTTCAAGGCCCTGTATAAAGTCTCCATCAAGTTTAGGTCCGTCATATTGTTGTTCGAACACTATGTTAGCTTCTTATTAAATCTTTCCTAAGTCTCATGCAAAGCTTCAGTAGGAAGTTGTCTAAAATTACGTATTTTGTCCCTTAATTGTACCCTCCTGGAGGGTGGAAAAAACCGTTCTAGGAACGCTTCTTTTAATTTCCTCCAGTAGGTGATCGAATCAGGCATAAGCTCATTCAGCCTTAATGTTGCCTCCCCAGAAAGCCACAAAGGGAACAACCTCAACCGGAGAGCATTCTGGCACACTCCTGGGATATCAAAAGATTTGCAAATGGTGACAAAATTCACCAGATGCAGGTTCGGATCATCCCCAGGAAGGCCACCAAAAAACCCCTTCAAATTAAGGAGTTGGATCATAGTACTCGTAATGTTGAACTTGATTCCAGGTGCCAATGGTTGAGGAATAATTTCACCCGTTACATCTGACCCATCTATGTCATCATCATCATTATTCAGATTATACTAGACCGGATGGTACTCTTGTCTTCTTTGGAATGGACGATTCGGGTTAAGATTATATAGCATTTCTGCAGCTATCTGCTCTGTACGCCTTGGGTTACCAGGGTTCGATCACTCCTCATCCACTAAATCTTAATCCTTAGAGTTTGGATGTCGTCCATGTTGCCTGATATATTGCACATTCACCTGAGCTCTAGCTAAGGCTACCAGTCTGTCAGCCTCTTGTTGTTTTGCCATTCTTCCTATTCATTGCGGTTACGGATTTAGTGGTAATAATATTTCTCTGGAACTTCTGGTACTTGGCATACACTATAAAATCCTACAAATAAACAAACACAACAAATAAACGTAAATCTAGTAAACTTAACTAATATTCAATTAACGCATACAAACTTTAGCTTACAACCATATTCCCCGGTAACGACGCCATTTTTTATAACGCTCAAATTACACTCTTGAATGGCTGAAAGAAATCCTTGTCAGTATAAAACCAAACTAGGTTGGGGTCGAATCCCACAAGGAATATGGTGTGAACTTAAGTTGTTTACGATTTAATCCACTAATAGTTTAATATTTCTGAAATGGGGGGTTTAGGTTTAACAAGTTGTTGTTTGTCACTTTACTTTTGGTGTTTGTAAATCAAGAGTTTATGAAATAACCAGAATTATGTTCACTAGGGCTTCGATACATGACAAATGCTAAAAGTGGTTCAAGATTCTCACGGTGGTTAGGATAACAAGCTATCTGCATCGATGTTATGCTTAAATGTCTCTCGACCTACTTAAGCGTTTAGTTCCCTAATCCTTTCGGACTTAGAAAATTTCTATTTACTGCCTAGATTTTACCTCAGGTTAACCAACCTTGTTACAACACTGATTATTAAACAATGTATTTCCGAGTCCCTGTTGATAATTCACTTCCTACTATATTTCATTTCTTTCTTAAAAAAATCAAAACAGGTGTGTCTACTGTTTGAAACCAACAGACATTAATTAAAACTTCAGAATTATCGAGAAATCCTACCACCTTTCAAATCTTGAATACTTAGCACCTCATCAAGACTTAACCCTAGATCCCATAACTCAGGTTAATGGAGTTTATCCCCTCATGATGTGACGAACGAAACACATAATTGAATTTATGATTTGAAAGTTAAACTTACAGAGATGAATAATAACTAGTGAATCATAGATTAGATCCTAAAGGAAAAATCCCAAAATACTAATAATAATCTCTCAAAAATAATTGTGTTGTTAAAGTTAAGAAGTAACGAGAGAAAATATCAAAATATGTTGTCCAAAACTCAAGGTGTCGACCTTGTGCGGGATAACAATAATAATAATAATAATAATAATAATAATAATGTCTAGAAAACCCTAAAACAAAGCTTTAAATAGCTTACCCTAAATAAGGAAACAAATTAATAAAAATCATAAATCCTTCGGATTAGTCGACGACATTTTTGATAGCTTATCAGGAAGCTGACGACTTATCACAAATATCGTTAGCTTTTTCAATTTTGGCTCTTCCTGCTTAAGGCTGACAATAAACTTGATAACCTATCAGCTATGTGACGGACCATCACAAAATTTCGTCAAGGCTTTGCTTCAGTTCTCCTTCGCTGCCTTAGGCTGACGACATTCTTGATAACTTATTAGACCCTTGATGGCTTATTACAAAATGTCATCACAACTTCCACTTTAGGCCAATTATCTGTCTACTGATGATGACCAACCTGATAGCTTATCACAAGGCTTATCACAAAATGTCGTCAGAACTTCCACTTTACGCCAATTCTTTGTCTACTGATGATGGCCAACCTGATAGCTTATCATAGGGCTAACAACTTATCACAAATGTCGTCAGCCACACTTGTCTTTAGATTTTTTCAAATTTCAACTTCTTTGCTTCATTTCATGTTAGTTTTCTATCATATCAGCTTAAACTAAAAAATCAAACATAAACTAATAAAAAATAACTAAAGTTGCTCAAGAACTTGCAATTATTTAGAGTTAAAAGCCTCAAATGTGTTAGCATATGCTCACACATCAACACCCTCAACTTAAAACAATTGCTTATCCTCAAGCAACCAGAACATAACTAAGAGAATACAAAGTATAATTTGGCAGCTAACTACTAATATTGGTTCAGAATAATTTCACCCTATCCAATGTCAGTCAATTTACAACTCACTGTTGATGATTTGAAAAACAACCATGCAACTCACAAGCATAAAGATACAGCAAAAATTCAGCAATAACAATCATGCCATACAAAGATCACACTATCAAACAAGTTGGTGACTTAGCTGCATACCCAATGTGCCCTTACAACAAAGAAATCCCTTTTTCACTCATATCAGAATTCAAATACATAAACATAGGGATAATCACAAGTCTCACTCTCAGAATGAAGTTCCAAACACTACATGTTAAATGCCATAGGCTTTCCCTTATAGTCAGTACCCAAATATTCAGGTAGGTTAGTTAGGATCACTTTAGGGATTTTCTTAGGCTTGTAATGTAGGATAAGGGTCGGTATGATATTCATGGATATTTTAGAGTGACTATGCCTCCTTGACACTACACTAAACTCTTAGGGTTTCACTTCTAAACCTTTTTTTCTTCCTCTTCTTTTATTGATCACACATGCTCAATATGGATGCGGTCTTTTCAATCATCATATTATATTTTTATCATCTTTAACACAGCTTTTTCTTTTCTTATTCCTTTTTCACTGCACCCAACTTTTTATTATTTTCTCTTATTCTACCTCTATTCATACTCATTTTGCATCACACACCCCTATGATACCCACCCTTAACTTAGGCTGTTTTGCTGAGTCAAGGTGCATAGTGTCCAAGGAAGACCAGGGCCAAAATAGGTTCATTGCGAGGTAAATGGAAAGGTGAGAGATTTCACAGAAAGAAACAAGCATATAGGCTCAAATCAGGGATCAAGGGATATTAATCACATTGGGAAGGTCATTTAGGCTAAAAGTGGGTTACAATCAAAAATGGCCTATAATCCTTTCCTAACCCCTATCCTACAACCTAGGCAGGACTAACAGGGCAAGTTCTAGATTCGGCACACAACCAGAGCTGAGTAAGACCTCACATACACGTAGCACACAAGTACATCACATATCACTACTTATCCAATTCATACAATTTGATCAGCAAAAATCATCAAGTCGCCAGACTAATGCCATAAAAAAATGCACCGCAGTCACAGATGAATGCAATTCACACAGTTATAAACTCAGATCAATGGAAAGGTGCTCAAATGTCACAAAACAATCTAACTTCCTCAAGTACCTGTATTACTCTAAATTATCCACCAAAAATTGTTACAACAACATCTTACCCTACACTTTAAACTTCAAATTAAAAATAAAGCTAAACTAAGGGATAGATTATGCCTAGAATGGATTAATTCCAGGGTTCATGGATTGCCTCCCATGTAGTGCCTAATTTAACATGTGGCACGACTCATATATCTTGATTACTTTAGACTTCATCGAGATAGATAATGGTGATACTTTTCATTGATTCTTTTTTACCAATTAAAGCTTGACACGTTGCCTATTTACCTTGAAGGTACTGCCGTCATCGTTATCAAGTTCCACTACTCCAGATGAGTAAACTTGGCTAACTTTAAAAGGGCCTGACCACTTAGATTTCAGCTTACCTTGGAACAATTTGAGTCTGGAATTGAACAGAAGCACCATATCACCCTTTTGGAAGTCTCATTTCTCTATTCTCCAATCATGGTATTTTTCCATCTTTTTTTTATAAAGATCTTATCATTCATATTCCCTGAAACAGAATTCATCTATCTTATTTAGTTGTCCCAATCTTAGCTCTGCTACCTCCTTCCAATTCAAATTCAGCCTTTTGAGTGCCCATAAGGCTTTGTGCTCCAGCTCTATTCATAGGCGGCAAGCTATTCCATAAACCAACTAAAATAGTGAGATGCCAATGGGTGTCTTGAACGTAGTCTGATATGCCTACAGGGAATCATCGAGATTTCAAGACCAATCTTTCCAGCTAGCATTCACCATTTTGGCTAAGATGGATTGAATCTCTCAATTTAACACCTCCACTTGCCCACTGGTTTGTAGGTGGTATAGAGTAGCTACTCGGTGCTGTTTCACCCCATATTTTGCTGAAGCTTCTCAAAATAGTTTGTTACAAAAATGAGATCCTCCATCGCTTATAATAGTACATGGTACTCAAAAGCGAGAGAAGATGTTCTTTTTGAGAAATGCAACAACCCTCTTCCCATCATTATCAAACAATGCTATAGGTTTGATCCATTTCCAGACGTAGTCAATAGCAACTAAAATATATTTCATCCCATACGATCTTACGAAAGGACCCATGAAATTAATTCCTCAGACATCAAACAATTCCACTTCAAGAATCTTAGTCAAGGGAATTTCATGTATGTTGGAGATTGACCCCTGCCTCATACATTGGTCACATTTCAGTACGAACTCGTGGGCATCCTTGAAAAATGTTGGCCAGTAATAGGCACTCTGCAACACCTTCCTAGTCATTTGATGCCTGTATGGTGACACCCAACTGAGAAAGCATGACATGCTTCCATTAACCATAATACATCTACTTTTGGTACGCATCTCCTTATAATATTATTCGCATACCACCGAAAAAGATATGGTTCTTCCCAAAAGTAATGAGTCACATCATGCAAGAATTTCTTTCTTTGATGAAAAGAATGGTTTTCTAGGATGACCTCACTCATAACATAATTTGCATAATCCGCATACCAAGGTAATTTTTCCACAGCGCCAGCCAGGATCTCCTCATCAGGGAATGCATCATTTAAGTTAGTTTCATCTCTAATTTCCTATTCACCTTTCACTCTAGATAGATGATCTGCAACCTGGTATTCACAACCTTTACTATATTTGACCTCAAGGGCAAATTCTTGCAGCAGCAATACCCATCTAATCAGCCTTGGTTTTACATCCTTCTTAGCCATCAAATACCTCAAGGCATCATTGTCGGTGTTGACCACCACTTTGTTCCCAAGAAGATAAGCTCTAAACTTCTCAAAAGCATACACAACGCCCAGAAGTTCCTGTTCAGTGATGATGTAATTCTGTTTTGTTCTATACAGTGCTTTGCTGGCATAATATATCAGATGAAATAGTTTGTCCCTCTTTTATCCCAATACAACTCTTAAGGGAAATACAACTGGCATCACACATGATCTCAAATGGTTTTGACCAGTCAGGTGCAACAATAATAGAGGCCTCAACCAGCTTTTTTTTAAGGCATTCAAATGCCTTTAGGCACTCATCATCAAAGAAAAACTTCACTTCTTTCTCTAAAAGTTTGCAAAGTGGATTTGCAATCTTCGAGAAGTATTTTATAAATCTCTGATAAAAGACAGCATGTCCAAGAAAACTATGCACTTCCTTCACTGAAATGGGAGGTGGTAGTTTCTCAATAACTTCCACTTTTGGTCGATCAACTTTTATCCCTTTTTTAGAAATTTTGTGGCCAAGAACGATGCCCTCCTTTACCATGAAATAGGATTTTCCCCAGTTAAGCACCAAATTAAATTCAACACATATCTGCAAGGCTAAATTCATATTTGCAAAACACATCTTGAAAGAATCACCCACCACAGAGAAAGCATCCATGAATACCTCTATGGTGCCCTCCACCATATCTGAAAAGATAGACATCATACACCATTCTAAAGTGGTGGGTGTATTGCATAGCCCAAAAGACATCCTCTTAAATGCAACGGTGCCATATGGGCTCGTGAATGTCGTCCTCTCCTGATATTCAGGAGCAATAAAGATTTGTTTGTATCCGTAATAACCATCTAAGAAGCAATACCACCCACTCCTATCCAATCTATTAAGTATTTGGTCCATAAAGGGCATTAAGAAGTGGTCTTTTGGAGTCTAAGAATTCAGCTTGCGGTAGTCCATGTAAACTCTCCACCCAATTACTGGCCTAAGTGGAATCAACTCGTTCCTTTCATTAACAACCACCCTCATGCCCCCTTTTTTGGGCACGCATTGAACTGGGCTCACCAACTTGCTGTCAGAAATAGGGTAAACCACTCCTGTATCCAACCACTTAATAATCTTCTTCTTAACCACCTCTTGCATTGGTGGGTTAAGACAGCGTTGATGCTCTATATTTGGAATACAATCTTCCTCAAGTTGAATTTTATGCATTCAGATGCCTAGGGGGAATGCCAATAATATCTGCAATGGTCCACCCTATAGTACTCTTGTGCCTCTAAAGTACTGAAATAAGTGAATTTACCTGTTGCTTATCCAAATCAGCCACAATAATAATCGATAGCATGTTCCCGTTGCCCAAAAACATGTACCATAAGTGTCCAGGCAGTTTTTTCAATTCCAACATTGGAGGATCCTCAATAGATGGCTTGGCTGATGGTGTTGGTTGATTAGCAAGGCCAAGGTCTAGCTTCTTAGGAGTATAAGGATATGCACCCATTCCTGTCAAAGCACAAATAGTCTCTTCATACTACTGATTCCTTCACTATCATAATTCATCATAATTGCGGCCAAAGGTTCGATAACAAGTTGCTTAGCTATGGACACTTCCTGTTCATCCTCATAATACATATCAACTACTAAGAACACACTCATTTATTCATGTTGCTTTATTGACTTACCCACATCAAACCAGACAACTTTATCATTTATCCTGAATAAGAGCTTATTCGCTCTCAAATCAATCAACACACTTCCGATTATGAGAAAAGGTTGACCCAAAAATATGGGCACCTTGAAGTCTACCTCGTAATCCAGAATGACAAAGTCTGCAGGGAATATAAAGTTTGACACCTTAACCAACACATCATATAGAATGCCAATAGGTCGCTTTCCTGACCTATCCACCATCATGAGTCGCATGTTGGTGTGTGTGGCATTTCCCAGACCCAGCATTCTAAAAACAATCAGTGGCATCAAATTAACGCTAGCTCCTAGATCACATAATGCCTTGGCAAATTCCATAGTCCCAATTGTATAGGGAATAATAAATGTGCTTGGGTCTGGCTTTTTCTGTGCCAAGGTCCTTATAGAAATAGCGCTATAATGGTGGAGATTTTCCTCCAATTCGTAGCTCACAGCTCTTTTCTTAGTCATAAGGTCCTTCATGAATTTTGTGTATCCTAGAATTTGCTCAAGCGCCTCAACCAAAGGCATATTTATTATCAATTGCTTGAGCATTGTTAGGAATTTGCTAAATTTTGCATCATCAGCCTTCTTCTTCAATCATTGAGGAAAGGGAGGTGGTAGTCTTGGGATAGTTTTCAACACCACTTCCTCTTCCTTCTCCAAAGAATTAATAGAACTATACAGCTTCTCAGACTCCACTAGATTGCTTTTTTGGATTAATCAACAACTACCTCACCATTTACAGATTTGCCCATAGAAGGGCCAGCTAATATCTTATCACTCCTAGTGGTAATCTCTATACATGACCCATTATTCCACGGATTCTGAAATATATTGCCTGGTAACATTGTTATCTTTCTCTGGTAGAATGCAGCAAAAAATTGGCTCATCTGCTGCTTCAACTATTTGATGGCAGTAGAGTGTGAGTGCACCAACTGAATGATGGATGTCAGATCTGTCTTCATGGTGGTTAAACCAGAGTTTGTGGCCTCAACTTTATTTAATAATTCCTTCATCATGTCCACCATGGACATTTTTCCAGAACTAGCTGCAGTAGCTTCCCGATATCCAGGAGGAACATATAAACCACTCCTGTCATTATTGCTTCTCTAGCTTCCTTACTCCCTGTATTTGTAACCAGGCTTGTATAAATGTTTCGACCTTTATAACCTTGGCTATTGCCTCAGAAACCCCCTGATTATTAACAATACTTTCCTCTTCTTCAGGCTCCACATTCACTCGGTCTTGAGATATTAAAACTTTTACTTTCTTAGTCTTTCCTAACAATAAGTGCTTGGTGAGCAAGTCTATCTGAGTTTTTAGATGGGCCATGTCTTAATCCCACTCCTCATCTCTCCTGCGTTGTGCAGTAGACATACCAATAGAAATAGTGGGGCTTGCTACCACATACTCTTTGGTATGCCAAGCCCGACTCTATTTGGTCATCCTATTTAGCTTATCTGAGGATTCTTGAAAAGATAAATCAACAAATGAACCATCAGCAGCATTATCTACAATCGGCTTTGTTACAAAGTTGAGGGCCCTGTATAAAGTCTCCATCAAGTCTAGGTCTTTCATATTATGGTTCGGACACTGTATTATCTTCTTTACGAATCTATCCAAAGTCTAATGCAATACTTCAGTAGGAAGCTATCTAAAATTACTAATTTTGTCCCTTAACTGTACCCTCCTAGAGGGTGGAAAAAAACCATTCTAGGAAAACTTTTTTCAATTGCCTCCAGTGGGTGATGGAATCAGGCATAAGCTCATTCAACCATAATGTTGCCTCCCCAAACAGAGACAACGGGAACAACCTCAACCGGATAGCGTTATAGCCAACTTCTGGGTTGTCAAAAAAATTGCAAATGGTGACAAAATTCACCATATATAGGTTCGGATCATCCCCAGGAAGGCCACTAAACAACCCCTTCAGATTGAGGAGTTGGATCATAGTACTCATAATGCTGAACTTGGCTCCAGGTGCCAACGGTGGAGGAATAATTTCACCCATTGCACCTACCCCATCCATGTCATCATTATTATCATTTAGATCATACTGGAACAATTGGTACTCTTTTTTTCTTTGAAATAGACGGTGCCGGTTAACATTACGTGGGACTTGTATAGCTATCTTCTCTACACGCCTTGGTTTAGCAGGGTTCAATAACTCCTCGTCCCTCAAATCTTTATCCTCAGGGTTTGGATGTCGAGTATGTTGCCCAATAATTTGAACATTCACTTGAGCTCTAGCTAAGGCTTCCAGTCTGTCAGCCTTTTGTTGTTCTGCCATTCTTCCTATTTGTTACGGTTATGGATTTAGTGGTAATAATTTTTCTTTAGAACTTCTGGTGCTTGGCAAACACTATAAAATCCTGGAAATAAACAAAAACAACAAATAAACATAAATCTAGGAAACTTAACTAACAGTCAATTAGTGCATACAAACTTCATCTTACAACCGTATTCCTTGGAAACGGCGCCATTTTTTATGGCGCTTAAATTACACTCTTAAATGGGTGTAAGAGATCGTTGTCACTATAAAACCCAACTAGGGTGGGTTTGAATCCCACAGGGAAGACAGTGTGAACTCAAGTTGTTTGTGATTTAATTCACTAATAGTTTAATGTTTCCTGAAATGGAGAGTTTAGGCCTAAGAAGTTGTTGTTTGTCACTTTACTTTCCAAGTTTGTAAATAAATATTTTATGAAATAACCAGAATTATGTTCACTAAGGCTTTCGGTACACGACAGATGCTAAAAGTGGTTCAAGATTCTCACGGTGGGTAGGATAACAAGCTATCTTTATTAATGTTATGCTTAAATATTTCTCGACCTACTTAAGCGTTTAATTCTCTAATCCTATCAAACATAAGGAATTTCTATTTACTGCCCTGATTTTACCTTAGTTTAACCAACCTTGTTACAACACTGATTATTAAAGGAAGTATTTTCGAGTCCCTGTTGATAATTCACTTCCTACTATATTTGATTACTTTCTAAAGCAAATCAAAGCAGGTGTGTCTACTGTTTGCAACCAAGAGACGTTAATTAAAACTTTAGAATTATCAAGAAATCCTACCACCTTTTGAATCTTGAATACTTAGCACCTCATCAAGACCTAACCCAAGATCCCATAACTCTGGTTAATGAAGTTTAGCCACTAATGATGTAACTAACGAAACACATAATTGAATTCATAATTTGAAAGATAAAGTTACAGAGATGAATAATAACTAGTTAATCACAGATTAGATCAGAAAGAAAAAATCCCAAAATACTGATAATAATCTCTCAAAAATAGTTATGTTGTTAAAGTCAAGAAGTAAAGAGAGAAAATATCAAAATTTGTTGTCCAAAACTCAAGGTGTCGACCTTGTGCGGAATAACAATAATAAACATAAACATAATAATAATAATAATAATAATGTCTAGAGAACCCTAAAACAAAGCTTTAAATAGTTTACCCTAAATAAGGAAACAAATTAATAAAAATCAAAAATCCTTCGGACTAGCCGACGACATTTGTGATAGCTTATCAGGAAGCTGACGACTTATCATAAATGTCGTCAGCTTCTTCTTTAGTTTTAGCTCTTCCTGCTTAAGGCTGAAGACAAACTTGATAACCAATTAGCTACATAACGGCCTATCACAAAATATCTTCACAACTTCCACTTTAGGCCAACTATCTCTCTACTGATGACGACCAACCTGATAGCTTATTACAGGGCTGACGACTTATCACAAATGTCGTTAGCCATACTTGTCTTTAGATTTATTCAAATTTCAAATTCTTTGTTTCATTTTATGTTGGTTCTCTATCATATCAGCTTAAACTGCAACATAAAATATAAACTAATAAAAATAACTAATGTTTCTCAAGACCTTGCAATTATTTAGAGTTAAAAGCCTTAAATGTGTTAACATATGCTCACACATCAGGAAGTGACCATCATTTTTTGCATTTTCAATCGTGTTACTAGGAGTAGTGCCAGGTTACCTTTTATTCAATGTGGCTAAAATATGGCCATAGTTCTGCACTAGTTGTTTAATTACGGTAGCATGTGACTCACTTTTTGATTCATCCCTGATAGGTCTGTCTTAATATCCTTAAGACAACTATCTTGAATCTTTTGACCTTTGACTAGTTTTGACCAAAGTTCCTTAATTCTAGATTCTAAATCACAACTACTAGTGGAACATACTTTTCACTCTTTTCCTTAGTTATTTTTCCACCACCAATCACCTTCTCTCTCTCCTTCTATCTCTGTATCTATCTTTAAAACAATTTTGACCTTGATTACCTGACACTTGGGCTAGGAAATCTGCCAACCTACGATCAAGATACTTCACTTGTTCTTCAAATTCAATATAAAAAGTTTTAGAAGTAGATCATTGTGCCGCAACTGCACTCACTTTTCTAGTACTCATTATTGAAAATTATTTGTAAGCAGCCTAATATCTGTCTGAACCTATGCAACCTATTGTGACACCATATCCTGACCATCTGCATAATCATTAATTTCTTCAATAGCATATGTATGTACACTGCGCTTAACATATCTAGAATTCCAACCTCTATTAGTCACCGAAATATCATCAAGAATATCTTGCGCAGCATCCCACTGAAGACACATGAATGCAGCTCCTAAAATCGTGTCTACCATTGCTCTAGAACTGAAATTCAATGATCTGTAGAAGATTTCCAAAAAATTTGACCCTCTAATTCTGTGATTAGGTACTTTTCTCAGCTTCTTCTTGAATCTAAACCACGCCTCATACAAGGATTCTGCATGTAACTGTCTGAACTTATAAATTTCATCTTTCAACTATAGCATCCTTATAGGGGAGAAAAATCTATTAAGAAACTATTTATACAACTCATACCAAGTAGTGATTGAATCTCTTCGAAGTTCCCCTAACCATTGTGATGCTTCACCTGTTAATGAAAATGTGAACAACCTCAATCTCAAAGCTTTCTGATCCACCCTCAGAATAGTGTATGACGTGCCAATCCCAGTAAAATTAGAAAGATTTATGTTTGCATCATTAGTAGCTGGTCCAAAAAACATACCCTTCAAATTCAACAATTGGATCATAACACAAGAAATATCAAAATTCACATTGGGGGGTAAATTTGGAGGAATGATGATGCTTATCTCAGCAGGTTCAACATAACCTATATCCTCTTCATCATCATATGCGTGAAAGTACTGATATGTAGGAATTAATGAAGCTTTGCCTCTCTGAACTTTATCTCAATTCTCAGCTGCTTGACATGGTCTAGCTAGTCCTCCTTGCTGAGCTAACCCAGCCTCTTTAGTTAATCGAGCTTCTTTGGCTATTTTTCTCTCTTTCTCTGAAGCAGTAATTAATTGTTGTGTCTCTAAATATACAACATTCCATGGATCACTGTATCATACAAAATTGCTGCGTTGGGATCAATAAGTGGAGGGAGAGGGTATTGAACCCCAGTAGGAACACCATCATGAAGTTGACCTGACATCCTTCGCAGTGTTTGAAGAATTCTTTTAGACTCTGGATTAAAAGAGGGTAAGGGATTGCCACTTCTCCTAGTGTTTGACATACACCGTGGTATGCCGAATAAAGAACAGAAAATAAAACCCACGAACTTCACCAATTCAATTAACTACTTAAACCATCTTTTCTGGCAATGGAAACAAAATTTGACGTCGCCCAAAACTAACCTCTAAAAGGAGTATGTTGCGGTCAATACCAAATATAGTAACCCAATTAAGTTGGGGTCAAATCCACAGGGGAAATGTTGAATACTTGCTTAGCCTTGATGTAATTCATGAGAAATACGGAATGTAAGTGGGGGGATATTGGAATTATCAGTAACTCGTAACAAAATATTGAATGCTTTGAGTTGTAAACGATAGAAGATAAACACTAGGATAGTGTTCCCCCTAGCTTCTCAACTCCATAAATTTCTCGTGTTTAACCCACCTATTCTGTTGCTCTGTATATAAAGTCAACAAGATATGTATTATCAACCTTCTTGTGAACGTGTTGATTAATCTCACCCTTCACTCTTTGAGTCTCAAGTTGATTAGATGAGATGATGGAATAATAATATGGACATGAATCTCAAATTACTATCTTAATCTTTTTTTCCTAGGCAAAAACTCCCTTATGAGGAAGTTTGTTAATACATGCTATCCCTAAGATTCTGCAGTAGCTCCGAGGTCAATTATGATGAAGAAGATGAAAATACATGCATAAATCTTAGAGTAGATGAATATACCACTTCCTTTACATATCTAATCCACCAAGGTTCCCACAACCCTAGTCAGGGAAATTAGCCGCTTATGTTTATGCAAGAATTCATGAGAATCAATAAAGAATTCATGCACTTAATTGCACAAAATAAGATGAAGAAAATCCAAAGTCTTCAATTGAATAATAACCCAAAAATCTCAAGAGTAATGTAAAGTAGGTAATTGAGTATCAAAGAAGGTAATAGGATGTAAAAGAATGTAACCTAATAATAGATAAATCCTAGGGTATTTATAGCATCTAAAAAATACTCAAAAAATCATAAAAAAGATGAATAAGGAAATGTTATTTAGGCACAAGGTACAACTCGGTCGTCTACTCATAAGGTCTTCTAACGAGTTGTACTGTGCCCCTCGTATCCACTCTAGTGTATGATCTTCCAGGCTTCAACTTTCTGTTCTTCTTTCGACTTCTGATCATGAGTCGTACCTTAACCAATGACTCATGGCCTACACTCATATCCAACTGGGACTTCTTCCTTTCATGCTCTGAGCATTGCTCTTCTTACGGTTTATCCTTACGACTCGTACTCAAACTTTTGACTCGTATACTTTTGAAACTTCAACTATGGATCTGAATTTTAGTTTTTGTTCTCTTGACGGTTTCTTGACATGACTCGCATCAATGTCTTATGGCTCATATCCTCAGTCATATCTACTCATCACTTAGTTTTTCTTTTTGGATTTGGTTTCTATTGTGCTTACGAGTTAACCTACGAGTCGTATGGGGTCTTGACAACTCGTGAGGAGACTCATACCATCAGTAGACTTGATCTTTTTAGGTCTTTATCTTACAATTTCATTCCAAGACTTTTATTGACCTATTTCATCTGCATCAAGCATAAAACCACCTTTTAAGCACTAAAACAACCTAAGTGCAAGCATAAATTCTTGGTTTTAAGCATAAAAAGTTTCATATTTCCATGACACATCACTTAGAATGGAGTAAATATCCTGGACTATGTAGCTAAACATCATAAATAGGCACCGATAGGCTTTATGGGTTCAACTCCCCCTGCTGAAAGGTCCCTAGTGCGTGTTAGCCATACGAATTGGAGTTACCAAGAGAGACTAGGAAATTCCCCGACCCTACATCAATCCAAGATACAAATATATATCAATAGTGTAAACTACGCACACAGTCATCAAGACCAACCCTCACGTTAGCAAATAAGAATTTCCAGTACAAGTCATTCAAGACCCATACCTTTATGGCTTAGCTACATAACCCCCATTAAGACCAAATTAAAACAAGTTTCACAAAACCTATTCATTAATAAAAGAATTATACATTAAGGCATACCACAGTTATTGTCATACCATTTATCTTACAAGCTCATCATGATGCCATTAGAATTCCATTAACCTAGGGAAATGCCTCGACCCCTTTTGTTCATTAAATAGAGTTTGAGGAAATCCTCGACCTTCTTTAATTTATCAAATCAAATTGGGGGAATGCCTCTAACCCCTTTGTTTATAAAATTTAAACATGGTTGACAATGCCTTTAAAATTCAAGTTCATTGTTTAACCATCCATGCAATCCAATAGTACATATGTGTAAGCCAAACAAAGAGACAATTCCACAGCTCAAAATCATTTACAGTAGTGGGTTGAGGGAACACAAGTTTTCAAATCCAATTCAAAGTTCAAAACAACAATTTGGCGGGATACCTCGACCCCCGTTCTAATACCCATACACATGCACCCTATTAGTTCAAAAACATTCAATTCAATGAATAAACAACTCATAATAACCATGGGAAAACAATTCAATGATCAACCATTCCAAAACCCTCAACCTTAACAAAACCCAAATTCAAATCCATACAATTAAACCATTTAAAACAAACGTTTTTCATACAATAAGATTTGGGGAAGAATTACATGCCTGAAAGTACCACAACTGTGGAGACAAATTACCCTTGAGAGCCCTACTTGACAAACTTCTTGGAAACAATAAGTGTTCTTGACCTTGGGGATTTATGATAGAGGTTGAGAATTTATTTTGATTTGTTTCGGAGTGATAATGATATTCTAAAAGAGTTTTAAGTCATGGGTCACTACTAGGGAAGAGGATAAATGTCCAAAGTACCCTTAATGGAACACTGAAAAATTATCGCCAGTGACTACGGGTTACTAATTGACTCATAAGGACTACTTTTGACAAGTCACCATGAGTCGTAGTCAAGAAAGTAACTAAAGCACCCTTCTCTGGTGACCCTACTATTAACACCATATGACTCATCGTATGTCCGTACGACTTGCAGTGTCGAATTCATTGCCAAGGCCAAATATTTTGGGCATCATACTAGTTTGGCTATGGGTGGGACCATATGACTCATTTTGAGTCTTTACGACTCATAACCCCTAGTTGTACTCAACATAAAAACATCAGTCTAGTAGTTTATTCTGACTATGATTGGGTCTTTAAGACCTGTAATGACACTTTGCAACTTGTATGGAGTGTCGTAGTCTGGGCAGTGAGTTTAAAAGCTCAGAAATTTTCAAGGACCCAAAAATCCTAGTTGTTACATTCTCCCCCCCCCCCAGGATCATTTGTCCTCGAATGATGCAACAAGGCTTTTATTAGCACGAGTTAACGAAGAGCACACCCACACTTACCATTAATAAAGACAAAACACAAAGATATCAAGGAAATCAAAATTTCCTTTGACAAAGTCAAAACACAAAGATGTTAAGGAATACACATACCTCAAGAACAACTATCTGTAGTGGGAAAAAACAATCGATCCTTGGACCTCATGTCCTCTTTGGCTTCCCAAGCAGTTTCTTCACACTTTTTTTCCTCTATAGAAACCTTACTAAAACCACATCCTTCATTCGCAATCGCCAGACTTGCCTATCTAAAATTTCCACTAGGACTTCCTCAAAGGACAAGGAATCTAAAATACCAACACTCTCTAACGAAATAACCAAGGAAGGATCATCCACACACTTTTTAAGCATCGAAACATGAAAGAACGAATAGATAGAACCCAATACAATAACTCCAACTCATAGGCCACATGGCCCACTTGCCTCAAAAGATAAAATGAACCAACATATCGGGGGCTGAGTTTCCCCTTCTTTTAAAACTACATCACTCCCTTCATGGGAGATACCTTCAGGAACACCAAATTATCCTCATTGAACTCCAACTCCCCATGCCTCACATACACCTAGGACTTTTGATGACTTTGGGCAGCCTTAAGTCCATCCTGAATCACTTTCACCTTTTCCACGACTTGGTGAACCAAGTCAGGACTGAATAACCTATTCTCACAACCTCAAATCACCCAATAGGATACCTACACCTCCTACCATCAAGGTCTTTTAAAGGAGCCATCCTAACTAGAGCGCAAAGCTATTATTATTAGCAAACTCTATGAAAAGTCAAATAATCAACCCAACAACCACCAAAGTCGATCACACATGACCTGAACATCTCCTTCAAAGTCTGTATTGTCCTCTTTTCTTGACCATCCATTTAAGGATGAATAGCGGTTCTAATGTTTACCTTATTCCTCAAAACTCTCTAAAAAAATGCCAAAAATAATATGAGAACTGAGTACCTCATTTTGATAAGATGGAAATTAGAGCACCATGCAAATTGATGATTTTTTAAATAAAAAGCTTCGCATAATCATATGTCAAATAAGTAATCTTCTCTAACAGGAAGTGAGCATACTTAGTCATCCTATCGACAATGACCCAGATCAAAACAAACTGATTTTGATCTCATGGAAGGCCGTTAACAAATCCATATTCATCACTTCCCACTTCCACATAGGCAACTCAATTTCTTGAAAAGGCCCACTAGGCCTTAAATGTTCCACCTTCACATAGCCAACAAATTGTCCACATCCTTCTTCATGTTATTCGTCTAATAGATCTCCTTCAAATCATCGTACATTTTTGTCAAACCATGATAAATAGTGTACAACAACTTATAAGCCTTAACCATAATCTTCTCTCATATCTCATCAATATCAAGAACATATAATCTACCTTGGTATCTCAATATACCATCACCACAAATCTCAAAAACCATCACTTTTTGATGGCCCATGTTATTCTCAATCTACATTAAGATAGAATCTAAAATCGGTTTCTCTTTCACCTTAACACCAAGGGATGATGTCTCCACCTCTTGAACAGTCATACCCTCATCCTTAGATTCCAAAAGAAAAACTCTAAGATTATCTAAATGGTAAACATCCTTCACTAATTCTCACTTCTCTTAATCTACATAAGGTAAGATTTCCATGGATAACCTTCTAAGAGCATCAGCAACTGCATTAGCTTTACTTGTATATTAGTGCAGACTCATATCATAGTCTTTGAGCAACTCAAGATACCTCTATTTCTAGGTGAACACATATTGCAAACTCTTATGATCTGAATAGATGTAAACATAAACCCCATTCAAGCAGTGATGCCATATTGTTAAGGTAAAAACCACAACCAATAATTCTAAATAATGAATTGGCTAATTCCTCTCATGAACCTTCAACTGCATAGAAGCATATGCCACGACCTTGCCCTGCTACATTAAAACACAATAAAGTCCCACACGGGATGCATCATAATAGACAATAAAACCATTAGTACCCATGGGTTGGGTAAAAATAGAAGCATAAGTCAACTTATCTTTCAACTTCTAAAAGCTACCCTCGCAAGCGTCAGACCATAGAAACTTTTCCTTTTTCTAAGTTAGTCTAGTAAACAGAGAAATAATCATAGATAAACTCTCCAAAAACCTCTTATAATATCCTGATAAACCCATGAAGTTGCGAATGTCGGTTGGAGTTATGGGTCTAGGCCAATTCTTAACCACTACCACTTTATGCTGATCCACCATGATCCCTTCACTAGAAATAACATGACCCAAAAAATAAGAATATTTAACCAAAACTTATACTTTGAAAATTTAGCATACAAATGTTGATTGTTAAGGGTCATCAACACTATACAACGGTGATTGGCCTAATCTTCCTAACTCTTAGAATAAACCAGGATGTCATCAATAAACAGAATGGTGAACAAGTCCAAAAAATAATAGAATACCTAATTCATAAGAGCCATGAATGTCAGCGGTGCATTAGTCAAGACAAAGGACATAACCAAAAACTCAAAATGACCATATCGTGTTCAGAAAACCATCTTAGGGATATCCACCTCCCTAATCTTCAACTAATGATAACCCGACCAAAGGTCAATCTTGGAAAAGTACTTTACACCCTACAGATGGTCAAATAAGTCATCAATACTAGGAAGAGAATACCTATTCTTCACAGTCACCTTATTCAACTGGAGGTAATTTATACACATTAAAAGGATCCTTTTTTACTATGCACGAAAAGAATAGGAGCACCCCATAGGGAAATTACTAGGATAAATAAAACCCTTATCAAGAAGAGTTTTTAATATCTCCTTAATTTCCTTCAACTTCACTGGATCCATTTATTAAGGAGGGATAGAGATACGATAAGTGTTCAGTAGAAGATAGATCCCAAAATCTATCCTTTTATCGGGAGGAACACAGGGATGATCATCAGGAAATACCTCGTGAAACATAAAGACCACAGGGATAGACTGCAAAGAAGGACCATCTAAGTTAGAATCATTAACTCAAACAAAGTTATAGAGAAAACCCTTGGAAATCAATATTTGGGCTCTCAGATAAAATGAACCATCTCTTAGGAACAAGGGAACTACCTTCCCACTCAATCACTGATTTATTCATGAATAGGAAACTGAACTCGCAAGTCCTACAATCAATAGACGCATAGCATGAATAGAGCAAATCCATCCCCAAGATAATATCAAAATCCAATATCTCCAACTCAATCAAATCCACCAATGTCTTCCTATTATGGATATATACCTCACAACTCATATACACTCTCTTAGACATAATAGAGTCACCTACCAGGACAGAGACAAAAAAAGGATCAAGAATACATGATAATGCTGAAACTACACTCTTGAATGGGTGTAAGCGATCGTTGTCAATATAAAACCAAACTAGGTTGGGGTCGAATCCCACAGGGAATAGGGTGTGAACTTTGATTTATTTATAAAATGCTTTACTGATAGTTTACTATTTCTAAAAATGGGGGTTTAAGTTTCACAGAGAGTCAATTGTCACTTTCAATATTTTAGTATTTGTAACCAAGATAAATGGGAGACCAGAGTTATGTTCACCATGGGTTTTAGGAATTAACAGATACTAGGTAGTGCTTAAGACTATTGAAGTAAGTAGAAACAGCAGAATATCCCTGGCGACAATACTATCTGACTTATCTCTCGACCTCACCAGACAATTTATTATCTAATTCTCTCAAACTTAGATAACTTATCTATTTCCAATAGGATTTTATCTCGGGTAGATTAATCCAGTTACAACATTAATCACTAAAAAATATGTTGGTAGCTTCCAAGTCCCTGTTGATAATTCACGTCCTCTAGTTTATTTTTCTATTAAAAGTAAATAAGCCTAAGGTATAACCTATTATTTGCAACCAATAGATTCAAGCTAAAGCAACAAAATTTCAAGATGTCCTTCTACTCTTTGAATCCTTTAAATACCTAGCATCATATCAAACCCTAATCCATGGATCCCATAACTCGGGCTAATGGAATTAGCCGCTAATGATTTGATGAACGAAATAACAAGTTAGATTCATGATAATATGGATAAAATTACTAATGGATGAAACCCACTAAGTATTTCTTCAATTAAATCACCAGATAAAATCCTATAGGAGTTGATAAGTGTTTTCCAAGAAAATAAGAAAAATATCTGATGAAAAAATAAAGCAATTTTACGTGCCACCCTCTGAGTTAATTGTCTGATAGATTCTCGACCCTCGAAATCCTAAAATAAGATCCCTTCAAAATCCCTAAAACAAGTCTTTAAATAGTTAATTCTAAATAAGGAAACAAAATTAGGATTTTAGTTTTCTCTTCGAAATAGTCGATGGCGATCTTGACTGCGTGTCAGATGTCTGACGATATGTTTAAGATATCATCAAAGATTCTAGTGAATTTTTATCTTCTGAGTCTTCTGACAGCAGATCTGACGGCATGTCAATTAAGTGACGGCGCGTGAAAAATTTCATCACATCTTTATTGGAAATCATCATGTTCTTCTTTGAGTTGACGACAATTTTGACTTCTTATCACAGTTGTGATGGCTCTTCAAAAAGGTCGTCACACGTTACTTCAATTCTTCAGATTCTGTCTACGCTTGATGGTGACTTTGATAGCCTTTCACATATCTGACGACGCTTCAAAAATGTTGTCATCTTTACTTCATCTTATTTATACCAGATTCAAACTAATTTGTTCTTCTTTCCTTTTTGTTCTCTCCCCTATCACTCACATCTGCATTAACATAATAAAAATAATCAAAACTAACAAAAGTTGCTTAAGACTTTGAAATTATTCTGAGTTAAAAGCCTCAAATTTGTTAGCATCTGCTCACACATCAACACCCTTAACTTAAAACAATTGTTTGACTCAAGCAACCAAAATATAACTAGGAGTATACAAAGTACAATTCGGCAACTAACTACTCCTATCAAGTCAAAATACATGCACCATCTCCATGATCAATCAAATGTGCCTAGTATTTGAAAACGAGTTTGTAACTCATAAGTATCTAGATATGGCAAAAATTTCAACTATAACAACCTATCACATACCCAAATTACATTTTCCGAACAAAGCAGTTATTACCGATATACCTATTGTGCCCTCACGACAAAGGAATCTTTTTTTCACTCAGATTCACATGTATAGACATAGGGATGAACATAAGACTCTCTCTCAGAATGAAGTTCCAATATTGTGCATTAAATGCCATAGGCTTTCCCTTATAGTCAGTACCTAAGTCTTTAGACAAGTCAGTTAGGATCATTATAGGTCTTTTCTTAAGCTTGTAATGTAGGCTAGGGGCTGGTATGATATTCATGAGTATTTCATAGTCACTACACCTCCTTGGAACTACATTCAATATTGGGTTTTCAACTTTTGACCTTCTTTTCCTCCCTCTTTTATTTATCAAGCTTGCTTAAGATGGGCGTTGTCTGTTCAAGCATTAGATTAACTTTTTTAGTTTTTCTCCTTTTCTTTTTTCTTTGTCACTGCAACAAACTTGTTATTCATTTTCCTTCTTTTACCTCTCTTCATACTTATATTGCATCACGCACCCCTATAGTAGCCACCCTCAACTTAGGTTATTTGCCTAAGTCAAGGTGCACAGTGTCCAAGGAGGACTAGGGCCAAAATAGGTTCATTATGATGTAATGGGAAGGTGAAAGGTTTACAAGAAAGAACTAGGATTTAGGCTCATAAAGGGATCAAAGGATATTATTCACAATTGGATGGTCATTTAAGCTAAAATGGGTTAACATGCAAAAACGGCCTATGATCCTTTCCTAACGCCTATCCTAAGACTATGGCATGACTAACTGGATAAGTTCTGGATTCAACGCACAACGAGAACTGAGTAAGACCTTAAATGCACATGGCACAAAAGTATATCACATATCACTACTCATCCATTTCATGCATTTATTTTCTACAGGTTATTCATTTTCCATATTAATGACACAACCAGATACATAGTGGTCACATTGGATGCAATCCACATAGTACACAATAGATCAGACCACTAGAGAGGTACTCAAAAATCATAAAATAAGCTAACTACCTCAAGTACTTGTACTACTCCTAATTATCTATAGAACATGTTACAACAATAGTTTCCCTACACCCTCAACTTAAAATCAAGAAATAAAAAGCATTAAGGGTTAGGATATACCTGAAGATAGTCAAGCTTGTGGATCCAAGGTCTTCGACCCTGCTACTGCATCATCTTCTGTCTTCCCCCCACTGGTAGCATCTATCTCTGCAGTGGCTAGAGCCTGGCTCGATGAAGCACTTGTAGCCCTAGATTTGATGGTTGCTTCCCATTTCTTTGTGTCAGCCAGAGACTCCAATCTTGACCTTTTCAAGTCTACCTTCTTTTCCTTCTTCTTTGCTTTCTTTTTAGCTTTTCTCTCCTCTTCACTATCCGGCTTATATCTCTTCTTCTTGCCTTTCTTTTCCTCTTTTTTCTTCTTTTTCTTTGGAGAATCTGCAGTAAGATCAAGGATAGGAATTAATTCCTATATATCATGCATGGATAATCTTGTTGGCATCTTAATTTGGGGTTGCTACAGGATCCCAACCTCAGCCTTCACCTTGTCCAATGTATCCCTAAAAGTGGCAAGATCAGCACCTATCATCTCTCTTACTCGGGCATTAAATCTATTCTCTAGATCTACCACCCACCCAGGCAAACTCATGAAAGATTTAAGTGAAGCCTTGATTATTTTATCCACAGCAACAACAAACTATTTGGGACGGCTTATTGTTGTTCCTTGCACCAATTTGCTTGCCTAGCCACCTTCTTGATATCAATTGGCTGAAATACAGAACCTGATGCTGCTGCAGAAACTGAGGTAGTCGGATTATATTGAGGCACTAAGCCTGCCTGAGCTAAATATGTTGGTGGTGGTGGTACAACTTCAAAGCTTTGCACCCCCATATCTGGTGCTGAAACAGTCTCAGTGACTGGAGGATTTGCTACGCCAACTACATCTCGATCAAGTCGCAAGCTCGACTGAATTTTATCTTTTCTGATAGGGTTGTGGGCCTTCTTGGAAGGTAACTTAACATCAATACCTGAAATCTCAGGTACATTAGCTGCTTCACACAACCTAGTGATTAGACATGGGAATGGATATGCAACATCGGGTCTTGCAAGCCGAATCTTGATCTCTTCCACTATAATTTTTCTAAAATCTAAGAGAGTTCTATCTATCAAGATTGCAACCAATATTGCTCGATCATCCCCTAAATTGTTGTCTCCCTCGGTGGGTATCAGATAAATCCGTACTAAACCCCACCAAAATCTTTCCTCTTAATTTAGAGATGTTTTGGTTATCTTTTTTGAAGTATTATTCAACCACTCAGGTTCCCCATCTGCTATGAGAGTCGCTAGCCATTTGAGCTGATTTTCCTAATGCTTCAATCGGGCAGAGAAGGTAGGTTACGTGACTCGTGGGATGAAGGATAGCCCATTAATAAACTGTTTATGGTGGCATCTGATACATCCACCCTCACTCCACGTACTACAACTTTAGTCAGTAGAGGCTTATCTAAAGTTCTATCCACTTTTTGGCATATATTTTCCACTATAGCCTGGTAGTTCAGGTAGAACTCCTGGACTAACAAAGGGTAGTAAACACCGCTTCCCCTAGTAGTCCACTCCAGGCCATAATCCTTGAGTTTTTGCATCACATCAAGGTATTTGATTAACCCTATAGTGATAATCTTCTTCTCCTCTAAAATTGGCCTTCAAGCACTTCTTCGATCTATTCTGCGAAGTCCGTCCCAAATGATTGTTTCATCTTTAGGGATTTGCCATCTCACATTATTCCTAATCTTGGGGTTTTTGCATTTCACCAAAGTTCCCCATACTGGAGAATCTATCACCTTGCTGCTCTGATGATGGAGATTCAGAGTCAGTTTCTTCCGCTGTAGGCTTCTTAGAACCCTTATTTTCAAATTCTTTTTCGATGTCCTCTGACTCCTTCTCAGTGTGTTCTAATCTTTGTTCCTCCAATGCTTGCTTAGATGAGTTGTTATCTCAGTATCATCAGTATTATCCACCTCAATAGGCTTAGGTGGAGGTGGTGTCTTTGGACCATCCCTCTTTCTAGTCCATCTGAGCAATGGTTCATCGTCTTCATAGTCAGAGTCCTCATTGACAAGTTGCCGAGGTACACTCTCTTTTTCTGCTTTCTTTGGTGTATTTGTATTCTTTTTCTTGGGTGCCATGCTTAGTTCTGCAATAACATAGAAATCCTCAATTAGTTTCCATAATCAAACAAGAGAAGAAAAGGATCACCTCAGTTTAACCTCATTACTGTTTTTAGTTTGAAGGTTTGACGACCTTTCTGATTTACCGTCGTAAGTGTGACAGTGCTTCAAAGGCGTTGTCAACCTTATCCAAAATCTACCATATTTCCCAACTTTTAACTGCATTTTTTAAAAGCCGTCACACAGGTGCAAGGCCGTAAAATTTGTTGTCAAACAAAATTACCACTTTTAACTTAGGTCGTGTGATCCAACTGAAATTTTAATGAAATTGTACCGCATAACCCTACAAACCCTAGTTTTCGAAGGAGCTTGAAACATGTTGATGGGTTCAACTTATTTCTTTGAAACCAAGGTTTCTTCTAGTTCATAATTTCTCCAAAGAAAGATAAAGTTGAAATTTTTCTCATACCTGATTATCTATTCTTAGCTGATGTACTTCGGGCACTTAGAATTGTGAGTTAGAAAAGACTATAATGAGAGACAAGGAAGGTTTCTTGACTTAACTGTCAAGCTTCAACTTACAAGGAAAGTATTAAAATTTTACCTTAGATGGAAATAACTTTGAAAAAGGAAGGGAAATAATTCACTAAGGAAAGAAAACCAAAACTGAAAAAAAATAGTATATGTAGTATGCAGGAACATGAACAGTAGTTGCTGGGCTGGGCTAGATCAAATTTTTAAACTAGTCCCAACTCGTTTGACGGCAGTTTTTACTTCCCGTCAGAGATCGTACGACGCTTCAAAATTGCCGTCAGCCTTAACAGTATAAGGCTTTGACTTGATTGTTTTGACAACATTTCTCACGGCTTGTCATACTTGTGACAGCCCATCAAAATTAATGTCAACCTTCTCAAGCTGACTGCAACCAGTTCACCTTCTTTATACAAATCTTAGCTACAAAAATTAACAACACTAGTGCAACAAAATTAAAACTTTGAGTTTTCTCCCAAACAGTGCCTGATTTAACATCGCAACACGACTTGGTTAACTCAACTACTCAGACTTTGTCACGATACCATATCGATACCTCATTACCATTTTCCTGGAATACATCCATAACTGAGAAGATATTCATCTGCTCCACTTGCTTCATAGAATGATGCATTTAGAATCTGGCCTCCCTTTTTCCATACCTGAACCTTAGCTCATTGATCTCCATATCAACTAGTACTCTTCCTGTGGCTAACAGTGGTCTACCCAAAATGATGGGTACCTCAAAATCAACATCACAATCCAATATCACAAAATCTATAGGCAGAATAAAGTCATCCACCTTTACCGGCACATCATGCCATATACCAACTGGTCGTTTCACTGATCTGTCTACCATCACAAGATGCATCATTGTGGGGTAGGTTCCCCCAATCTAAGTTTCTTGTAGGTATCAAGTGGCATTAGATTAATTCTTTCTCCTAAGTCACATAAAGCTTTGGTAAACTTTATGGACCCAACTATGCACGGTATAGTAAATGCTCTAGGGTCAGACTTGTTTTGCACTAAGGATTGTGAAGAAACAGCACTACAGTGGTGGATGTTGTCCACCGGCTCACAACTTAACTTCCTTTTCTTTGTTAATAATTCCTTCATAAATCTAGCATAGTTTGACATTTGCTCAAGTTTCTCCATCAATGGCACATTCACTGTCAGTTGTTTCAGTATTGCCATGAATTTGCTAAATTTTTTGTTATCTGCTTTCTTCCTCAATCTCTGAGGAAAGGGAGACGGTGGTCTCGGCATTTCTTTAAATACCACTTCCCCTTTCTTTTCGTGTTCTTTCTCTAAAATATCAATAAAACTATCCAGCTTCTCAGACTCCACTAGATTTCTTCCTTCTGATTCATCAACACTTACCTCATTCCCCACAGATTTGTCCACAGGAGGGCCACATAACATCTTACCACTTCTACTGGTAATCTCCATACAAGAGCTATCAGTCCGCGGGTTTTGAACAGTATCACTAGGTAAAGTACCATCTTTTCTCTGGTTTAGTGTAGTAAAACGTTGGCTCATCTGTTGCTCCAACTGCTTAATAGAAGTAGAGTGTGATCTAACCAAATGACTCTGGGTATAAAACTCACTCTTTATAGTAGTTACCCTCGAGTTGGTAGCTTCAACTCCCTTTAAAAACTTTCCATCATGTCCTCCATGGACATATTGCCAGAACTAGTTGTTGCAGTATCTCAACTTCCAAGAGGAACATACAAACCACTCATGTCATTATTGTTTCTCCAGTGTCCCTGCTCTCTATCTTTATAATCAGGCTTGACATAGAAAGTTCAACCTTGGTTCCCTTGGCTATTGCCTCAGAAACCCCCCTAATTACTCACATAGTTTGCCTCCGCATCAACACCTGCAGAAACAGTACCCTGAGATTCCACCGCTTTAATTATTTAAGTCCTACCGAATAGCAAGTGCTTGGCTAGCAAGTCCATCTGCATCTTCAAATAGGCCATGTCTTGATCTCACTCCTCATCCCTTCTACGCTGCTCCACAGTTATACCACTAGCAACAGTCAGGCTAGACACCACAGAATCTCTAGTGTACTAAGCCCGACTCTGTTTGGTCATTCTATTCAGCATGTCAGAAGCATCTAGAAAAGAGAGGTCAATGAATGAACCACCTGCAGCGTTGTGAACAATTGTCTTTGTCATAGAGTGGAAAGCTCGATACAAAGTCTCCATCAAGTGCAAGTCCGTCATGTTGTGGTTCGGACATTGTGCAAGTTTCTTCTTAAATCATTCCCAGGTTTCGTGTAATGCTTCAGCCGGGAGCTGTCTGAAGTTACTAATTTCATCCCTCAACTGTACCCTTCTGGAGAGTGGAAAGAACCATTGTAGAAATGCATCTTTCATCTGTCTCCAGTTGGTTATAGAATCATGTTCTAGTTCATTCAACCACATTTTTTCCTTTCCAGACAAAGACAACGAAAACAACCTCAACCTGATCGTACTCTGGATCACTCCTGGATTGTCAAAGGATTTGGAAATGATGATGAAGTTCACAAAATGCATGTTCGGATGATAAGCAGGTAAGCCTCCAAATAAGCTCTTCAGATTTAGGAGTTGGATCATAGTACTTGTTATGCTAAAGTTTTCACCTGGTGCCAACGGTGGAGGAATGATAGCCCCTAATGCACCGTCTCCGTCCATTCCTTCATCAGCCTCATATTGAATAGGTTGTTGACTATATCTTACTTGGACTGGACAGTTTCTATTGACGTTTTATTGCACTCGTGCAGAAACTTGCTTAGCTCTCCTTGGGTTTTGAGGATTCAGCAATTCCTCATAACCTAAGTCTTCATCATCAAGGTTCTGGTGATGTTCTTGTTGACCTAAATTCTACATATTCACCTGAGCCCTGGCCAAATCAGCTAGTCTCTCTGCTTCCTATTGTTCAGCCATTCTCCCTATCAGCTGAGGATCCGAGTTGAATGGTAATAGCAGTTCTCCAAAACTTCTAGTTTTTGGCATAAACAACACAGCACCTAAAATAGAAAAAAATAACAAATAAGCATAAATCAAGGAAACTTAACAATCAACAAATTTTCGCGCACAAACTTTTTGTCGACAACCGTATTCCCCGACAATGGTGCCATTCTTGATAACGCTCAAACTATATTCTAGAATAGGAGTAAGCGATCATTGTCAATATAAAACCCAACTAGGTTGGGGTCGAATCCTACAAGGAATAGGGTGTGAACTTCAATTTGTTTATGAAATACTTTACTGGTAGTTTACTATTTCTGAAAATAGGGGTTTAAGTTTCACAGAAAGTCAATTGTCACTTTTAATAATTTAGTGTTTGTAACCAAGATAATGGGAGACCAGAGTTATGTTCACCATGGGGTTTGGGAGTTAACAGATACTAGGTAGTGCTTAAGACTCTTGAAGTAACTAGAAGCAGCAGAATATCCCTAACGATGATACTATCTGACTTATCTCTCGACCTCACCAGACAATTTATTATCTAATTCTCTCGAACTTAGATAAATTATCTATTTTCAATAGGATTTTATCTCAGGTATATTAATCCAGTTACGGCATCTATTATTAAACAGAAGGTTGGTAGCTTTCTACTCCCTGTTGATAATGCAGGTCCTCTAGTTTATTTCTCTGTTAAAAGAACATAAGCCTAAGGCATAACCTATTGTTTGCAACCAATAGATTCAAGTTAAAGCAACAGAATTTCAAGATGTCCTACTACTCTTTCAATACTTTAAATACCTAGCATCATATCAAACCCTAATCCATGCATCCCATTACTCGGGCTAATGGAATTAGCCGCTAATGATTTGATGAACGAAATAACAAGTTGAATTCATGATAATATGGATAAACTTACTTACAGATGAAATGAACTAAGTATTTCTTCAATTCAATCACAAGATAAAAACCCACAATAGTTGATAAGTGTTTTGCAAGAAAACAAGAAAAAGATGAAGCAATTTTACATGCCACCCTTCGAGTTAATTGTCTGATTGATTCTTGATCCTCAAAATCCCAAAAAGAGATCCCTTAAAAAACCCTAAAACAAGGCTTTAAATAGTTAATTCTCAATAAGGAAACAAAAATTAAGATTTTAGTTTTCTCTTGGGAATAGTCGCCAGCGATCTTGACGGCATGTCAGGCGTCTGACGACGTGTGCAAGATATCATCAAAGATTCCAGTGAATTTTTATCTTCTGAGTCTTCTGATGGTAGATCTGATGGCGTGTCAATTAAGTGACAGCGCGTGAAAAATGTCATCATATCTTCATTAGAAATCATCATGTTCTGCTTAGAGTTGACGACAATTTTGACGCCTTATCACAGTTGTGACGGCACTTCAAAAGGTCGTCACATGTCACTTCAATTCTTCAGATTCTGTCTATGCTTGAGGGTGACTTTGACAGCCTTTCACATATCTAACGACGCTTCAAAAATGTCATCAGCTTTACTTCAGCTTAGTTGCACCAGATTCTAACTAATTTGTTCTTATTTCCTTTTGTTTCCTCCCCTATCAATCATATCTGCATTAACACAATAAAAACAATCAAAACTAACAAAAGTTGCTTAAGATTTTGCAATTATTTCCAGTTAAAAGCCTCAAATGTGTTAGCATCTGCTCACACATCAATATACTCAAGACCAAAACCTAAATGAGTAGCCATAAAGGGGGAACATAATAAAGGGTAGACCCGGGATCTAGTAGACAATACACATCACGTGAGAAATATTTTAGCATAATAGTAGAAACATGAGGAGATGCCTCCAAATCCTGATGGATGGAAAGAGCATACGGGTAGTTTCAACTAGTGCCATAGCTAGGAGTAGCACCCTTTGGTAAAGAAGCTAAAAGAGCAACAACTAAGACCTCATTAGCCCTAGTAGCAACATTGTCTGAAGGAAAGTTCCTCTATATAGGGCTAGGCTGGCCACAATTGAAACACTTATTCCTTCCCTCATAAAAAAAGTCATGGTGAAACTATCCATAAAATCTACAAATAGGTTGTGATGGAGCTGATTGGACCCCACTAGCTTATGAGTTGGCTCCTTGTTCCTTAAACCCACTATTGCTCTGAAAACGTCAATTGCCGAATGACTTCAGATATGGAGCACTAGCTGTAGAATAGGAACAAAAATTTCCCCACTTTTCTTGGACCACTGTCTGCCATCTTTACCATTATTCTACTAGTCTCCACCTTGCTCAAAATATCAAAATATCTTATTTTGACTCTCCCTTATCTCAGCTTACTTCTTCTTTTCCTCCTCAACTTATTGTATGTACACTAAAAGTCTAGAGATATACACATCACTATTCAACAAGGAGGCCTTGCACTCTAGCACCAAGTCCCAAGAAAAGACTGAGGCAAACTTTCACATCTTATCCCTCATGCTAGACACTAGATCAAGAGTATAACAGGAAAACTAGTGAAAT
This sequence comes from Capsicum baccatum var. pendulum, assembly GCA_030864225.1. Lineage (NCBI taxonomy): Eukaryota > Viridiplantae > Streptophyta > Magnoliopsida > Solanales > Solanaceae > Capsicum > Capsicum baccatum. The sequence continues at coordinate 90,231,493 of CM061561.1, forward strand.
TGTAGGGCATACTCTTTTACAAAAATCCTTCAATATTTTAGATTCATAAACTCCTCAGCTTCAGCCTCCCTAAACTCCTGAAGAACGAAATGATCGAGGAAGGCACCCAAAACCTCATCCCATAGAGTAAAATCCACATCATCGCCCCTAGACTGATCACATTCCTCATGCCACTAATATTCCATATCCTTCAACTAATAGGCCGCTAATTCCACATCCTCATAGTCAGAAGCATGTATAACTCAAAAGATCTTATCCATCTTATCAATGAATCCTTGAGGATCATCCTCAAACTTACAGCAGTAAAGGTCAAAGAACTGAGCCTTATAAACTACTTGCCTTAAGTAACCTTAGAAAAACTCACAGTAGTATCAGCAAGACCCAACTGACATGATTGAGATGTCACCAACTGGGTCAATAGATGACTAGACCAATGAAACTAAGCACTAGAAATGTCTTCTTAGGGAGGTGGGGCATGATCATCATTTGCCTAAGGAGCCCAAAAAGGACTGGTAGGGATGGTGGAACTCTACGTAGGGCTATACAATTAAGAGCGGGAGCCCTAGACCGGGTCTGAACTCCATAAGTAGGACGAGTTCCATCCACATTATCCTTAGGTGGGACGAAAAAAGTTCTACGAGTATCAGATCTTCGGAGAGGCATCATCTGAAATGCAAACAAATAAAGATTAGAGGAGTTTTAAGTCCTTCGACTCTATAGCTTAAAATAGAACATAAAGAAAGGAAAACATTCCTAAATATCTCATAGCCTCTCCCTTATAAGTGTGGTGCACTACACACCCATAAAGAGACTCTACTTGACTTGGCTTTGTAGACACTCAATTGAACATAAATCGATCTCTGATACCAACTTTGTCATGACCCAAACCAGGGCTTGGTCATGATGGGTATATCAAGTCCACCGAGGACTAGAGACCACCCCCTTTGCCTGGCCAAATAAAAAATAACACACTTAACAATGGATGAATTCCAAACATATAACAAGATAGGAAGTAATAAGTTTAAAAACATCAAAGAGTGTGAACATCAATACTTAAATCTACAACAATATTTACAAATCCTCTACTAATCCAAAAATAATCAAAGTTGGGACATACCCCTGAACTTGATAATGACAATAACAATGACAATGAAAATATAAATGTGAAGTCTTTACTTTTAATTTATGGAAAGGAACCGATGGAATGATCAAGTCTTCCAAAGAATGGAAGCTCACCATTTTACTACAAATGACTGACGAACTGAGCCAATCCACCTAACACTATGAAAGAAAAGTAGACTTGCCTTCAGACCCTGCATTGTATGGGGATACAGTGTGTGAGGATGGTTAGTTAGATAAGCACTAGCATGTAACTCAAGGTAGGGATAAAATAATGCAATGATCAACATTTCAAAAATCATTCCAAGACAAAGCATATAATCATATACAAATATATACATGTCATGTTGGGTAGGGGACAAGTCTTAGCATAAAGTAAAACTTTATCCTGGACTATGTAGCTCAACCGTCACAAACAGGCACCCCATGGGTGATGTTAGGCGTATTTGCACGCCTAATGCACCTTAATTTACCCATATTTTAGCAAAGTTTTGAGGACAAAATATATAATTCCTGCACTTTTAGTCCTTTTTCCTGTAGGTGAGCTAACCAACGTGATTAGCAAGTATTCAGGTATAAATGATCAAGATTTCAGCATTTTGTGGACTGTTGAACGCCAAAGGAAACTTCACGTAAGAAGGAAGGCAGCTTCTGGAAGCTTGTGGACCGAAAGTGATGCATGGAGAACTTGTCCCGGGCAAAAACAGTATTTCTAAAGACTTGGGGATCAGCAGTAACTTAGTAGGATTAGGACAAGGATAAAAACCCTATTTCAGTAGGACAAGGATAAAAACCCTTTTTCAGTAGGACTAGGACAAGGGTGTTATAAAACCCTTATTTGCTGAATTTTTCAGCATTCAATTCATTCATCCTATTTTCTATTTAATTCTATTTTTCTTTTATTCGACATTTAGTACTATTCACTTTACTTTCTAACAGAGAAATTACGGATCTTGTGACCAACGTGAGATCGTTCAGGATTTGGTACGATGATGATATTTATTGCGATCTCCATTGCACTCATGAGTTGCTAAACTTCTCTGTTAGGGTTATGGAAGCCTTTTGATATACTATCTATTACTATGAGTTTGTAAATTGTTGATGTGTATGCTACTTATATCATTACTCTCTTCATCTTAATTAAATTCTTGTGGTTGTACACATAGGAATACGCCAATATAGCATTAACTTGTTCGAGAAAAAAGTTACATGTTTGGAAAAGTGAGTGTGACAAGGAAATAGGGCTACCAACCCCTGTTTACAAGTTAATGCTGTAACTGGATTAACCTCTTGGAGAGTTCGTACCGTTAGTTACACGCTTTAAGCTCGAGAGAGTTAAAGTGAGATAATCCTTGATGGTCGAGAGACGCTAGGATTTACCATTAGAATACGAACCTCTATAAGTGCATGCATGTCTGAATTCTGCATAACTCATCGTTAATAGATACGTAGAACTCATAAGGTGGACATAACCCTAACTTATAATTCTCATTGATTAAAATCTACTAGACAAAGCTTTCCGTTTTTACTTTGTTTACATTAATTCACGTCACAATTCAAATCCCCCCTTTCCATAGAATTTTTGACCAACAGTCTACTAATAGTTGCATACTTAGTGACTGAGTATTCCCTGTGGGATTCGACACCAACCCAGTTGGGTTCTATATTTGACAACGACCGCTTACACTCTTACGAGAGCTGTAGTTTGGGCGTTATCAATTGGCTATATGGGTTCAGTTCCCTTTGCTGAAACGGCCTAGTCTATGTTAATTGTGGCATGAACCAGAGTATCAAGGAAGATAGGGAATGCCCAGACCCACGTCAAACCAAGATTCAAATATATATCAATAGTGTAAATTATGCACACAGTCATCAAGACAACCCTCATGTCAATAAACATGAGTTTCTAGTGCAAGTCATTTAAGACCCACACCTTCACGGCTTAGCTACATAAACCCCACTACGCCCAAATTTAAACAAGTTTCACATAGCCCACTCATTAATAAAGGAATTATACATTAAGGTACACCACAAGTATCGTCATACCATTTTGCTTGCAAGCTCATCATAATGTCATTATAATTCCATTAACCTAGGGTAATTTATCGACTCACTTTGTTCATTAAATCAAGTTAGAGGAATTCCTCGACCTCCTTTAATTTATCAAATCAAATTGGGAGAATGCCTCAACCCCTTTTGTTTGTTAAATAAAATCATAGCTGACAAGGCTTTTAAAATCCATGTTCATTGTTTAACTATCTATGGAATGGAATAGTACAGGTGTGTAAGTCAAACAAAGAGACAATTCCATAATTCAAAACCATTTATACAAGTGGGTTGAGCGAAAATAAGTATTCCAAGCCAATTCAAAGTTCAAAATAACAATTTGACGAAATACCTCAACCCCCATTCTAATATCCATATCCATGCACCCTATTAGTTCAAAAGCATTCAATTCAATGCATAAACAACTTATAAAACCCATGGGAAAACAATTCAAGGCACTACAATTCCAAAACCCTGAACCATGACAAAACCCACATTCAAACCAATACCATTAAACCATTTAAAACACATGCTTTGAACAAAATAAAATTTAGGGAAGAATAACATGCCTAAAAGTACCACAACTATGGAGAGAAATCACCTGTGAGAGCCTACTAGACAAACTTTTTGGAAATCCTAAATGTTCTTGACCTTGGGGATTTGAGATAGAGGTTGATAAGTTATTTTGATTTGTTTTAGAATGATAATGATACCCTAAAAGGGTTTTAAGTTGTGGCTCACTATTGTGAAAGAGGGGAAATGTCAAAAGTTCCCTTAATGGAACACTAAAAAATTATCGCTAGTGTCTAGGGGTCACTAAATGACTCATAAGGACTCATTATGACTTGTCACCATGAGTCATAGTCAAGATAGTAACTGAAGGACCCTTCTTTGGTGAGCCTATAATTCATACCATAGTACTCATCATGTCACGCTACGACTCATAGTTTCCAAGTCATAGTCAAGACAAAATAGTTTAGGCATCATACTGGTTTGCTATGGGTGGGACGATATGTCTCCTTTTGAGTCTTTATGACTCATAACCCCTAGTCATAGTTACAATAGAAACATCAGGCTAGAACTTTGGTCTGACTATCAGTTGGTCTGTAATACCTATAATGACACCCTATGACTCATAAGGAGAGTCGTAGTTTGGTCAGTGAGTTTAAGAACTTAAAAATTTTTAGGGACCTAAAAATTCCAGGTGATCAAACTCATCTCTCATCTGATCCCAAATACTGTAAGGCATGACCCTCTCCAAAAAGGCCTCAAGATATTGGTCCCAAGTCATGTCGGGTGAATCAAGAAGTCTGCGACCAACAAGTAACCTCCACCAATATCTAGCAGCATCCCTAAACTTATAGGTAGTATACATAATACCTTGTGACCTAAACAAACTCATGTTATGTAACTTCTCATGATAGTCAATTAAGAACTCATAGGCATCCTCACCCACAATATCATTGAACCTAAGGCAACCCAAATGATTGAACATCTAAAACCTCTTCTAATCTTTATAAGATATAATTTTACTCGCAAAAAAAAAGGCATGGTGAATCTGCCAGGATGAGATCCCACCTAAGGAGGAAACATAGATAAAGGATGAATTCAGGACATCAAAATACAATAGTAATTGTAAGGGAAGAAGAAGGGACAACACTCAGAGTCTGTAGAATAAGTAGAAATAGGTACTGCTGGAGGGTTCTTAATCAAAATTGAAGGAACACCATAAGAAGGCTTTGGAATAGATGAAAGTACAATGCTCAAAATTGGATTAACACCAGGAACTCCCAAGGGAGCACCCTACAAATGGGTCAACAAGTTAACTAATAGCCCCTCCAAGACTGGGGTAGAAGAACTCAATTGGCCAAAAGTAGGACCTATATCCCCAACACACTCAACTTGAGGTTCAGGGGAGAGTACCCTAGAACTACTCCTAGACTAGGTAGATCCTCGTGCTCGTCCACTTACTCGAGCCCATCCACAATTCATAACTCACCGTCTAGACTAGGCTATCTCCTCTGATGAAGTCTCCACATCTTTAACTTCACAAGATCTAGACATCAGGATCTGCATATAAGAGAGTGAAGTCAAACTTAGAACCTAAGGTGTGAAGGAAATTTGCATGATAAGGAGCAAAATGAGAGAAATTCCCTAAAGGCATCTTATAGCCACTCAAAGATAGATACTAACGTCTACGTACCACTTTATGAAACACTATTAGATAACCTATTCTTAAACTATTATGACTAATAAACCTGGATTCTCTGATACTAATTTGCCACAACCCAAAAATGAATGGTGAAGATGGCACTTATCGCCACAAACTGATATAACAAGAGGAAATAACATCAATTTCTAAAGCAAGGCTTTTTGAACGAAGCTGCACCATAATAATTTGACAATAGTTAAAAAACATAACCCATAATACCATAATTCAAAAACATGGTGTCACATTGTATGAACATAACTAGTACAACTCAAGATCACAGTACGTAAGGTACTTAAATAGGAGTATCCTTATATCTAAATAAAAATAAAGACATAGTATAAATAAGGAAAGGCAGTAGCCCACTACGGACGTATAAAATCAACAACTGTGAGGCATACTCAGACTTACATCTATAATAAAATGGAATAATAGGGGTGAGTACGGTCCACATGTACACATAAGGTATAATAGGCCGACTGAACAAAGTAGAAAATAAAGAATACAAAATACAGGCACATCTCCTGCAACCAGAAAATATCCTAAATGGTATCCCCACCGTCTTCATTAATAGTTCTATAGTATTCACATATACCATAGCAATATGAGAAAGAAATACAAGTACACAAATATCACACAAATGAATATAAAGAAAGAAGTACACGTAGACAGGTAGAATATCAAGGAAGGATAATACGTCACAAAAATAAAAGGTAAATATAAATGAAATGGAGACAATGATAATAATAATAATGATGTCGACATTGTCGCACAACCTCTATATACACCAAAAAAGCTAAAGCTTCCCGACGTAGGACCCATGGGGAGTTCTTCAACTCATATACAACAAATATCCAATTCCAATATCCATAACTTCTCTCTGGTATATACATAAATAGAGGGTTTTAAAGATGTCACATTTTCTGTCAGAAAAATCCTATATTTCCAGTATTTCTATGGTAGCACCAATGTTTCATGAAAGAATATGATATGAGGATATAATTCTCACAACCAACCATAGTGAGAAATTCCATATCCAACTAATATACTAACTAAGTGATACCAAAATCCACTCTTTAATCTAACCATCCATGAATCCAATATACTTCATATGCCAATAGAATAAAAAAAACATTAAAAATTTACCATTGATACCACATTAGGCTTTTTCATCAAACAAGATTACAACTATTTTCCACGTGCATAAGGCCAATAATATCATAAAGGACCCCACACGGTTACAAATAGCAAATAATGTTCCAAAATATCCAAATAACATCAATATATAGGCCCCCACTATGGCATAACATCATAATATATCCATTTCTATGATTAGTTCCCACACCCTTAACATGAATGAACATTAACTACCCCACCAAGTCTGAAGAAAGTTAAGACTCAACCTACCTCAAATGCCAAAAACTAGTCCAAAAGCCTTCAATCTGAAGCCTTACTCTCATGAATGGATGCATAGTCAACTAAGACAGAGAAAATAGATTTTATGTATCAACAAAAAGCCAACAATACCTATATTGCTTAATTTGAACCATGATCAAAATGAACCCCCGAAATGAGTTTTAAAAAAATGCATAATTGTAATTTTATTTTTAAGCATGTTCCCCATACTCTTGGAAATTTACTGATGAAAATCTAAGTGAAAACAAGCTAAGAATAAGGACCAAATTAATGAAAAATCATTTTTAAGCTTTATCAGAAAAATCTCTTAAAATTAAGAATTGGAGTTTTTAAAGATAAAATTGAGAGAAATAATATAATTATAAGATTAAAACCTCATCCAAGTAAAACCGAGTTGACATTGGGGTTTAAATCAAAGAACTACAAATTTTAGGCCTTCCCAACAAAATTCCTAATTTTCACTTTCAAATCTGCATTTAAAAAGGATTTAAATGATAAAATTAGAGGAAAATAGTGGAAATTGGCATTTTGGAGCTTACCTAAGCTTAGAAATAGAGGAAATTGCTCAAAATCAGGAAACTCTAAACTTCAAGTCTCAAAATGGTGAAAATTATGAAACATAGGTATTTAAGTGGCCCTAGGCATCGCTTATATGATATCCAGGTCGCGTAAGTGACATCGCTTCAGTGACCAGGTGCCACGTAAGTGGTACCTATCCTAATAGTAAGCGGTACCAGGTGTACGCAGTATGTCATTTTCACAAAGTTGACCCCCAATACCCAATTTCATAACATTTTAACCAAGAGTCGAAATAAGATATAGACGCCATAAGACCATACTAACCATGTTACCACGCTAAAATTAATGTTCTGGATCTACTGGCATAATCTATTTTGCAATCCGAAGCAAAGATCAATAAATATTGACCAAAGTCAATTATAAGTCTTCTCAAGCCACCCAAAACCATAATATTACATAAATCACACTGAAATGCACTGGGAATCATGCCGATCATCCACACACCCCAAAATATCATAAAGAAACCATACAAAGGAGTAAAATAGTCACATTATACTGAATAGAATACTTTAAATAAATCACCAAAAATTAAGTTGTTATAAAGTCAAAAGCCAAGACGGGCACTAATCTTGAGCCTTAGGATATCTTAGTCAATGTTAATGAGGTTTGGTTAGCTTTGTTACTTAAGGTAGAATGATATTTTGCATGTAAATACATTATTAAATTTAATGGTCAAAACCCACATCACTTGTAGTTTTGATCTCCCAAATTGGGAATTTAGCACTAAATGGAAATGAGGAAGTTATAACCATGGATGATCACTTTTTTAGCTTTGGTTGTCAATTCTAGTTCAAGTCCAAGAATTATGATTTACATACGATATATCTGGTATTATGATACTATTCTCTAGTATCAATTTAAGTCCAACATTTATGATCTATTTGGATACTTATTAGTGTCCAAAATTTTGGTAAAGATCGATGAGATTTAGATTAATAGTATGGGAGAAGTTTCAGGTACATTTTACTCATTGGATCACTTGTTCTTATGATTGTTGATAGTCTCATTATTTGTACCCATCAATCTTATGGGAGCTTTATTGGGTTATTTCTCTCTTGTTTGTGTCTTCTGGCTTATAAGAGATCATTTAGGCTATTGGTAGACTAATTTTAATGTTGTGTTACTTATCCTGGATATTTTTCATAATCGCTCAATTTGGATTATTACTTTTATTTATGCCTTCTATTTCTGACTCTTGTTTATATTATAATAATTTTATTTTACTTTTTTCTTAATTTAGCTTGGTCAGCCTATGGTAATTACTGAGTGCCCATTATTTTTGTACTCATACTACACCTCTGCATCTTTTGCCCTGATGTAAATCCAAGTATGAGGCACAGTAATTGACAATATTCTCAGGCTTACTACTAATTTAGAGATAGGGTAAGCTCTTAGAGCTCGAAGCTGATCCTCTCCCCTTCTGCTATCTTTGGATAGTTTTTCATATATTTTAAGACTAATTGTTTTTGTACTATTTAGTACTTTATTTTTTATTTAATGGATCTTGTACTAACCTTAACCGGTTATAGGGATACTATTTTTTAATTTTACTCATATTTCTTTGTTTGTCAGTTCGATCATATTTATATATATCGCTTCTTTCTACTTATATTGTATATTTATATTTAGTAGTTTTTTTATCTTCAATCGTCTAGCCCATTACTTGTCATTTTGGGCTATGGTTTGGTTTACCTATTGGTGGGTTAAAGTAAGTGTCATCATGACTCGAAAAATTGGATCGTGAAAAATTAATGTTAGAGCCTGGATTCACTAGTATTTTTAGTATAAGAGCAATTGTCTAGTCAAGTCCAGTAGATTAGTATGTGTCCCATAGATTAGTACGATAATGTCTTTATCCTATTATCTAGATATTGTCTTATATTCTTAGGAAAATATCACCTTCTTTGTTTATTTTCTTGCATTGTGTCTATATTATTTTCTAAATTTTCATTTGTTTCACTTTTTCATAGATGTCTAAGATGTGGGCTATAACAGTTAGGGATAGAGACCCCAAGCCTGCAATTAGGGTACTTATTAGAGGCGAAGGTCGATCCAGAATTTGAATACAGGTTAGAGATACGACACCAGCTTTTGGTCAGGCTAGGGATCCTTAACCATAACCTATTATTTCTCTCAAGCTAGGATTGCTCCCGAGGTTCATCCACCTAACCACTAGTGGACTAGGGGCTGCTTAGGACCCACGGAGGTTAATATCTTCCTTAGTGCTTAAAGGTGTTTTTCTTAAGTTATTAGTGTAGTAGCCTTGTATGGTAGTAATTTACAGGCGCAGTATGCAATGCAACTCCCTAAGTAGAGGTTTTTCCAAAACTGGTAGTTTCACATCCAATAATAGCTCAACTAGTTATAACCACCATCGAGCAGAAAATATTGAGGCAATTTCTAAGATAAACTCTACCTAGGTTTGTTGGTACCCCTAGTAAGGATGTATTTTCATTTTTTACCAGTTGTAAGAATAGGCTTCATAATTTTGGTGTAGTAGAGTCGCATAGTATAAACTATACTACCTTCTAATTTGATCAGGTAGCCATAAATTGGTGGAGAGATTATATGGATTACAGGCTAGCTGCATCTCTATCTATGAAATAGATTTAATTCTACATGGATTTCTGGGAGAATTACATGATGCACAACCTTCATGAGTATCTAAGAGATCAATTTACAAGTTTAGGACAGGGTTCTATGATGTTTGTTGTGTATGAGGAAAGGTTTTATGAGTTGTCTAGACATGTTACTATGATCCTACTTACCAAATATGAGAAAATTTAGTGTTATTTTAAGGGGATAAGACATTCTCTTTGCATGGCCACTCAGAGTCTAGTTGCCAATGGTAGGTCTTTCATGGATGATTTTTACTATTCTCAACTATGGTAGGTCTTTCATGGAGATGCATCATAAGGCCGAAAAGGGCAGTGATAAGAGGAAAGGGTAGTTACAAAGGGATCCTCAATGACTCATAATTTAGCGGCAAAGGTTTTTAGGGTAAGTGCCCTCAGGGTCAGTCTTATCAGTACCAAGGTTAGCATAGAAGTCCTATTTAACCAGAACTTTAGATTATTAATAAGGGTCAGCAGGCCCATTTATCAAACACCTTAGATTACTAATCAGAGTTAGCCTGATTATAGTGACTATAATGGTGCGAGTAGTGGTCAGTCCTTAAGGAGTGCACAGTCAGAACCTTTAGGTTGAGGTGTTCAATCTAGATTAACCAAACCTTAGAGATGGAGTAGAGTGATTGGGGCATGTTATGATTTTGGGATTGTCGTTCATTCTCTTAAAAAGTGTCCCCAACATAAGATGATTGAGCCTGTAGAATAGAGTATTCAGTCGAGCATATCAGTACTGCCCCCAGCTAGAGGTGGTGCATAAGGTAATATTTAAGCTAGTGCATAGGGTCTTAGTATTGGTCCCTAGGGTTCTAAAGAAGGTTCTCAAGTAGGTAGGATAGGTGGTCAGTCAGGTACCCAGTTTAGAGGCAATAGGTTAATTTACATATTGTACCTAGTACGCAGAAGGCAAGGTCCTTGAATGTTGTTATTACTTGTATGATTTTAATAATGCAATCAACTATCTATTTCTTTATTTAATCCAGTATCCACTTACCCATATCATTCTACTTATTATGCACCATAGTTAGAGTTGTCTTGGGATTCTTTATTTATGTCATTATGTGTAGCTACTCTCATAGGTGATTTTTTAATAGTAAATTGTTTTTACGTATGATGCATTGTGACCATTCTAGAAAATTATACTCAGGTTGATCTTATTGTTCTTGATATGATAGATTTTGATATGATTGTAGGTATGGACTGGATATACCACTATTATACAATCTTGGATTATTTTTCCAAGATCATTGCTTAGCTATGCCTGGCATGCCTTCAGTTATGTGGAAGGTTTCTTTTAGCCACTCATCGATGGTGATTATTTCTTATCTTTAAGCTAGAAAATTGATAGCAAGGGGTTGTGAGTTGTATCTTACCTGTGTTTGCGATATTAGTATAAAGATCATTCTCTTAACCCTACTCCTATGGTCTGCGAGTATCCTGATGTTTTCTTATCAACCAACCTAGCCTTCTTCCTGAATGTGATATTGAATTTATGATTGACCTCGAGTTAGACACCCAATCTATTTCTATGAAACCTTACCATATAGATCATGTTGAGCTAATAGAGCTAAATTCTTAACTTTAGGATCTTTTCGGTAAGGGTTTCATTAGGCTGAGTGTATCACCTTGGGGTTCTCCAATTTTTGTAGTAAAGAAAAGAATAGTTCCATCCATATGTGTATAGACTAAAGTCAGCTGAATAAGGTGACAATAAAGAATAAATATTCTATGCCCCATTTATTTGAACATCTATAAATTATGGTAGTGTTTTCTAAGATTGATTTAGGATTTGGTTACCATTAATTAAGGATTTGAGAAGAAGACATCCCTGAGACAACCTTTCAGACTAGTCGTGGCCATTTTGAGTTCTTAGCGATGTCTTTTGACAGATCATAGGTTTTTTGCCAAATTCTCAAAGTGTGAGTACTAGATAGAGTATATGGAATTTCTAGGACACATAGTGTCTATTTATGGTATTATAGTGGACTCAGTGAAGATTGAGGCTATTTGTGATTGCATAATTCTATATTTTTTACTGAGGTTCATAAATTTGTTGGTCTGATAGGCTACTATAGGTGATTTGTTGAAAAATTTATTTCTGTTGTTTTACCTATTACTAGATTGAATAGGACAGAGGTTCTATTTCAGTGAACTGATAAGTATGAGTTCACCTTTTTGAAGATAAAGGACTTGCTCACTTCAGCTCCTATTTTGACTCTTCTAGTTCAAGGTGAGGGGTTTACCATTTATTGTGATTCTTTTGGTATTGGTTTGGAGTTTGTTCTGATGTATTAGGGTTGGGTTATTGCATATTCATTGAGACAGTTGAAGATGCATAAGTGAAATAACCCCACACATGAATTAGAGTTAGTGATAGTTGCTTTCACTCTTATGATTTAGAGGCAGTATATGTGTGGTGTTCTTTTTGAGGAATTCATTAACCATCGTTGTCTTTAGTACATTATGACTTAGAGAGATTAATTTGAGATATTATAGGTGGATTGAGTTGCTGAAGGACTATGATATCTATATTCTATATCATCTAGGCAAGGCAAATATTATAGTGAATGCCTTGATCCTGAAGATGGTGAGTATGGGTAGCTTGGATTTTCTTTTAATTTTTGAGTGACTGTTGGCCTTATTTGTTCAGTCCTTAGAAAACATAATGATCCAACTTGATATAACAAGCTCCTAAAGGATCCTTACAGTTTTGAGTCTAGGTCTATTTGTTAGAGCATATTTGGGGCTATTAATTTGAGTACAATAGACTTTGTAGCATGTATGATAAGGTGTTGAGAGGTGAGTCTAAGGGGTCTATCCTAGATTTTAAGGGCATTTTGAGATTTAGCAATTTTATTTTTGTTCTGAGGGTTAGAGGTTTGATTTAGTTAATACTATAGGAGGCTTATATCTCCAGATATTCTATTCAACCCAAGACAACTAAGATGTATAAGGATTTGAGTCATCATTACTGGTAGAGTGGTATGAAAAAGGATGTAGCAAACTTTATAGATCATTATTTGTATTGTCAGTAGTTAAACGCTGAGCATCTTAGACCTGGTGGCTTGATTCAGAGACTTCCCATTCCTGAGTGAATGTGGAATAGGATTACTATAAATGTCTTTATAAGTCTACCTTACTCTTCTTGTTGTTTTGATATCATTTAAGTCATCATTAATTGGTTGAATAAACTTGATTATTTCATCCCTATTCATACTATCTTTAGTACTGAGAGATAGTATTGTATTTATATTTTAGAGGTAGTTTGTGTTCATAGGGTACTCATATCTATTATTTCAGATAGAGGATCTCATTTCACATTTATATTCTCAAGGACTTTGTAGGAGGATTTAGGAACTCAAGTTGACCTTAGCATTGTTTTTTACCCTCACACCAATAAAGCAGTTAGAGTGGACTTGTTAGGTTTTGGATGATATGCTCCATACATGTGTTATGGTCTTTGGAGATCAGTGGGACAAACATTTAGCCTTACCAAATTTTTCTTATAATAATAGCTACCATTTGAGTATTCAGATGGCACCATTTGAGGCATTGTATGTAAGGTGTTTCTAATCTTTGATAGACCCAGTGTTATCGACTTGTTTTGTGAGTCCTTAGACAGAGTTTGGGTGATTTATAATAGTCTGTGGATAGCGCAAAGTAGGTAGAAAGTTATAGATATCATACACCTTATGCTTTGAAGTATGGAGTTGGTGATTGGGTTTTTTCGATTATCACCTATAAATGTCATGATGAGATTCTAGTTAGATCCAAGTGTATTGGGTCATTTAAGATACTTTGTATAGTTAGGAAGGTAGCTTATGAGCTGGATTGGTCACAAAGTTTGTAGTCGTCTATCTAATTTTCCATAAATCTATGTTGTGGTGCTAGGTTAAGAATAAGTCTCATGTGCTTTATTGAGATTCAATCTAATTAGATGAGAGGTTGACCTTTGTGGAAGAGTTAGTTGCTATTTTTGCCAGAGATGTCAGAGGTTGCATTTTAGAGATATGTCAGTGGTGAAGGTTTAGTGGAGACAACGCCTAGTTATGGAGGCTACCTGGGAGATCGAGAGTAATCTGCGGGCCCAGTATATCCACTTGTTTGAATTTTCAGGTACTTTTTGATCCTTTACTTTTATGGATGAAAGTCCTTTCAGTAATGGAAAATGTAATGACTCTCTTGGCCATTTCTTGCATTTGTGTTTTTTCGAATTTTAGAGCTTTTGTATTACTTCCCTAAGTTATTTTTGATGTGTTGGGACTGATAAGCCAGTTACCAAGTAGTTCGTTTGGTTTTTTAGAGTCAATTCCTTGTTTGAAGATTTTATTGTTAAGAAAAAAGTATTGTCTTGATACTTAGATAAACGACCTTGGATGTCAATTTTGTTAGTTTCATTAGCTCCGGAAAGGTGGCTTTAGTCTAGAGGGGTCCTTGGTTCAAGTCTCAAGGCTTCCAAACTCATATTAGGCTATTGGGTAGATTTAGGATAAATCCCCCTTTAGGTTTGGGGCCTATTTTTGATAAAAATGACCTCAAATGAGAATTTTATTGGTGTTGATGTGTTTGAATACTGAAGTTTGTTGGGAGGCATAGTTTATTTGCGTTCATGGGATTTCGAGCAAATCCCAAGGGTTCGATCGAAAACTTAGAAACTTGGCCAAATTGATGGTGTCTGTTGCATCTAGTGCATTCGCTTTAGCAACTAAGAGACTGATTTACCAACTTGGCACTGCTTTAGTGGCTCTGGACCACTTTAATGGAGGCCGGCCACCTGAGGCTAGGACGTTTTAGTAACCTTCCGACCACTTTAGCGGTCCTTTAGCTGCTTTAGCAGTTATTTAGCGGCTTTAGCGGTCATTTAGCCATTTTAGCACCCATTTCTGGTGCCTTTATAGATTCTATTTTCTCTTCAGATCCAACATTCTTTTTCCAAGTTCAAACTTCATTAAACCCTAGAAATGTTAGAAAATTGTGGAGATTATTACTAGGTGTTGGAAGTTAGTTGGAAACTTTGTTGTGGATTTTTCTCGTCATTATTTTTGTAAGTTCCCACTTAAATTCTAGTTTAATTATGCAATTTAACATTAATCCCTAGATTAATTTGCGGGCTGTTTTTGGGATGTTTTGTGCTTGGATTTCACCCATTTTTTGGGGAAAATGATCCTTGAGCTTAGAGGGACACATTGATAATTTTGACTTTATGACCCCACAAGTAGGCCCAGAGTGGATTTTTAGTTTGATTTTTGATGCAGAGCATTTATACACAATATAATTATAGTTGTTCTCATCTTATTCTGCATATTATTATTTTGATAGCATGGAAACATTCATAGGCTTCTTAGAAAGGAAAAGCTCCAGAGTAGAGGACTTTGAGAACTTTCGACGATGTCCAGGTAGGTTAGGCTTACTCTTATTCTAGACTGAGCTTTATTATTGTATTAATGTAGTATTATGCTAGCTATGGGAGGGTATTTATGGCTCGGTTAAAGATTTAATAATTATTAATTAAGTTAGCCAATTAGGGACCATTTTGGTAGAACTCGACCCCGTCTTTCTTCATATTGGTTTATGTCGATACCTTTGAGATAGTTCACATTCACATAGTACTTTGGGGTAGGATTGTAAATCCTTAGTCTTGAGTTTGATAGGTATTTTCCTTTGCATGGATTTTTGAAATTAATAGCGGGCCACATCGACCCTTCTTTTATGTTAATTGCCTATTAGATCCTTGTAGAACTAAAAGTCCTGTATTTGTCACCTTAGATGCAATCTTGAGACTTAGGATGAATTAGTCAACTTTAGTGAGTTTTGGTTAGCTTTGATACTCGGTGTCGAATAATATTTGACATGTAATTCCTTTTCATTAGATTTAATGGTTAAAACTCGCATTAGTTATAGATTTGATCGCTCAAATTAGGAATTTAGTACTAAATGGACTTAAGGGAAGAAATAAACTTGGATTATCACTACTTTAGCCTATTTATCATCTCTACTTCAAGTCTGGCAATTATGATACATACGTGGTATATTTGTTATTATGATACTATTCCCATGTCTTGACTCAAGTCGGACATTTATGATCTATTTGGACACTTTTTGGGATTCTATAGTTTGGTAAGTACCAATGAAATTTGAAAAATAGTATGAGAGAATTTTTAGGTACGTTTTGCTTATCGTCTTAATTATACTTATAATTGTTGATAGTCCCACCTATGCAATAGAGTACTTATTATTTGTATCTATTGGGATTATGGGGGCTCAATTGGGTTATTTCTTTCTTGTTTGTGCCTTCTAGGCTTATGAGGTCTCATTAGTTTGTATTTAAACTACTTTTACTTTTGAGTTGCTTATTGTACATAGTTGTCATAATCATCTAATCTGGAGTATTACATCCATTTATGCCCATTGTTTCTGACTTTAGCTTATATTCTCGCATTTTTATAATCCTTTTACTGCAATTTGGCTCAGTTGGCCAATGATACTTACTGAGTGACCATTTTTTTGATACTCATACTCCACTTCTACACCTTTTCTCCTAATGAAAATTTAAGCATGAACCACAACCATTAGTGTTATCCTTAGGCTTGTTGTTGCTTCAGAGATGGAGTGAGATTTTAGAGCCTTGAACTGATCCTCTTTCCTTCTGCCATTTTTGGATAGTCTTTTGTCTATTCTAAGACTACTTGTACACTTGACATTGTCTAGTATTTTATTTTTTATTTATTGGATCTTGTACCGGCCTTATTAGGTCATGGGGGTACTCTTTTGTAATATTACTCCTAATCCTTTGTTGTTCAATACAATAATAATTATATATATCATTGCTTAGTTCATTTATTGCTTGTCTATATGTTGTGTTCTTTTATCTTTTGTAGTCTAGCTCATTACTTGTCATTTCAGGCTATCGCTTGGTTTAACTAGTGGCGGGTTAAAGTAGGTGACATCATGACTCAAGAAATTGGATCTTGACACCTATTTTCAAATGGTTCTACTTTATGACTTGTTTATTCCAAAATCACTTTATTATACTTTATGCAAAATTGCAATAGATAGTTAATATCTTTATTCATCAGAGTTATCAATAATCATAAAAAAATTCATAAATTCCAAAAAAAAATAATTTGTACAGAATATAAACTTTAAAATGTCAAAAGAATAAACAAAATAACAAATTCCCACTAAAATGGCTCATCATCAAATCTGACAACACCCATATGAGCCATATGTCCATGAAACACATTAGGTTGGAAACCTTTCATGAGTAGATCTGTAATCATTGAGTTTGTACTAATATGCTCAATCAACAGAAGACGACTTTAAGTTTTTTTTTAATGACCAAAAACTTAATATATATGTGCTTTGACTTAGACTTCTGTTCCTAATATATGTTGGTTCAAAACTCCCCAACAATATCCATCAATGTTTAAATTGGAATGTTTTATGTTCTCTAAATATTTGAACCTCTGATGAGTGATCATGTAATCTTTAGTTCCTTGAAGATACCTCATTACCTGTTTTACATCTTTTCAATCATCTATTCCCGAGTTACTTAAATATCACCCCAATATTTTCACTATGCATTCCATATCTGGTTATGTACAAAAATATGCATACATGAGACTTACCACTACTGATGTGTGGGATTTTTTCACCTATTCCTTCTCTATGTCCAATGTCCAAATTTGGACATTTGCACAAACAAAATTTATTACTTTTTTCCATAGGTGTATCTCCTGGTGCATAATCTGCATGTCAAATCTACTTAGCACCTTATTAATATAAGTCTTTTGCATTAGTTCAAGAGTATTTCTAGAGCAATACATATGAATTTTTATACTTAAATCAAAGGACACCTCACCAAGATCATTCATTTCAAATTTACTAGATAGAAACTATTTTTTTCATGCAATAAACCTACATCACTAGTCACTAGTAAAATGTCATATACATATAACACAAGTATAACAAATTTTCTCTAACTAAACCTGAGATATATGAACCGATCAACAGTGTTTTCCTTAAAACCAAAAGTGGTTATCACCTGATCAAATTTTTGGTACCATTGGCAGGATGCTTGTTTTGAATCATGTACTGACTTCTTAAGTTTACATACAAGGTTCTTTGAATCTTGGGACTCAAAAGTTTAGGTTGCACCATATATATAATTTATTCAATGTCTTCATTAGGAAATGCAGTCTTTATGTCCATTTGATATAGCTCTAAATCATAATGAGCTACAAGTGCTATAATGACTCCAAAGGAATCTTCTGATGAAACTGGCCAAAAACTCTCTTTAAAATCTATGCCTTCATTTTGAATGAATCCCTTGGTAACTAAGCATGGTTTATATATTCTGATGTTACCTTTCAAATCACATTTGATTTTGAAAATCTATTTACAACCAATAAATTTTGATTTTTGTGATAACAAGACAAGATATCACACACTATTGTCTTTCATAGACTTCATCTCATCTTGCATTGCTTTAATCCATTTATAAGAGTTTTGGCATGATTTTCTTTACTAAAAATTATATGATCATCTTCCAATCCCATTAGAGATAAATAATGCAATTGATGTGCCATGGTTTCATGGAACGTTTGATACTTAAAACTAAAAATTATGCAAGTACTTAGGTCCATTTTTTAGATTTGATGTGTTTTTTTTTTTGTAGAAAATTAGGTTTTTGGAGATGAAGAAAAGAAAATTTTATGAAAAATTATAGGAGGACCACTTACGGGGCCACTTACGGCCCGTAAGTGGTACCTACGATGGTCATAGGTCTCTCTGTAGGTGTCAAAAGAGAAATATCTAAGAATCTGTTGTAAGTGCCTTCGTGGGTAGAAGTTCTATAGCTCTGAAGATGTATAACACTTATGATACCTCTTATGGGGCAGAAGTACCACTTATCGCCCATAAGTGGGCCTGCAAGTGGTCACCGACCTAGTTTTCCATATTTATTTTGGTTAGGATTTTTAGGGTTTTACTGTATTCTATAAATATCCTTTTGATGTTTTTGTACAAGTTTATGCACTCTTTAAAACATATATTGATTCTAAGATTCAACTTTTGATTTTGGAATCCATCATTCTTTGTTTTATGATTGATTATCAATTTGAGATTCTGGGTTTTCTTCTTAAACTATTGTGAGATTCATCTTATGCTTTCTTTATGAATTCCATGGATATTGTTGCAACTATGATAGGCTAAATCAACTAACTATGGTTGTGGTAACCATGGTGGAATAATGAAGTAGAGAAAGTGTGAGGTCTTTCTAAATTAATGTTTATGCATGTATTGTGATCTTCTTCAGTTTGTACGCTTTCTTAACTACTCTAGAATTTATGAAATTTCCTATATTTAAGATCATATTCACAAGAGATGTTGAGATTAGGAAAAGAATATTTCAATAAAGGTTTGAGGCTACCAACCCTCATCTAATTAACTTGACACCCAAAAGGAGATAGCTAATCTGGGATCAAAGATAAGGGTTATAAAGGCGACACTCTGAGAGTCACAAGGTGATGAATGAAATTTACAAAAGACAGTTACAAGATGATTGGTGATACATAGCTTGTCAGATTCTACATGCAAGGCATTAACATAGTCCGATCGAGCATGCTAAGTCTATAGAGTTAAGAAGCCAGGGGGAACATAGTCCTAGTATTCATCTCCGATTGATTTCAACCAAAGCAACAAAGACTTGTTACTTTTGATATTGTTCTTACAAAAATCTCCATTTACTTTTATGTATTTTTTTCGGGTACTTCATCAAATTTGTGAGAGATATTCAACCTATTCCTTATGGGTTCAACCCCAACATCTATTCGGTTACTAAATTTTACATCGACCAAATTATATTTCTTTAGAGCTATAGCTTGGACGATACCAAATTTCGGTGCCGTTGTCGGGAATACAATTATGGACTGACTGAAGTTATTGAGTTTGTTGGGTTTTATTTTTTATTTTTCTTAGGTGTATGCCCAATACTCGAAGTCAAGTCAATCCTTTGATCTCACCTGATTTTGAGCTTGAAAGAACCTTACGATAGAATCATAGGATATTAGAACATGGTCTTGAAGCTCATCATAGGGAGTATCAAGATAATCCACTTACCTTGAATCTGCCTTCTTCGCTTGGTGCTTAAGAGATAGTCGTGCAAACCATTGCATAGTTACTAGATAAAGCTACTATAAGGAGGGATATGACTACTCGTCATGCATCTTAAGAGAAAAGACAAAGGCAGAAAGAAAATTATCGAGCAGAACTTGATAGAGGTAAAAGAGATAGAGTTCAAATGCCCCATCTTTTTTGTATTTACCATCATATGATAATGATATAAAGGATGACTTAGGGTATGTTGAGCCTATCGAGATAGGATCCATCATTCCTACTGAATTGAACTGAGGGTAAAGTTTGATTTTACAAGTGCTATGATTCAAATATACAATCTCAAGAGTGTGTTTACAGGTTTGCTAACTAATAACGCAAACATACAAATTATGAATTTTGTTGAGATCTGCACTTCATATAATTTACCTAAGGTGAGTCAAGAAGCTTTGAGATTCAGGTAGTTCCTATTATTTCTTCTTTTGAACTCGTGAATGCATCACAAAGTGGAATGACTTGCAAAAATAGTTCTTGAACTAATTATTTCCACCTTCTAGGATGCTGCAGTTGAAGGATAAGATTTATAAATTCAGGAAATTACTATTTGAACCACTGTAGGAGGCATGGTTGAGGTTCAAGAATAAGTTCATGATGATGCTCAATCAAAGGATTTTGAGTTGAAATTTGCTTGAGATATTATATTAAGCCCTGAATATTAATTCCAAAGTTTTTACAGATACTATTAATAGTGGTGCTTTTATAAGTATGTGTTGAAAGGTAGCTTTGGAAATCTTAGATATGGTCTCAATCACGAAACGATGGTGGTATACTTAGGAGGAAGAAACAGGTGTTGATGCTAATGATATTTGAGCTTCCAGTGAGCATAAAATCTTAGATAATGCAGTGACTCAAGAAGTTGTGCAACTGAGAATGGAGATTAGGTACTAACCAAGCAATTTGTAGCTATGAATTATGAAAAGGTAAATCTTATGGGCGCACAAAGGAAAGCTCCAAAGCTATATAATTCAAATATTGAGAAAGAGGTAAAGTACCCGGATAGAGAGATGGCAGGTTTCTAAGCCAAGGCCAAATTAAGGGAATCAAGGTCAAAACTATTATGGGGACAAATATAGGGATCAGAGTAGAAAAAGAGATAGTGATTGGAGGTGTAAGGAGAAGAATAGTGCATATATTCCACTAGGAAATTATGATACTGATTCAAGGATGGAGTCATTTCTTACTAAGTTTGATAAGGGTTCAAAGAATCAAAAGCATTGACTTAAGAAGATTAAGGTATATATTTCAAGTTTGAGCCAGAAAGTAAAATCGGACGCTACTATGATCAAGAAACTTGAGTAGCAATTTAGTCAGATGTCAGCTACTTTGAATCTACATTAGTTAGGCACCCTTTTGAGTAATACTTTGTAGAATATAAGGAATAACAGTTACTATTTAGTCATCACCACTCGAAGTGGTAAGGGTACCAGTGATCCTCTTATGCCTAAAGTTGACAAAGTTAAAAATGATGTTGTTGTTGTTGATGATGAACCCAAAGCTGAATTTGAAAAGTTAGTGACTAGTGGTAAGTCATTACAAAAATCGATGGGTGTGGATAAGTGAGTTAAGAAGGATAAATTTAAGAGGAAGTCAAGTCTATATTGAAGACCATTCTATGACCTCCTCTTTCTTTTTCTTTTAGATTAAACAAGAAGCAAGAGGAAGGGAAGTATCAGAAGCTTATGTCGATGTTGAAGGACCTTTCTATTAATATTCTTATTTTGGAAGCATTATAAAAGATACCAGGATAATACAAAGTTCATAAAAGATTTGGTTACTATGAAATGGATAATGACTTTATAGCCAGCTGATAATATGCACCATTGTAGTGCTATTGCTTCCCGATCTTTAGTAGAGAAGAAGGATGATCCCAGATCCTTTTCTATCCAATGTAGTATTAGTTCCTTTAAATTCTCTTGATATTTATACAATTTAGGAGCTAGTATCAATCTGATGTCATTGGAGGTGTATAAGTAGTTGGGGTTGGGGGCACCCATACCAGCATCTGTGAGGTTATTAATGGCATTATGTAGATATTGGTTGGTATATTATGTGATGTGTTGGTAAATGTGGGGTCCTTCATATTTCCATCTATTTTTTTATCTTTGACTGTGAGATAGACTTTGAAGTTTCTATTCTCTTGGGAAGGACCTTCCTAGCTACGTGTAGGACATTGGTTCACATTGCAATAAGGAAGATTAATTCAGACTCAATGATGAATTTATGACTATTTATATGTTTCAATCGATGTGTCTATCAAATTTATGTGGGTGGTGTCTGTGACAGACACTATTGATGATGATGCATTGACTATGCCTATTGAGGATAGACTAGGGGTTGAGGCACTAAAGACGGTTATCATGAACTTTGATAGTGATGGTATAGATTAATATGATGAGATAGTGAGTGATACCTATGGCCGAGGTTCTTACTCTTATGATCCAAAGAAGTTACATATTGATTTAAAGTATAGAACGACTTTGCTAACTCATTTATCTGTTGAGGAGAGACCAATCTTAGAATTGAAGGCCCTCCCATCTTACATGCATTATGCATTTTTGGAGGAAAAAAATACCTTACCAATCATTATTGTTTCTGATTTATTAGACTCACAGGTTGAATTATTAATTTCAGTACTAGAGAGATTCCAAAGGTAATTTTGCATTCAAGAGGATGTCGTTTGAACTTTTTAATGATCCAACCACCTTTCATGTTGTATAATGTTGATATTTTCTGATATGGTTGAGGACACTATAGAGGTCATTATTGATGGATTTTAGGTTGTTGTGGACACTTATGATGATATTTTGGCCCAATTGTCCAATGTACTTCAAAGGTGTAAAGAGTGTAATTCGGTGTTTAATTGGGAAAAGTGTCACTTTATAGTTGATAAACCCTGAGTTTGACCCTTAGAAATTTCATGGGTTTTGAACCCTCTGGCCATCATACAACTTGAGCTTACTAGTCATATGATGTGGGTATGACCTACGAGACCAAGTCATATGGTAAACAATGTGTCCTATGTCACTTACTGTACAAGGTACGACTAGAATCCATACAAGTCGCATAGAGATGGTCTGAGAGGAGTAGGGAAATAGTATGATTAATAATGTTAAGCCATTGAGGTACTATCTAGGGTACGAGTTAGGGGTACAAATCTTATGATTTGGTATGAGTGAGGGGCCTAAATCATAACCCCCTCCCCTACATTTATTTTTTTAGCTTTTAAGTTGAGGATATCCTGGACATTTTTCACCCCAAAACCCTTAAGACCCCACATCTTATAACACTTTGTTGCCTCTTATAACTCACTTGGAAAAATTAAAACACTCCTAAAACTCTCTCTAAACTCTCTCAAGAAGATTGGGCTAGTGTTTTCTTCAAGTGGTCATCTAGAGGCTTAAGGATCAAGATCTCTCTGTGAATCTTCATTCATAAGACATGTTACTCCTCCCTCATTGTTTGTTCAAACTAAAAGAATGTTTTACTTAAAGATTTTCATGGCATAATTGTGATATTGTTTTGGGTTTTGAAATATGTGTTGGGGGATTTTGGTTATTCTTGGTTGGATAATGTTTTCCCATATTTTTCTTATGGTATTCATGTTATAATTATTGTTTGAACATCTGGTTGCATGGGAATGGTAAATTGGTACTTGGTTTTGGTTTTGGAAACTATATTCCCTTAACATATTTGATAAAATACCAATGAGAATGTTTTTGTCACATAGTTTGACTATTATTGAAAGCTTTGCATTGCATAATATGGTAATGGAACCTAGATAGGCTTGGCTGGTTTTAAATGGTCTTAAAAGGCATTGGTGTACATAGAGCATAAATTTATTGTTTGGAATGTAAATTTGTAATAAACTCAACCCAGCTGTATAATTATTTTTGGTTTATGCATTACTACTTGGTTTGGTTTGTTTCTTGAGACTAACATATGGTATAAATGGTTAATTGGTTAAGGATGGTTTTGAAAACCTTGCGGGGACACGGGAATCCCACAAGTAACCTTATAACAAAAACCATATAGTGTACACGATAATCCACCAAGTTATTTTTATAATAGAGTATATGGGGTACATGTGAATCCCCTTAAGTGTTAGCTAATAATATTACTTGCAAGCTATAGTTGGTATGAAGATACCATTAACTATTTGCATAACAATTGACTTCTGGAATTAGTGGTTTGGTTATATGTTAAATATTTTTAATTGGGTAATAATGGCGGGTTATGACAGCTAGCTGTGAAGGTGTGAGTCCATACGGTTGACACTGGAAACTTATGCTTTCCAACATGAGGATTGGTCTCGATGACCATGTACTTGTGGGGTACAAGAGAATCGCCCAAGTATATACAAGTACATATATATCATAAAGGGCGAATAGTAGAAGGAAATCCCCATCCACCTAGGTATCTATAGTTTGAGCGGCTACACGCACTGGGACCCATCTAGGAGGTAACACTGGACCCTTATAGCGGGTTTCTGGATTATGACTTTAAAGACACATAACCCAAGTTAAAGATATTAATTCATACTAAACTCGATTCTTTTTCCCGGAATGGTATATATGTATTTATGTATCTGATTGGATATGGTCATTTATCTTGGTTTTGAATAATGGAATTACTTTATCCTTATTCTTGAGTACATTCTAGAATTCACATGCTAACCTATTTTTGGGCATTATATCCCCATGTGATGCAGAAACCGACTATACTATCACACCTTCTGCTCAATGACTTGGTGATTCGATGACAACTTGAGTTAGACAAAAGTGGTGAGCTTCTATTATTCGGAAGTCCCATTTCATTTTATGGTTTATATTATGCTTTTACTATTCCCTTGACATTTGTTTTTGGCTATGGTCGGGGGCAGGCCCCGACTAAATATTCTTGGACATAGGTTAGAGGCTTTGTATGGACAACTGTGGGCTTGGGTATGGAATGGCTATGCTTTTGGTTATTTTTGGGTTTGGTTTGCTATTGGTTGAATTTACTTGTTTTGGTTGATTTTGATTATATACCTATCCCAAAGTCATTACATATTGAATTACTCTATCTTGTTATATACTTAGAATTCATCTGACTTAGGGTATATATTGGCTGGTTGGATTGGGTATCAAGGGTGGCCTCTGATCCTTGTTGGATTTGAGATACCCTTTACGACAAGTCCCTAGTTTGGGTCATGTTAAGTTAGTATCAGAGCCTAGATTTCGGTGTCATGGGATATCCACAAAGCCGTGTTGAGTATTGTCTCTTTTATGGGTATGTAGTTTGCCACACTTATAAGGGAGAGGCTTTGAGACATCTTGGAATATTTCACTTTTTTGTTGTTCTATTTTTTTGGCCATAGGGTCTAGGGTCTCGAACTCTCCCCTAAATCTTCTTTTCTTGACTTTCAGATCATATATTTTCGATGATTTGAAGCTTGTGGAAACTCAGCCATCCCATCCAAGGATGATGTAGATGGATATCATTTAACTCACAGATTAGAAAACCAGTCAACGGTCGCTGCTTTTGATTCTCCCTATGGAGTTCCACTGGTCTCCACTGACCCTACTCTAAAAGATGACACTCATCTCAATCACGTCAAGGAGATGTTACCAATGTCGAGTGTTGATGTTCTATTAATTTTTTCCAAATGGTTGCAACTTTTTCATAATAATTCGTTCCTATTGGTGTGAGAAAAAATAAGGAAGGGTCGAGAAATAGGTAGAGCAAGAAGTCTCAATATTTATATCGAGAAATAGGTCAAAGAAATAGTGATAGAGGTGGTAGATAGTGGTTTGGAAAAGGGAATCAAGGAAGTCCGTAGGTGGTTGTCAGTGTCCCTTATCCTCAGTTTTCTAGTTCTTATTATTTTTTTATTAGTAGAGCCCAGTGATCCCCACCCTATCCTCCCGGTCGGTTTTGTGGTATTTTGTACCATGATTATTACTATAAAAGAAGGAATTGGTGTTTTAGTTGTGGTCAGTAGGGTCACGTACATTGGGAGTGCCCAGAAGGTTTACCACTGGGGCAAATAGGATACCGGTTGCCACTTCTCTAGCTCCTTCACCAAGGGGAGCTACTTTGGGCCTCGGCACTAGTCAAAACTGTCCTAATAGTCACACTACCTGATATGAGTCCGAGGCATCACCTGATGTTATTATTGGTATGTTGAAACTCTTTTCCTATGATGTATACTATTTACTTGATCTAGGGTACACTTTCTCTTATGTGACCCCATTTATGGTTATGCATTTTTGTTTTTGTCCTAAGTGCATTTCTAATAATTTCTCTATGTCTACCCAAGTAGGTGACTCATTAATTACTAAACAAGTCTATAGGGGGTATATGGTATCTGTTAGTAGTAAAGAAACAGTGGTGAATCTATTTGAATTAGATATTATGGGTTTCGATGTCATATTAGGGATGGATTGGTTACACTCGTGCTATGTGTATCTAGACTATTGGACTTATATAGTTATCTTTAAATTCCTAATGAGTCAAATATTGAGTGGGGGGTGGTTCCCTAGTTCCTAAGAGGAAGTTCATATCATATTTTAGTGACCAAAAATTAAATTTCATGGGGTGTCTTTACCATTTGATCCGAGTTAAAGATTCTAACTCAGAGAGTCCTTCTCTGCATTCTATCCTAGTGGTGAGTGAATAATTTGTGGTCTTCCTAAATGACCTTCTAGGTGTTCCCCCTCCCTCGATAGGGATATTGAGTTTTGAATTGATTTTGTTCCATGCACTCATCCTATCTCTATTTTCTAGTATAGAATGGCTCCAACTGAGTTGGAAGATACTAAGGATGGTTGACATATCCTCATGGTAAGGGTTTGTCTGCCCTTACATTTCTCTATGGGGCACTATAGTTTATTTGTACATAAGGGGGATGGTTTCCTTCGGGTATCTATAGGTTACTGGCAGGTGGATAAGAAAGTTTGGGTGAACTCCTCATGGGGTGGACTATATGTATATTTTGCACGGAGTACTCAATTAGTAGTACATGATGGTTGATATACATATGTTTGGACCTTAGATGTTTATTTTGGTGAATAAAGTATGTTAGATTGAGGATAGCAATATGAGATTTATAGGGGTAGATTGGTAGGCTTGGTAAAGTATGCGGAAGAAATGAGGTTGATGACTTAGGAAATATAAGGGTGGGGAAAGTTGTGATATAAAGGCCAAAGTTCCAGGTTGAAATGATGGATTGGGGCTAAGTCATAGGATGAGTTAGGGTATGAAGTTTGTGAGACTACATTAAACTCTAGGTAGCATATGGATAGATGAGGTTTTAAGTATAAGAGAGCCAAGTGTCCCTAATACGAGTCTATGGTGATAACCCTTAGCGCGGAGTGTCGTGCTTATAGGTGTAGTAAGATGGACATCGAGAGCTAATTTTAAATCTACTAGTGTTGTATGCATTCTAATAGTTCTTACGTATAAGGTTCACATTCTGCATGTCACGTACGTCCATATTCCAACATCAGAACCAAAGGCAATAACGGTCCTAAGAAATCTTAGCTTTCAAGTGTTCAAGATCTATGCCATGATACTTATGAATCGTACATTCATGTCCCATATTAGCCTAAATCCAAGAAACAGTAGTTTTAAGCGGAAATCTTTTCCTTGTTCCCTGAATACAAATCTCGTGTTTACGCCACACTACCTATGATGTATGCATTCGTGTTTCTTCCTGTGCCTAGTTCTAAGGACTCATATTATGGTGTGTTTATGTCGGAGTAATCCTTCATTTATAACCTGGGTGGTTTATTTAAAGTACCTTATGCCTATCTTACTGTTTCTCATTTCGTAGATATTGCCTTGGGTAGTACGATGGGTAAGAGTTTTAATTTGGAAGTAACCCCCCTCCTTCTTGAATGTTACACTCTAGATCCTCAGTGACCCTTCTTATGTTAGGATGGTATAACCTTAGGAGCGTACTAATATTTTGGATGAGAGAGTAAATATCTTTTGTTGTGAAATTCATGGGTGACTACTAGAGCTAAGGTTATAAGTGTAGATGGAAGAATGAGATGAATTTTGTCATATAAAATGGTTGCAGAGGGGAAACGTGGTGAAAACTTTTTTGATAGTGATTAAGGGTGTTAGTTTTGGTGAGGAAATTCATACAGTGGGTGTAGTAAAGATAGGCTGGTGCATGGTGATTCATAAATACCCAACTTTTACGTTAAGCAGCTATAGCTCCTTGATAAAGA
Organism: Capsicum baccatum var. pendulum; assembly: GCA_030864225.1. Taxonomy (NCBI): domain Eukaryota; kingdom Viridiplantae; phylum Streptophyta; class Magnoliopsida; order Solanales; family Solanaceae; genus Capsicum; species Capsicum baccatum. Next base: position 90,259,878 of record CM061561.1, read on the forward strand.
GTTGTTTCTTGATTATAGTGATAGACGGGGTGGTATTATCGGAATGGTATAAAGTATAGGTTACCATGGCTTTCACTAGCACTTTTAACTCCCAGTTAGTATTTAACATATGATAGATATGCGGTTATACTCAAGCCCTCTGGTTATGCATTCGTACGGGAAAGTTAGAAGGTTGAGATGGAGAAGTACTGTCTTCATATTGAAATCTCAGTGGAGAGTCTGGTCATATTTAGGGGATATTCGTAGTATGGGTTGTGGAGGAAGGAGCTACTTGGGATGCGGAAGAGGACATGAAGTTTAAGTATACACATTCGTTCTCTGTTCCAGAAATTCACGTGTAAAGTATGTGTTCTTCATAATATCTTGTTTTCTAATTTGATTAAGGGGAGATTTGATGGGTAATAATGTGTTAAATCATTCTTGTACTTGTCTTTACCCATTATTCAAGGATGAATGAACCAACTGGGGTAGAATTGAAACACCCTGAGTTTTACCCTTGGAAATTTCCTGGGTTTTTAACTCTCTATCCATCATACGACTTGAGCTTACTAGTCGTTTGATATGGGTATGACTTAGGAGCCCAAGTCATATGGTAAATAATATTTCCGATTTAACTTACTATCTAAGGTATGACTAGACTCTATGCAAGTCATATAGAGATGGTATAAGAGGAGTAGGGAAACCGTATGATTAATAGTGTCAAGCCCTTGTGGTACTGTCTAGGGTATGAGTTAAGGGTACCACTAGTATGATTGGGTACAAATGAGGTTCCCAAATAATACCCACCTGTGTTTATTTATTTCAACTTTTAAGCTAAGGGTATTCTAGACATTTCCCACCCCAAAACCCTTAATACCCCACGTCTTACAACACTTTATGGCCTCTCATAACTCACTTGGAAAGATCAGAACACTGCTAAAACTCTCTCTAAACTCTATCTAGAAGATTGGGCTAGGGATTTTTTCAAGTGATAATCTAGAGGCTAAAGGATCAATATTTCTTCGTGACTTTTCGTAAATAAGTCATGTTACTCTTCTATCATTGTTAATTCAAACTAAAAGCATGTTTTACTTAATGGTTTTCATGGCATAATAGTGATCTTATTTTGGGTTTTGAAATATGTGTTGGGTTTTGGTTGTTCTTCATTGGACAATGTTTTCCCATTATTTCTTATGGTTTTAAATTTATTATTAGTGTTTAAACATGTGGTTTCATGGGAATGGTAAATTGGTACTTGGTTTTGGTTTTGGAAACTATATGCCCTTAATATGTTTGATAAAATGCCAATGAAAATGTTTTTATCACATAGTTTGACTATTATTGAAATCTTTGCATTGCATAATATTATAATGGAACCTAAATTGGTTTGGTTGGTTTTAAATGGTTGGAAAAGGCCTTGGTGGCCATAGAACTCAAATTGATTGTTTTGGAATTAAAATTGCTAATAAATTCAACCCACTTGTTTAATTGTTTTTTGTTTATGCATTACTACATGATTTTGTTTGATTCTTGAGACTAACGCATGGCATAAATGGTTAATTGGTTAAGGATGGTAGTGAAAACCTTGTGGGGTACACAAGAATCCCCCAAGTGACCTTATAAAGAAAACCTTGTGGGGTACACGGGAATCCACCAAGTGAATTTTATAATGGAGTCTGTGGGTACATAGGAATCCTCTTAAGTGTTGGCTAATGATATTGCTTTCTAGATATAGTCGATATGATGATACCACTAACTAATGACTTAACAATTGTCTTCTGGAATTGGTGGTTTGGTTATGTGCTAAATATTTTCAATTGGGCAATAATGGCGGGTTGTGATAGCTAGCCATGAAGGTGTGACTCAAAAAGGTTGACACTGCAAACTCATGTTTGCCGACATGAGGATTGGTCTCGATGGACACTTAATTGTGGGGTACAAGGTAATCCCTAAAGTATGTACACATACATATGTATCATTGAGGGCGAAGGGTATAAGGGAATCCTCAGCTAACTATGGTATCTCCTGTTCGTGCAGCTACACGCACTGAGGCCCATCCAACGGTAACACTGGACCCATATAGTGTATGGATAGATTATGACTTTAAAGATACACAACCCAAGTTAATGATATTTAAGGCATACTAAACTCGGTTCCTTTTCCCGTAATAGTATATATGTATTTATTTATCTGATTACATATGGTTACTTATCTTAGCTTTGAATAATGGAATTACTTTATCCTTATTCCTGTGTACATAATAGCGTTCACCCGCTAATCCGTCTTCAGGTATTGTATCCCTACATGATGCAGGAACCGGCCATACTATCACACCTCCTACTCAGTGACTTGGTGATTCAAGGATAGCTTGAGTCAGATTGAAGTGGTGAGCTTCCATTCTTTTGAAGGCCCGTTTCATGTTATGCTCTTACTATACCCTTGACATTTATTTTTGGCTATGGTCAGGGGCATGTCCCGACTAGATATTCTTGGAAAATTGTTATAGGCTTTGTATGGGCAATTGTGGACTTGGGTATGGAATTGATATGGTTGTGGTTATTATTGGGTTTGGGTTGCAATTGGTTGAATTTAGTTGTTTGGGTTGGTCTTGGTTATAGACCTATCCCAAAGTCATTACATATTGAATTACTCTATCTTTTTATATGTTCAAAATTCATCCAACTCGGGGTATATGTTTGTTTGTTGGATTGGGTATCGGTGGTGGTCTATGATCCTTATTAGACTTAATATGCCCTTTATAACAAGGCCCTAGTTCTTGTTGTGTCGATGGCAAAAAAGAGGATTTTTCTCTGACACAAGATCTCAAAAAGTGCATTGAGGTTGACAAGGAAAAGATAGAAGTGATTGAAAACTTAACTCCCCCGATTTCAATCAAAGGTATCAGAAGTTTATTGGGTCATGCTTGGTTTTATAGTTGATTCATCAATGACTTATCTAAAATTTCTAATCCATTATGCAAGGTTTTAGAGAAGAAGGTGAAGTTCATGGTTGATGATGTGTGTCTCAAGGTCTTTGAGTGGCTTAAGGAGTAGTTGATCTCAACTTCAATTATTATGTCTCTATATTGGTCATTGCCTTTTGAGGTGATGTGCAATACTAGCGGTGTAGGTTTTGGAGTTTTCCTAGGACAACAACATGAGTAGATCCTTCACCCAATATACTATGCCAGCACGACATTAAACCCCATGCAAAATAATTATACTGTCACTGAGCAAGATTTACTCATAGTGGTTTTTGCTTTTGTGAAATTTCAGTCCTATTTGATAGGGACCAAAGTCATCGTTCATACCAATCACGCAGTATTGAGGTATCTGATGTTGAAGAAGGATGCTAAGCTGAGGCTGATTTGTTGGATACTCTTGTTGCAAGAATTTGACTTTGAGTTGAAAGACTGAAAAGGTACTAAAATAGAAGATCATTTATCTCACCTTGAGGAGGAGGCAATTTTGAAATTTAGGGATGAGCTTGATATAGATGATACTTTTCTATATGAGAGGATCTTGGTAGCATCTCAAGACTTAAACCCTATTTTGCATAATTTGCCAACCTTTTGGAAAGTTATCTTGTCTTGAAAGATTTATTATTTCGGCATCGTAAGATGTTCATGCATCAGGTGAGAAAGTTTTTCTACGATGAGCCTTGTCTTTTTTTCATTTATGCGTATGGAGTTATTCAGAGATGTATTCCAGAGGTGGAGATGATAAATGTCCTTAAGGCTTGTCATCCATCATCAGTTGGGGGTTATCATGGTGGTACATATAAAACCCTTAGAATACAACAGTATGGGTACTATTGGCCAACTTTTTACAAAGATACTCATGATTTTGCTTGAGACTATGATCAGTGTCAACGACAAGGTAATATTTCCCAAAAACAGGAACTCCCCATGACATCTATCTTGGAGATAGAGTCGTTTGATATGTGGAGAATTGATTTCATAGGTCCGTTTGTGTAACAACCCGAGCTAGGGCCCTGAATATGACGAGCATCCCAAACCATGGAGGCCCGAGCGCCTTTCTACATCTGGTAATCATGCACAATAGACGAATAATAAATAAAAGGTCCGAAATTATAATAAATGAAATATTGGTTATAAATCTAAAATCTGTTCGACAATACGGAAAATAAGGTTTTCAACATCTAAACAACATCTTTCTCAGTTTGTGAAATATCTACTACATAAGACATCAATAACTTGTCTGAATCTGGGACAAGGTCCCCAGTGCACCTAAACCAAATTAAATAAAAACTAACTTAAAAGAAATAGGCCTTCCGGAATAAAGAAGGCTCAGCAACTACACACACTTTTATTCTGTCGGAACAAGTCTACGGCTTAGCAGGACCTCTAGACTGAGCCTCAAACCCTAAAAGATAGGGGGTCAACACAATTGTACTGGTACACAGATAAATCCAAAATAATGCATTTATATATATAAAATATATAAGAGCAATTCATGAAAAATCGTGCATGATATAGTTTAAAACACATGGGCAGTTCTTTGATATTCATAAAACATTCTTGTCAATGTAATTTTGATCTTTGTATTACTTCTGAGTTAGGGGTCCACCCTACAATTCTACAACCCTAAGGGCTATATGGTGTCCGCCCTTAACTCGGAAGCCAAGCCCCCAACACAAGTTTGTCGTAAAAGTTGGAGTTTTTAATTTCGATACGCCACGGGCACTAGGCAAGCATATAATCCCTCTAGGGGACATAATAATCCCATAACGGCAAAACACAATTTTGGGCAATGAGTTTTCTAGACTGCATTCTTTGGGTAACCTCCTAACATCTCTTTATGCCCATTTTTAGCCTTTTCTGAACATGCATCATTCTAAGTTCAAAATCTGAAAATCTGAAAGAAAATCCACTTTCTGTTATGTTCTGTGTTACTATGGCATTATCAGAATTGGTATCGTCATACCAAGACCTGAAAGTCATGTTTCTGATCCATAAAAAATATATCGTAGTTTTCTCTCTCAAAACATAAGGTTTAGACCACCCAACTTCAAAAGATTCAAGAAGATTCATTCTTCAATACATTTATCAAACTTTGTAAAAATAATTCCTTTCAATCATTTCAACAAACATGTGGTGGTCATGTATTTTTGGCAAATCATGCAATCTTTCATTAAATATTCAACATCTATCAATATGCAAAATCCCTCTCATCAATTTAAAGATCAATCTTACATCATTCAATAATAGTGAGGACTATTAGTACCATACTTCTAAATAACATTCTAAAAATTAAGAGGTATTACAACACGACAGGGAGCGTAAATAGTAATTCTCTCAATTCAAATATCAAATTTAACCACATACATATATATATAATATTTCAAATCAATTCTGGGGAAAGGCATCAAGACCAAAACTATAATGTCATTAAAGAATTCATAAAGAAACATTGTAATATAAATTCTAAAACCCCTTCAAAATTCATGATTTCACAATGTTAAAAGTTGTTGAACAATTTCTTTATGCCCAAGTAGTTTTAGGAAAACCCCACGTACCTTAGATTGCTTAGAAGGAAGAGTGGAATCCGAATCATACTTAAGTTCTTGAAATCCTTGGCTTTAATTAATGAACTCTTGATCTTAGGGGAAGGAACTAGGGTTTTTATTTGAGAGATTTTATGAGTTTTCTAATGTGTTTTGCTCCAAAAGTTGTTTAATCTTGTGTTTGGGCGAATTGGGGTGAAGGAAAATGACCCAATTGCCCTTAAAATCATGAATAAAAATAAAGTAGAACTGGGCTGCCATCGCATCGCGACCCCTAATTGGGTCAACTGGCCCTCGTGATACGATGCCCATCTGGGTTGAGTAGCCCTCGCGATGCGCGGCCATCGCGAGGCCTCTCTGTTTTGGATACCCAAACTCACCCTTACGATAGTCAAAAAGTTCCAAAACTTACCTGAGATGTACCCTTTACACCCCCGATCATAAATTTACTTACAAATAAACTTTTCGAGGTCGGAAAGGTCAAAAATAAAATCGTCAAAGATTAGGAGTTCAAAATGTGACTAAGTAATTTTTACACTTAGAAATTTTTAGAAGATTAACCCTCTAAGCTTACTATGAAGTGATATCAAGTCGGGAAAAACTATAGGGTGTTACATTATCCCCCTCTTGGGATCATTCATCCCCAAATGATGGCTTAGAGCATGGACACGCATGATTTCAAACATATCCTTGAAAAAGGAGAGAAAAAAAATATAGAGAGTAAATGAGTGATACCTTCTATGTCATTACTCACTACCTCAAAGAGTCCTGGGATCTAGTTCGCATATCATCTTCTGACTCCCAAGTATCCTCCTCCTTTTTTTTATTCTTCCCCAACACCTTGACAAAAGTTATCTTCTTACTCCTAAACTTTTGAACTTGGCAATACAAAATTGCAATAGGCTTTTCTTCATATGACAAGGAATCTGTCACATTAATATTCTCTACAGGAAACACTAGGGAATGATCTCCAATACACTTCTTCCATATGGACACATGGGATACGGGATGGACAGAAGCCAAATTTATGGGTAACTCTAACTCATAAGCAACCCCACCTATCTTTCTCACAATTTGATATGGTCCTAATAGTAAGGACTCAAATTCCCTTTATTCCCAAATTGCATGACTCCCTTCATAGGGGAGATTTTTAGAAACACCCAATCACCAACCTCAAATTCTATCTCTCTTCTTCTAACCTCGGCGTAGGATTTCTGATGACTCTGTGCATTCTTGAGTTGTTCTCTAATGACTTTCACCTTCTCTATTGCCTGATGAACAAGAACAGGCCCAAATAACTGCGTCTCACAAACTTCATAACAACTAATTGGTGATCTACATCTCCTTCCATATAGTGCCTTAAAATAAGCCATCTTAATGTTGACATGGTAGTTATTATTGTAGGCAAACTCTATCAATGGCAAATGATCTGCCCAACTATCTTTGAAGTCAATTACACAAGCTCTCAAAATATCCTCAAGGGTCTGAATAGTGCATTCATCTTGCCCATCCGTTGAGGGGTGTAATTCAGTACTCAGGTTCACTTGGGTACCTAAACCCCTCTGAAAATATCTCTAGAACTGTGAAGAGAATTTCATACCTCGATCGGATATAATGGATACCGGTGCCCCATGCAAATGAACTATTTCCTCAATGTATAGCTTGGCATAATTGTTTCCCGAATAGTTAGTCCTCACAGGAAAAAGTGGGCTGACTTGGTCAACTCGTCCACAATCACCCAAATGGAATCATATTGGTTTCGGGACCTCGGAAGACCTATGATGAAGTCCATATTGACCATTTCCCACTTCTACATGGGCAAAGCTCTCTCCTAGGAATTTCCACCTAGTCTCAAATGTTCTACTTTAACTTGTTGGCAATTCAAACACTTGGAAACAAAATCATCTACATCGCATTTAATATTATTCCATTAATATATAGCTTTAAGATCATGGTACATTTTTGTAGAGCCTGGGTAAACAACATACCTCGAAGTATGAGCCTCATTAAGAATCCTTTCTCGCAACCTATCCATAGTCGGATCACACAGCCTACCTTGTTATCTCAGAACACCATCACCGCTAATTTCAAAAGACATCACTTTCTGTTGACCCACATCTTTCTTGATTTGCATCAAGATGGGATCCTCCATCTGTTTCTCCTTAACTTCTGCACAAAGGGAAGATTTAGCTATTTCATGCACCACTACTCCTCCATCTTTGGAGTACAGATGTTGTACTCCGAGATTGGCTAGTTGATGAATATCTTTCACCATCTCCCTTTTTCTTTCCTCAACATGAGAAAGACTGCCCATAACTAGTCTGCTGAGGGCATCGTCTACCACATTTTCCTTGCCTAAATGATAGTGCAAGCTCATGTCATAATATTTCAACACTTCCAACCAATGCCTTTGCCTGAGATTTAATTCTTTCTATGAGAAAACATACTGTAAACTTTTATGGATAGTAAAAATAACAACATGTACCCCATAAAGATAATGCCACCATATTTTAAGTATGAACACCACAGACATTAATTCCAAGTCATAGGTGGGGTAGTTTTCCTCATGCACCTTCAACTGCCTAGATGCATAAGATACCACCTTACCACGTTGCATAAGTACACACCCAAGTCCCACTCAGGATGTATCACAATATACAACAAAACCCTCTGTACCCTCAGGAAGAGTTAAAATCGGTACAGTAGTCAATTTGTCCTTCAACTTCTCAAATATATTCTCACAAGAGTCAAACCACACAAATTTCACCTTTTTTCTACGTCAGCATGTTAAGTGGATAAGCTATCAAAGAAAAACTCTATACGAACCTTCTGTAATATCCTGTCAAACCCAAGAAACTCCAAATGTCAGTTGGATTCATAGGTCTGGGCCATTTTCTCACTGCCTTAATCTTTTGGGGATTAACTTTAATTCCCTCACTAAACATAATATGCCCTAAGTAAGAAATTAACCCAGAATTCACACTTGGAAAATTTTGCATACAATTTATGATCTTTGAGGGTCTGAAGGATGATTCAGAGGTGATTGGAATGATACTCCTCACTCTTAGAATAAATCAAAATATCATCAATGAAGACTATAACAAACATATCTGGAAACTAACGGAACACCCTATTGATTAAGTCCATGAAGGTTACAGGAGAGTTAGTTAAACAAAAGGACATGACTAATAATTCATAATGACCGTATCGAGTTTGGCAAGTTGTTTTGGATGTTAGCCCCCCTAACCTTTAACTGATGGTACCCCAAATGAAGGTCTATCTTTGAAAAACACTTGGCACCCTAAAGTTGGTCAAAGAGATCATCAATTCTAGGAAGGGGATATTTGTTTTTGATAGTGAAATTTAACTGACGGTAGTCTATGCACATATGGAGGGAACCATCTTTCTTACGTACAAAGAGTATCAGTGCACCCAGAGAGAAATACTAGGATGGATAAAGCCTTAGTCAAGAAGATCTGTTAGCTATTTTTTGAACTCTTTTAGTTCTGCAAGAGCCATTCTATATGGCAGAATAGAAATGGGACGACTGTCTAGCAATAAATCAATACAAAAATCTATCTCCCTATCAAGTGGTATTCCTGGGAGATCATCGGGAAAAACTTCTAGAAATTCATTAACCATAGGGACAGACTTAAGAGAAGAACTTTCAATATTAAAATCTTTTACTTGGATCAGATGATAGAAAAACCCTTTGGAAATAAGTTTACAGGCTCTAAGGTAAGATATGAATTTCCCTCTATGTGTGAAAGAATGACCCTCCTATTCTATCACTGCTTCATTTGAAAAAAGAGAAAGTAACCTTTTGGGTTCTATAATCTAGTGTGGCATAACACGAATGGAGCCAGTCCATTTAAGATAGCATTAAAATGAACCATATCAAGATCTATAAGGTCTTCCATAGTATCACAGCTACAAAAATATACAACACAATTTTTATACACCCTCCTAGCCACAATAGATTCACCTACAAGAGTAGAAACAGAGAAAGGTTCTGCGATAAGTTTTGGCTTAATCCTAAAATCGACTGCCATATATGGGGTCACATAAGACAAGGTAGACTCAGGATCAAGTAACACATATACATCACCGGAGAAGATTTGTAATGTACCCATGACTACATCTGGTGAGGACTCTGCCTCCTAGCAATTGGACAACGCATACAACCAGTTATGTCCATTTTCAGTAGCTGAAGTAGCGTCTTTGGGAGGTGGTGGTGGCATGGAAGATTTTACTTGTGACTTAGAAGCATCAAGGTTCCTTCTAGCGGAAGGACAATCTCGCTGTAAATGACCTGCCTGACCACAAGTATAGCATACTATCCTACCCAGCTGACACTTTCCTGGGTGATACTTACCGCAGGTCTCACACCATAGAAAAGTCCTATATGGCTGAGCCACACTACCCTGGGACTGGGCACCCTGTGCTCTAGATGTATAATTAGTTTATAAATTTTGAGATCATCGGTCAACTGGAGGTCTGTGCACTGGGGCACTAGCTGCAGACTGAGCATTCCCCTAAAAGTTTTTCTTCTGCCACCTGTTACCCCAGTTACCACTCTACGGCTGACTGTGGCTTAGGTCTGCTGGTCGGGCCCTCTTGGCCTACCTATCCTTCTCCCTTACTTCAGCAACCCTCTTCTTCTTCTCCTCAACCTACTCCATATGAATAGATAATCCATTGAAGTCCATAGCCCTGTTCATTATCTCCCCCTTGCACTCCAATACCAAGCCATCCAAATAGCCGTATGAAAACTTCCCCATATGGGCCCTCATATTTCTTGCCAACTCCAAAGCATAACGAGATAGTTGATTAAATTTAGGATGTACTCTTTGACGCTCATCTTCCTTGTTTCAGGTTCATGAACTCTTCAGCCTTGGACTCTCTCAACTCCTGGGGAATGAATTATTCTAGGAAGGCTTCCACAAATTCACCCCATACAAAAGGCTCAGCACTATCTCCCCTCGAATTTTCTTACTCATGATACCACTGATTTTCTACCTACTTCAGTTGATAAGCAGCTAGTTCAACCTTTTAGACTTTATCCACATGCAACACTCAGAAGATTTTCTCCATCTCATCTATGAATTCTTGTGGATCCTCCTCCACCCTTATACCAGTAAACTTAGGCTAGTTCAACCTTATAAACTGACCCACTTGTGTAGCCTCAGATATAACAGATGCAGACCCAACATCCTCTGACCATCGAGCTTGTGAATCCACCAACTGTGCGATTATATGCGTCGAATTTTTGAACTCAACATTCGATATCTCTTTCTAGGGAGGTTGGGTATGATTAGTCCCAAACCAGGGAGCCCTAGGTGCTCTGGGTGGACTGGTGTAAACTGGAGGGATACTCAGAGCAGCAACAAAATCAGGAGTGTGAGCCCTATTGAGTTTCCTTATCCCATGGGTGGGACGGACGTATTCAGATTGGGAGTCCTAATCATTTGAGCGACGTAAAGGCATGATAGCTTTTCTGAAATACAACAGACCAGTGATTAGGGGATATTTAGACTCAACAGCATAAACTAAATCACAAAGATAGGAAATATTCCTAAACTCCTAGTAGCCTCCTGCCTATAAGTGTGGCATGCTACATACCTATAAATAAGACTCTACTAGACGTTATTTTGCAGACACCCTGTGACCATGAACCGTGCTCTGATACCAAGTTTGTCATGACCCGAGCTAGGGCCCTGTCCATGATGAGCATCCTAAATCATGGAGGCCTGAGCGCCCTTCTACATTTGGTAATCATGCACAATACTTGAATAATAAATAAAAGATGTGAAATTATAATAAATGGAATCATGGTCATAAATCTAAAAATTATTCGGCAAAATGGAAAATAAGTTTTTCAACATCTAAACAACATCTTTCTCAATCTGCTAATTCTCTACTACATAAGACATTACTAACTTATCAGAATCCGGGACAAGGCACCCAATGAAAATAAACCAAATTAAATAACAACTAACTACAAAAAAGGCCTTCTGGAATAACGAAGGCTCATGAACTACACATACTTCTCTTCTGTCGGAACAAGTCTACGGCTTAGCAGGACCTCTAGACTGAGCCTCAGACCCTAAAAGATAGGGGGTCAATACAATTGTACTAGTATGCAGAGAAATCCAAAATAATGCGTTTACATATTTAAAATAGAAGAGAGCAAGTTATTAAAACATCATGCATGATATAGTTTAAAACAAATGGGAATTTCTTTGATATTTATAAAATATTCTTGACAATATAGTTCTGATCTTTGTAATACTTCTGAGTTAGGTGGTCCACCCTACAATCCTACAACCTCATGGGCTATATGGATTCCGTTCTTAACTCAACGACCAAGCCCTCAACCCAAGTTTTCTGCAAAAGTTGGAGTTTCTAATTTTGATACGCCATAGAGTACTGGGCCAGCATATAATCCTTCCAGGGGACATAATAATCTCGTATCAGTAAAACACGATTTTGGGCAATGAGTTTTCTGTACTTGTGTCGTCTTTAGGTAAACACCTAACATCTCTTTATGCCTAATTTTTAGCCTTTTCTGAACATGTATCATTCTAATCTGAAAATCTAAAAGAAAATCCATAATTTGTTCTGTTCTGTGTTACTATGGCATTATCTGAATTAGTATCGTCATACTAAGACCTGTAAGTCATGTTTTTGAGCCATAAAAATCATATCACATTTTTCTCTCTCAAAACTTAAGGTTTAGACCATTCAACTTCAAATAATTTAAGAAGATTCATTCTTCAATACGTTTATCAAACTATGTAAAAATCATTCCTTTCAATCATTTCAACAAACATGTAGTTGTCATGTATTTTTGGCAAACCATGCCATCTTTCATTATATATTCAACATTTACCATGATCTAAAACCCCTCTCATCAATTTAAACATCAATCTTACATCATTCAACAATAGTCAGGAACATTAATACCATGCTTTTAAATAACATTCTAAAACACAAGAGGTATTACAACATGAGAGAGAGCGTAAATATTTATGCTCTCAATTCAATTATCAACTTTAACCACACACATATATATAAGATTTCAAATCAATTTAGGGGAAAGGCCTCAAGGATAAAACAATAATGTCATTACAGAATTCATAAAGCAACATTGTAATATAGATTCTAAAGCCCCTTCAAAATTCATGATTTCACAATGTTAAAAGTTGTTGATTTTCTTTATGCCCAAGTAGTTTTAAGAAAATCCCACGTACCTTAGATTGCTTAGAAGGAAGAGTGGAATTCGAATCACACTTAAGTTCTTGAAATCCTTTTCTTTAATTAATGAACTTTTGATCTTAGGGGAAGGAACTAGAGTTTTTATTTGAGAGATTTTATGAGTTTTCTTATGTGTTTTGCTCCAAAAGTTGTTTAATCTCGTGTTTGGGCAAATTGGGGTAAAAGAAAATGACCCAACTGCCTTAAAATCATGGATAAAAATAATGCAGAACAAGGATGCCATCATATCACGACCCCTACATGGGTCAACTGGCCCTCGCAACGCGATGCCCAACTGGGTTAACTGGCCCTCGCGATGCAGGTCCATCACAAGGTCTCTCTATTTTGGATATCCAAACTCACCCTTACGATAGTCCAAAAGTTCTGAAGCTTACTCGTGATGTATCCTTGACACCCCCGGTCATGAATCAACTTACAAATTAACTTTCCAAAGTTAGGAAGGTCGAAAATAATATCATCAAAGATTAGGAGTTCAAAATGTGACTAAGTCCTTTTGACACATAGAAAATTTTCAGAAGATTGACCCTCCAAGCTTACTGTGAAGTGATATCAAGTCGGGAAAAACTATGGGGTATTACAGTTTGTGAGCTCTTATGATATGAAATATACATTGGTGGCAGTTGACTATGTTTGTAAATAGGTGGAGGAAGTTGGGCTTCCTAACAATGAGAATAGTAGTGTCACAATATTTTTAAAGAAGAATATTTTTTATTGATTTGGCACCCACGTGCTATTATTAGTGATGGTGGGATCCACTTCTATAATCGTCTGTTAAGGCCCTACTAAAAAAATATAGTGTGAAGCATTAGGTGGAAACAACTTACCACCCTTAAATTAATAGGCAGGTTAAGGTCTCCAATCGTGAGATCAAGTCCATATTGGCAAAGACTGTGAATTCTAATAAAACTAAATGTTCCATATGGTTATGCCACGCTCTTTGGGCTTATCAGATAGATTTTAATACCCCCATAGATGCCTCTCCCTATCAGCTCATGTACAGCAAGACATGCTACTTGCCAGTTAAACTTAAGAATAAGGCATTATGGGAATTGAAAAATCTTAGTTTTGAGTGGAGTGATACAACTAATTTTAGAATATGCAAGGTGAATGAGTTGGATGAGTTTCAACTCTGAGCCTATAAGAGTTTAGCTTCGTACAAGGATAAGATGAAGTTATATCATGACAAAGAGATCGAGAAAAGAGTGTTTGAGCCTAACGATATGGTCCTGTTGTATAATTTGATACTTTACTTGTTTCCTGGAAAGTTGAAGTCTAGGAGGTATGAGCTATTCACTATTCTTAGAGTGTTCCCGCATAGTACTATTGAGTTGAAATGGGATTAAGAAGCATCGTTTAAGGTGAACATATTATGTCAAGCACTACAAGGGAAATACTGATAAACTGCAAGTTTGTATTGATATAGGCCATGGATAAGTCTAACTAGCTAAGGAAACCGAGTCGTATTGCGATATTTAATCAGGCGCTTCATGGGAGGCAACCCATGGGTTTTTTGGTGAAGTCTAATTAACCAATTTATCCATATTTTTTGTGGTGTTAAATAAAGCGTTGGTTGGGAGGCAACACAATATTTTAGTGCTCTCTTTATTTTTGTTTTTGTTGGTCTAAAGCATGAGAAAATATCTGGAACATCAAAAAATTGCAAAATTCAGAAAATTCTAGGCAAGGGGACTTACTGACCCACTAATGGGTGTCATAAGTCCCACCTACACTAGATAAGTGATATAAAAGATGTCAGAGTGAAAATATGTGAATTTTACGATCTGTGAAGTTTTACTTACAAACCTACTTACGGGGGTCGTAAGTACCACGTACGACCCCATAAGTGGGGTCTTTGAAATCAGACATCAAATTCAAAAGGTTGCTAAATTTTTGGGCCACTTATGGTGGTCCACTTATGGGTCATAAGTACCATTACGGGCCATAAGTGGCCCTCTAAATTGACCAAATATTTAGGGTGGAAATTTTGAAATATGGGTTAGATCCAAGTGGATCCAACCCGATTCAGCACAACAACGACTTTAAAATTCAAAAATCTAATCTTTTTCCCCACTTTCTCAAATTTTGTAACTTCCCACCTGAATTCAAACTCTCTACCTCTATTTTTTCACTATAAAGAAAATAACCACTCATGTTCTCTCTCACTTGCATGCACAGGGCACAGAAATCTAAGGTTTTCATCATGCTTAATCACTTTGTACTTCCATCACTTGCAACTAAGGTAAAATTCTTGGCTCCTACTGGTCATGATTGTTTTATTAGAAAAATATATGAGTTGGTACTTGAATAAACCTGATAATAAAGTAAATCTCCAAAGTCTTGACAATAGGAGCCTAGAATAGTCAAAATTTGAAATTTGTTGCATTGTTCTTGAATGGGGAACATGTGATCATATCCCACATGAAAGTACAAATTGAATATGTAGACGAAAATACAAAATTCTTGTGCAAATACCAATGAATTTTAACTTGATAAAGGTTGTTGTGTACGTAATGGACTTAGAATTGTAAAATACACAGTGTGGGCATGAAAAATTTGGAAAAATTTAAAGTACCCTCGGGAGAGTACCTACGCAGGTACTTACTAGTGGTGAGTTCTATCATATGTGTTAGACCTGAAGCCCTGAAGTTTTAAGGATTTGTATGACACCTAAGAGGCAACCTACGACCCCCATAAATGGAATCTGTAGAACGTAGGTGGGGTCGTAGGTACCCTACCTTGGGTGTTTGATTTTTGTCAAACTTTTTCATTCCCTTCTTATTTCAAGAACTAACTACTACCTTTTTAGGGCACCAAAAGGATCCTAGAAGAAGAGAGTTCATTCAAGGTTTCATGAAGAGTCCCTAGAGGAAAGTGGCTTCATAGATAAGTACCCCATTATCCCAAATAACACTCCAGTAGCCCCATGATAAACTAGGGGCCGATCTATAAAATAGATTATAACTGTAGAAGTTGTGGCCACATTGGTCACACAGCCTTCCCCAGAACCAACTCAAGTGGGCTATTAGCCTACACTAACATAGGGTAAGGCCCAGATGACTACACAAATCCCTATTCCTAGGCTGAGTATGAATAAGGACTAGACCCTACCACTACACTTTCCCCAGTCTAAGAAGGGAGAGTATGCATTCAAAAATGGTTCAAAGGCTGAGGTAAATTCACAGTGATGGTCTAGATAGGAGGTTCAGTCTAGATTAGTATTAGGTTATATAGAGAAGGAGGATGCATACAACTCCTAATTTGAGGAGAGGTCAGTAATGCATCTAAGTCGGCTATTGAGTCAGCTTCAAGCTCAGTTGTACCACAGTCTATGAAGGGTGAAAACCAGGTCCTACAGAATATTTCTTCATCATCAGCATAGGATGCTCCTCCGGTTACTCAAGACACCTAGCCTACTATTCCACCATATGCTACCCTAAGGTCTGATTTTACTCACATCTCTATTGTTCCTATAACTGAGATAAACTCGTGTTGAGGGGATGTAATATATATTTAATAGAGAAAATATCATCATGGACCAAGTTTAACCTAAGAGGGGTATTTTTGTTGAGAGGATGATCAACTTGACTGGGCTAGTAGAGACACCAGGCTTGAAGGCCTTATTTTATTAATATCAATTGGGGTGGATGACTCATCCCCAGAGTTCTTATATCCCAGCTCTAGTTGGGGAGGGTTATGATTTATATGCCTCCATGATCTACTTGATTACTCCAATGGGGTAGAGGAGTTAAGAAACCCCTATTGGAGTATACTTTAGTTAGAGGAGTTATAGGGATATTTTTACAGTGGCTATTTGTCAAATATTATTTAAGACAGAGTGTGTAGGACCATTATCTACATTAAAGTTTGATTATAAGATGATACTGGTGTGGGATAAACATGCTATAAGTGATGCAAATTTTAGATGGTAGAGGCTTTACTTGGCAAGGTGGATAGCCATCCATATATCTAACTTGGGCACTAATGCCTCCTGGATTGAGGGTAAGGAGATATTAAGAAGTTAGCGCTGCATTTTGCATCAAAATTTTGGTGGAGCGTAGTCTGACTCAGACTGAGTCCTATGACATTGGACAACATACTAACTTGGGAGAGAGTCAAATTGGTTTCTAGTTTTCTTTCTTGATATGAGATAGATTTTGTAGCACTGATTTGACTGGAGATTTATGCTTGTGTATTTGATAAGAACACCACTCTCTCATTCCATTACCTTATCCAATGGTTATGTGATGTTCTCGGTATGCTAAATATTCCTGATGTTGTAGGATTGAGGTGATGAGCACAGAAGATATCATCTTAATTAAGGATTTCGCACACCCAATCCTTGCACAGAGAGCTTTACCACCAACTATAGTGATTCCAGTTTATTTTAAGGTACCTTTAGTTCCAGTCATGAGTATTGAGGGGCTAAACATTATTAATGATATTAAGATAGGTGAGTAGAGATATGAGCACAAGATTACTAATAAGGGGCAGGGGGACCTAACAACGGCTACTTCAGCGTTGGCTTCTACCACTGAGCTAGATGAGGCATCAACTATGCCCCCTCACCCAATAGATACTAGTATTATTGGGATGCCACTCAAGTTTCAAAAATAGTTGGTGGAGTAGCAAGATGATTTGACATCCCTCTTTACTATTATAGAGACTCAACTTGACACATTATATACACAGATCCAACCATGGGCTTGGACTACTCTAGAGAATCCTGAAGCTTGGATATAGGATGACATGAGTACTAAGATAATAGAGTTTACAAGTGAGTTACATACCTAGATTAATACTTCTATGGGTTGGGTGAGTGCATGGTTTAGCAAGGTATAAGTTTCAAATCTATCTGGGGTTTTAGAGAAGATAGTCATTTTATGCACTAAGGTATGCTCTCTTGTAGAGAGGCAGGTTCTGGTCATTACGCCAATCATCCCTTTATTCACGCAGTCATTGCCTCTATGTCAAGCTATGAAGTTTGATTAGTTGCTGAGAAGGAGATTGTCCTAACTGTTGGGACTAAGAAGAGTCGAGAGGAGGAGATACAAGACCCCCACCATACCATTTGATCAGGACCTTAAGAAGGAAACCATCAATTTTATGGTGTACCAAACAGTTTATAAGCAAATACAAGTTGAGATATCAATAGGTTCATCTTTAAGTCATGCCCCACCACTACCTCCGCCGGCTGAGCCACCTCGTTCCCCAGATGAGGTCGAGTCTAAGACGGATGCCTAGAGTATCCCAGGTTTGTCCTCTTACCTTTTTTTAGATTGTAGTTATGCATTGGGGATAGTGCATAGTCTCTTTTTCGGGGGTCGGATTGTACCACAGTCAAGGGTTTTTATTGTCGTACTTCTTTTTTTATTAGTTGCAGTATCTTAGTAGAACTTGCATGTTTAAGTTTTTTTGTGTTTTGTGTCATACATTTGTTATGATTCATTTATGTTTAAATAGGAAAAAATAAGAAACTTAAAGGCAGTTGATGTATTTTGATTGTATTCAAGTGTATTGAGAAAAATGATACCCCTCTAAAAAGTTTGTTTTGAATTGTGTGATGTGCTTGTATGTGTGACAACTGTGAATCTTGTTATGGCATTAGGACTTAGGGACAAAATAATGATAGTTAGATTTTTCATGAACTGGATAGGTAGTAGCTAGTAATATAACCCTGTATTTTATGTGTGGGAGATGTTTACCTAGTTCCCTTTTTGTATTTAATCCATAACTTGGTCGATTAGTCTTGCCTAAGTTGTAGGATAGTTGGTTAGGAAAGTATCATATTCCATTTTTTAGTCAGTTCACTCTTAGCCTATGTAATCACCCAAATATGCAAAAGTGTGCCTTGATCCTTCTTTTGAGCCTGCATAGACCTATTTTCTTATTTTCAACTTTCACTTTCCAAGTTTAATTACACTGAACCTGTTTCCACCCTAGTCCCTCTTTGGACATTGTGCACCTCAACTCAGGAAAATTGCCTAAGTTGAGGGTGATTATCATAAGGGTGTGCAGTTAGAATTGGGTATGAAGAAAGGTTTCAATAATATTAAAGAAAATATGGTTGGGTGTGGTAGAAAAGAAAAAAATGGAAGAGAGAAAATAATTTAAAAAAAACAAGAAAGAATAAAATAAAATGTACACAACCTGAATAAGCAATAAAGTAGAAATAAGAGAGAAACAAAGAAAATTAGCGGTTAAGAAGTGGACCCCAAATGTAATAGTAGTGTCAAGGAGGGTTAGTCACTAATTCTCAAATATATCATATCATCCCCAAGGCTATATTACAAGATGAATAAAGTCCTATAGTGATTCTAGTCCAACATTCCAAAAAAACTTAGTAAAGAATATAAGGGCAAGCCAATGGTATTCCATGCACATTAATTAGAACTTATTTTGTGAGTGTGAGTGTGAGTGTGTCGATATCGTTCCTACATAGACATGCATGATTGTATTGTGAGAGTGGGACTTCTTTCTTGTGAGGGAACATGGGTTATATTTCTAGCTATTTATCTATTCGAGTAGTGTAACTTGCGTATCCAATTGGTTATTTATTCCTAATGTATTGCCATAGCTTGATTCCTTTGTGTTTCATTATAAGGATACATAGATCCACATAGTTGGTTTTGAAAAGTTAAAAATAGAAGGGGTTTGATCTAAAATTAAGTTGACTGAATCTTTCTTTAATATGAAGATTATGCAGTCGCTGTGAAATAAAGTAACACAACAACGATTGTGGTCGAATCCCAAGGGAATACGTTGAATCGTGGCTCTAAACTGCTGTAATAAACTAGCAAAACTAGAAAAGTAAATTAAGGTATTTGAGTAGCAATATCAAACAAGAAGATAATATCAACTTCGTATGTAATCAGTCATTGGTGGGCACTAGGATTGTGTACCCCCTGGCTTCTCAACTCTGTAGGATTATCGTGCCCTGCTGAACAAACCCGATACCTTGCATACAGAACCTGCTATGTTATTTACCATTAACCGTATTTTAGACTAGCTAACAAATTTCACCATTTACTTTTTGAATCTTAGGATGTCACCTTACTAACCCTTATCCTAGATCCCAGTTAACTATTACCTTTTGAGTCTCTAGGTATTAGATGAAAGCTAACCATCTTTCTTAGATAATACTAGTAGCATGGATTGATAGTTAAACTTCAAATTATTTTTGTAGTTATCTTTTCCTAGTTACTACTACTCTTTTGGAGTAAGTAGAAATAATCTAAGTGGGATCCAAATGCTTGCAACTACTAAGAGAACTATTAAGGTAAAGATAATACAACGCATTCACGGGTATCAATTCAGAACAACAATAGAACTTCCCCTACTTTGTTATTTTGCCAGGGTTTCCACAACCCTAGATAAGGGTTTTTAGCCGCTCATGCTTGTGAAAGAATCAACAACATTCATGATTGAAAGCATAAGATGTAATCGCAATAATCATAACTAGAAAACCCAAATCATTTTCTGAATTAATAAACCAAAATCAATATAAGAGAATTCCAAAACTATAATCTAATCTCAAAATCAAAATATGTTTGTAAGTATCAAGAATGTGTAACTTCTACTTAAAATACATAAAGGGTATTTCCAGTACATGTGGAAACCCAAAAATTAAATCCCAAATGAATAAGGACAAAAAAGAGTTGTGGCCACTTACTCGGCCTGGCCCTGGGTGCATGTAGACACATATAATTTCAAGAAAAGTTTCCTGAACCTTCAGCTCTTGGGATTTTGGACTTCTGACACTTACCCTACCCATATGCGGTCCATATGTGCTACATGCATTATACATGTTGACATAGATAAGTGTTGAAAGTTCTTTTAAGCTCTTTCACTTTCTGGATCTTCAATTCTAGTACTTACCTTAGTCTCATACAAACCACATGTGCTATATGTGGTCCATATGTTGACATAGGTAAGTGCCAGGACTTCTAATACTTGCAACCAAACATCAAATCTCCAACTTTCATCATATGCTTTGGTCACATACATCCAAAAAGTGTCATGAATGCGAAAAATTGATCAAGTAAGTAGTCAAAAACTCCATTTTTCATCTTTTTTCACAAACATAGCATCCAAAACCTAGTTTTCTGCATAACATACCCAAAACACATTATATCTAACAAAACAACCTAAGAAACTTGCATATTTTAATAGATTTAAGCATCAAAAGTGTTATATTTCTACAGCACATCAACACCCTTAACTTAGAACATTTTCATGTACTTAGGAAACACAACACAACAAAACACGATGCTTAACTAGGAGAATCTAAGTTATCCAAGGCAGTCAATCAACACTTTAAGTTCAAACCACAATACCCCTCCTATCTTAACTTTTTAAAACTAAGTGTGCATAAACATAAAGCACAACAATGTGACACAATGGGATAAAGGTATGGCATTACATTAGCAATAGATAACCACACATATGTACAAGTTACACTACCCAAACACCTAAGTAGCTAGCAATATAACTCATGTTCCCTCAGAACAAAGAAGTCCCACTCACTCATATTTAATATTATATGTCAATGCTGAGACAATCAAGAGACATTCATACTCAAAAGAGAAGTTCCACTCAATGTGCATCAAAGACCATAGGTTTACTCTTATTTTCTGTACCTTAGTTTTTAAACAGTCAGATTAGGATCACTATAGGACTTTATTCGTCTTGTAATGTAGGCTTGGGGGGATGGTATGGTACTTATGGATATCAAGTGACTAAGAGTCCTTGTAACTACGCTAACTCTGGGGTCCACTTATTTATCATCTTTCTTTTTATTCCACCCTTATTTCTCCCTTTTTATTCATTATGGCACATTCAGCTTGGGTGTGGTCTTTTATTCTCTCTTGTTTACTTTTTTTTCAATTTTCCTTCTTTTTTTTCTTTGTCTTTTTCCTTTCTTTCGCTACCACACCTAGCTCTACTACTTTTTCCCTTATTTTTCCCCTTTACATACCCACTTTACATCGTACACCCCTTTGATAGCCTCCCTCAACTTTGGAAATTTGCCTGAGTTGAGCTGCACAATGTCCAAAGAGGAACAAGCTAAAATAGGTTATTGTAACAAAATGGGAAGGTGTTAGGTGAAAAAGAAAAACAGCCTATAAGGCTCAAAATAGAGATCAAGAGATACTATTTCACATAGGGAAGGTTATTTAGGCTAAAAGTGGACTAAAATCAAAATTGCCCTATGATCCTTTCCTAATAAACTATCCTACAACCTAGGCAAGACTAACCAGGCATGTTTTGAATTCAACACACAAAGGGAACTAAGTAGCATCTCACACATACATGGCACAGAGTCAATACTATAAGTTACTACCTATCCGGTTTATGCAATTGTTAGAAAATGATTATTATGTAACTAATCCTAAAGCCATAAAAAAATCCATAATGTTCACAGATATGTACTTCACATAGTTCTAAAATTTTGGAGGGGTATCATTTTTCTCAAAAATCAATCAAAAATATGAAAACTGCTCTAAATATTTAAAAACCTCCTAATTACCTAAAATACAACATAATATGAAACAAAACACAATATGACACAAATTTTAACTTAGACATGTTGTTTCTACAACCATACCGCAGTTGGCAGGAAAACAAGCATAGCAACAAAAACCCGTGGTGGCTATGGTATATCCCACATCTCCAACTAAAAAAGGTGCACTATCCCTAATGTGTTGAAATAAAAAAGGGAATGAGGACATACCTGAAGTGCACTAATAGTCTCTGTACCTTGGGTTGCCTCCAATGAAATGCCTGATTTACTATTGTGGCGCAACTTAGTTACCTTGGCTGCTTAGATTTTACCAAGATCTATATCAACACAAACTTTTACTTTCTCTAGGTTTCACGTATAGTGCTTCACTCGCTGTCCATTTACGTTAAATGATATTTCACCATCACGCATTAATTCTATAGCACCATGTGGGAATACCTTAACCACGGTGAATTATCCAATCCACCTTGATTTTGACTTGCCAGGAAATAAGCAGAGTCTTGAATTATACAGCAAGACCAAATCACCGTGTTTAAATAGTCTTTTCTCAATTTTCTATCATGATACAACTTCATTATTTTTTTTTTGCATATAGCTAAGCGATCATAAGCATAGAGTCAAAATTCATCTAAATTATTCACCTTGATCAATCTCAAGTATGCTAGATCATGCCACTCAAAATTTAGCCTAATCAACTCTTATAGTGCCTTATGCACAAGCTTAATCGGTAAATGGCATGTATTTCCATATATAAGTTGATATGGAGAGGCACCTATAGGGTTCTTATAAGTTGTTCAGTAGTTCCTCAATGCATCATCTAATTTTCTAGACTAGTCAGTCCTATTGGCATTCAGAGTTTTCGCCAATATGGACTTTCTCTCTCTATTAGATACTTTGACTTACCCGCTTATCTAAGAATGGTAAGGTGTTGCCACATTATGCCTTACAATATATCTATCAAGTAGGTCTTTAAATAGGTGGTTTCAGAAGTTAGACCCACCATAACTGATAATTGCACATGGAGTGCCAAATCAAGAAAAGATATTCTTTTTCTAAAAAGCGATGACACTTCTACCTTCATTGTCTAGAAGCGGATTTGCATCCACCTATTTTTGACACATATTCAATCAATACCAGAATATATATTATGCCATAGGAGCTCATGAACAGGCCCATGAAATTGATACCCCACACATCAAATAACTTCAACACTAGAATAGGTGTCATGGAGAGTTCAAGGTGCCATGAAATATTGCCTTGATGCTGACATTGGTCATAGGCTTTCATAAAATCATGAGCATTATTATAAATTATAGTTCAGTAAACCCATACTGCAGAATTTTATGGGTTGTGTGTATGCAACTATGGTGACCCCTAACTGGTGATGAATGGCAAGCTTCCAGAATGCTCATCATCTCCACCTCTGGGATGCATCTCAAATTTACACCATCAACACAAATCCTAAATAAATATAGCTCATCCTAAAAGAAATTCCTTACCTCATGCATAAATCTTTTTTGTTGTTCAAAGGATAGGTCATCTGGATAAAATCTCTTGCCAAATAGTTGGCAAAAATATCAAACTAGGGAATTAAGTCTTGAAAAGTCGCCAAAACCTGCTCATCTAGAAAAGCATCATCTATATCAAGATCTTCTACTTGTTCCTGCATTGTATCCTCCTCAAGTCTGTATAAGTGATCTGCAACCTTATTTTGTTTCCCTTTCCAGTCCTTTACTTCAAAATGAAACTCTTGAAGTAAGAGAACCTAATAAGTCAATCTTGGTTTGGCATCTTTCTTTGACATAAATTATCTCAAGGCTGCATGGACAGTGTGAACTATGACATTATTCCTAATTAAATAAGACCAAAATTTTTTGAAAGTAAAATCCACCGCAAGTAACTCTTGCTCTGTAACTGTATAATTTTTATGTATAGGATTTAATGCCTTGTTGGCATAGTATATGCGATGCAGGATCTTTTATCTTCTTTGGCCTAGGATAACACCCAAGGCCACTCTACTTGCATCACACATTACCTCAAAATGTGTAGACCAATCAGGAGACATAATAATGGGCGCTGAAATCAACCGCTCGTTTAGGTATTTGAAAGCCTTGAGACATGCATTACTAACCGGTCATTGGCCTTATGGGTACTAATTTATTATTTTCATTAGGAACCACTATGATTCCCTGTTTTTGGCATGTGTTGAACTAGTCTTACCTACATGTTGTCTACAATGGGAAAAATCAGTCAAGTATCTAACCATTTGATTATCTTCTTTTTCACCACCTCCTGCAAAGAAGGGCTTAGTCGCCTCTGATACTCAAAATTGGGAATGTTTTCCAGCTCAAGTTGCATCATGTGTATGCATATTCGTAGTGGAATATCCGCAGTATGGGTGATGGTCCACCCAATAGCTCTCTTGAATTTTTGTAACATCGATATCAAAGCCTCCACCTGTGCTCCTGCCAAGTCTACCGAAATAATTACTAGTAGGGTATTATTGGCCCCCAAGAAGACATACTGTAAATGAGATGATAGAGCCTTCAATTTAAAGACTGATGGCTCCTCGATGGATTATTTTGCAGGATGTGTGATTCTATTTTTCGAAAAAAGATCTAATTTTTTAGGGGCATAATTGTAGGAACCTATGCCATGTAGTGCATTAGACAGCTTATCATATTCCTCTATCCCATCACTCCCAAATTTTATAATCACTGCTACTAATGTTTCTACCCTGAATATTTCCTCAATAGTCATATCTTTTGCAACCACCTCATTATTCACATTATCTATCACTTCCACCACTCTCATATTATCTGACTATTGTACTACCATGCACATATTAAATACTATTTGCTTATCATTCATTTTGAAGGTGATATTCTTCACATCCATATAAATCAACACCCGACCAATGTATAAGAAGGGTCTACCTAAGATAATCAGGGCTTAGGCATCCACTTCACAATCTAATATAATAAAGTTTGCTCGGTAAGTGAAGGATGCCACCCTTACTTCCATATCATAAAAATACCCACTATCCCTTTAACAGATGAATCAACAATCAGTAGCCTTACAAATGTTGGCTTAAGTTCTCCTAACCCCTACACTTTGTATATCACTAGTGGCATTAAATTTATTCCTGCTCCTAAATCACATAGAGCCTGATTAATATCAAAACGCTCGATAGAACATAGGATAGTGACTACCCCTAGGTCTCTCTTCTTTTCTACTAATGGTGCAGAAGAAACCATGCTAAAATATTGTATCTCATCTTTAGGCTCATCTATGACCCAATAGTCACCAAACTCACTCTCATAATCATTATCACTACAAATTATCTTCTCAAACTCAGCTTTAGATGGATCTTCAACAATAATATTATCCTTCTTTGGCTAATTAATAGTAGTAACACAATGCCCATCTAGTGGGGTGCCACTTCTAGTTTTAATAGTCAATGAACAAGTATTGGAGGATTCTGCAAAGTGTTACTAGGAAGAGCACCCGGTTTTCTATAAGTCAAAGTGGTAGAGATCTTCCCAAACTATTGCTCCTACTTCTTATAGCATTTGTATGTGACCCTTCAACGGTTTAGAAAATATTTGCTTTATTCTTGATTCTGCATCTCTTCTACCAGGTGGAATTTATTTGTCTCTATTCTCTTGTAATAATCTCTTTGTCTTCATTCATTATCTTTGTCTTTATTATCATAATAGTTCCAACATTGGTTTCCTTGCTCTTGGGTTCAAAAACCCACTAACTGATGATCCAAATACTTTGCCTCCTCCTCAAACTTGGACTTATGTACTCTAGAGGTTGCACCCTATGCCCTTACTGAATTAACCTTTGCAAAATTTGTTATTGCAAACTGTTTGGCCAACTCAGCAAATATCAGTCCTTAATAGTGAAATCTCCTGAGATACAGAATCCTCAGCCACTCTCTGCTCATTGGAAACTCCAATATCATAAGTTCCAGAACCTCTCTCAACCACCACAGTTTTCCATCCTTGGTTAGTTAGCAAGATTTGATCCATAATACTAGAAGCTATATCTCATCTTAAAGGAATCTCTAGAGATAATGTCTTCCATGAGGCCTAGTTCAACATATGCATATACTTGAAGTGGGTAAGCCTCTATAGAATATCTCGAACAAGCTTATCCCTAATATCTGAAGGTTAGGCACTATGTTATGCTTCTTCTTGAACCTGAACCATGACTCGTACATAGAATCTGACTGTAGCTTCCTAAAATTATAAATCTCATCCTTCAGCTACAACATCAGAGATGAAGGAAAGAACCTATTTAAGAATTATCTACGTAATTCATTCTATCCAGTGATAGATGCTCTTAGAAGTTCCCTTAGCCATAAAGATTCTTCTCCAGTAAGCAAAAAGGGGAACAACCTCAATCTAAGTAACTTTAATTCTACCCCAGGAATGGTATATGAAGTGTAGATCCTAGTAATATCTTATAGATTCATGTTTGTGCCATTTGTAGGCAACCCCACATACACAAATTTCAAGTATAAGAGCTAAATAATAGCGCTAGAGATATTGAACTTGACATTAGGGGTAAACACAAGAGGAATAATAGCTCCAGTCTCTGCCGGCCCAACATACCCCAGATCCTTATCATCATCCATATATGGATGAACATGCTGATATGTTGGGATCACTTTAGCATGACTACCTTTCACTTTATTCTGATTTCCACCGAGTTCTGCTGTACGATCTTCTTTCTACCTCTACACAGCTAACTCTACCTCTCGAGATATATGGTAAAAATCTTCTTTCCTCCTCTAATTATCAGCTTGTGCTAATAACACCCTTGTCTATAGGTCAAAAATATCCTAAACTACTTTAGAAAGATATGGGGAACATCATCACAAACTCTTTTAGGGATATTATCTCTTTTTGGTTCTGTCATCCTACTAGGTGTTTGTACGATCCTCTGTGGATTCAGATTCACTAGGAGTAAGGGATTAGCTCTACTCCATCTGTTTAACATACACTGGCGTATACCCAACTAAGAACAAAAACAAAAGTACCTAAAAACCTCAACAACCTTAATTCACAACACAACACCATACTCCTTGGAAATAGTGCCAAAATTTGGTAAAGCCCAAGCTATACCTTTAATCTGAAGATTATACAATTTCTATCAAATATATTAACCAAAACAAAGGTTGGGGTCGAATACCAAGGTAATACATGGAATCGTGGCTCTCAATTGTTGTATCAACAGGCAAAATTAGAAAAGTAAATGAGGGGATTTGAGTAGCAATATCAAACAAGTAGTTAATATCAACTTTGGATATAATCAGTCATTGGTGAATACTAGGATTATGCTCCCTATGGCTTCTCAACACTATAGGCTTATCATGCTTTGTTGAGATAAACTGATACCTTACATGCAAAATCTGATAATTTATGTACAAATAACCGCCTGTTAGACTAGCTAATAGATTTCAGCCTTTACCTTTTGAGTTTCTAGATATTAGATGACTTCTAGCCATCTTACTTAGATAATAATAGTAGTATAGATCGATAGTTAAACTTCATTGTAGTTATATTTTCCTATTCAATACTCCTCTTTTGGAGTAAGTAGCAATAACCTAGGAGGGATCCTAATGTTTGCAACTACTAAGACAACTATTAAAGTGAAGATAATACAATCCATGCATAGGAATCTGTTCAGAAAAACAATAGCACTTCCCATACTTCATCAATCCACCAATGTTTCCATAACCCTAGATAAGGGTTTTTAGCTGCTCATTCTTGTGAAAGAATCAACAAAATTCATGATTGAAAGCACAAGATGTAATCACCATAATCACAACTATAAAATCCAAAAATTTAATAAAATTAATCAACTGAATCAATACAAGGGATTTCCAAGACTAAAATTGAATCTCGGAATCAAAATATGTTTGTAAGTATCTAGAATGCATAAATTATACTAAAAATACATAAAATACATTTATAGTACTTGTGGAAATCCAAAATCAAATCCTGAATGAAAATGGATAAAAAAGGGTCGGTGGCCACTTTCCTGTGCCTACATGCGGCTTGGCCTTGGGTGCATGTGCTACGTGCGTCCTGAACCTGGATGTATATAGATGCATATAAGTTCCAAAAAAATTTCTTCCACCTTTAACTCTCGGGATTTTTGACTTCTAACACTTACCCTACCCACATGTGGTCGACACGTGCTACATATGGTCTGCATATTGACATAGGTAAGTATCGAAAGTTCTTTTTTGACTCTTTCACTCTCTGGATCTTTAATTATGGTACTTACCTCATACATACAACATGTGATACATGTGTTCCATATGTAGACATAGGTAAGTGTCAGTCCTTCGAATACTTGCTACCAAACATCAAATCTTTAACTTTCATCTCATGATTTAGTCACGTACATTCAAAAAGTGTCACAAATACCAAAATTGATCAAATAAGTATCCAAAACTCCATTTTCATCCTTTTTCATGAACTTAGCATCCGAAACCTAGTTTCCCACAAAACATACCCAAAACACATCATATCTAACAAAATAATCTAAGAAACTTGCATATTTTTATAGTTTTAAGCATCGAAAGTTCTATATTTCTTAGCACACACCCTCAACTTAGAACATTTTCATGTCCTCAAAAGACACAACACAACAAAACAAAACATGATGCTTAACTAGGAAAATCTAAGTTATCCAAGGAAGTCAATAAACACTTTAAGCTCAAACTACAATACCTTCTCCTATCTCACTTTTCAAAACCATCTGTGTATAAATATGAAGCACAACAATGGGATTATGAAATGGCATTACATTAGAAATAGACAACCATGCATATGTATAAGTTATACTACCCAAACAAGTAAGCATCTAGCAATATAATTCATGTTCCCGCAAAACAAAGAAGTCCTACTCACTCATATGAAATAATGCATGTCAATGTAGGGATATTCAAGGAATAGTCACACTCAGAAGAGAAGTTCCACTCAATGTGCATCAAATACCATAGGCTCGCCCTTATTTTCTTTACCTTAGTATTCAGATAGTCAGATTAGTATCACTATATGACTTTATTCGGCTTGTAATGTAGGCTTTGGGGGCTGGATGGTATATATGGATATTAACTGACAAAGCCTCCTTGTCACTACACTAACTCTGGGGTCCACTTATTTACCATCTTTCTTTTTATTTCACCAATATTTCTCTCTTTTTATTTTTTATTGCATATTTAGGTTGGGTGTGGTCTGTTATATTTTCTTTTTCACTTTTTTTTTAAATTTTCCTTATCCTTTTTCTTTTACTTTTCTTTTTCTACCACACCCATCCCTGCTAACTTTTAATCGTATTTTAACCCTCTACATACCTACTTTATATTCTAAGAGCTCACCCTAACTTAAAAAATGAACACAGCATGAACAATGATCAATGACAATAACTAGTACATAGATATACACGAAAAACATACAAAAGTTTAGTATACATATAGAAACCACGGTTACTCAGTGGGCATCATCGGGTGACTAAGATAAATGATGATATATGTTTGATAAAATGTAGGATTACATAACTAAGTCAAGGTAAAGAGGCAAACCTGAATTAACTCCACATCATTGTGCATAGACAAGTAAGTTAAAATACCTCGGATTTTGGTCCTTGAAAATTTCTTGAACAATGGGCTCACTGCCCAGATTATGACTCTCCCCATGATTCGTAGGGTGTCACTATGGGTGATAGGACCCTAATTGTAGTGTGATAAGTATCGATTGGCCAATTTTCTATTATGAATATGATTGTCTCCTAATGAGTCAGAAAGACTCTATACAAGTATATAGTCCCATCCATAGGAAAAACAGTATGTGCCCCAAGTGTTTTTATACTGGATACGACTTAGAGTCATATGGTGTGAATCGTAGGGTCACCATAGAAGGGTACTTCATCTATTGTCTTGACTACAACTCATGGTGACAAGTCTTAATAAGTCTTTACGAGTCATACAATGATTTTCAGTCACTGGGACAAGTTTTTAGTGTCTTATTGAGGGAACTTTGGACATTTCCCCCTTCTCCAATCGTGTCCCATGAATTAAAACCCCTTTAGGGTGACATTATCACTCAAAAATCAAATCAAAATAACTACTCAAACACTCTCAAATCTCCAGGGCTAAGAACACTTATGGTTTCCAATAAGTTGGTCACACAAGGCTCTCAAGGGTGATTTCTCTCCACAGTTGTGATGCTTTTAAGCATGTTACAATTCCCCAAATTCTATTTTGAGAAAATTATGTGTTTAAATGGTTTAATTTTATGGATTTAAATGTGGGTTTTGACATGGGTTGAGGGTCTTGGAATGGTTGATCCTTGAATTATTTTCCCATGGTTTTTATAAGTTGTTTATACATTGAATTGAAATGATTTTGAAGAAATGGGGTGCATGGGTATGAAAATTGGAATAGGGATCGAATTAATCCCCCAAATTAATGTTTTGAACATGGAATTGGATTTGAATAATAGAGTTCCCTCAACCCATTTGTGAAATTAAATTTGAAATATGGATCTGTAATATAGTTTGACTTACTTACCTATACTATTGCATTGCATAAATGGCTAAAAGGTTAAATATGGATTTTGAAGGTCATGCTGGCTATGTTTTGATTTAATGAACAATGGGGGTTGAGGCATTCTCCCAATTTGATTTGATAAATTAAAGGAGTTCGAGGCATTTCTCCAACTTGATTTAATAAACAAAGGGTTTCGAGGCATTTTCCGTAAGTTAATGGAATTGTAATGGCATAACTATGAGCTTGAAAGCTAAATGGTATGACGATTCTTGTGGTGTGCCTTAATATATAGTTGCTTGTTAATGAATGAATTATGTGAAACTTAATTTAATTGGGCCTAATAGGGGTCACGTAGCTAAGTCATGAAGGTGTGGGTCACGAATGACTTATACTGGAAACTCATGTTTACCGATGTGAGGGTTGGTCTTGATAAGTCACACTATTGATATATCTTGTATATAAGATTGACATGGGGTTTGGGCATTCCTTGGTCTTCCTTGACACCTTCAATTTGTGAAGATAATATGCACTGGGGCCCTTTCAATAGGGGAGCTAAACACATATAGTCTTTGGGTGTTAGTTTATAATAATTGAACTACATAGTCCAGGATAATGTTTTACTATCATGATAAACCTTATTCCTTACCCCCACAATCCATTATGTATATGTATTCATGTATGTGAACATGTATAGTGAGTTTGAAATTGAACTTTTGACTAACATTATTTTACCCTTATCCTAAGTTACATGCTAGTGCTCAACCCAATAACCATCCCAAATATTATATCCCCATGCGATGTAGGGTTTGATAACAAGTCTACTTTTCTTACACAGTATTAGAGGGATTGGCTCGATTTGTCGATTATTTGCGGTGAAGTAATGAGCTTCCATTCTCCGGAAGACTTTATTATTCCATCAATTTTTCTTTCTTTTAATTAGAAGTGATGACTTTATGTTTACATTTTCGTTGTCAGGATCGGGGGTATGACCCAACATTGATTGTTATCGGATTAGTAGAGGCTTTATGGATATTATTGTGGATTGGGTATTGATGTTTATACTCTTAGATATCTTTAAACTTATCTCTTTCTATCATGTTATATGTTCAAAATTCAGTCATTATCAGGTGTGTTATGTTTTGTTTTGATTGTCTAAGGGGGTAGTCTCCAGTTCTAGATGGACATGAGATACCCGTCATGGCCAGGCCCTGGTTCAGGTCATGACAAATTTGGTATCAGAGTGCTTAGGTTCATGGTCAATTCAGTGTCCACAAAACCGTGTCAAGTAGAGTCTCTTTTATGGGTGTGTAGTGCACCACACTTATAAGAAGGAGTCTATAAGACATTTATGAATATTTCACTTTTTTAATGTTTTATTTTGAGCTATAGAGTCTAAGGCCTTGAAACTCCTCTAGCCTCCGTTTGTTCATATTTTAGATCAAGCCTTCCCAAAGATATGATGTTCGTGGAACGTTTTCTGTCCTACCTAAGGACAATGTGGGTGAAACTTATCCTACTTATAGAGTTCAGATCTGAACTAGGCTCCAGCTCCTACTTGTACTTCCCCACAAAGATTTGGGCTCCTTAAGCTGATAATAATTATGCCCCACCACCCCAATGGGATATTTCTAATATTAAGTTTCATTAGTCTATTCATTTGTCGACCCATTTGGTAACATCTTTGCTATATATTTTTTGATGATAAGCAGATGACTATAAAGGACAAGGTACCTAAATGTTTTAGGTAGAAGTATAGCTGGCACGCGTCTACATAACTTTATTCGTTTGTGTAACAAACTGGCAAGTGCTGCTTGTACTAATTAGGAAACCTGGTCTAAAGACATTTCAGACTTAATTATCACTAATCTATAATAGGAAAAAGATGTTTCTTCATTAAATTTTTTTGCAAATAATAAGAGTGAAGAGAGGAAAAAGGGCAAGAACTCCATATTCACACTGCTCAAGTTCTTAGTTATATAAGTGTGCTTAAATAGAAATTGATTTTGAGTGAGTTCTGATTTGTAAACAAATTACTCATGTTATAAGAGTAATAAACATTTCTTTTAGTTTAGAGAGAGCTTAGATATAGTTGCTGAAACATCCTAGGTTTTGACCCTTAAAAAATTACTGGAATTCCATTCTTTGGACGTAATATGACTCATGGGTACAAGCCGTATGCTGGGGAATGAGTGGTATGGTCCTTTCATATACTAACCAGCAGGTGTGTACAAACCGAACCGTTAAGTCAAACCGAACCAATGAAACAAACCAAATCGAGGAAAAAAACTGACTTATGGTTTGGTTTGATTGGTTTAGTGTTAAAAACAAAATCGATCATTCTTGGTTTGGTTTGGTATTAGCAAAAATAAAATCAAACCGAACCTAAACCGAACCGACATAATACATATATAATTTTAATTTTTTATATGTAAAAAAATATTACTTATAATCTACTTTCTAATTACTTTTATAACTTTTTTATATTCAGAAAATAGATATATATACTTGGGCCTTTAGTTATAATATTTAGGGAAAAGGACATGAACTGACTATTTTAAAAAGAAATGGCCCACACTATGAAAATATGGACAATTGAAGCCAGTCGGCCCAATTTATTTCCTTTTTTTAGCCACTTGGCCCAAAACCACTCTCCTTACACAATTAAGGAAATTAAATGCTCTTTATAGTTGTTACTCTTAAATCACTTTTCTTTTCTAAATATACTTTCTCAAATCTTCTTTTTTTTCTCCTCTATTATGCATTAATCAATCTACTGTATTTTATGATCAATATCAAAAATTGATTTGTTGTTTCTTGCATTGGAGCATTTAAAACTATGAACATGAAGCAAAAAATAGGAAATAAAGGAAAGTTAAAATTAACGGGTAAAGCGGTCAATTTTGACCTCAAATTTGTTGTTAATGATGATTATTTTACAGAATCATTACATACAGGTTTGTACTTGAAGCAATGTCATAGTTCTTTAAACTTGAAGAAGGAAAAAAATAAAATAATGAGGTCTCAAGGTAAGAGAAAAGCCATGTCTTGGTCCATGTTCTTCTCAGAGGTTGATTCAATAACGGTGAGTCGGAGATGTTTTTCTTAGAGGCCGATTCAATCACAATGAGTCGGAGATGTTTTGATGCATGTAAAGATAAAAAAAAAAGAATATGCCAATAGATATGCTTTTATACCAGATTGATACACATTTTTAAAAGAGAGAAGGGGAACCTTTGCATGCACATACAGTCTCTATACCCAATTGATACTCTTCTATACCAATTTGATACACTTTTATACCACATTGATACATTTTATTTTTTTTTAAAAGAAGGGGAACCTATGGATGCATATACAGTATTTATACCCATTTAATACATTTTTATGTCACATTGATACACTTTTATCCTACATTGATATACTTTTAAAAAAAGGGAGAGGGAATTCTTCGCATACACATGCAATCCCTATACTCAATTGATACTTTTTTATATATACCACATTGATACACTTAAATTCAACATCAGATATCCACTGACCTCCGTATTTTATCATTATTGAAACTAAAATTGAAGTTGAATCCATTATTTTGTATCAATTTTGAGCAAATTTACAATGGGAAAAAAATATAGGAAGCTAATTGAATGCAGATTTTTGGAGATTTTATACAAAATTTATGGAATAAGAAAGATTAGTTGAAGTATCGAAAAAGGTAAAAGAATGGAGGTTTGGGAGTTTGAATGAAAAGAAAAGTGTGAATGAAAAGGAAAGAAAGAAAGAGAAAGTTACTTTAACGACATTTTCGATTATGTTTAAGCGTATAACAGCGAAGGTTAGCTAGTGAAATTAGTTTGTGGCTATTTATAGGGTATTTAATTTTGAGTGCTATTTTTATGATATTATTTTAGTTTTAGGTGCTATTGCTGTCCTTTTCCCTAATATTTATCCATTAGTAGCAGATTAATACAAAATCCAATATTAATATAAAAACCTATAACTCTTCAATTGCTTCACTTTACATTTTACTTTCCAAGTTTTCAGAGAGTTCTCATTATTTCCTCATCGTACTTTTCTCATTCTCC
Source organism: Capsicum baccatum var. pendulum (assembly GCA_030864225.1). Lineage (NCBI taxonomy): Eukaryota > Viridiplantae > Streptophyta > Magnoliopsida > Solanales > Solanaceae > Capsicum > Capsicum baccatum. The sequence continues at coordinate 90,294,835 of CM061561.1, forward strand.
TCATTCGTCAAGTTTTGATTTAGGTTTGTTTCTCTTCTTTCTCTTTTTTCTTGTGGAATTATGTTATAGTTAATTATTTTATGGAGTTAAATTTTTAATAAGTTGTCTCCAATTCTTCATTCTTCTTTATGCTCACATTTTATGTGAAGGAAACTTTCAGACAAGCTATTGTGACTAGTGACTTACAAATTGAACCACTGAGTATCCATATAATATTGCTTTGAGAGATAGTAGTTTAAACGTCTTAGTAATTTGCCAACTTAATTTTAATTGGAACTACTCTATGACCATTGGTTTTTTTATCTTTTTAGTGAAAACATTTAATTTTTTCTTCAATCATATTATAATTGTACAAAAATTAAAAAACCTCAAAAAATCGATTAAAACTAAAATATAAAAACCGATTGTATATTGGTTTGATTTGGTTTAGAGATTTATAAAACCGACATTGTTGGTTTGGTTATATTTTAATGAAAAATCGAACCAACCCGACCTATGTACACCCCTACTGACCAGTGTTAGTGGGTGGGATGGTTTTGGTCACTAGAATGAGTAGGACTTAGAGGTATGATTCATAGGGCTTGGTATGAGTCGTATCAAGGTCTCGTATGGTGGGCAGTGTTTGATCCTCCTAGTAGTTTATTCTGCCAGGGATATGGGGTGTGGGTATGAAATGTATTTTATGGTTACGACTTGGTTGGATAAGTCATATACTGGATAGTGTTTGATCCAGGTTGAGGCTTGGATATGAGTAGTGGATACTGATCATATAAGAGAGTACGACTCATATGGGTCAGTTGTATCCCTGTCACTACTAAAAAATGGCCAAAAAGCAACACAAAAAAATATAATGGACTGTGTTGCTTTAAAAAGCTACGAGAAAAGCGACGTTGGCCGTCACTTTTTTAGTTTAATTTAAATTTTTATTTATTTTGTATTAAAATCCACGGCCATTCTTAATATTTGTCACTTTTGTTTGCGGATTTTTGTGCCAAGCAATTAAAAAATAATTTATAATTTTTTTAATAAAAGCGACGGACAACGTTGTAATTTATTAAAAAATTATTATTATTATTTTTTTAAAAAGAGACATAGTCCGTCTAATTTTAAATTTAATTTTGGTTTTTTTTATTTTTATTAAAAGCGACGGACAACGTCGCTATAATTTTTATTTTTTAAAACAGTAATTCTAGAAAAGCAACGTTGTTCGTTGCAATTTTTAATTATTTTTAATTTTTATTTATTTTATACAAAAAACGACCGATAGTGTCGCTTTTGTTAGAATTAAATAAAAATTATTTTGTTGAAAAGCGACGTTGTCCGTCACTTTTTATATTTAATTTTTATTTTTATTTTGTTTTATTAAAAGCGACGGATAACATCGCTATAATTTTTATTTTTAAAAATATTAATTCTCGAAAAGAGACGTTGTCCGTCACAATTTGTAATTATTTTTAATTTTTCTTTATATTTAGAAAAAGCGACGGATAGCATCGCTTTTTTTAAAAATTAATATTTTGAAAAGCGACGTTGTCCGTCTCTTTTTAAATTTAATTTTTATTTTTCTTATTTTTATTAAAAGAGATGAATAACTTTTCTATAATTTTTAATTTTTAAAATATTAATTCTAGAAAAGCGATGCCGGCCGTCGCAATTTGTAAATATTTTTAACTTTTCTTTATTTCTTTTAAAAGTGACGGACAACATCGCTTTTGTTAAAACTAAATAAAAATTAACTTTATTAAAACGACATTGTCCTTCGATATTTGATTTCTAATTTAGCATTAAGTAAATAATTTTTATTTTTAAAAAAATAAATGTATTCAATTATATATTGAATAAATTGATATCATACGATCGATTGATCAAAAAAAAACTAAACTGTTGAAGTTATAATATAATAATATAAGCTAAATTAAACGATAATTTATCATTGTATATATATATAAAACATTGTATTACGAGGTAATATACATGTGTATGTGATGTATCTAGTACATATTGTGAATTTTATAGTCAACCAACTATATATATTGAATGGATTAATGTCATACGATCGATTGATCAACGTAATAATATATTTTTGAAATTATAATATAATAATGTAAGCTAAATTAAATGATAATTCATCAGAGTAGAAATAAAATATGTTGTATTACAAGGTAATATACTCGTGTATGTGATTGTATATAGTTAAAAGCTAGCTAACAGAATCTATATATCCAAATATTTTGAATAATACTTTAAAATCATATAATCGAGGTAATAATAAACTATTGAAGTTATAATAATGAAGCCAATTAACCGACAACTCATCATATTAATACGTTGCATTAACGTAATTGAAATCTCTAATTTAATATTTTTAACCCAATTTGTAATTCCAATTTGACTCATCTCCGCAATTTTAATCTCAATGGTTCATCATATTTGATCAACAGTCAATATTAAAATCAATTTACACCTTTTTTTTTCTTGAAATTAGGGGTGTGCATCGGTCTATTCGATTTGATTTTAAATATTATCGGTTTGGTTTATCGGTTATTGATTTTTAAATAAGTTAAACCAGTAATCAAATCAATAGGGGTTTTTTTATCGATTTTTGTTTTATCAATTTTTATTCCTTAACAATTCGGTTTTTGGTTTAACCAATAGGAATATATGCATAAAATAGAAATAGTAGCAACTAATTAACAAGAAAAAAATAAAATCTTAATTGCAGCAAAAATCTTCCATGATATGTTTTATTTTACAAGAATCTTCAAGTTTGAATAGGTTTTCGAAAAGGTCTGTGTACACTGTATGCTCTAAAAACCTAATTTGTGGGACTAAATCGGTTTAATTGTGTTGACACCTAATTTTGACCTCACGATATCCCTCTCAGGCTGCTATTTTATATAGTAATTTTACGTAACATTAATTCTTACATGCTTAGTTTATTTTAATATCGACGTCTTACTATTTTTCTCATCATTTCCACATTTATTAAATTATCATTTTTCACAATTTATTAATTCAAATTCAATATTTTACATAATATTTATTAATATTTATTTATTTTTACGTAAATGTGCACACTCACAATTTACAAATGCATTGTCACAATTTTAATTTTTACATGCTTAGTTTATTTTGATATCGATGTCTTATTATTTTGACCTCTCGATAATACAATTATAGTCAATTTGTGACTCAATTTAAAATATATGCATATTTTGATCAAATTCTCAATCTTTAAATTTTTAAATTTTGACCTCCCAATACTACAAATATAGTCAATTTGTATTCTTTATTTTTTATTATTTATTATTGTTATTATTGTTATTAGTATTTGTTATTTTTATTTTTATTTATTATCATCCCTAATATCTTTTAGCCTCAATTTTTACCCAAGTCATTATAATTTTAGTCCTTTTATTACAATCAAAGCCAATTTCGTGACTCATTTTTAAATTATATTTAAATTTTGATCAATTATTCAAACCTTTAAATCTGAGTCGTCGATCAAAACTAATCCGACAGTTGAGATCAAAGGATCCCTTTCTTTCCTATTAAGACCAAAGAAAGCCTAAACCTAATTTTACAAAAATAGACTCCACCCCCCTCTACTCTTTCTCTCTATATACTCTCCTCCTTCTCTCTAAATCTAACATGGCTAATGTCGTTGGAGCAGCCTACCGGTTGGCTGTGAGCTTCCTCTCAGATCTCCCTTCTGTCTCTGTGCTCTCCGCCGCTCCAACCGGCCTTAACAACGACCAACTGACGAGCCAACAATGGCCCTCACAAAAATCGCCGCCGCCTCTATTTCTCCTCCTCCGGCAAGATCTGCCACCGCTGAACAACGAATTAGCACCGGTAGCCTCGCCGCCACAACCTTCAGCCCCGCCACTATAGCCTTCAACCCATACCAGGTTTGACCAAATATTTAAATATCTATGTTTGATTTTAATTATATTCTTCCTCTTTTTCCTTTTCTTTGACTGACATTGAATTCAAAGTTAACAAAAAGTGATTGATTTATTTTGTCTAATTCTCTGTCATTTGTGTTTGTCTATGTGTCACTTTTAATTTTGAAATTCTTATTGTCCTGGGTGTTAATTGAAGTAGTTGTTTTACAATACATAATTTGGCCATTTTGAAATTGCTTGTTCCGTAATTTTAGCATGTGTCCCTTTATCTATATGAATACAGCATTCAGAGATAAAATATTAGGTAAGTTATAATGTTGATTGCACGTAATATTTGACTATAAGGCCAAGTGGAGCCTCGTATATTATTAGTTGAGTAACATATTTGTTGTAACGCTCTCTGAAGCGTATTTATATGTATTCTGGTTAGCTGACAAGTTTGCAATAGAACTATTTACAAAGGGAATTCTGGCAAAAAAACTTTAAAAATTTTGAGAGTTAACAGAATTTTAGGACCACATAATGGATAAAATGAAGTGGAAGTTAAGTAAATGATCACATGAGTGTCTTAGATAATTATAGGAGTCAAATAAGTTATTAGCATTATTTAAGGACGAAAAAGGTTAAGCATCAATTCGTAATATGTAATCACTTGAAAATGTGAATTCAAGACTTAAAATTGGTTTAGTGTTGATACTTGAAATGTGAATTCATGACTTGAAAATGGTTAAGTTTAGTCACTTGAGAAGTAAATTAGAGAGTTGAAAATGGTTAAGTGTAGTATTTTGAAATGTGTACTAGTCACTTGAAAAGTGGATTTGCTACTTGAAAATGGTTTAGTGTAGTTCTTGAAAGGTGAACTTGTGTTTTGAAATTTGTATAGTGTAATCGCTTGAAAATGTGAATTCATGACTTGAAATTGGTTTATTATTGATACTTGAAATGTGAATTCATGACTTGAAATTGGTTAAGTTTAGTCACTTGAGAAGTGAATTAGAGAGTAGAAAATGGTTGTGTGTAGTGTTTTGAAATGTGTACTAGTCACTTGAAAAGTGGATTAGCGACTTGAAAATGGTTTAGTGTAGTTCATAAAAAGTGAACTTGTGTTTTGAAATTTATAAAGTGTAATCACTTGGAAATATGAATTCATGACTTGAAATTGGTTTAGTGTTGATACTTGAAATGTGAATTCATGAATTGAAAATGGTTATGCTTAGTCACTTGACAAGTGAATTAGAGAGTTGAAAATGGTTAAGTGTAGTGTTTTAAAATGTGTACTAGTCACTTGAAAAATGTATTAGCGACTTGAAAATGGTTTAATGTAGTTCTTGAAAGGTGAACTTGTGTTTTGAAATTTGTAAAGTGTAATCACTTGGAAATGTGAATTCATGACTTGAAATTGGTTTAGTTTTGATACTTTAAATATGAATTCATGACTTGAAAATGGTTATGTTTAGTTACTTGAGAAGTGAATTAGAGAGTTGAAAATGGTTGAGTATAGTATTTTGAAATGTGTACTAGTCACTTGAAAAGTGGATTAGCGACTTGAAAATGTTTAGTGTAGTTCTTGAAAGGTGAACTTGTGTTTTGAAATTTGTAAAGTGTAATCACTTGAAAATGTGAATTCATGACTTGAAATTGGTTTAATGTTGATACTTGAAATGCGAATTAATGATTTGAAATTGGTTAAGTTTAGTCACTTGAGAAGTGAATTATAGAGTTGAAAATGATTGTGTGTAGTGTTTTGAAATGTGTACTAGTGACTTTATATTAATCAAATCTAGTTACATGAGAAGTGAATCAGTGACTTGAAAATGGTTTAGTGTAGTTACTTGAAAGATGAACTTGTGTTTTGAAATTAGTAAAGTGTAATAATTTGAAAATGTGAATTTATGACTTGAAATTGGTGCACCTCCTCCTGTAGAAGAAGATATTAATGCAGATTTGATTGGTCTAATTCCTGGAGATATGGACATGCTTGGTAGAGTGTTTATCGAGCCTGATGGATCTTCGTAAGTTTATTTTTCAATTGATAGGTTTATTTTTTCATTAATAAAATATTCAAGCTTACATACTTATTATGTTATTTATAGGTGGTATCCCGTGTCAAAAGAAGTTAATGAAGCTGTAAGGGAGATCGTTACGAGACTTTTTACATATCCTTGGCACGAGTGGTGGGACATTCCAATAGTCTCTAAAAATCCATGTTTCAAAAGTTTAAGGTATATTAGATTTAATTATTATTTAGTTAACTTTAATATATATATATATATATATATATATATATATATATACTAGCCATATAAAATCATATAATACTAGTCAATTGATTTTCAGACAATGTGTTTTTGGTTGGGAAAGCACGATCACGCCATTTCTATAATTTTTGAGAGACATGCTTCTATATCACATCAGATTGCACATCTTAGACGATCCTTGACACAGGTCGTTGCTCCTGATTAAAGTAGCAAAGAGGAAACAAAGAGTGATAAGGAGTTTGTTGGGGCTACTCGTTAGTACTATGTTGTTGGACTTGACTTTTAGATAATTTTTAGATATTTTTGAACTTAGCTTTTACTTTAGTGAAAAATCTTTAGGAGTGTTTAAGTATTTTGAATGTTGTTGAATTCATTTTTTAAGTGTTCTTGATTTCAATTGCTTAAATGATTTGTTGATGTAGGGTGTTGTATGATTATTGTAATAATGTCTGTTGCATGTGGGATGTATATATTGAATTGCATTTTTATTTAGCAGGTGGGATGAAGAAAATGGACATTTCTGCATTAAAAAATGGAGAAAAGCAACGACGGCCGTCGCTTTTTTATTCATTATGAAGAACAAAAAGCAACGACCAACGCCGTTTTTTTATTTATTATGAAGAGTGAAAATCGACGACGGCCGTCGCTTTTTATTCATTATGAAGAACTAAAAGCTACAACCAACGTCGCTTTTTATTCATTATGTAGAACAAAAAGCGACGACCAACGTCGCTATTTTATAAAAAAATATATTTTATTTTTCTCAAATTACGATGGACAGTGTCAATTTTTTTGAAAAAAATATTTTTTTCAATAAAACGACGCACAATGTCGTTTTTTGTTCATTATGTGTTGAACAAAAAGCGACGCACAACGTCACATTTTTCAAAAATAACTAAACAAAATTTTTTCTAAAAGTGACACTGTCTATTATAATTAAGCGACGCAGGCCGTCATTTTCAAAAAACAACGCCCCTTTTTGAGATAGAAAAAAAACGCCGGATTTTCATCGCTTTTTCCCAAAAAAGCGACGTTGGCCGTCGTTTTTTGGCATTTTTTAGTAGTGTGTGATGGGTTTTTAGGAAATTTATGTGGGGATATTCTGGACATTTCCCTAATTACCCAAACTAGGACCCATGACTTCTAATACACTTAGGATGTTACTTACCCGATTATTCTATTCATTAACACTTAGAACCTATTCCAAAACATCTCATAATTCTCTTAAGAGCTTTTAGGGTAAGAAGGCTAGGATTTCTTCCTGTGGATTGCTTTGGGGGCTTGTCTTGGTGATTTTTTTCCTTCAATTATTTAGTATAAGGGATGATTTTCTTCTCTCATTGTAATTTCAACTAAAATCATGGTTTACATGATGGATTTCATGGTTTTACTATTTCATAATTATGGTCTCCAACTATTATTTTAGGGGTTTTGATATTGAATTCTTGGTTACGGTTTCCTATGGTTTTATATATATTTTTATATGGATTAATGGTGGATTTGAACAATTGAATTGTATGATAATGGTTTAGTGGTCTTTGGAATTGGTTTTGGTTATATTATGACCCCAAGGTGTTTGAGAAAATGCTTATAAAGATATGGTCATTGCATTGACTTCTTTTAATGGAACTCTTGCATATTTTAAACCAGATAAAGGATTTATATATGGTTTAAATGGTTTGAAAATGCTAAAGGCTAAATGGTTATTCTTGTGTAGAACATGGAAGTCTCTCAAGTGGATTTAATATGGTAATTGGAAGGGCACCTAAGGTCCCGTTAACCTAAATAGTTTGGCTACAGATATTACTTGCAAGTAAGGGGTGGTATGATGATACAACTAATATTCAAATTGGATAATAAATAGTAAATGGATTGTTTGGACATGGTTTTCATTGGTCATTAATGGCGGGGTGTGTAGCTAAGTCGTGGAAGGTGGTAGTTCTGGGGAGACAAAAACCAAAAACATATATTTGTCGATATGAGGAGTCTTGATGACCATGTGCATGTGTCACATTTTATATTAGGGGATGTACTAGTCATCCCATAGGATATTCCCTAGTCGTGCGGCTACATGCACTGGGGCCTTTCAGTAGGAGGAGCTAAACCCATATGGACCGTGGGTGGTTAGGACGGCAAAGCTACATAGCCTAAGTATAAAGGTTTTAAATGCATGGTAAACCTAGTTCCCTTTCCCGACACTTATATATGTATGGTCTTATGAATTATGGATGGTTTCACTTGGTTTTATATTTGGCATTATTTTATCCTTATCCTAAGATTCATGCTAGTGGTCATTCATGAACCCCATCTACCGGCGATTATATACCCATGCTATGTAGGAACCATCCATTCTACCCATCAATTTAGCACATAAATTTTGTATCAGCATTTGGAATGAAGTGGTGTGCTTCCATCCTTTTGGAAGGCATCATTTCATATTATAGATTTTATTAGACAATTTTCTTTTATTTTGGATATTGGTTTTGGCCATGGTTGGGGGCATGTCCCAATCAGATTTGTGTGTTGTGTTGGATAGAGGCTTTGTGGTACTTCTCACTGTTCCATCATATTACATTAGCATAATCTTCAACTGAGTACAAAGTATGAACTAGCAATAAATGGGCCGACTTGGTCATTCTATCAACAATAATCCAAATCAAATCATGCTGACAAAGCGTACGAGGCAACCCTATTACAAAATCCATATTCACCACCTCCCACTTCCAAGTGGTGATGCTAAACTCCTGAAGTGTACCACTAGGCCTTGGTGCTCAACCTTAACCTGCTGATAATTTGTATACTAAGCCACAAACTCTGCAATATATTTCTTCATACCACTCCACCAATAGATTTCCCGCAAGTCACGGCACATCTTAGTGGCTCCGGGGTAAATAGGATACGGTGCACCGTGTACTTCTTCTAATATTCACTATCTTAAACCATCAACACACGAAACACATAGCCTGCCCTGACAATGAAGAACACCATCTCCCCCTCATGAGAAAACTTCCACCTTCTGATCTCTAACTACCTCCTTCAATTTAACCAAACTAGGATCCATGTCCTACTTTTCTTATACTTTGGCAATTAATAAGATTCCACACCATTGTTAACCCACGTACTACCTTCGACCAAATCAACTAAACAAGACCCTAACCTAGCAAGATAATGAACCTTACAAACTAATATTTTTTATCATCCTCGACATGGGAAACACTACCAATAGACAATCTGCTAAGGGAATTTGCCACTATATTGGCCTTGCTCGAATGATACAACACACCATATTGTAGTCCTTCAACAACTCTAGCCATCTTCTCTGGCCAAGATTTAGGTCTTTCTTCATGAATACATATTGTAAACTCTTGTGATACATGAAAATATCAACATGAACCCCATAAAGATAATGCCTCAAAATTTTCAAGGCAAAGACTACTGCTGCCAACTCAAGATCATGGGTCGGATAATTCTTTTCATGGGGTCTATGCTGTCTAGAGGCATAGTCTATGATCTTACCTCTCTTCATCAAAACACAACTCAGACCAACTCTAGAAGCATCACAATATACAACGAACCCATCGAGGCCATCTGGTAAAGTCAAGACTGGAGCATAAGTAAGTAGAGTCTTTAATTCCTGAAAACGCTTCTTGTAAGAATATGACCACTGAAATTTGACCTTTTTCTGGGTTAGCCTATACATGGAGGAATCAATAAAAGAGAACCCATCAAAAAATCATCGATAATAGCCAGCCAAACCTAAGAAACTCCTGATATCAAAAGGAGAGATAGTTCTAGGACAATTTTTCACTGCCTCAGTCTTTTGAGGATCAACTTGAATGCCATTACCAGAAATAATGTGCCCGAGGAAAACTACTGATCTCAACCAAAATTCGCACTTACTAAACTTAGCGATTAACTAATTATCTTTAAGGGTCTGTAACATCACCCTCAGATGGTCTGCATGATCATTCTCACTATGGGAATAGACAAAGATGTCATCAATGAAGACTATGGCAAACATGCCCAAGAATGGCTTGAACACCCTATTTATCAAGTCCATGAAAGCTTTAGGGAAATTTGTTATTCCAAAAGACATAACTAAAAATTCAAAGTGACCATACCAAGTTCTGGAAGTTGTCTTCAGAATGTCACATGCTCTGACTCTAAGCTGATGATACCCGGATCTGAGATCTATCTTGGAGAAATAACTTGCACCTTGAAGCTGGTCGAATAAGTCATCAATCCTGGGAAGAGGATATTTGTTTTTTATTATGACTTTGTTCAACTAGCGGTAGTCGATGTACATTTGGAGATAACCGTATTTTTTGTGCATGAAAAGGACCGGAGTGCTCCACGAAGAGATACTAGGCCTTATAAAACCTTTATCTAAGAGGTCTTTAATTTTTCTCTTTTAACTCCTTAAGCTCGACCGAATCCATATGATATGGAGGGATGGAGATGGACAGAGTATCAGGGAGAAGATCAATGTTAAATTCTATTTTTCTATCTGGAGATACCCCGGGCAAATTTTTAGGAAAACCCTCGAGAAACTCATTGACTACACGGACTGACTGAACTATTAGAGCTTCAGACTTAGTATCTTGGACACGAACTAAATGAGAGATGCACCCTTTTGATGTCAACTTTCTGGCCTTAAGATAAGATATGAAATGACCTTTGGGAGACACAGAACTACCTTCACATTCAAAACTACCTCATCAGGAAATTGAAACTTCACCACACAGGTGTGACAATCTATTAATACATAACATGAATGGAGCCAATCCATGCCTCGAATAATATCAAAATATACTATTTCTAACTCTATTAGGCCTACTAGTATGATCTTATAGAGGACAGTAATAGGATATTTCTGATAGACTCTTCTGGAAATAACTGACACACACACTAGGGTAGATACTAAGAAGGGTTTAGATATCTTTTCAGGTCTTATCCCAAAATTTATCGCAATCAATGGGGTCACATAAGAGAGATTTGATTCCGACTATAACAACACATAAACATCAAGATAAAAGAGACGAAACATATCAGTGTCCACATCTGGTGAAATTTCCTACTCCTAATGGGAGGGTAAAGCATAAAGTCAATTCTAGCATTGACTGCCACCGACACTGGAGGACGCACACAGTGAGGGAACTAAGTGACCTGGTTGAGTCGGTACATTAGTAACTTGAGTCTGAGAACAAACATCTCTGCTACCCTGCTTAGTATATAGACACTCTTTTATTTCGTGGCCTAACTTGCGATACCCATAAAAACTCTTTTTGTCAATCAAATACTCACCAGGATGGGTCCTTCCGCACTTTGCACATGTCGGATAACTGGGCCTTCCACCCATATTGTTCTGAGACCTAGAATTAGAAGTCTTACCTCACTGCTCCTACTTGGTCCTGGATATAGGGGAACTGGCTGAAGATGGTGCTAGCACTGATGAATGACCCTAAAACTGTGTACAGTTTCCCCCTCCAAACCTTTGTTGACCATACTCAAATTGTCCAGTCCTAGCCTTCTTGTTCCTCTTCTCTCTTTTCTTTAACTTTTCAGCCTCAATCTATTGAGCATGAGTCATCAACCTAGCAATATTCATATCCCTAATAATCATGGTGATCCTACACTCTTTGACTATCAAATCATCCACCCAGTAACAAACTTACTCATACAAGATCTAGACTCAGATATCAACTGAGGATCATACTTAGATAACTGAGCGAACTTAAGGCAGTACTCTTTCATTATAATAGAGCCCTGCCTTAATTTTATGAACTTCTCCACCTTAGCTTCCCTTATTTTATGTAGAAAGAACCTATCCAGAAATGCATTTTGGAACACCTGCCAACTCGCATGAGTTGCATTCTCTCTCTACCTTTCTTCCAACAAATAATCCAATCATAAGCAACATCCTTCAGCCAATAGGATGCAAATTCTACACTTTTCTCCTTAGTAACATGCATAATTTGGGTAATCTTTCTTACCTCAACAATGAAGAGTTAAGGATCCTTATCCATCTTTGACCCATGGAATTTTGGTGGATTCATCCTCATGAAATCACAATTTTTGGCTGTAGCTAGATTACCATTTTGCTGAAGTGGGACTGCCGCCTATTGGTTGCCTTGAAAGTTAGCATTCACAGCTTGGGACAATGCCTAAAAGTCAACATTAGACACGTTCTCATTCAGAGGGTTGGCGTACAAGGGTTGTTGGTCACCATTTCTGCGTGCGTTGACTCAACGAGGAGGCATATTCTGTCATGTAAAAGCACGAGTTAAAAAAGATAGTGACAACTATAAGCAGGATAGATCATGAAAGAAATAATGATTCTTAACTCATTAAGTAGCCTTTTGCTCATAAATGTGGTGCGCTTCACATCCATGATAAATATTCTACGTAATGTGGCTTGTATAACTCCCTAGGACCCTTTAAGACCTTAGGCTCCAATACCAAGTTTGTAACACCCCAAAAATATCCCCTTGATGTTACACGTTGCTCGAGACTATGAATAGTCCCAACCTAACCCTTTAAGCCTACTTAACTCGGAACTCATGAGAAAAGTAAACTGACTTATAAAATCTAATGATAATAAAATTAATATCTTAACAGAAAGTCTTTAACTTGGAAATCTTAAAACAAACACTTTTGAACTTAAACTAGAAACAGTCGGACAAGCCTCTAGTTCTAACTAGAGAGCTACTGGGACAGACCCCAGCTGACCCGAACACAAATAGAAATTAAATAACTGAAACACTTGATATCAAAGTATTATAAACTGGGTCCTCTTACTATGAGGACTTACCAAAAGTCGGGATGTAGGTGTGATGCCCATAGTCAATCGTGCTACTGGAATTGAGTACTAGAATCTACATTATAAGATAATATAGCACATAGACATATATGTGGGCCAGTACCTATGGAATATAATGAGTATGTGGAGGGTAATGCATAAGTAACACAATAACTGAATATTCAGATAGCTTTCACTAATGCATTCTAAGTTTAAATGACTTACCTTGAGCTTGAATACAACAAAGACTGCAAAATCATAAACATGAGTAATGAAACATAAGAGTAAACTTTGTGAGCCATAACACTTAGTTTCTAAAAGCTGTACTTATTATTTTTTTCTTTATTAGGGAGGTTCTTCTAACTGACATAAACCATGTAAGCTATCATAGAGTCCAACGTCTTACCTACGTTGGGGAGAGCTGTTCTACCCTTGCCATCAAAATGGAAACTTAACTTAAGTGATCACTATACTTAACCCATACTGGGACTTAAACTTATGGTGGCTTGTAGTTTCTAGGAATTAAGGATACACTCATTTGCATTTCCTTTTTGGTGCTAAATACTACACCCATATTACTTTTATTCTCATAATTTAGAAAATCTACCATAAAATAGCATAAGGGTTAGTATGCTAGAAACAATTATGCTTTGCTGTAAATCATAAGTAACATAAATAATTGTGGATTTCAAGCCTTGTCATTGGACCAAAAGATCAAACTTTTCTTGTAAACTTAGTGCTTAAACTTAAGCCTTAAATATCATACTTTCTTTCATATAACTTGTAACACAATATCATGCTTAAAATTGAATTGAAAATCTTTAATCAATGTTCAAATCAAAATCATGATATACAAATCATAATAGAGAATCTACAAGTCAAAACATAAATAGATGAGAACACGTATGCACTTTAATTCTTCAATCATATAATAATCTGATAAACTCAAGACAAGATAGTTTGGGTATGAACCCTAATTTTCAAATCATATAAATTTGACTTTAAACTAAGTTTTGGGCATGAGGATGAAACAATATCCTTGTTCATAAACCCCATATACTTTAATTGAACGAACTCTCAAAGAAATCTTGAAACTATGACTTAAATTCTTGTGTTCTTGAGAGAAAAAACTTGAACTGTGTTCTTGGGAATGGAGAAGGGTTTCTAGTGAGAAATTTTGAGGAATATAGGCAAATAATTCCCTCATTAATGTCCCAAATCGTGTTTTGGATGACTTAGTTTGAGGGAAAAGGACCTAACTACCCTTGGCATTTTTTCATGTATAAATAACCCTCGTGGCGCGACCGCTAGTCCTGAGGAATATCCCTCACAATGTGACCCCCAGAACGGTGGAATAGCCCTCGCAGTGCAAAGCTATTACAACCCCTTACTGTTTCTCACGAAAATGATCATAAAATTTGGCCAAATCAAAGGCTCTTAGTTCAACCTTGCTCTAAGTGATTTCTATGAATATTCCTTAGCTCATTAGCACTCTTCTCACTAGGATAATAATCATGACACATATATTCAAATGAAAATCATGGGATTAGAATTTACACACGTAGGAATGACTATTCAAAGTCTAGCTCAAATATGCATGGTGTTACAGTTACAAATACCCAAAAATAATCAAATAGATAGCCAAAACTGCATTTTCATCTTTTTCCTGAACATAGCATTCAAAATCTAGTTTCTTGTAAAACATACCCAATAAACATCATATCTAACAAAAAAACTAAGAAACTTGTATATTTTCATTATTTTAAGCGTCGAAAGTGTTATATTCCAATAGAACATCAACACCCTCAACTTAGAACGTTTGCATGTCCTTAGGAAACACAATACAAAAAATAAACATGATGCTTAACTAGGAGAATCTAAGATATCCAAGGCAGTCAATCACCTCTTTATGTTCAAATCACAATACCCTCACAACGTGACCCCCAGAAAGGTGGAATAGCCCTTGCAGTGCAAAGTTATTGCAACCCCTTACTGTTTTTCACGAAAAATGGTCATAAAATTTGTCCAAATCAAAGGCTCTTAGTTCAACCTTGCTCTAAGTGATTCCTATGAATATTTCTTACCTCATTATCACTCTTCTCACTAGGATAATGATCATGAAACATGTATTTAAATTTAAATCACGGGATTAAAATTTACACACGTACGAACGACTATTCAAAGTCCAGCTCGAAAATGCAGGGTGTTACAGCTATAAATACCCAAAAATGATTATGTAGATAGCCAAAACTGTATTTTCATCTTTTTCCTGAACATAGCTTTCAAAATCTAGTTTCTAGCAAAACATACTCAAAACACATCATATCTAACAAAAACCTTAGAAACTTGTATATTTTCATTGTTTTAAGCATCGAAAGTGCTATATTTCTATAGCACATCCGCACCCTCAACTTAGAACATTTTCATGTCCTCAGGAAACACAATACAACAAAATAAACATGATGCTTAACTAGGAGAATCTAAGATATCCAAGGCAGTCAATCACCTCTTTATGTTCAAATCACAGTACCCTCTCCTATCTTAACTTTTCAAAACCAATTGTATATAAACATGAAGAATATTTATGTGATACAATGGGATCAAGGTATGGTATTATATTAGCAACAGACAACCATGCATATATATATAAGCCACATTACCCAAAACAAGTAAGCAAGTAGCAATATGACTTATGTGCCCTCACAACAAAGAAGTCTCACTCACTCATATAAAATAACACATGTCGATGCAAGGACAGTCAAGAGACACTCATAATTAAAAGAGAAGTTCTAATCAATGTGCATCAAATACCATAGGCTTGCCCTTATTTTCTTTACCTTAGCATTCAGACAGTCAAGTTAGGATCACTTATAGTACTTTTCTAAGCTTGTAATGTAGGCTTGGGGGGGCTGGTATGGTACATGTTAATATTAAGTGACTAAACCTCCTTAGCACTACACTAACTTTGAATTCCACTCATTAACCATCTTTTTTTTTATTTCTCCCTTATTTTTCCTTTTTTATTCTTCATTGCACATTCAGGTTAGGTGTGGTCTTTTATTGTTTCTTTTTCACTTTTTCATATATTTTCTTCTCTTTTTCTTTTTCTTTTTCTTTTTCTTTTTCTTTTTCTTTTTCTTCTTCTTCTTCTTCTTCTTCTTTTTCTTTTTCTTCTTTTTCTTTTTCTTTTTCTTTTTCTTTTTCTTTTTCTTTTTATTTTTATTTTCTTTTTCTTTTTCTTTTTCTTTTTCTTTTTCTTTTTCTTTTTCTTTTTCTTTTTATTTTCTTTGTCTTTGTCTTTGTCTTTGTCTTTTTCTTTTTCTTTTTCTTTTGTTATGACACCCAGCCCTACTAACTTTTTCTCTCATTTTACACTTCTACATATCCACTTTACATCACACACCCCTATGATGGTCACCCTTAACTTAGGTGATTTTCCTGAGTTGAGGTGCATAATGTCCAAGAAAAAATGGGCCAAAATAGGTTATGACAACACAGATGAGAAAATGATAGGTGAAATAATAAAAACAAGTTGTAAGGCTCAAATAGGGATCAAGGAATACTATTTTACTCTGGAAAAGTTATTTATTCTGAAAGTGAACTAAAATAAAAAGTGTCCTATGATCCTTTCCTAACCGACTATCCTACAACTTAGGCAAAACTAACTGAACAAATTCTGAATTCAGCACACAAATAAAACTAAGTAACATCTCACACACACATGGCACAAGAGTCAATATTGCAAGCTACTACTTATCTGGTTCATGCAATTGTTAATACCATATCAAGATCCATAATGTTCATACATATATATATTCACACAGTTTTAAAATTTAGAGGGGTATCATTTTTCTCAAAAATCAATCAAAAGCATGGAAACTTCCCTAAATACTTGAAAATTTCCTAATTACACAAAAAACACAACACAATACGACACAAATTTTGCACTAGATATGCCGGTTCTACTACAATACTTGGCCAACAAGAAAAGAAACACGACAACAAAAATTTATGGTGGTTATGGTATACCCCACCCCTACCTAAAAATTATACAGTATCCCTAATGCACTAAAATAATATAAAATAAAGGAAATGAGGACATACCTGGGATGCACTAAGTGTTCGTGTCATGATCATTCATAGATATGGGTATATCCATTAGTGTAGGTGGTGGTAGTAGCATCGCATTACTTGAAGATGCACCCGCTGCTATCTTGGGATGCTTCTGCCTGTCAACAACTGCAGAGTCCATCGAATCATGTCTGGACTTTTTTAAGGCCAGGTCATATAGAAGATTGGAATCCTGCAGATCCCCTAAGTGTCCTCTCTTGGTCCCACCTACTGGGACCTCCTCCTCATCCTCCATAAACAAATTAAAGTGTATGGGCCAATACAAAGATGATTTCAAACCACTAGGGGTATGACTGGAGGAGTGTCTAACATATGGCTCTCTATGAGAGGGTGTACTTGTGCTCGCAAGGTATCCACTTCTTTCTTAATATGACCTAGGTCCGACATCCCAATTTGTACAAACCAAGATATAACACATCTTTTAAAAGCATTAATACATGCCTGAAAATCAGTATGTAACTCTGACATAGAAACTTTATGTGTGGAATCCCATCTAGTCTCTATCATCTAAAGTCTAGTCTGGACCAATGGTTGGATTTGCCTATATAAAGTAGCCACCTCAGTCTCAACAACACATAATAACTCATCAATGTCTCTCTAGATTTCCACGAACCTCTATTAGAACACACAAGATACCAAAGTTATACTTGTAGCAGTAGCTGTAGTAAATGGGTGAGGGATAATGAAGAAGCACCCAACGGCTCTGAACTAGAAGTCGAGGCTGATGAAGAATTATTTAGTGTCCCCTAAGTAATCAAATCAGGGGTCTCTCTCTTCTCCCCCATCTTAAGGTCAATGCTAACTCCTACATCACCTCTATGTATATCACTAAGCTTTTAGGAAATTGAACGGCCCTTAATTTGGACCCGAGGTACAGTGGTAGGCCCACAAGGCCTCCTGGAAAGGGTTGGGCATGTCGAATCCTCCATAGTCCTCATCTATACAATGGCTGTCATAAGTACTCTCTTATTGACTCTTGGTATCTCTGGTACACTGTCCTCTATAACAATATCCTCATCAAGAATGTCTATCATAGACACCACTCATATATCATCTAGTTTTTGCATTGTCATACACATATTAAAAACTACTTGCTCATCATCAAGTTTGTAAGTGATATTCCCTAAGTCCATATCAATCAATACCCTACCAGTAGATAGAAAGGGTCTACCCAATATAATGGGGGCTTAAAAATTCACCTCACAATCAAGAACTATGATATTAGTGGGCAACATAAAGGATGCCACCCTTACTTCTACATCACATAAAATATCCACTGGTTTCTTCACAGATGAGGTAGCCATCAACAACTTTATAGATGTAGGTTTGAGGTCTCCCATCCTCAATAGTTTGTACACAACTAGAGGCATTATATTTACTCTTGATTCCAAGTCACATAAATCCTACTTGACATTGAAAGGCCCAATAGAACACAAAATGGTGACTGCTTCGGGATCCTTCTTTTTTTCTACTAACGATAAGAAAAGGGTTGCACTATAAGGTGACACATGATCATTAGGATAATATCCCAATCATCACTACTATCATACTTAAAATCATCATCACCCCATGTTGACTTCTTAGAGTTAGCCTCATCTTAATAATCATCATCACTTAACAGAGGAGAGTATGAGGGTGATCTCCAGGCTGACTTCATCCTGGATCGGTCTAGAACTACCTGGGCATCCTGGACAACTTGAATAACCTCAGTTTAAGACCTAGTCCAGGCAATGGTTGGCCTTTTGCCCAACTATGAGTCCTCAGGTAGCGACTGTCTCATAGTGCCTAAAATAATCGTCTAGCTGCCTGGCGCACTTGGCCTCTAATCACTCTGTGTGTCACCCTGTTCGCAGTTGCTCTAAGCTGTGAAAGAAGGTACTTATCCACTAATCCACTGGGATTGAGGAACCATCTTATATCCTTGATGTATCAACCTTCTTCTTAGAAGCTTTTGGTGGCATGTGTACCTACAAAACTAGTGTTAGTTTCCAACAAAAACTGGAGGATTCTAAAAATTAAATAAAAATATCGAAGTTCAAAAAGTTTGAATTTTTTCTCAATTTTCACACCCCTATAACTTACTTGCAATCCCAATAAGTCCAATGTACACACATATCAATAATTATGATTTTCAATGCAAACTAACAAGCCCATCTTTTGGTATTTCTCTACTTGTTCAAGTTCAATTTCCATTTAGGTCCTAACCTTAGATTTTAATTCAAAATAAAGCCCACATCAAGATTTTAGGCTACTTCAAGGCTCTTACATACAAGCATGATTGTTTTTCTATATTTTGTATGGAAATACACATATCTACTTATTTGTTCAATATTTAAATTAAGACACTACTGTTAGGAGCTGAGAAATTTACCTTTTCTTTGATAATCCGGAAGTGAACTATGAAGAAATAAAGTAAAACCCAAGATTGATATTGTATTTAGTGTGGTAGGACAAGTTGGTACCCTAAATAAGTTTTAATTTAGCCCTTTTTCTAAGTATGGGATAAGATTATGCTTTTGGGGGGAGGGGGGAGAGTTTGGAATTAAAGAGAAAAACTGATATTTTGGGGATTTGGGTAAGTTAGAATGAGTCAAATTATGTTTAAATAGAAAAAAGGCAAATTAGGTTTTGTTTAAGCATTGGTGGGACCAAAATCTTAATTAAAATTTGGGCCAACAACTAGGCCACCTGCGGCTGTCACATGCGGACTGCCAGTAAGCATATGTGCCACATGTAGTCTGCATGTGCTGGGCGCAAGTGGGCCTATTTTTTGGACCGATTACCTACTTTTTGGACTTTGCATTTTTATATTTACCAAGCTATTTGTGGTTCCGTAACTTGAATTTATGGCTCCAAAATCAATGTCTAGAACTTTCCATTATTATCCTCAAAATTTCATCTTTTTAATTTTTACTCAACATTACCTGGCCTGAGTGGGACTTGAGGCCCTGATGGGTTGGTCATAAATTCCCCTTACCTAGAAAGTTATAAATGTAGCAATCCTACCATATTTTGAGTATGTCCATAAGTTATAATCCTACAAAAGAAAAACAAACAAAAGTGAAGACTAAAATAATGGGTTGCCTCCCACCCAGCGCTTGATTTAACGTCGCGGCAGGACATGCTATACTGGTTACTTAGACTTCACAGTAGTTATACCACTTCTTATAGTAATAAAAAAACACGACCGTCATTTTTAGATTTTGCATAGTGTTTCTCGGAAGGGTACCTGGCTATCTTTGGTTCATTATTACTGACATCTACTCGAATTATTTCTTCAACTGCTTCATAGCTGTGGTATGAGATTCAACCTTCTGAGTCAACCCTGAAAGGTCAGCCTTAATCTCCTTGAGGTTGTTCTCTTGAGTTTCTTGACCCTTAACCAGCTTAGTCATCATCTCTTCTATTCTTGATTCTGCATCTTGTCTTCTAAGTGGAATGTATCTTTCTTCCTTCTCTCTATAGTCATCCTTCTTTCTCCAATCACTATATTAGTCTATACTACAATCTTCGTATCTGTCATAATGGTTCCCACCTTAGTTTTCTTGCACTTGGGCTCAAAAACCCACCAATTAACAATCTAGATAGTTTGCTTCCTCATCTTACTCTGACTCATAAGCTTTGAAAGTTGAACCCTATGCTCTTATTGTATTCACTTTCGTGGAACTTGCTACTATAAACTACTTTGCCATTAACTCAAATTCAATACTCAGCAGCTCAAGTTCTTACATCACTAAATCAGTAGCTACTTTTTGGTCACGGGAGGAACTAATAGCATGTGTTAGATCCCATCTCAGCCTTCTGAATTTTCCACCCTCGATTAGTGAGCGAGATTTGATTAGGATATTTGAAGCTACCTCCCAGTGTAGTCTCACAAATGATCCTCCAGAGATGGTGTCTTCCATGGCTTTAGAACAGATGGTCATGGATTTATTGAATATCTATAATAAGCTCGTCCCTGAAATTCGATGGTTGGAAACCATGCTCAATTTCTTCTTGAACCTGAACCAAGACTCGTATATAGATTCTGACTGTAGCTACCTAAAATTATAAATCTTGTCCTTAAGCTGCAACATCCTGAATGGAGGAAAGAACTGGTTCTAGAATTGTTTGTGCAACTCATTCCATGTAGTGATAGATCCTCTTAGAAGTTTCCCAAGCCATAAAAATGTTTCTCCTATAAGCGAGAAAGGGAAAAACCACAGTCTAAGTTATCCCTTATTTACCCCTTAATTTGTATACAAACTACAGATCCCAATGAAAGTTGTATGTTTGCATTATCTATAGGCAAACCCACAAATACACCCTTCAGATTTAAAACCTAAATTATTGTTCTCGTTATATCAAAGTTAATGCTTGGGGTTAAAACAGAAGGAATAATAGCTTTAATCTTTGTCGGCACAGCGTACCCCAGATCTTCTTTATCATCCTTATATGGTTGTAAATATTGGTATGCTGGAACTACTTGAGCACGACCACCTCTAACTCTATTCTGATTACAACTGAATATTGCTCGATGGTCTAGTTCCTACCTCTACACAACTAACTCTACCTCCCAAGCTATCCACTGAGAATCTTTTTCCCTCTTCTGATTAGTAGCATGTGCTAATATCACCCTCGTCTGTTGGTCAACAATGTAGTAAACTCCTTCAGGGGGAGGGGGAGTCACCTGGTGTGCATTATCATAAACCCCTTTAGGAATATCATTTCTTTTCAGCTCTATCATCCTACATGGTATTTGTAGGATCCTCTCTAGAATCAAATTAACTGGGAGTAAAGGATTGCCTCTACTCCATGTGCTAGGAATACGCTGGCATACACCCAACTAAGAGCAAAAACAAAAAGACCCCAAAAATATAAAAACCTCAATTCTCAACTCAACATCGTATTCTCCAGCAACGACATTAAAATTTTATAATGCCCAAATTACACCTTAAATCTAAAGATTATATGGTCGCTGTCAAATATAGTAACCCAACAAAGGTTGGGGTTGAATCCCAAGGGAATACATGGAATTGTGGTTTTGAGTTGTTGTAATCACGGGCAAAACTAGAAAAGTAAATAGAAGGATTGTATTGCCAATTTTGAACAAGTAGCTAGTATTAACTTTGGTTGTGATCAATCGTCGGTTAATACTAGGATTGTGTTCTCCTGGATTCTTAACTCCTTATGATTATCATGGTTTATTGAACCAACCCAATACCTTGCATGCAAAATCTGATAAGTTATGTACCACTAACGGTCTTTTGGACTAGCTGACAGATTTTACCCTTTACCTTTTGAGTCTTATGATGTTGCCTTACTAACCCTTATCCTAGATCTCAATTAACTATTACCTTTTGAGTCTCTAGTTATTATGATAATACCTAGTAATGTGGATCGTCACTTAAACTTCAAATTATTATTGTAATTATCTTTTCCTAGTCACTACTCCACTTTTAGAGTAAGTAGTAATAATATAGGCGGGATCATAATATTTGAAACCACTAAGATATCTATTAAAGTGAAGATAATACAATACACGCATGGGTATCAGTTTAGAACAACACAACACTTCCCCTACTTAATCAATCCGTCAGGGTTCCCATAACCCTATCTAAGGAATTTTAGCCACTAATGCTTGTAAAGTAATCAACAACGTTCATCATTGAAAGAATAAACTGTAATCATAATAATCACAACTGAAAACACAAAAATTTAACTAAATTAATCAACCAAATCAATACAAGAGAATTCCATGACCAAAATTGAATCTCAAAATTAAAATATGTTTGTAAGTATCAAGAGTGCATCACATTTATTAAAAAAACACATAAAGGGGTATTTATAGTACATGAGGAAACCCTAAAAATCAAAGCCAAGAAGAAAAAGGACAAAAAATATCGCCGGCCACATACCTATGTCCACATGCAATCTGGAAGTGGGCGCATGTGCCACATATGGTCCGCATGTGGACCCAAGTAAGAGCCAGAAAAATTTCCTGCACTATTCATTCTTGGGATTTTAAAATTTTTGTACTTACCTTACCCATATGTGGTCCACATGTAGACATAGGTAAGTGCCAAAAGTTCCTGTTTAGCTCTTACACTCTCTGGAGCTTCAATTCTAGTACTTACCTTAGTCACATACAGACCACATGTACTACATGCAGTCCAATTGGAAACATAGCTAAGTGCAAGGCCTTTCAATTCTGGCAACCAAGCTTTGAAACTTCAAGCTTCAACACATGCTTTGGTCACATATATTCGGTAAGTGCTACCAATGCCCAAAAATGATCAAGTAGGTTGCCAAAAACTCTATTTTTCATATTTTTCTCGAACTTGGCATCCAAAACCTAGTTTTCTACAAAACACATCATATCTAGCGAAACAACCTAAGGAACTTGCATATTTTTATCTTTTTAAGCATTGAAAGTGTAATATTTCTATAGCACATCATCTATCAATGATACTGTTAGGTAAATATAATTTTATTTACCAATCAGAAATTTATCGTGCTTACTTTTCAAATACCAATCCATATGCTAGCGGAGCTCGTACGTGGGTGTGGAGTTTGACTACGAGGATTCAGGATGAGTTGTTTTACTAGTTCACAGCACCATGAATTCCTCCTCTGTCTTATTTACAACTTATTATTCCTTTCATTCTTTTTGAATTACTAGTTTAGGGTATGCGCCCTGTGCGCGTTCCTTGCTTTAATGTGTTCACTTTTACAAAATCACTTTGATATTATAAAGAAAATATGTCTTGATTAATAAGTTACATGAATTGATAATTTTATTAAATACAAAAAATATTTAAATATAAAATTAATATATTCATAGAAAATCATATAAAAATATTAAGAACCACTTTAATCTAAACTAAGAAAAACTACTAGGGCTATAGAATGATCCGAAAGAAAAAAGCTTGAAAACTTTCTCAAAATGACATATGAAGCAACTCATATGTTGTTAGAAAGTGTTAGATCTAGGAAAATGAATTAATATTTTTACTATTATAATGTAAAATAATATGTTATGGAAGGAATTAACTTAAAGTATTCCTATTAGACACTTTGAATTTTGAAATGTTATCTTTTAACTTATCTTCACATGTCTCTTAAATGTTTATGTTAGAACACATTAAAGAGTAGCAATATGAACAGTTTATTAAGTGTTCACGTGCTCGATTGAAACAAATCATAATTCAAATGTTTAAATAAAATTTATCGACAAATTTAAATAGTTGTCAGCCTATTTCGTCAATATATTATATTATTGTATCTCCTCTAACATCTCAGTATGTTATCTCAATCATATCTATCAATTTATTTAATTTAACTTAAGATTCATAATTTATTGCAACGTGATCAAGAGAAGAGAAAAACATTAGTACTCAAAAAAATAACAACATAAAACTTAACCTTTTAGAATGAAAATCACGATAAGTAATTGTGTAAGATGCAGTCATAGTTGCCACTAAGAAGCAACAAATAGGTGCAATATTAGAAATACTCTTTCCATTTTCAAATTTCAAAATTCAAATAAACTTATTTTTTACCGTATTTTTATCATATATCTTTTAAATATTTTGAATTCTCAATAATGGAAATACCTCAATCAATTTAAGAAATTACCCATGTATTAAGCTAATAAATCAACTTTTCTATCTATAATTAAAAGACACAACTATGCCTATCTCCAAATTAATAACGATAGGCTATATTGTTTATCCTATTCAATTCCATATGGAAAAACTATGAATGTGCCAATCACGTTTTCCTTCAGCTATTACTTAAAGGAAAATCAAACTGACTTACAATGTTGCTACTCACAAAAGTTTAGGAAGAAATAATTCAATTATTCACTTACCACAATTTACAGCACTAAGCGGTCTGAATCCTTTATAATTGTGAGTAGAGCAAACAAAAAGAGATTCAAACCTTTATAATTCGAGGTCTGTTGTCAAGAAGGCGTGAAGCCCTAATAATATCTTTGACACAACATGAAACTGGTCCTCTTCGAAGCTACTATCGTTGGTCGTCAGAGTTGCCACCATTAACGGATATTGTGTTTGTATGAAAACCCAAACACATATATAAGTGACCCCAAAAATCAACTCAATATGTCCATAATTCATGATTATCAACTCTAATTAGGTACCACCAGAATAAAATATGCATGTAAGACATCATTAGTATCATATCAACCCCTAACTCAAGCATTTATATCATGATAAAGGAAACCAATGCTCAATATGGCCTACAAATAAAAATTCAAGCTACTGCACAAATATTATATCTAGAATAAAGCTATTTAAATGCACATATAAGGGTAGTGATGTCAAATAAAGGCCCCATACAGGCATCGCACAATATCAGATCTCACAAGTCAACAACAATAGAATATAAGCCCCTACACAGGTACAGAATAGTAATAATATTCTCAAAATATAAATTCCACATTTATTTTCCCCAACCTATAGCATGCTTTACTTAATTATTAACTACCCAACTCAATGTGAAAGAAGTTAAAGCATAATCTACCCCGAGACGATGAAATTCAAGCCTAAAGTTCTCAACACAAATCTTTCCCCTTATGAACTGCCTCAGAATCAATTACAGCATTCAAATATAGTATCGACACATTAAAGAAAGTAGATGATACCCATATTTCCTATATTTGAGCTGGGTTCAAAATGGGTTTGAAAATAAATAGGGTAAAATTGAAATTTTATTTTTGAAATAAATTATCTAAGGTTAAAGGAATCTATAATTAAAAATTCATGTAAAAATAAGTTAAAAATGAGGTCCAAATTTAAAAAAAAACTATTTTTAAGCCTTACCAGTAAAAATCTCAAAATCCCATTTCAAAATAATGATTAACAAGTATTTTCAAAGATGTAATCAAAGAAAACTAATGAGGATATGAGTTTATAGGTTACCCACATGAAAAAGAATGAAGAAACCCGCAAAAATTATCTTTCCCAAAGCTTGCGGTTTAAAAAATGGATAAAATTGTAAAATTGAGGATTAAATATTGTTTGTGAATAGTGCCTAGCTAACACGCTAAATCCTTCACGTTCACGATGATTAACTTTGACCAGCCAAAAGTTTGGCCTTCGAGATAGCCTCGGTGCATTCATAATGAGAGGTAATTTCCTTCTCCGTGTTTGTGGCCAAGGTCTTTTATTCGTAAAGAAGGCTCCATGCACCAGATATTAGCCATGTACTAACTCAATTTTCATGGTTCCGAATCCTCTGAATGGATCCTCATAATTCATTTGCGAACCGATAAAAATAAATTGTATATGCAACCAGGCTGTATTTGATGTTCCAGACTCAATGGTGATTTTTGAATTTTCTAAAAAAAGTTTTTTTTTAATAAATTAACCCTGGGACCCCTTTTGGCAATTTTTTAAATGAAAGTTCTAAACGCAAACTCAAGGTTTCAAACCCAAACCAACTCTGCTACTAATCAAAATTTGATATTTTGGACCTAATAAAAATGTCCAAGACACGCAAAACAACAAATGTTGAGAAAAGTCAATTATATGGTTTTTAAAGTCTTTAAACCACAAATTCACCCAAATCATTCTCAATTGCCTTCTGAATCGTGCCAACCATCCCCACACCCCAAAATCAACATATAGTAACCATGGAGAAGATAAAAATGATCAAAATATCTAAAAATAAGATTTTATAAGTCAGGTCATTAAATTTATTAAGTGAAGGTCCAATACAAAACACACCTTCATTATGAACAACAGTCTTCCTTCAACTAAATTAGTGAAATACACTCCTATTTTAATATTAAAATAAGTGGAGGGATGATGGTAGTTATACATTTTTATATTAAATTAAAATAGTAAGTGTGTATGTTAGTGGGTATAAATTGTGGTAGAAGGTAACCATTAGTTTATTGTTACTTCTATAGCATCTACCTCACCTTGCCTTGTAACTCATGTGATCTCTAAGTCACTCGTCTACCCACTTTACCACTCATATTCATCCTATTCATTACGAGAAAGAATTCTAAGAGGTCCTTTATTTTTAAGTACCTGGATTTGTTCATCTTTTTGAATTAATCAGGTTAACTATCTAATTGCGTTGAAATCTTAGATTGAGAAGATTTATCTATTTTATCAAAATATCTCCGAGAACCGTGGGGTGATAAACTAACTATTGTTTATCATGATGTTTGACTAAGTCAGCCTTAAGGAATATATGTTTGTATACTTGAAGGCAAATGGGAAGATTTGATCTGTATTAACTTTTGAGTTATTGTTATTAATATTATATATATATATATATATATATATATATTCTACTATAATAGAAGTATGAGTGAAATAGAGGTATCAACATAGTTGTTTCAATGTCTTTTAAATGATGTTTGGGGGCAATTTAGTCATTTAGCAACTTTTGAAGATGAGTTCTACTCTCTCCTAAAGAACACATGTCCTCCATGTGTCACCCATTATAATTATTTATTTCTTTTCTAAAGGCTACACCCAGTCACCTAGATGACCATTCACTTTCATCTTTCCTATTTGCCGTCTTTGATACTTCTCCCCCCTATCTCTATTGTAAATGCTACCATAATAGGATATTTGCTTTGATGAATCAGTGTGTTGTGTTTATATTCCTCAAATACACATATTTTTCTTATTGCTCTATATAATTGTGTTAGTTTCTTTATGTTATTGATTATTAATTGTGCAAAGTTAGTTCCTTTTAATTGTGTTTTACAGATTGAATTCTATGATATTTATCTAAGATTGATTTATTTTGAAAATATATGTGTTTATACAAAATTTGTACCCATGGTCACCTACAATTAGAGAGTTTGGAATCCTAATGTGCCATAGTTTCATGGCACATTCAATGCTTAAAATAAGGAAATTATGCAGGAACTTTGATATTCTTATTAGATATGATGTGTTTTTGGTATCGATTGTGCAGAAATAGGTTTTAAAGGCATCACTTTGAAAAAAGAATTCAAACTAAGTTGATTGGTGACCCACAAGCTGACCTATAAATTATGGGTGGGACCCATGGGGCGTGAGTGAAGGTGTGAGTTGAGGTTTCAAAGTTGAAAAGTGAAGTCTGATTCCCACGAAGCAACCCGTGATCGGTGACTCAAACCCATGACTCGTGAGTTAGAGTCATGAGTCAAGTATTTAAGATTTTGGATTAGTTTTGATTTCCATGAGTGAAGTCACGACTCATGGTTCTGATCGATGACCCAACCCATGAGTCATAGGTGTTGTAGACCTTCTTCTCCTACACAATTTAGGATGGGATTCATTTTTCATCTATAAACAACCCTATAGGGTTCTATGCTTATGTTACACACTCTTTATACATTTTACATTGTTTTGAGTTTTGAGATACATTATTGATCTTGAAATCATTGATATTGATTTTTAAAGTTTTTCATCGATTTGAGATTTTGGTTTTTCATTTTATTCTGGTAAGTTCAACATTATGCTTTTATCTATGAAATCTTTATGTGTGCTTATGATCATGAGTAGCCAAACCCCATAACTAAGGTTATGGGTGTCACACCCCTTTTTTGCGCGAAGGGTCAAAGGGTTTTTCTAATTAAAGTGACAATATTGAATAAAGATTATTTTATTTAATGAGTCACCACTTGAAATTGAGTTATGCTGTTCTAAGTCACCTTATTAAATCCCTAGTCAAAAAGAAATGATTCTTTATTTTGGTCTAAGAAAATAGAAGATCGGGTAAGGAATTCTATTGACCCAGGGGAAGGTGTGAGGCATCACTCGAGCCCCATGGTTCTAGAATGATTGCTTTTATCAACTTATACGTAACTTAAACTATTTTGGATAAATTGCATTAGTCTGGTGAAGGTTAATTTAGGATGATCTTTGCCAAGGCGCGTTATTACATCCTTGAATATTTTTAAAAGTCTCAGAAACATGTGTAGGTTGCATTCTTAATCGATAAAAATATATTAAACGTACCATAAGATTATTAGCGTTAATATTAAAATATATTAAACGTTTAATATATTTTTATCGATTAAGAATGAAACGTACGCATCTTTCTGATACTTTTAAAAATAATTCAAGGATGCAATAACGCACCTTGGCAAAGTTTGTCCTAAATTAACCTTTACCGGGCTAACTAAG
This sequence comes from Capsicum baccatum var. pendulum, assembly GCA_030864225.1. Lineage (NCBI taxonomy): Eukaryota > Viridiplantae > Streptophyta > Magnoliopsida > Solanales > Solanaceae > Capsicum > Capsicum baccatum. The sequence goes on from CM061561.1 coordinate 90,324,071, forward strand.
AGAAATAGGCAAATATTATCGGCATATTATAAAGAGAGTGAATCAAGGCCTACTAACGCAATTTATCCAAAATAGTTTAAGTTAAGTATAAGTTGATAAAAGCAACCATGCTAGAACCATGAGACTCGAGGTATGCTTCATACCTTTCCCTCGTTGAATAGAATTCCTTACCTGATCTTCTATTTTCACAAACCAAAATAAGAAGTCGTGTCCTTTTGACTAAGGATTCAATAAGGTGACTTGGAATATCATAACTCAATTCTAAGTGGTGACTTTGTAAATAAAATAATCCCTATTCAATATTATCACTTTAATTGGAAAAATCCTTTGACATTTTATGCGAAAAATGGCTGTGAAATCTCTAACGACTCATCTAATTTGAGCTTTTGATATTGACTTGTACTTGCTTTAATTATTTTGATATTATTTTTGTTGGCCTAATGTGCTACTTTTTACTCATTTATCGCTTTGATAAACTTGAATCATATTATAAACCTTCTTTTGTGGAATCTTTCCGATTTTCAGAAACATAAGATAGAAGGAACACAAAGTATTCATCCTAATTTCATTTTGAGATAACCAGAGTGCCAACGAACCTGGAGTAGGATTATTAGTCATACATGTTTTGTGGGGTTTAGACCAACAATAAAGGTAGAGTAGCGTTGCTACCGACCATGTTGTCCCTTCCTGACTCAAGTGTCTACTCCAGTAAGCCAGTCTAGACACCTATCTGCATTAGGATGAAACTAGTGAAATTGAAACTCGGACGTGGTTATCCCTTTTAGGCTTCTCTTTATTTGTATCATGTGCGTTTGACTTAGCCGGACTCGGCATAGGGGACGGGTCCATCTAGGATAGGTTCCCATCTTTCTAATGACTAACATGTGCATCCTATAGCTTTTTGACATTTATCTGAAAGGCCTATTTGATTGTTGACCGGGTTTAGGCAACTTGATAAATCACAAGAGAGTATTTTATCCTCCAAATTTTATGACGTTTCTTTAAAAAAAATTAAATTTTTTTATGGTGTTCACAAACTATGCACACCTGAGTCTCATCTTGATGAGATACATAGGAAATCTTTATCGGATTCAGTGATATTCTTAAGGAAAAGTTTTGAAAATATTGAACACTAACTCATTCATTATCTTTAAAGTCAAAATAATAGTATGTGGTTGGTTTGTGGTTAAGATGGAACCTCAACCATACAACACCAGGTCTAAAAGAAAAGGCAAGATGACTCACAAAAGGGGTACAAAGTTCGACAATGAAGAAATGCACAATCAGTTAATTCTATAGCAATCTACATCAACGTAAAAGATGAAGATGATTGATGTATTTCTATACGCATAAGATCTTGAGTGCTTCAAGCACCTGCTTTCTACAGTATGTAAACATTTACTGAAATATTCAAAACTGGATATATGATTGAAATGGAATGTACTTTGAAAAAATTGTTAAGTTGAGTAGCCCTTAGTGCTACAACTCGGGCAATTTTGAATGATTCAGGATACTTTAGGGTCAAGAAGAAAAATAGATAATGTTGCAATGATTCTGGATACTTCATTGTGTTGACGTGTAAATAGTGGATAAGATGTCAATCTTGGAACTTCAAAAGTCACTCTACTCCTTACGAGGAAGGAGTTTTAGTAGTTTGTTTTGTTTTTCTTTCTGTTACCCAAATTATTTCAAGGTTGGTTGAAATCTATCTTGTTTTATTTCTTTGTCATCTGTATTCAAATTCTTTTATCTTTTCTTTCAACAGAATATTGCATCTCTTTTGCTTTTTTATTTCTATATATATATATATGTCTTTCTTTTCTTTACACAGTTCTTTCTATGGTGATTTTAGTGATATGATAGGTATGTTGAATTTTCAGCTAGATCTTAAAACCCAATCTAATCCTAAAATATTGAATCAAAAAGCTAAAAATGACAAATAAACATGTAAGGAAATAAGTAAAGTGTTGAGATATTTTATGATTGGGTTAAAGCCTTACTTAAATAAATTAAGGCAACAAATTTGCGGATTAAATAATGAATTGACCATTAATTAGATGGTCCAAATCAAGCATTTTGAATGAGATCAATCATAGGATATATAGTCTCCATTATTGAGAGAAGAAAAAGGAAGTTATCTCTAAAAAGGCATGAGTCATCTGTGTGAGAAAAGTACAACACAAGTGGACCTGTATGTTTTATAAGCATGAAGAAAGTGACATACGTGCACATGCTTAGTCAAGGTTAATATTGAAAAAATGTGTATAATCTTCACGGTCCACTCTCAGATTGCATGTTATGTACTTGCATTTTTTAGGATTGATATGACAAAGACATTTCATTCTACTATCCAAATGTTATGTCATCCTCTATTACCCCTTTTGATCTTTAGTTTATTTTCTTTTGTACCCCTCTTTTGGAATTAAGATAAAGTTTTGAAAAAAAAAAAGAATAGTGTCAAGAAAAAATAGAGTCAGAAAGAGTGTCAAGAAAAAAAGATATAGAAAAATCCTAAAAAGAGATAAGTCAAATAAACAAAAATAAAGTTAGAGTTAACAAAAAATAGAAAATCAAGCAAAAGAACAAGATGCCAGAACTACGTTTGACTGATTCTTGCAATGACAAGATACGTAGACAGTCCTATTCTAGGTTTGGTCCAACCAAATAAACAGTTGAAGAATGTCTGATTCAAAAGAAACTAGGGCAAGAGTTAGTTTCCATCATTTGAGTCGATTTTAAAAGTTGTAAATATCACCCATTTGAAGTGTCGTTTGAGCCTTATGTCATCCTTTATTTCTCACCATATCGAAAAGTCACATTATAACCAAATAAATACCTACAAATTAATCTTTAAGAATGTCAAGGCTAAGCATGCGATGGATTATGAAATTGTCTTTTGGGTACTACTTTTCTTCATCAGCATAAGAAATCAGGGGAGAAATGAAAAGAGAAGTCTTATTGGTGAAAAGCTCATGGGCACCTGATGTTGGGCGTATTTACACGCCTAAACACCATAATTTACCCATGTTATAGCTAAGTTTTGAGGATAAAATATATAATTCCTACACTTTTAGTCCATCTTCCTGTAAGTGAGCTAACCAACGTGATTAGCATGTTTTCAGGTATTAATGATGAAGATTTCAGTACTTTGTGGACCATTGGGCAGCAAAGGAAAACTTCACGTAAGAAGGAAGATAGCTTTTGGAAGCTTGTGGACTGACTGTGATGCATGGAGAAATTGTCCCGGGTAGAATCAATATTTCTTAATACCTAGGGGTGCAGCAGTAACCTATTAGTACTAGGACAAGGATGCAGTAACCGAGTAGGACTAGGACAAGGATGTTATAAAAACCCTATTTGCTGAATTTTTCAGAATTCAATTCTTATTGTCATTATTTTTCTTTCATTCGACACTTGGGATTATTCACGTTCCAATTTCTGACAGAGGAACACGGCTATCTTGAGAGCAAAGGACCAAGAGGAAAAACGTCAACCCTCTTTGACGTTAAAATCATCCCCTCGCGAAGATTATTCGAGTTGTGGTATGATGATTATATCTATTGCGAATTCCGTTGTAATCATGAGTAGCTAAGCTTCTCTGTTAGGCTTATGGAAGCCTTGTGATATACTATCTATTACTATGAGTTTGTGAATTCTTGAGGCGTATGCTACTTATATCATTACTCTCTTCGTTTTAATTATATTCTTGTGGTTGCAAACATATAGCATACGCCATTATAGCATTAACTTGTTCGAGAGAAAATTTACATGTTTGAAAAAGAGAGTGTGACAAGGAAATAGGACTACCAACCCCTGTTTAGACGTTAATGCCTTAACCGGATTAACCTCTTGGAGAGTTTGTACCATTAGTTTTACACTTTAAGCTCAAGAGATTTAAAGTGAAATAATCCTGGATGGTCGAGAGACACTAGGATTTACCATTAGAATACAAATCTCTATAAGTGCATGCATGTCTGAATTCCGGATAACTCATAGTTAATAGATACGTAGAACTCATAAAGTGGACATAACCCTAACTTATTACTCTCTGTGATTAAATTTTACTAAACAAAGCATTCAGTCGTTACTTTGATACTCTTAATTCACGCCACAATTAAATCCCCCTTTCCGTAGAATTTTTGACCAACAGTCTGCTAACAATTACAACACTTCTTGACCAGTATTCCCTATGGGATTCGACACCCAACCCATTTGGGTTCTATATTTGACAACGACCGCTTACAGTCTTACGAGAGCTGTAGTTTGGGCGTTATCAAATTTTGGCGCCTTTGCCGGGGAATACGGTTGTCAACTAAGTTTGTGATAGTTACTAGACCCTTTGGTCAAAGATTCTCAATTTTTACTTTTCGTCTGTTGTTTTTGTTTTATTCAGGTTTTGTCCAGTGCATGACAAATACTCGAAGTTCGGGTCAGCCATTATTACCCATAAACCCTGAACCGCAACTTATTGGCAGGATGGAGGCTCAACGAGACATTGAAAGAAGGGCTGCTCAGCAGGAGCAGGCTAGATTAGCTGCATTAGCCGCTGCTCAAGTGCATCAACAGAATATTGATAACCCAGGTCGTGCAACAAATCCTGATGATGAAGACCTGGGTGATGATGAGCTACTAAACCCAAGGCGTGATGATGATGTGGCGGCACCTGTGAACAGAAGAGATCGTCAAGCTAGATTGAGACCTGAACGCCGAGCTATGCCGATCCCTTTTGATGATGATGATGACGATTTGGACAGGGCTGGTGCCACAAGGGCTATTATTCCTCCACCCTTGGCACCCGGAGCCAAGTTCAATATCACTAGCACCATTATTCAGCTATTACAGCTCAAGGGATTATTTGGTGGACTTGCAGGTGATGATCCGAATATGCATCTGATCAATTTTATCTCAACATGCAAGTCGTTTGATAATCCAGGAGTTGGACAGAATGCAATTCGGTTGCGCTTATTTCCATTGTCTCTATCTGGGGAGCCAACCCTATGGTTGAATGGGCTAACTCCTGATTCTATTACTAATTGGAGGCAATTGAAAGACGCTTTCCTAGAAAGATTCTTTTCGCCATCCAAGAGAGCGCAGTTGAGAGATGAGATCAGCAATTTTCGACAGATTCCAACTGAAGCTCTCCACGAAACATGGGAGAGGTTCAAGAAGAAGCTTATGCGGTGCCCAAATCATCATATGACCAATGTCCACTTAATGGAGATATTATACAGGTCTTTGAATTCGGTGACTAAGCCAGTGGTTGATAATGCTGCAGGAGGGTCATTCATGGACCTTACTTTTATTCAGGCAAGTGATATGCTAGATCGTATGACAAAGTAGAGTAGAGCTTGGCATACCAGGGATTCTGAGGTAGCAAGCTCTATTGTATCCATTGGCATGACTGCAGAACAAAGACGAAGAGAGGAAGAACGTGATCAAGATATGGCGCACATGAAAATGCAGATGGATCTTCTTACCAAGCATTTATTATCAGGGAAGACCGAAAAAGTCAAAGTTGTGTCACAGGGAAGAGATGAATCCAATTCTGAAGAAGAAGCTAACTACTTGAATAATTAGGGGGGTATCCGAGGCAATGCACAAGGAAACCAAGGTCGGAACTATTATGATAAATCTGGAAACAAGGACCGTGATCAAGGTAGTTGGAAGAATAAGAGTGACAGGAGTGGTTTGTATGTTCCTCCTGGAAACCGTGAGGCCATGGCGTCTGGCTCTGGGAAGATGTCCATGGAAGATATGATGGCTAAGCTATTGAAAGGAGTGGAGGCAACCAATACGGGAGTAAATGAGGTAAAGAAGGATTTTTCATCAATAAATCAATTGGTTGACTCACATTCCACTTCAATAAAACAACTGGAACAATAATTGAGTCAACTTTCAGCGGCATTTAATCAAAGAAAGGCTAGCACTTTACCTAGTGACACTGTGCAAAATCCAAGGAATGACGGATCATGTATGGCTATTACTACCAGGAGTGGTAAGGTGTTGGAGAATCCATCCAAGGGCAAGCAGGTGGTTGATGATATAGCAGATAATGTTACTGATGCAGAATGTGAAGATGCCAAAGAAGCTAACGAGGGTGTTAATGATGTCACCCCTAGACGTTTACAGCCTGAAAAGATTGATCATCGGAAGCCAGATAAAAAGGAAGCGGTGGAGAAAACTATTCCCCTTCCACCACCACCTTTTACTCAGAGACTGAAGAAGAAAGCTGATGATACCAGGTTTAATAAATTTATGACTATGTTGAAGCAGATGACTATTAATGTTCCTTTGGTAGAGGTGCTGGAACAGATGCCTGGCTACGCAAAATTCATGAAGGACCTTTTGACAAAGAAGCGGGCAGTAAGCTATGAGCTGGCAGATAATGTTCATCATTGCAGTGCAATTGCCACGAGGTCTTTAGTGCAGAAGAAGGCAGATCCTGGTTCTTTCACTATTCCTTGCACGTGGGATCTATTAATTTTGCTAAGGCATTATGCGATTTGGGGGCTAGCATCAATTTGATCCCGCTATCCGTCTATAGAAAGTTGGGGTTGGGCAATCCGACACCAACCAATATGCGGCTCGTGATGGAAGATAGGTCGGTAAAACGACCTGTTGGTATCTTATATGATGAGTTGGTAAAGGTTTCCACCTTCATTTTTCCTGCAGACTTTGTTATTTTGGATTGCGAGGTGGATTCTGAAGTTCTCATAATCTTGGGACGCCCTTTCCTTGCAACTGGAGGTGTGCTCATTGATTTATGAGCTAATGAGCTTTTATTTCAGTTGAATGATGAAGTGGTCTGTTTTGATGTATGCAAATTGATGAAGCAGCCTTGAGATATGGATATGTTCTCTGTAGATGATGTTTATTATGACGATGATAAAGAATTATCTGTAGAGAAGCATTTTATTGATGAGCCATTGTCTGCTGTGCTGTTGAATTTTGAGCATGAGGAGGTTGAAGAATATAAAGAAACCGTTTGTGCTCTAACTAGAATAAGGTCCTATTCTCATGCCCCTAAGAAGTTGGACCTTGATCTTAAGAATCGACCTTCACCAATAGTAAAGACTTCCATTGAAGAGCCACCAGTGCTAGAATCGGAAGAGCTCCCTAGTCACCTAAGGTATGAGTTCTTGGGAAGTAGAAATACACTTCAGGTGAGTGTTGCGGTTGATTTAGGTGAACAGCACGTAGAGGCTCTCATCTCTGCTCTGAAGAGGTAGAAGAGAGCTATGGGTTGGACTATTGATGATATAATTGGTATCCCTCCTGGGATATGTATGCACAAGATTTATCTCGAAGAAGAGTGCGTGCCCATAATGAAGCATCAGTGTCGTCTGAACCCATTCAGAAAATGATCCACCATCTATCTCGATGAAGTCTAAGTAATTGAGGTATCTATGTCATGCCGCGACAATAAATCAAGCGCTACATGGGAGGCAACCCATTTTTTTTACTTGTTTTGTTTTCCTAGGAGTTTGTTGTGTTAAATAAAAATCCAAAAAGAAGAGTCGAGCCACGACCAAAACTAAGGCGCTTGGTGGGAGGCAACCCATAGTTCTAATCGTTTTTGTTATTTTTGAGTAAGTGTAGGTGCAAGACGTATAAAGAAGGAGATTGGTCTCAAATTTTGATTTGGAAGTGTTCCATGTTAAAGGTAGTAAGTTAGGAATGAGGAAGCAAAGGCAATAGACAAGGCAATGCCTATACGAATCTAGGCAATGAACAAGGCAAGGCCTATGTAAATCTAGGCAACGGACAAGGCAAGGCCTATGCTATGGCCTAAGCTCTCTGAATCGACAATGCCATAGCATAGGATCCGCCTATGCTCAACTAGGCAAAGCTAAAGGCCCCACCTATGCCATTGCCTAAGCTCTCTGAATCTACAATGCCATAGCATAGGCGCCATCTATGCCCAACTAGGCTAAGCATTAGGCGCCGCCTATGCCAAGCATAGGCAAAGCATTAGGCGCCGCCTATGCTCACTTTTCGGTCTCCTTACCCGATTCTACATGGTTTAAACCCGATCCATATCTTGTTCTATAAATAGATCTTAAACATTAGAACAAAACACACTTATTTGCTCAACCTAGGCGCCACCTTTACTCTCTAAATCTCTTGAAACTTTTCTTTTTGCTCATCTAACCTTGCAAGATCATCTTCCAAGTTCATCACTAAGTAAGTTCTTCTTTTATATTCCGTAAGTGTTACAATACTACGCTTATAATGCTTTGCTAGATCTTGAAGTGGTGTTAGTGATTTGAATGTGGTTGGTTTGTTATGATACATCTAGTTGAAGTGAAAAAATGTGTGTGGGTGTTCTTGACTTGGTTCCGACTTGTATTTGATTTTGATACACTGTCATACTTTTGCGAAATCGACATGGTGAAGTTAATTGCATAATCTTCAAAATTGAATGCTTGAATGTGTGAATGACTCGTTCATCGAGATAAAGATCATGATTGAATACAAGCATGAAATGTTGTGATTATTTCTCTGCAATAACTTGATACAATCTCTATGTAGTAGTCTTGTTCAAAAGGTGCATTAATCCAAACATGAAAGTATAGTCAAGATTACATGAAATAGAGTTGGAAAGGATAGTTAAGATGACATGAAAGTATGACTGTGCTGAACATATTGTTGGAACATATCGCCTATATATATGTCGATGAAGTCTGAGTAATCGACATCAATAACTTAATTAGTTTGTACTAATTAATTAAGTGTGGGGTGGTGCCACTATTGTTTGTTTGACGATCCGAGATGAGCTAACATGAATCTATTTTAATCTCAGGTAGAATGGCACCAAAAGGACGACAAGGAAAAGAAAAAGTGTCCACCTCACAAAAAGGTAAGAAAGGGGAAGAAAAGAGCAAGCTGAATCCTCCTCGCTGCAAATATCGTGATGCATGTTTGGGATGAAGTGGGTCCTAGAGGAGGAAGGAAAGGAGTGGTACAAGAACAACAAAGTAAAAAAATATGTTCACGTGGATTTGATACAAAAGGAAAGTCTAGCGAAGAGAGAACCTCGCATTTTGGCTAAAATCATGGCGCTACATCTTGATTTCATTTTCCGAGATATGGGAGAATGCAGTCTTGATCTAACGTGAGAGTTTTATGCCAATTGGTCCCCAAAGACTACCGGAAGTGAAGTGAAGATTCGGGGCCAAGTCTTGCAACTGAATGCAGAGTTTTTCAATGCTTTTCTGGGTTTTCCATCTGTAGATCCATCACCGCTCAAGGAGCTTGATCACAGACCTCTGTACAGGGCAATCAGACACACACTGTGCGGAACTAGATCAATGGCACGTTGGAATCATCATAAGGATACCGGTCGACACAATACCTTCTCGTATGCTTCCCTAAACAGAGAAGCTCGTATATGGTTGAGGATAGTCAACTCTTGCCTCATTCCTGGGACACAGTACACAAAGATCACACGTGATAGAGTATGCTTGGTGTACGCTCGAATGACTAATATTCCCATCAATATTGGTGCGGTTATACGATCGTCAATGCGTAAGGCTAGGCTACACAAGAGGTCCGACTTCAGCTTTAGCAATTTGTCGACTGCGATATTAAGGAAGGAAGACATTGAAGAGGAACCTGCAGATCATAAACTTCCACATAACCCGAAGAAGGTTGACCTGACAAAGGTTATAGATGCTGAAACTATGCATGGCGTCAACCTGACCACTGCAGAAAGACATGCTCGCGACAAAAGTTTCTTCCGCCATTTATATGGAATGATGAGGTTTACCATGATGAGTGGGGGTCGTGCTCCAACTGATGTAGAGCTCCAGCAGTTGGATTATGACTAACCGATGAATGAGCATGCGCGGGCTATGTGCGGAGTAGGGGTACATTTTGAGGAACCTCTCGATGATGACGTGTTGACTGATGATGATCGCTGAATGCCAGAATCAGACGTGGAGGAGAACTCTGATGATGATGACTCTGATGATGATTTCGATGCAGGGTGTATGACCCCAGACATAGAGGAGGAGTCCGACAAATCAGGTTTTCCTTATTTATTTTCCACTGAGGACAGTGTGTCCCGTCTAAGTGTGGGGTGCTAGTATTTGTATGTTGTATTTTACTTGTTTTCCTGCATTTATTCTTGTTTGTTTTAATTAGTCGTAATTAGTTAGTTAAATTTTAGATTTTTGTTAGTGAGTTCGTGCTAAAATCATGACTATTGAGACGTTTAGGCTCTAAGTATGACTCACTGTGTGATGTTTGTGTAGTTTAATTCCTTCATCTGTTGGGTCAAGAGTCTATACCACTCCCAATAAAGTAGACCATGTGCCTTGTGTATGTGAGGTTATAGTATATTCTGTGTTGTGACTGATGCTAGAACTTGCCTGGTGTGTGTGTAAAGCAAAATAAAGAGTGTGAGTTTAGGAGATGATTTAGGCATTTCTTTGGTAGCCTGTGATTGCTACCTTCTTTTTACCTACCTTTGTACATTATCCTAGTTAACCCCCTTTGATCCTTTAGCTATTTTCTTTTACAGCCTCATATGTAGCCTAATCCATTTTTTTCAAGTCCATAATTTGATCCAAATTCCTAAGCGCTTTAAATGGTAGAGTCATGTGACAAAATAAGAGGAAATTGGGTGAGAGAGATGCCTCAGAGCATATTGGCACTTGAAATTGTTGTGAAAAAGAGTGGCTATCATAGAAGTGATATCATAAAGGTGCGTTATAATATGAAAAAAAAGAGAGAAAGAAAAGAAAAAGAAATAGAAAACTAAAAAGATAATTGTGTTTATGGTTGAATAACAAAATAAGGTGAAAAGGGGTGGTATATGAAAGAAAGGTAGCAGAGTTGTTTAAAAGAGAGTGTTAATGGCATAATGTGATGTATTAAAGCGCTTAGGGAACATAGTCACTATTTCTGGCCAAAATAGTCCTACCTGTCCCTTAGCCTAAATTACAACCTGTAAAAGACCTATTTGATCCTAAGCTTAGCATTCTGATATTAGTAGAGCATTACACTAAGGGCAAGCCTATGGTCATCAGTTGCAACATATGAATTCTTTGTGAGAGTGAGAGAAAGGAGATTATTGTACCCATGTTTCGAAAAATGCAAAACATGTGAGTGATTATGGGTAATATCTTGTGTGAGAAACACATGGTTGATGAGTTTTGGGTAGTTGTGTATGATTCTTTGTGCCTTAACTTGTGGATACGAATTAGCCATCATCACTAGTCTAGGTTGGAGGTTGAATTGTTTCTGTTAGTGATCAAGAAAACTACTCTTTGTTAATGATTGCCGCTGCATGTCTTGTTGAACATTTTGTACTGTTACTGCGAAATCCTAAGTAGATGTTTGCATGGACGTAATATTTTGTTCAAGGAAGAACAAAGCTTTAAGTGTGGGGTGTTTATGTTGGGCGTATTTACACGCCTAAACACCATAATTTACCCATGTTATAGCTAAGTTTTGAGGATAAAATATATAATTCCTGCACTTTTAGTCCATCTTCCTGTAAGTGAGCTAACCAACGTGATTAGCATGTTTTCAGGTATTAATGATGAAGATTTCAGCACTTTGTGGACCATTGGGCAGCAAAGGAAAACTTCACGTAAGAAGGAAGGCAGCTTTTGGAAGCTTGTGGACTGAATGTAATGCATGGAGAAATTGTCTCGGGCAGAATCAGTATTTCTTAATACTTAGGGGCGCAGCAGTAACCTAGTAGGAATAGGACAGGGATGCAGTAACCGAGTAGGACTAGGACAAGGATGTTATAAAAACCCTATTTGCTGAATTTTTCAGAATTCAATTCTTATTGTCATTATTTTTCTTTCATTCGACACTTGGGATTATTCACGTTCCAATTTCTGACAGAGGAACACGGCTCTCTTGAGAGCAACGGACCAAGAGGAAAAACGTCATACCTCTTTGACGTTAAAATCATACACTCGCGAAGATTATTTGAGTTGTGGTATGATGATTATATCTATTGCGAATTCCGTTGTAATCATGAGTAGCTAAACTTCTCTGTTAGGGTTATGGAAGCCTTGTGATATACTATTTATTACTATGAGTTTGTGAATTCTTGATGCGTATGCTACTTATATCATTACTCTCTTCATTTTAATTAAATTCTTGTGGTTGCAAACATATAGAATACGCCATTATAGCATTAACTTGTTCGAGAGAAAAGTTACATGTTTGAAAAAGAGAGTGTGACAAGGAAATAGGACTACCAACCCCTGTGTACACGTTAATGCCTTAACCGGATTAACCTCTTGGAGAGTTTGTACCGTTAGTTATACACTTTAAGCTCGAGAGAGTTAAAGTGAAATAATCCTGGATGGTCGAGAGACACTAGGATTTACCATTAGAATACGAATCACTATAAGTGCATGCATGTCTAAATTCCGCATAACTCATAGTTAATAGATACGTAGAACTCATAAGGTGGACATAACCCTAACTTATTACTCTCTGTGATTAAATTTTACTAAACAAAGCATTCAGTCGTTACTTTGATACTCTTAATTCACGCCACAATTAAATCCCCCTTTCCATAGAATTTTCGACCAACAGTCTGCTAACAATTACAACACTTAGTGACCAAGTATTCTCTGTGGGATTCGACACCCAACCCAGTTGGGTTCTATATTTGCCAGCGACCTCTTACACTCTTACGAGAGCTGTAGTTTGGGCGTTATCAGCTCCATAAGACAATTATGAGTTGAGAGAAATAAAAATGAGAGAGTCTTATTGGTGAAAACCCTCATGGGCACCATAAGGCTAAATTTACAAAAATTTCTAGTATAAACTTTTGCAAAAATTTTTTTGTGTTTTTTGGTTTTTATGTTTAGCTCAGGACCCTCCTAGATAATGGGATTTTACTCTTAGCTCAGGACCCTCATGGATAATAGAAATTTACTTTTTGCTCAGAACCCTCCTGGATAATGGGACTTTACTTTTTAACTCAAGACCCTCCTGGATAATGAGACTTTACTTTCTGCTCAAGACTCTCATGGATAATGAGATTTAAGTTACTTCTCAAGACCCTCCTGGATAATGGGACTTTAATTTTTTGCTCAGGACCCACCTGGATAATGGGATTTTACTTTTAGGGTCAGGACCCTCCAAGATAATGAGATTTTACTTTTCTTCTTATGACCCACCTGGTTAATGGGAATTTACTTTCTGCTCACGATCCTTTTGAGTAATAGGACTTTATTTTTATCTCAGGACTCTCCTAAATAATATGACTTTACTTTTCCCAAAGACCTTCCTAGATAATCGGACTTTACTTTTAGCTCAGGACCCTTTTAGATAATGGGACATTATTTTCAGTTCAGAACTCTCTTGGATAATGGGACTTTACTTTCAACTCAGGTCCCTTCTGGATAGTGGGACTTTATTTTAGCTCTGGACCCTAATAGATTTACTTTTTAGCTCATGTCCCTCCTGGATAATGGGACTTTATTTTATGTTTAGGACCCTCCTGGATAATTTGACTTTACTTTCAGCTCAGGGATAATGTGACTTTACTTTTCAGCTCAGGACCCTCCTAGATAATGAGATTTTACATTCAGCTCAAGACCCTCCTGGATAATGACACTTTATTTTTCAGCTCAGGACCCTCCTTGATAATGGGACTTTACTTTCTGCTTAGGACCCTCCTGGATAATGAGACTTTATTTTTGAGCTCAGGACCCTCCTGGAAAATAGGACTTTACATTCTGCCCAAGACCCTTTTGTATAATGGGATTTTACTTTTAGCTAAGGACCCTCTTGGATAATGAGACTTTACTTTCAGCTTAGGACCCTCCTGGATAATGATATTTTACTTTCATCTTAGGACCCTCTTGGATAATGGGATTTTACTTTTATTTTTTATTCTTCTTGGATAATATGACTTTACTTTCAGCTCAGGACCCTCCTGGATAATGGGACTTTACTTTTAGCTCAAGATCCTCTTGGATAATGGGATTTTACTTTTAGCTCAGCTCCCTTCTGGATAATGGGACTTTATTAATCAACTCAAGACCCTCCTGGATAATAAGACTTTACTTTTCAGCTCAGGACCCTCCTAGATAATGGGACTTTACATTTTAGCTTAGGACGTCCATGTATAATGGGATTTTATTTTCATATTAGGACCCTTCTGTATTATGGGATTTTATTTTTAGTTCAAGACCCTTCGTGATAATGGGATTTTACTTTTCAACTCAAGACCTTCCTGGATAATGGGACTTTAATTTTTGCTCAGGTCCCTCGAGCTCCTAGATAATGGGACTTTAGTTTTCTAGTTGACTATATACTTTGAGTCCAGGAACACATTAAAGAAAAAGAATTACTTTCCTTTTTGAAGCTCAGGAGCTCGCCTAAATAATATGATGAGGAAATAGTAAGTCAGGAGCCCGCCTGAAGAATAAGGTGAAGAAATTGCAAGTTAGGAACCCGTCCAGAGAATAGGATGAAAATTTTAAATTGCAAGTTTAGGAGTCCCCTTGGAGAATAGTGTGAAGATTTTCAAGTTTAACTCAAAGTAACCACTATCTCACCACTGTAGAAGTCATGAAGATTAAAGTCAAAATTCCAGAAAAGCTGCATAGATCAGATATTTTATCTGTATCTTCATTTTTTATTTTTTTTCATTTGGATATAATAACAAAAGTCGTGAATTAGAGACTCGATGAAACGTCATTCGATCTCTAACTCATCATCTCACCATTTTACCTTATTGAACAACATGTGACCTAATTGCCTTATAATCTAAAATATGTAGGTAAATCGTGATAGAGGTTACATCAATGTTATAACCATACAAACCCCCACTTCCTCTCAATACTCCCTTCTCAACCTTTCTCTCAAATTAGACCTAATTCTGGCCAAATTGTGAGCATTCCAACAGCATCTTCTCATCCCTCTTGTGTCACTTATCAGGTAGGTGCCTCAAATATATGACTTGATTGTGGAAAATAAGCCATAGAATGCATGTTATAGATAAGTCCTGAAGTTATGTTTTTTATGCTTAAATGCTTCATAAATTATACTTGTGTGGTTTTTAGCTGCTAGAAAATGGTGTACATGATTGGGAAGTCTTGAGTACCCAAATTGTGTATGGAATCGATAAAAATGAAGAGTGCACACCAAGTTCTCGATAGGTTGCCCAAATAAGTATTCACTAACTCCCCTGCACAGAACAAAAATAACAAACAAAAGTAAAATTTGGGAAACTTGACCAAAGGTCAATTAACAAACACAAACTTAATTGACAACCGTGTTCCTCGGCAATGGTTCCAAAATTTGATACGCCCGAATTACACCTCTCGTACGAGAGAGTAAGTGATCGTTGTCAAATATAGAACCCAACTGGGTTGGGTATCGAATCCCATAGGGAATACTATGCTCACTAAGTGTTGTGGTTATTACTAGACTGTTAATCAAAGGCTCTAAAATGAAGAAGGGGTTTTGATTTATCAATTGTATTTAAATGCTTGTCACAGAGAGTAATCAAAATATTAATTGTATTACACAAATATTAATTCAATAAGAGTAGTCAAACTAGAGCTATGGTCACCAAGATGCTTAAGCAGCTAGGGTTGTGAACTATTTTGGATTTCCAATGAACAATTTCAATTACAAGATAAATTGAATACTATGATTTACCCATTAGTTTCTCAACCCAAAATGAGTAATTTATCTCTTAATTCTTTCAAACTTAAGGAACAAGCTATTTATTCAATTCAATTCTCACATGGATTGATCTGGTTAAGGAATCTACCCCCTATCCAAAGATTAAGATCTTTAGATTTGTGTAAACCCTTTCTTTTCCAAACAAATACTTATCTATTCAAACAAGTGGTGTTCTTAGGCTCACTTTTCAAGTTTGCAACCAAGAAAATTCATTAAAATGAAGCAGGGTTTATGCAATATCAATTGAACATGGGAGCCTACCAGATTCACAACCCCAATTTAGCTATTCACATCAGGGCTCCCATAACCCTAGTTATGGGAGTTTATCCACACATATCAACCACATAAAGAGAAAAAGTCATTGTGTCATTCATAAATTAATTCAGAATTTACTTACAAAAATCACAATTATTGTTCTTCAATCTTCAATAGAGAAAATGATAATGGAATATAGATCCCTAATTCTAGAGTGGATATCAAAGAAAAACTACGTACAATATGTTTTAGTATGGAAAACCTAATAAAAATATCAAAGATGGATAAAAGATACCTAATAAAACCTAAAACTAAGTATTTATATGTTCCCAGGTAAAAAGGATTTAAATTTGAATATTGTAAAATCCGCATCAAAAGTGACAGCCAAAGTGGTGGTTCGTCGCAAGGTTGACGGTCCACCATTTGGACCGTCCCTGCTGATACTAGAGGGTAACATTCTGGACGACCAAAGTGGTGATCCATCGCAAGGTTGACGGTCCACCATTTGTACCGTCACTACTGATGCTGGAGGTAACATTCTGGATAAGACTGACGGCCAAAGTGGTGGTCTGTCGCAAGGTTGACGGTCCACCATTTGGACCGTCACTGATGACCTTTTAGAGTCAGGTTCTGGATAGTTTGGATGGCTGGAATAGTGGTTCGTCGCAATATTAACGGTCACTAAGCCTTTCAAGATGCCTGGTCCTGCTTTACGCTGACGGCCAAAGCGCTGGACCACTATAGAACTGACGGTCCATCATATGGCTCATTGCTGGCTCTTAAGAAGTTATAAGTTCTGCCTCGAGCTGACGGTAGAGTTGGTGGTCCTTCACAAAGTTGACGGTCCACCATTTTAACCGTCCAGAAGAGTATTTCAGCAGATTTTTTGAGTCTTTTCCTTCAGTCAGCTCCTTACCCTGAAACACTAAAAACTAGAATTAAATGCAACCTTGGTTGCTTGAAACATGCAATTTTCCCAAGAAAAGGATAAAAAATGTTACATCAAAAGACGGAACATCAACAAGCTAAAAAGAGGTATAATTGCACAAAATACCATACTAGGAACACCACAACAATATAGTGTGGTCGATACAAGGTACCAAATATTAATAAACATGATAAGAAGCATGATTAGCAAATCAAGTTTATTGTTATCCTTATGGGGTAAAGCCTTAAAAACTGTTGTGTATATTTTAAATAAGATTCCATCCAAGGCTGTCCCCAAGACACCTTTTGAATTATTTAAAGGATGGAAACCTAGTTTAAGCCACTTACACGTTTGGGAATGTCCAACTGAAGTGAGGATTTATAATCCATATTTAAAAAAGTTAGATGAACGAACAATAAGCGATATCTTTATAGGATATGTGGTTAACTCTAAAGGATTTAGGTTTTATTGTCCTTCTCATTCTCCTAAAATTATTGAGACTGGAAATTCTAAATTACTTAAGGAATATAAAGTAAGTGGGAGTGGTTCAACTCAAGTGGTGGAACTAAAAGAGATAAGGGAACCATGTATGGTACCTTTATATACCAAAAACTTAAATTCAAATCAGTTAAATTCCCATGAATTACCTAAAGAGCAACAAGTTCAAGATCCACCACTACTTAATGAGCCACATGAAGAACAACTAGTTTACCTAAACCCATGGTTGAAGGTGCACCTGAACAAGTGGAAGTTAGAAGATCCTCAGGAGTGTGTAGGCCAGCAATTTCTACTAACTATATTATATATCTTCAAGAGTCTGATTATGATATTGGACTAGAAGATGATCCATGTTTAATTTTACAAGACATGAGTGGAGAAAACTCCACAAGTTGGTATGATGCCATGAAAGAAGAGAGAGAGTCTATGGCTAAAAATAAAGTCTAAAATCTCATTGAATTACAAAAAAGAGTCTCTACTATAAGATCTAAATGGGTTTATAAAAATAAAAAAGACTCATCTGGTAATGTTGAGAGATATAAAGCTAGACTTGTAGCCAACGGTTTTACTCAAAAAGAAGGTGTTGAATACCATGACTCCTTCTCTCTTGTGTCAAAGAAGGATTCATTAAGAATAATCTTGGCATTAGTAGCTCATTTTGATTTAGAGATACATCAAATGGATATCAAAAAGCCCTTTTAAAATAAAGATCTTGAAGAGGAGGTATGCATGCGTCAGCCTGAAGGATTTATTGATAAAAATAAAAGTCACCTTGCTTGCAAGTTGAATAAATCTATTTATGGACTAAAATAGTCTTTCTGCCAATGGCATACTAAATTTCATAATGTTGTTTCTTCATTCAAATTTATGGAAAACATTATTGATCAATGTATATACCTTAAGATAAGTAGGAGTGAATATATTTTCCTAGTCCTATATGTGGATGAAATTTTACTTGCTAGTAATGATTTGGGGTTATTATATGAGACAAAACAGTTTTTTATCCAGAATTTTAAAATAAAGGATATGGATAAAGCCTCATATGTCATTGCAATAGAGATTCACAGAGATGTATCTCAATGATTTCTTGGACCATCTGAAAGAGCCTACATTGAAAAAATATTGAAAAGATATGAAATGAAAAACTGTTCACCAATAGCAGCACCCATCATTAAAAAATACAATTTTTTATTGCATCAATGCCCACAAAAAGCATTAGAACAAGAGAAAATGAAAGGCATTCCATATGCTTCACTTGTTGGGAGCCTTATGTATGCACAAGTTTACACTAAACCTGATATTGCCTTTATAGTCAAAATGTTTGGCATATATCAAAGTAACGCTGATCTTGATCACTGGAAAACTGGAAAAAGGGTTTTGAGATATTTACAAGAAACCAAGGATCTTAAGCTTACATACAGATATTCTGACTCATTGAAAGTCATCGAGTATTCAGACTCCGATTTGGGTAGATCCAAAGACAGTGGTAAATCTACTTCTAGATATATTTCCTTCTTGTTGGAGGTGTTGTGTCTTGGATAAGTGTTAAGCAAACGATTATTGCAACAGATATAATGGAAAGTGAATTTATAGCATGCTATAAATCTACATCATAGGCGTTATGGTTGAAAAGCTTTACTTTAGGGCTTAAAGTTGTCAATTCTATTGCAAGACCATTGAGATTGTTTTGTAATAATTCAGCTGCAATATTCTTTTCAAAGAATAATAAGAGTGACAGTACAAGTAAGCATATGGACATAAAGTATTTAATGGTGATAGATTATGTTAAGAAGCAAGATGTGAGTTTTGAACATGTTTGTACTAATTTAATAATTGTTGATACTATGACTAAAGGTTTACTAGCTAATGTTTTAAGGATCATTTGACCCGTATGAGACTTAGTAACTCATTGTAATTTTGATATATTCTTTACTGATTTTTCTAGACATTATCGTTTTGTTATACATCAACGTGCACATTTTGATTTTCGTATATTATAAAGTGATCATTAGGTTCAATAAAGTTGAACTCTGAATGACTTATATTAAGCTCATTTATAAAATTATTGGAGACATTATTTAAAAAATAACGTACATCATAATACATGGAAGGAACTTTTTGATTAAGAGCATGGACGCCATGATTTTGGTATTAATATATTCCGATAAAAGTAATTTTTGCATAACTATTAAGTTGAGTGAATATGTGTTTATAACAATATAGTTTATTTTTACTTATAAAGGATTGTCTGATTTTGATATAAGGGTCAAGTGGGAGATTATAATAATATTATGTATTAATGATCCACATATTTTTGGTAAGAAATTTACCTTGTTTCCCAAGTAAAGTAATAAATCAGTCAAATACTTTTTCTCCAAGTTATGCATATAGGGTATTCCTTTGATTGAAAGAAATAACTATGAAAGTCCCTAGGGTTAAAGTTATTTTCCTAAGAGTACCTAGCCTACCTATAAATACGCATGGGACTCCATCAGTCTGGCATACCTTTGATAGGCAAAGGCTAGAAGATTCTTAGGCCTCTTCTTTCTCTTTTTTCTTGTTAAAGTTTTTGACAAAGGTGATTCTTCACAACACTTGAACAATAATGGTTGAAAGTACATTTCTATTTATTTTTCTATTACGCATTGGCTCTGTATACGTATTGAAATTCAACAAGGATGGTAAAGGCAAGTTCACCTGTGCTACTGCTTACCAATATCTAGCTTTAAAAGAAACTCCAGAACCAACCCTCCTAGGGATAATTTCCAGTGGATTTGGAAAATTCCCTCACCTAATAAGATTAAATTTGTCATTTGGTTACTCCATCACAAGAGGCTTCCTACAAACTCCACTCTCTCTAGGGTGGGCATTGGGATAAATCTCAAATACATCATCCGTAACCGCTATTTGAAGGATAGATCCCACATCTTGTTTGGTTGTACCTCCACTCATGAATTATGGAATGAACTCCTACTCAAAGCCACTAGTCTTACCCTATTGATATCAGTAGCTTTTTTCCCCAAAACTGGACTTCCATGGAAGATCCTGCCGGATATGAGCTATAACAGTCCCCTCCTCTGGCTGTCTATGGTCTATTTGGAAAAATAAGAATAATAAAGTCTTTAACTAGAATAAGGACAAACCTTTCTTCACTCAAGCTTATGTTAATACAATTGAATACAAGAACCTCAACAACACTAATAGGAATCCTAACCAAACTATCACCATTACTGTTACATGGGAACCTCCTCATAGAGTATCCTACAAACTTAAAACTAATGGTTCATATCTGGGTAACCCAGGGAGAGAAGAGAGGGAGGGGTAATCCATAACACAAAGGGTAACTGAATCATAGGCTTCAATAAATCCTTCTCAATGCCATAAGCAACCAAATAGAACCAACGACTCTTAATGAATGACTAAAATTAGTTAAAACCCACAACATCACTCCCATCATCATTAATATTGATTATACTGAGGTTATTTATATGCTAACAGAGGGAAACTTCCGTACTATGCTATTATCAATGATTGCATGTCAATATTAAGGATATTGGATTGATCAGTGGTGCAACACTTCTATAGAGAACAAAATAGAGCGGAAGATGCACTGGCAAAGCAAGGAGCCTTATCTGCAGATTTTAGTAGGATCTACTTTTTATAGATCCTCCCACGTATGCCACAGCCCCTCTTTAGGCAGACATCAAAGGAACTAGGCTTGTAAGAGCAATCAATGTCAGTAATAATTTCCATAAGGGACAGAGCAATGTATCTTTTTCCATCGACCCAGAATAATCTGGAATATTTGTACGCTTATGTACTATTAATATTATCTAGTTCACCGAAAAAACCACGTCATGTGCTCATAGACTCTCTTTCGAAACCAAACTTCAAAACAAAATAAATAAGTAAATAAAAAATTTGAACACGCATTTGTTGTTAAAAAATAAACCAAACTTAGAAACAGTTTAAGTCCTCAAGAGTTGAACACATTTTTTATGTTAAAACATAAACCAAACTTTGAAACTTTTAATTCCTTCTCAATTTCCTGCTTGATGCATTTTGGTGAAAAATGTTAGAATGTCTCATATGATGTTGCATTGGCTTTAATACACTTGTTTGGAATATTTGCTTGCACTTTGAGTTTCCCAGTTCCCAACACACAATTATAGGGGTGATTTGGAGAAGGGTGTGCTGAAGAGAATTATCTATTAGGATGGACCAATAATGTTTTGGGTATGAACAAATTAAACCTAGACAAATTTTAAAATAAAATTTATGTACTTCTAATTTAAGATTTTTTTTACCATATATATGAAAATCTCGATTAAATATTATAAATATATTTAAATAATATAGTAATTGATAGCATTGTCGAATTATTATCATTTTTAGTGGATAAATGCTTTCACTACGTGAGTAGCAATAGAAGTAATTTCATATTAAAAATAGATATTAACGAACATATCAAAAAATAAACAGATGGTAGCCGATAAATGATTTGGAGCAAACATATTAAAAAAATAGAAGCAATGAAAAGTAGAAGAAAAAAAAAACAAAAGATTAAAAACCGGAAGCAATGAAAAGTTGAAGAAAAAAAAAACAAATAATAATAATAATAAAAATAACAAATAGTAATTGATCATAAACTACAATCAAACAATACATAATTGAGATATCAAATTTTACATGAAATTTTTCTCAAAACCGACCGAAATTCATCTACCTCCTGTAAACTACGACAAAAGAATACGATAATAGAAAAATCCAAACAATAAAATTAAACATAAACTTTACAAAAAAAATTCTCAACCGACCGACATTCATCTACCACCTATAAACTACAACAAAACAATACGATAAGAGATATCTCTTTTTTTGGAAGGGATAATAGAGATATCAAAACAATAAATAAAACATAACTTTTACAGAAGAAATTTCTCAAAGCCGACCGGCATTTATCTATCACTTGTAAACTATAACAAAACAATGCAATAATAGGTATAATTATTATACAAAACCTTCAAATATAAGATCTCATGAAGCCATAAATATGAATTGATAAAAGAAGCCTTCTTTTGAAAAGTGAATACAATACCTTTCCCTCAAGTCATACGTAATTCAGACTCTTTTCTCTCATAAAGACTGAACTTGGTGGAAATTATCACAAATTGCAAGGATCTGTTTTCAAGTCTTGCATAATTTTTTTGCCCCCAATCAATTAATAAAAATCTCCTAGTTTGTTTTTTCTCTTCAGAAATAATCATACAACATCATTACTATATATGTATATATATATATATATATATATACACACACACACCAACAACAACAACAACAACAATATACTCACTGTATACAAAAACCTTATTCCTATAGATCCTCAACTCACAAGAAATAATTATAAAATAATAACATACGCAGTGTGGTATCACACTTTATTTCTATCTTTATGAGGCAGAAAAGCCATACTTTTGTAAGGTAAAAAGACTATTCTCGATAGATTCTCAAACAATCAATTACATTAACAAAAAAATAAGAAGAAAAATTAACAAGATTAAGGAGACCAACATTTCTCTATAGACATTGATTGCATATATGAAATTACTATCTATTTTGACTTTAGGTATAACATCTTTCTCCATAACCCTAAAGGAACTAAAAGAACCAAACAAAAAAAAAATTAAAAACCTATTTCTTGAATCTATATTTCGCGAGCCGTTTATATAGGGAATAATATAGTGGCTAAAGGACAACAGGTCCTAGTTGAAAATACTCCTAGTTTCTGTAGAATGGTTATTGATTATAGAAACCTAAATGCAAAAACTATGACATATAATTATCCAATACCAAATAAGATATTAAAAATAAGACAAATATAAGAATATAATTATTTTAATAAATTTGATTGTAAATCAGGATTTTACCACTTAAAGTTAGATGAAAATTCTAAGGAATTAACTGCATTTACAGTACCACAAGGATTTTATGAATGGAACGTATTACCATTTGGATATAAAAATGCACCAGGTAGATATCAACATTTTATGGATAATTATTTTAAACAATTATCTAATTGTATATTATACATAGATGATATACTACTATATACAAAAACTAAAGAAGAACATTTAAAATTATTAGAACAATTTACAGATATAATAGAAAAATCGAGAATAAGTTTAAGTGAAAAGAAAGCCGAAATTATGAAAAACCAAATAGAGTTTTTAGGAATACAAATACATAAAGTGGAGTAAAAATGCAACAACAAATAGTACAAAAAATAATAAATTCAAAAGAAGAATTAGATACAAAAAAGAAATTACAATCATTTTTAGGATTAGTAAACCATGTAAGAGAATATATATACCAAAATTAGCAGAAAACCTAAAGCCTTTACAGAAAAAATTAAAAAAGGACGCAGAATATAATTACAACGAAGAAGATAAAAAACAAGTCCAGAAAATAAAAATACTTTGTAAAGAATTATCAAAATTATAATTCCCAGACGAAAATAAAAAATTTATATATATAGTAGAAGCAAATGCTAGTGAATATAGTTATGGAGGAGTACTTAAATATAGATATGAAGAAGAAAAATTAGAACATCATTGTAGATACTACTCAGGTACATTTAATGAAACAAAAATAAAATGGAAAATAAATAGAAAAGAATTATGTTCATTATATAAATGTTTATTAGCATTTGAGCCATATATTGTATATAACAAATTTATTGTATGGACAGATAATACATAGGTGCGTTGGTGGTTAACAAAGAAAATACAAAATTCAGTTACAATGAAAGAGATTCGGAGACTAGTATTAAATATATTAAATTTTACATTTACAATTGAAGTAATTAGTTCTAAAAAAAATGTTATTGTAGATTACATATCAGGACAAAGCTCCACAGACTGATATAATAGAAGATGATGCTTTAGAAAAGATACTCAAAACCCTAACTACGTTTTCAATGAAAGCAGACAATATGGGTATGAAATAGAAAAGCTAAAGACTAATGAAGTTAAACTGAAGTCTAAAGCTATGAATCAGCTAACTCAGCAGTGTGCAGAGCTATGTTGATTGGAAGACATTAAAATTCCTGAGCTAAAAGAAGACGTTGGGATACTCCATAAAACCAATAACGTCTATCAATCTATAATTGCAGGTACAAGCAAAGGAGTTAGTGGACAAAGATATCAGAACATGAACATGAATAAGATATTTGAAAAAACATTTATACCAAAAATACAAAATGACCCCTTGTACATACCCCCACAAATTACCACATATCGAGATAGTTTGAACCAAGATAAAAAAGCTTATAACCATATATCCCGAGGATATATAGAAAATATCTACAAAGTAAAAACTTTTCTAAACCTTAACCCCAGAGCTACAAATATCCAAGAACCAAACACAAACAATATCACCCAAAAATTGCAAGGTTACAACAAGCTAATCGCACAACCCAAAACCAATCCAAGCTTAATAAAAACATGTTTCAACTATGGATTATTAAATACTGTATATACCCAAGATGGAGAAGAACTAACAGTTATAGAAGAATTACATAAAGTAGTGACCACCTATAAAAGAGTAACCAAAGGAAATCTATTTTATATAAAGTTTTATACTGCACCAGCAGAGATATTATATGACGAGATCAAACCAGTTATACAAGTTGTAAAAATAGGATTAACCAGAGATATGATTATAGCGAAAGATATTGTGCGGCAGCCAGAGATACCCAAAATCGAGATACCTGATTTTTATGCAAATAAATGACTTATTGGATTAGCTACAATTATTCAAGAGTTAGCAAATAATTACATCAATGGAAACCCAATATGGAGCTATTATTCAAGAGACCATCAAATAATTTATTCAAATTCAAGAGAGCTACGACAAACAGATATGGAAGATGTTAGACAATGGATAATGGCGTTACTTAACCCAGAAAAACAATCTACTGTAAGAGCAATTAAGAAAGGATTTATTTTAGATGGATTATTAACAAGATATTACAAGATAATTGGACACAAATATCCAGACCATCAATGTTCGAAATGTAATGGAGGAGATAATATTATCCCAGAAGTCCAGCTAGAATAAAACCAAGAAGATAAGGACACTAGCTAGAAGATAAAAATCAACGGAACAATAATAGAAAGACAAGGAGACAAAAATATTAAAGAAAAAAAACGACATATGGAGAAAAAGCTAACTTTGTGAAAAATAAGATACGTGAATCATGTAAATATTTAATAGCTTTACTATTTCTAGGGTAGACTTTTCGACTTTTCTTTTATTTATTTATTTATTAGCTTTTAGCACTTGCCATTATTGTCTTTTTTAGGACAAATGTATATAGGAAACATGTAAAGTAAGAACAGTGTAGATAAATTTTACGCGTTTTTTTAGGCTATAAATATGTAAGCCTCCGAAAAGTTAAGGGAAAGTCTTTATGTGTTAAAGCAAAAAGGCCTCCTTTGTAAACAAAAAACTTTTGAATAGTTAATAAAAAAAACAGATATATTTCAAAACAAAAGTTATGGATGAACAAAACCCAGAATTATCAAATCTATTAGAACAGGTATATTTATTTATGATTATGAATAGCTAAATTCATAAATTCCTAACAATCATGATATGATAAAATAAGTTCATGTTAGTTACTTTATAGTATAACTATTCAAAAAATAACATGTTAAGAAGTTTATTAGCAGAGTGGAAAAGGAGAAAAATCCCTAAGAACTATGTCATCCTAAAGGCGAAACCTGTAACGCAAGAAAGTCGTAATAGGGGAGTAGCCAGAGTAGAGGCGCTGTTTAAGGGAAAAGTTTCCAGATTACTATGGTAATAGTGACCGAAGAACATGTTATTTAATAATAATCTAGTATATAGTAATCTAAAATGATCATATTTTACTATGTGTATGATTGAAGGGAATATTTTGAAAAAGCATCATATGAAAAATGAATTGCTCTGTGTTTTACAGATTGAATTCTATGATTTTATCAAAGATTAATTTATTTTGAAAATATATGTGTTTATACAGAATTCATATCCATGGTCGCCTAATATTTTAGAGTTTGGAATCCTAATGTTCCATAGATTCATGACACTTTCAATGCTTAAAATAAGAAAATTATGCAGGAACTTCAATACTCTTATTAGATATGATGTGTTTTTTATATTGATTGTGCAGATAATAGATTTTAAAGGCAACACTTAGAAAAAAAAAGTGAAAACTAAGTTGAGTGGTGACCCACAAGCTAACCCATAAATCATGGGTTGGACCCATGGGGCGTCAGTTGAGGTTTCAAAGTTGAAAAGTGAAGTCTGATTCCCACAAAACAACCCATGATCGGTGAATCCAACCCACGACTCCTTAGTTGGAGTCGTGAGTCAAGTAATGAAGCTTTAGGATTAGTTTTGATTTCCACGAGTCAAGTCATGACTCGTGGATCTAATCCACGACCCAACCCACGAGTCGTAGGTGCTGCAGACCTGTTTCTCCTACATAATTTATGATAGGATTTATTTTTCATCTATAGACAATCCTATAGGGTGCTATGCTTATGTTACACACTCTATATACTTTTTTTTACATTATTTTGAGATATATTATTGATCTTGAAATAATTGATATTGATTTTTAAGATTTTTTTATCGATTTGAGATTTTGGTTTTTCATTTTATTATCGTAGGTTCAGCATTATGCTTTTATCTATGAAATCTTTATGTGTACTTAAGATCATGAGTAGCTAAACCCTATAACTAAGGTTATGGGTGTCACAACGCTTTTTCGCACAAAGGGTCGAAGGATTTTTCCAACTAAAGTGACAATATGGATTGGGGATTATTTAATTTATAGAGACGCCGCTTGAAATTGAGTTATGGTGTTCCAAATCACCTTATTAAATCCCTACTCAAAAGAAAATGACTTTTTATTTTGGTCTAAGAAAACAGAAGATTGGGAAAGGAATTTTGTTAACCAAGGGGAAGGTATGAGGCATCACTCGAGTCCCATGGTTCTAGCATGGTTGATTTTATCAAATCATACTTAACTTAAACTATTTTGGATACATTAAGTTAGTAGGCCTTGATTCAATCATTTTATAATGTAGCGATAATATCTATCTATTCCTCCTGGTTAGTCTAGTGAAGGTTAATTTTAGGACGATCTTTGCCAAGGTACATTATTGCATCCTTGAATTATTTTTAAAAGTCTCAGAAAGATGCATTCGTCGCATTATTAATCGAGACAAAAATATTAAATGTGCCTGAAGCTTATCTAGTGTTAAAGGAATTGGCTAGTCCCTTGTAAACCCGAGACAATTTTTGTCTTATCCATTTTTACTTTTCACTCTTTTTTCATTTTGCAATAAGTCTTGAATTAATTCACAACTTGCCACACTATCTTACAAATAGATTTTTTTCTCTCTTTTCTTTTAATTTATGACGAGTCTTAGATGAGTTCGCAACCCTTCTTACTCAAGCTCACACTAATTAATAATTATTTAGGTCTTAAAATCAATTTAGGCCTGAGATAAATATTTTAATAATGAAAGGATTGAACCAACATTTATCACGATAAACATAAATAAGGTATCAAATTTTGCAATACTACAACTTACCCATAGAAACACAAGAAAAAAAGATAATTAAGCAAATTCAAATGGCCATATAACAAATCTCTTATCTTGGTTTCCCAATCCACCAATAAAACAATAAATTAACTAGTCGTTAAAATGAATTAATATAGCATCAACTGTCTACAAATTATTTGTGCATGATGAAACTTCACTAATAAACAATCAGGAAGTTGTGAAGCGAACACTACTCCAATTCTAACAACTATAGAAAAATACCATTTCTATTCTATCAAGCCCTTTTGTGTATGGACAATTAATTAAAACAATAAACAATAAAAAAACTTAACACTGAACTTTATTCAAACTTTAAGAACCAAGTAGATCTAAATATAAATTTAACTTAACAACCAAACATATAAAGATAAATGTAATAATCGTCAAGTGTTGTTGATTTTTCTTCTCTTGTTTTCTTTTTCTGTAAGTGGTCATTTCTTTCTAATTTTTATGTCAAACTAATTTAGTTCTAACAACATAGAGCCACAAAAAAAATCACGTTAAATAGGCCCGAATTCAATATGTTTATATTAAGAAAACATGTTTATATTGCTATATATGCTTTATTAAATCTAATATATTGAATTCGGGACTATTTAACGTGACTATTTTGTGGCTCTATGGTTTTTGAACTAAATTAGTTTGACATGAAAATTAGAAAGAAAAGATCACTTGCAGAAAAAAAAATAAGAGAAGAAAAATGAACAACACTTGACGATTATTACATTTATTTTTATATGTTTGGTTGTTAAGATAAATTTATATTTAGATCTACTTGGTTCTTAAAGTTTGAATAAGGTCCAATAGTCAATTTTTTTAATTTTTTAAGTTATTTATGTTAGGATTTTTGCCCTGATTTTTTTACCAAAATTAAGTTTTTACTTTTTCTAGGAAGGAAAATAAAAGTAACCATAATTACTTTTTTTTTCCTAAAAGAAAAATATAATTCTTTTCCATATTTGGCTAACCTCTTTCTTGGAGGAAAGGTTTTGAAACTCTATAAATAGAAGACTCCCTTTATCATACAACAACATAGTAGCATCCACAATGTAGTCATTTAAAGAGTCTCGTTTAGGGGGAGATTTTCTTTCAATAAGTTTTAGGATTTTCAATTTTATTTTTAATATGTAGGCCGTTTGGCCAAATCATATAATAATATTATATTTTTTGGTATTGTTTTTGGTTGTCTGATTTATCGTCTTATGGTTTGCCAACTAAAAGCTTCCGCATGACGCCCTCTCGATTTTGAACCCAACAAGTGGTATCAGAGCCCACGATTCAATAAATCGATAGTCCAATTGTTGAACAAAGTTGCAATCAATTTGATGATAATGAAGATATATGTCCAAAAACTACATGTGGAGATAACTGTTAATCATATTTTCAACAATCTTGCTGTCACATATTTGAAAATAAAGTTCACTTTTAACCCTGCAAAAGGACTCCAATATTTTTAACCCGAAAAGGGCTCATATACTTTTAACCCCAAAGCTCCATTTTTAAGCATGTCAAGCAATTGTGATGAAGACTATGTGAAGAACAAAGATTAAAGATCTGAAGAAGGCGGATCAAGTGAAGAAAATCAAGCCAAAAAGGGAAGATTTGTTAGGATTTTTTTCCTGATTTTCTTACCAAAATTAAGTTTTTACTTTTTCTTGGAAGGAAAATAAAAGTAACTATAGTTACTTTTATTTTTCCTAAAAGGAAAATCTAATTCTTTTCCATATTTTGCTAACCTCTTTCTTGGAGGAAAGATTTTGGAACTCTATAAATAGAAGACCCATCTTCTCATGCAACAACACAGTAGCATCCACAATGTAGTCGTTTAAAGAGTCTCGTTTAGGGTTAGATTTTCTCCCAATAGTCTTTAATGTCTTTTGATATTAGTTTTCAATATGTAGGCCACTTGATCAAATTACATCAATAATATGTTTTGTAGTATGTTTTTCTTTTCGTATGGTTTATCATCTCAATAGCTTGCAACTAATAGCTTCCGCATGACGCCCTCTTGATTTCGAACCTAACAATTTAATTAATTGTCCGTACGCAAAAGGGCTTAATAGAATAGAAATGATATTTTTCTATAGTTGTTAGAATTGGAGTAGTGTTCGTTTCACAACTTACCCATTGTCTATTAGTGAAGCTTCATCATGCACAAATAATTTCTAGACATAGAAGTAGACAGTTGATACTATAATAGTTCATGTTAATAGTTAGTTAATTTATTATTTTATTGGTGGATTGGGAAACGAAGCTAAGAGATTTGTTATTTGGCCATTTGAATTTGCTCAATTGTCTTTTTTTTTTTATGTTTCTATGGGTAAGTTATAGTATTGCAAAAGTCGATACCTTATTTAGGTTTGTCGTGATAAATGTTGGTTCAATTCTATTGTTATTAAAATGTTTGTTTTAGGCCTAAATCTATTTTAAGGCCTAAATAATTATTAATTAGTGTGAGCTTAAGTAAGATGGGTTGCAGACTCATCTAAGACTCGTCATAAATAATAAAAGAAAAGAGAGTAAAAAATCTATTTGTAAGATAGTGTGGCAAGTTGAGAATTAATTCAAGATTCATTGCAAAATTAAAAAAGAGAGAAAAGAGTAAATAGATAAGACAAAATTGTCTCGAGTTTATAAGAGACGAACCAATGCCTTTAACGCTGATAAGCTTTAGGCACGTTTAATATATTTTTATCGTTTAAGAATGTAGCGTACACATCTTTCTTAGACTTTTAAAAGTAATTTAAGGATGCAATAACACACCTTGGCAAAGATCATTCTAAATTATCCTTCACCAGACTAACCAAGAGGAATAGACAAATATTATCGGTACATTATAAAATGAGTGAATCAAGGCCTACTAACGCAATTTATCCAAAATAGTTTAAGTTGAGTGTAAGTTGATAAAAGCATCCATGCTAGAACCATGAGACTCGAGGGATACTTCATACCTTTCCCTCGGTAAATAGAATTCCATACCCGATCTTCTATTTTCGTAAACCAAATAAGAAGTCATTTCCTTTTGACTAGGGATTCGATAAGGTGACTTGAAACATCATAACTCAATTTCAAGTGTCAACTTTTTAAATAAAATAATCGTTATTCAATACGATCACTTTAATTAGAAAAATCGTTCAACCCATTATGCGAAAAAAGGCTGTGAAATTCTGGCGACTCCACTAGGGAACTAACCAGAATTTGAGCTTTTGATATTGACTTGTACTTGCTTTAATTATTTTGATATTATGTTTGTTGGCCTAATGTGCTACTTGTTTCTCATTTATCACTTTGATATTATTGAATTATATTATAAACCATCTTCTCTTATGGAATTTCTCTGAGTTTTAGAAACATAAGATAGAAGGAATGCAGAGTATGCATCCTACTTTCTTTTTGTGATAGCCGAAGTGCCAACAAACCTGGTGTAGGATTATTAGTCACACAGTTAGGATGGGTTTGGACCAACAATGAAGGCAGACTAGTGTTGCTACCAACCATGTTGTCCCTCCCTGACTTAAGTGTATACTCCAGTAAGCCAGTCTACACACTTATCTCCATTAGGATAAACCGAGTGAAACTAAAACTCAGACGTGGTTAGCCCTTTTAGGCTTTGCTTTATTTGTATTATGTTCATTTGAATTAGCCAGACTCGGCACAGGGGCCGAGTCCATCTAGGACAGGTGTCCATCTTTATAATGACCAACATGTGCATCCTATGTGTTTTTTGACATTTATTTGAAAGTCCTATTTGATTGTTGACCGGCTTTAGGCAACTTAATAAAACACAAGAGAGTATTTTTTCCTCCAAATTTTATGACCGTTTCTTCAGAAAAAAATCAAAAATAAATATTTAATTTTTATGGTCTTCATGAACTATGCACACCTGATTTTCATCTTGATGGTATACATAGGCAATCCTTATCGGATTCAGTGATATTCTTAAGAAAAAGTTTTGAAAATATTAAACACTAACACATTCATTATATTTAAAGTCAAAATAATAGTAAGGTGGTTGGTTTGTGGTTAAGTTGGAACCTCAGCCATACAACACCAGGTCTAAAAGAAAAAGCCAAGATGAACCACAAAAAGTGTACAAAGTCCGACAATGAAGAAATGCACAATCAGTTGATTCTGTGGGAATCTACATCAACGAAAAAGCTGAAGATGATTGATGTATTCCTATCAGCATAAGAGCCTGAGTGCTTCAAGAACATGCTTTCTATAGTAGGTAAACATTTACTGAAATATTCAAAACTAGCTATATGATTGAAATGGAATAAACTTTGAAAAAATTGTTAAGTCGAGTAGCCCTTAGGCTTCAACTCAGGCAATTTAGAATGGTTCAGGACACTGTGGGGTCAAGGAGAAAAATAGATGATGTTGTAATGATTTTGGAGGCTCCATTACGCTGACGTGTAAATCAGTGGCTAGGATGTCAAGCTCGATAATCGAACGTCACTCTGCTCCCCACGAGGAAGGAGTTTTGGTAGTTTATTTTATTTTTATTTTTATTAAATGAATTATTTTAGGATTGTAGTTCGAAATCTATCTTGTTTTATTTCTTTGTCATCTGTGTTCAAGCCCTTTTATCTTTTCTTTCAACAAAATATTGCGTCTCTTTTGCTTTTTTATTTCTCTCTCTCTCTCTCTATATATATATATGTATATATATTATTTTCTTTCTTTTCTCTACACAGTTCGTTCCATGGTGATTCTAGTGATATGATATGTATTCTGAATTTTCAGCTAGATCTTAGAACCTGATCTAATCTTGAAATATTGAATCAAGAAGCTAAAATTGACAAAAAAACATGTAAGGAAAATAAGTAAAGTTTTGAGATGTTTGATGACCAAGTTAAAGCCTCGCTTGAATGAATTAAGGCAATCACTCTGTGAATCAAAGAATGACTTGATTATCAATTAGAAGGTCCAATTCAAGCATTTTGTATCAGATCAATCAGAGGATATATAGTATCCACTGTTGAGAGAAACAAAAGGAAGTTAACTCTAAAAAGGCATGAGTCATCTGTATGAGAAAAGTACAACACAAGTGGACCTGTATGTTTCATAAGAATGAATAAAGTTACACACATGCACATGCTTAGTCAAGGTCAATATTGAAAAAATGTGTATGATCTTCATGTTCCACTCTTAGATTGCATGTTATGTACTTGCATTTTTAAGGATTAATATGACGAAGACATTTCACTCAGCTATTCAAATGTTGTGTCATCCTTTGTTACCCCTTTTGAGATTTAATTTTATTTTCTTTCGTACCCCTCATTTGGAATTAAGATAGAGTTTGAAAAAGTTTTTTTTTAAAAGAAAAGTATCAAGACAAAATAGAGTCAGAAAGAGTGTCAAGAAAAATAAATAGAGTTGAAAAAAGCCTCAAAAAGAGAAAAGTCAAAGAAAAAAAGAGATAAAGTTAGAGTCAAAAAAGAAGAAAAAGAAAAAAAATCAAACAAAAGAACAAGATGCCAGAACTACGTTTGACCTGATTCTTACAATGACAAGATATGTAGGCAGTCCTACTCTAGGTTCGGTCCAACCAAATAAACAGTTGAAGAATGTCTGATTCAAAAGAAACTGGAGCAAGAGTTAATTTCTATTATTTTAGTCGATTTCAAAATTTGTAAATCTCACCGATTTGAAGTGTCGTTCGAGCCTCATGTCATCCTTTCTTTCTCACTATATCCAAAAGCCACATTACAAAAAAATAAAGTCATTTAGATCAATCTTTGAGAATGTCAAGACTAAGCATGTGATGGATTATGACATTGTCTTTTGGGTTCTACTTTTCTTCATCAGCATAAGAAATTAGGAGAGAAATGAAATGAGAGAGTCTTATTAGTGAAAATCCTCACGGGCACCATAAGACGATTGTGAGTTGAGAGAAATAAAAATGAGAGAGTCTTATTGGTGAAAACCCTCATGGGCCCCATAAGACAATGGTGAGCTAAGACAAAAATGAGAGTCTCATTGGTGAAAATCCTTATAGAAATTAAAAAGCAATGGTGAGTTGAGGAAAATGAAAATGAGAGAGTCTTGTTGGTAAAAGTCCCCACGAGCACCATCTTGCTGGTAAAAATTCTTTAGGACATCACTAGCCAAATGAGGTTTATGAATGCAACGGGATTAAGGAAATGCAATGGGCTTAAGGAAGCAACTCAGTTTTAAAGTCATTAATTCAACGACAATTGGCAAAAAGTTGTATGGAAAGATCAAGTAGCTTAATCCAAAATGGATATCATAATCATTAGAGTTGGTTGTCATATTCAGATAGTTTTTTCTTGTCTCCATTTTCAAAAGAAGGACATTCAATGTCTTTATTTCTTCTCTATATTTCTATTTTTGTTCTCTTGAGTTTGTTTTTCAAATAGAAAATCATTATCATTTTTCTCATGCCTTTGAGTCAAGTCTATGTCAAAACAAGTGAAAGAGAATTTCAAAATTGCTACCAACTTCTTCAATTACACAAACCAAGACAAAAAGCTAGCACATAAAGACAAAGTGATTTAAAATGAATCAAAGTGTTTGAAGAATTTTTACCAACTAACAGGTTACGAACTCATGATAATACAAAGTTTCAATAGAGTTTGGTATGGAGATACCGTGGACAGAGTTATAGCGTTTGCTTAAGAGTCATTATTGATAACTTGAGTTTGGGTTAATTGTTTAATAAGTCATTCATTTATGTCAGCAGTTTGAAGCAAGTTAAATGTGACAAGTGCAAGAACGACTGCCTCAAAAGCTAAAACCACAAACTAACCATTATTTATTTATGCTTACAAGTTTTCTTTGTATAAAATAGGAACATATGTTACCTTCAAATCAAGGGCTTCGAAGACTAAATATCAAAAGGTGAAATTTTTCTTTTCTACAAATGCAAGAGACAGTATTGCTACGCAGATTTGGTAACCACAATTATGGTAAAAATTCATCATCTTATACCCGTAGGAGACGTACTTCCTTGTTTGGGTATTTCAGTTTTTATTTTTTAGGTGACATACTTCCTAACTTAAACCTTTAATCCTAGAAGGTGGACTTTTTAGTCAAGCCATTCTATTTAATCCCCAGGAGACGCACTTCCTTGTCTAGGTATTTTAGTTTTCATTTGTTAGGTGACACATTTCCTAATTTGAACCTTCACTCCTAGAAGACGCACTTTCTGGTTGAGTTCTTCATTTAGCCTCTAGGAGACATACTTCCTTGTTTGTGTTTGAGTATTTTTGTTTTTATTTGTTAGGTGACGCACTTTCTAACTTGAACCTTCACTCCTAAAGGACACAGTTTTTGATCTAGTTCTTCCATTTAGCCTCTAGGAGATGCACTTCCTTGTCTAGATATTTTAGTTTTCATTTGTTAGGTAATGTACTTCCTAACTTGAACCTTCACTCCTAGAAAGCATACTTTCTAGTTGAGTTCTTCCATTTAACCCCTAGGAGATGCACTTGCTTGTTCGGGTAATTCAAGTTTCATTTATTAGGTGACATACTTTCTAATTTGAACCTTTACTCTTTGAAGACACACTTTCTAGTTAGAGTCCTCCATGTTGGCTCTTATGAGACACTTTCTAATTTTGATCATTAGTTTTACTCTTAAGAGATACATTTCCTTATCAAGGCCTTGATTCATCTACTTTACTATACTTTTCAAAATGTTATGATATGGTGAAATTCAAAAAATTTCTAGTACAAACTGGGGCAAAATTTTGTTCGTGTTGTTTAGTTTTTACGTTCAGCTCAGGACCATCATGGATAATAGGATATTACTTTCAGCTCAGGACCCTCATGTATAATGGAAATTTACTTTCTGCTCAGGACCCTCCTAGATAATTAGACTTTACTTTTAAGCTCAAGACCTTCCTAGATAATAGGACTTTACTTTTTGCTCAGGACCCTCCTTGATAATAGGATTTTATGTTCTTCTTAGGATCCTCCTGGATAATGGGACTTTAATTTTCCACTCAGGACCCTCCAAGATAATGGAATTTTACTTTTCAGTTCAGGACCCTCCTGGATAATGGAATTTTAATTTGCCCCCCCTGAATAATGAAAATTTATTTTTTGCTCAGGACCCTTCTGATTAATGGGACTTTATTTTCAGCTTAGGACTCTTCTGGATAATGAGACTTTACTTTTCACTCAAGACCCTCCTGGATAACCGTACTTTACTTTCAGCTCAGGACCTTCTTGGATAATGGAACATTATTTTCAGTTCAGGACCCTCATAACTTTACTTTTCATCTCAAGAACCTCCTGGATAATGGGACTTTATTTTCAGTTTAGGACTTTCATGAATAATTTAACTTTACTTTCAGTCAGGACCCTCTTGGATAATGGGACTTTACTTTTCAGTTCATGACCCTCCTAGATAATGAGATTTTATTTTCAGCTCAAGACCCTACTGGATAATGAGATTTTATTTTTTAGATCAGGACCTTCCTAGATAATGGGATTTCACTTTTTGCTCAAGACCCTCATAGATAATGAGACTTACTTTTCAACTCTGAACCCTCCTGTATAATAGGACTTTACTTTCTGCCCAGTACTTTCCTAGATAATGGGGCTTTAATTTCAGCTCAAGACCCTACTGGATAATGAGATTTTATTTTTTAGATCAGTACCCTCCTCGATAATGGGATTTCACTTTTTGCTCAGGACCCTCCTAGATAATGAGACTTACTTTTCAACTCAGAACCCTCCTGGATAATAGGAGTTTACTTTCTGCCCAGTACTCTCCTGGATGATGGGGATTTACTTTCAGCTCAGGACCCTCTTGGATAATAGGATTTTACTTTCATCTCAGGACCCTCCTGGATAATGAGACTTCACTTTCATCTCAGGACCCTCCTGGATAATGGGATTTTGCTTTCATCTTAGAACCCTCTTGGTTAATGGGACTTTAATTTTAGCCTAGGACCTTCTTGGATAATGGGACATTACTTTTAGCTCAAGACCCTCTTGGATAATGGGATTTTACTTTCAGCTTAGGACCCTTCTGGATAATGGAACTTTATTTTTCAACTCAGGACCCTCCTGGCTAATGGGACTTTACGTTTCAGCTCTGGACCCTCCTGGATAATGGGATTACTTTTTAGCTCAGGACCCTCCTGGATAATGGGTCTTTACTTTTCAGCTCATGACCTTCCTGGATAATGGGATTTTATTTTCATCTTAGGACCCTCCTTTATAATGAGATTTTATTTTTAGCTCAGGACCCTTCTGGAAAATGGGATTTTACTTTTCAGCTCAAGATCTTCCTAGATAATGGGACTTTAATTTTTGCTCAGGACTCTCAAGGACTTTACTTTTCTAGTTTACTATATAATCTGAGTTCAGGAACACATTAGAGAACAAGAATTACTTTCAGTTTTGAAGCTCAGGAGCATGCCTGAAGAATATGGTCAGGAAATTGTATGTTTGGAGCCCGCCTGAAGAATAGGGTGAAGAAATTGCAAGTTAGGATTCCGTCCAGAGAACATGATGAAAGTTTTAAATTGCAAGTTCAGGAGTCCGCCTGGAGAATAAGGTGAGGATTTTCAAGTTTAACTCAAAGTAACGACTATATCACCACTATAGAAGTCATGAAGATTAAAGTCAAGATTCTAGAAAAGCTGCATAGATCAGATATTTCATCTGTATCTTCTTTTTTGATTTTTTTTTCATTTGGATGTAAAAACAGAAGTCATGAATCAGAGACTTGACGGAACCTCACTCGATCTCTAACTCATTGTCTCGCCATTTCACCTTATTGATCTACACGTGACCTAATTCCCTTATAATCTAAAATATGTAGGCGGTCCAAAACCAAGACTCGATCCCATCTTTTTTTTTCTTACTTCTATCTTTTCAAATAATTGGAGGATCAAAACTTGTCTCGTTGTCTATTTCTTTATCTGAAAACTCTTCGTCATTTCAGTCAAAGAGGGGCAGGGGCAAAATGTAGACACATAATTTTTGACCCTCCTCTAACTTTTACCTATTTTTAGCATCAAAAATTTATTTTTGTCTAATGTTTTTTTTAACTTTTATTTTTATTTTTAGTAGGTTTTAATTGAAAAATTGTAAAAAGGATTCAAAAAATAGAAGTTGAGTTTTGGGATATGTTTTATTTTTATTTTTAAATAATAAGAGAGTTTTCAAAAATATGTTTTTCTTTTAATTTAGATTTTTAAGTTGAATTTTTATTATTTTCTAATTATATTTCATTTTAGGATAGTTATAAAATTTTCTTGCATTTTTCTTAGTATAAAAATTAATTAGTTAATATTTTTTATCTTAAAAAAATTATAAAATAAAAAATAATAAAAAAGATCTTATCCTAAAATCTATCCAAACCACCCCACTAAATTTAACTTCCCCACTTTTTCTAAAACCACCCTAACTCCCACAACATTACACACCCAACATTCTATGTAGAACAACACACAGAGAAAAAACAATGGAAAAAAAAGACACGGACTGAGAGGAAAAAACAAGAAAAGAAAAGGTAAGTGTGAAAGAGAGCAACATTTGAGAGAAACAAAAAGAATAAATGTACACAGACAAAAAAAGGACAACAAATTAGATTTTGAGATTTGGTTCGTGACTCCGAGTTTGTGGTTATTCTTTCTTTTGTTTTGTGAATTATTTTTACAAAAGGTAACCCTAATTTTTTTTGTATAATGTAACATCATGATTATGCATGACTTGATTTCAATATTATAAAGTTGCTCAATTTTCATATGTGTTTAACCTATTACTAATATTTATAGCATGTGTGTGTTCATAAGTTTTATATAATTAAATTTAGAGTAAAGTAGTGTAACAAATAATTATTTTTGCATGTTTACTTGAAATCATTTGTCCTCAAGTTGATAAAATTTCTTAAATTAATATTGGTACAGTCACTTAATGTGTAATAGTGGGTTAATTATTGTTCATATATTAGATTTAATAAAACATATACAACAATATAAGTATACTTTTTTAATATAAACATATTGAATTTGGGGCTATTTAACGTGATTTTTTGTGTGGCTCTATGTTGTTAGAACTAAATTAGTTGACATGTAAATTAGAAAGAAAAGACCACTCTCAGAAAAAAAAAAAACTAGAAAAGAAAAATGAAAAACACTGGAGGATTATTACATTTATTTTTATATGTTTGGTTGTTAAGGTAAATTTATATTTAGATCTACTTAGTTCCTAAAGTGTGAATAAGGTTCATAGGTCAATTTTTTTACATTTTATTTTTTTAAATTAATTGTCCATACGTAAAAGGGCCTTATAGAATATAAATGGTATTTTTCTGTAGTTGTTAGAATTAGAGTAGTGTTGGCTTCACAACTTCCTGATTGTCTATTAGTGAAGCTTCATCATGCACAAATAACTAGACATAGAAGTAGACAGTTGACACTATAATAGTTCAACTAGTGGATTAGAAAACCAAGATAAGAGATTTGTTATATAGCCATTTGAATTTGCTTGATTGCCTTTTTCTTTATGTTTCTATGGGTAAGTTGAGAAAATTGAAGGAAAGGTGTCTTTTAAGTCTTGAATGAAGGATTGGTGATATTGACCAACTTAAATGGTCAAACATCATTTGGAAACTTGATTAAGTTAATTGTGGAGTTAATTAATATTTTCAAAACTTTCGAATCTTTTCAAAAATACAAACCAACCCAACCCACACCCCTCTTTAATCCAAATCAACCAGTCTCTCTCTCTCTCTCTCTCTTTCTCTCTCTCGAGACAGCGTCTCTCAACTCTCTCCCAACCAACAGTTCTACAAAATTCTTCCTTCAATCTCTGGCAAAAAATAGTCGGGTGAGTTTCCTTTCGACTTTCAATCATCAATCGACGTGAAGACTTCTCCGGCGATAACAATTTCGAGTTCTTTGTCGTCCTATTTTATTTTTCCTAGGTAAAAAATTACGAAGAAACAAAGGAACTTAAGCCAAATACTCTTCTAGTATTGAAATGTGGATGGAATAAAATCCTAATTTCTTGCATTTTTTCTTCTTGTTGTCGTACTGTTGATTCAGATTTGTTGGTAATTTTTATTCATAGTTGATGTTCTTAGTGTGTGTGTGAGTGTTGGTGTTGCTGCATTGATTTGTTGTTTTGTCTTGAAAAAAATGATGTTGAAACAGATATAACATATGATTCAACAGATCGATACATTTGATGAAACAGATGAAGACATCTGATGCAACAGATGAAGACATCTGATACAACAGATATTAATATCTGATACAACAGATTAAAATCTGATGCAACTATGAAAATCGATGTAACAGATGAACAATCTAACATATCATTCATCTGTTGCGACAGATGACTCTTCTGTTTGGAAGAAATCTAAACAATATTGATCAAACAGATAACTGATTTTCCAACAAATGAGCGATATATTTCAAAAGATCAGTGATCTACTTTTATTCTCTCCAAAGGTTTACTTATCTGTTATAACAGGTCAGTTATATGTTGCAACAGATAAAGTACCTAGTGCAACAAATTAGTGATCTATTTTTATTATTTTCAATGGATTCCTCATCCGTTGTAATAGGTTATTTATATGTTGCAACAGATAAAAAACCTGGTGCAACAGATTAGTGATCTATTTTTATGGTCCAGTTTGGAAGAAATCTAAAAAATATTGATTCAACAAATAACTCATTTTCCAATAGATGAGTGATATGTTTCAACAGTTCAGTGATCTATTTTTATTCTCTCTAAAGGTTTAATCATTATTGCACTAGGTAAGTTATATATTGCAATAGATAAAATACCTGGTGCAATAGATCAGTGATCTATTTTTATTGTTTCCAATGGATTACTCATCCTTCACAACAAGTCATTTATATGTTGCAACAGATAACAAACCTGGTGTAACAGATTAGTGATATATTTTTATAGTTTCCAACGGATTACTCATTCCCTATAATAGGTTGGTTATATGTTGTATTAGATAAAATACCTGGTGCATCAAATTAGTGATCTGTTTTATGATTTCCAACGGTTTACTCATCTGTTGCAACGGTTGGTTATATGTTGCATCAGATAATATACTTGGTGTAACAAATTAGTGATATATTTTTATTGTTTCCAATGGTTTACTTATCCATTGCATCCGGGTCAGACAGATTAGAGATCTGTTTTTATTGTTTCAAATAGTTTACTCATCCATTACACAGGTCGATTATATGTTGGACCAGATAACATATCTGGTGCAGTAGATGTGTTGTTTGTTGGAACTATTTTTTACCGTTGTGTATGTTAGACTTACTGTTATCCTTTTTAACAAAGCGTTAATCAATTATAATCTATTTTATATTCCTGTTAATTTAAGAAAATATGTCTCCAAAAAAAAGAAACCGAATCAAGTCCAAGTGAAGAAACAAGTGCAGCAGCTCGACTACATCCACCACTCTATGAGCTTGCTTTACAAGCATTATCTCAATCAGGAGTAGAAGATAATAAACACGGGGAGGAGGAACGTCTCAAAAGAGATAATCCAAATGCTAATAGCCCTTCCGCCGAAGAGTTGGTCAAAACCTTCAGCATTGATCGTTATCATGTGCAATGCAGTACGATAGTGCCACAAATTTAATGGGTGATTTCATGGTTAAGTCAGCCATGGAAAAATCTTTCGACGCCTTCAGAAAAATACACTGAGAATAAAAATTGGATGCTTATTTCAGGGAAAGCTGCTTTTAGGATATATCTTGATTTACCGAAGGACAACAATGCTCGTTTCCAGATGAAAATGGTATACGATCTTCTCAAGCGTAGATTTATATATGAAAACAAAGACAAGATGGATGAGGTATGGATAAATTACTGTGTCATGCCTATTTATTTTGGTTGGAAGTTGTTTGCCATAGTTACCGAACTAAAATGTTAAACTCCTTCTCCTTCTCAAGTTATCCCTACTCTGACCCAAAAGAAAGCACCTCGTATACCCAAAAAAGGCAAAGGCAAGTCGAGTGATCATGAGGACCTGGTGTCCATTGTTGGTCCAAGCTTCAAAAATAAAAATTTGATAGAAGCGTTGAAAGATAAAGGAATCTCAAAGAAGCACAAACAATCATTGTTCTTGATTTGGTTTGTACATAATATTCTTTGGACGAGAGACATCAACAACAACATAATCCCCAGTTTAATAAATCTCTCCGAGGATCTTGAGGCATTTAACAACTATCCTTAGGGTTATGAAAGCTTCAAAATGACTGTCCAATATTTGTTGACTCCGTTGACGCCAACGACAGTCAACTTAGATGGCTTTCCATGGGCCCTCCTGGTAAATATTTCTTTTATCATGATATGATTCATTATTTTTTTATTCAATAATGCTTTTGATTTATTGGCATTATGTTATAGGCTTGGGCATTTGAAGCCATTTCTTATTTGATACAACAAGTGAACTATCAGGAAGAAGTTTCCTGTCCAAGAATTCTGAGATGGTTGTCGGCCAAAACCGATAAAAATGCAAAATTTCTTGATCTTTTCAATCCCCCTAAGGAAGCAGTGAGTCCAATTCTAATCAAGTTTTTATTTTAATTAATTATTATATTAAATAATTTCATCATCATTCTAATATACATACCGATTTATTTTAGATTATCCATCCGTGGCTTGTTCCGACCAATCGAGAGTTGAAAATATCATTTTTTCTTACTTTTCGGTCTCTGCAAACTTTACCGAACTCTAAGGTCGTTGATGGAATAAAAATAGAATTGTTTGGAGCAACAACCATCATAAGAAAAATAATTTTGGAGGGTTGGCTTGTTGCTGTTGATGATGGTAGTCGCAGTGGTAGTGGTAGTGGTGATGCTGTTGAGGCTAATAATGCTCTTCTTTTCATTTTTGAAACAACAAGCCATTATGATTATGATCAAACTGGTTGTACAGATTTTTCCACATCTAGCGAATGTTCTACATGGAAATATCAAGACTGCAAGGCGAAACACAATGGAGTGATTAATGCTATTAATGCACTAACTACTTCTGTAAAGGCAATGACATCTAAGAGGGGTGTCATTCCATCAAAGGGGATTTCATATCCATACACTCCACTAGAGATCAAGGCGGCAAAGAGGAGAAGGAAATATACTTCTAAGGCATCATCAAGCATTGAAATAAAATCAAAATTACAATGCTTCTGTCTTTGTCTTGCATCGATGTTCAGTGTGCAAGGGCCACAAGAGAGCAGCACGAGCTGAAGAAGGTGAATGTACATTACCAGTTCCAACAAACAAACAGGCACATATCTATTTTAAACAGATGATACATCTGCTGAAAATTATCAAACAGATAAATACATCTATTGCAACTATTGTCTAACCTGTTGCATTAGATGTGTTATCTGTTGTAACAAATGAGTCTTATGTTTCAACAGATGGATCATCTATTTAAAATTATCGTACTGCTCTATTTACATATTCAAATTTTTTCCAACAAATGATCTATCTGTTGCAACAGAAGAATCATCTATTGCTATAGATGGATAATTTGTTATATATCTGTAATTAGCATTGATAATTTTGGATTTCCAGGTGGATGTTATGGTAGAAGCCATTGATGAAGACAATAATATCACAATTTATAATCCATCAACTGCTTCTAAAGAAGAACAAAAAGTGGAGCCTGTAAGTTTGGTAGAATGGAAGAATTACCCATTTAAAACGTTCAACATCTCGAATAAGGCTCCAAAAAAACTAATGCAGTTGATCAACGAATATTCAGAATGGATTGCCGATGGGCTTTTAAAGCATCATATTGGCAGGTACATAAATCAATTTTAAAAGATATTAGTTTATACGATTCTTGTTGTAAGAACGTGACATTAATACATATAAATCATCATGTAGAAAATAAAATGACGAATGCTACAAAGTGAACGAATCGAGTCTTGATTTTGATATGTTCGATTTTGTTATTGCA
Source organism: Capsicum baccatum var. pendulum (assembly GCA_030864225.1). NCBI lineage: Eukaryota > Viridiplantae > Streptophyta > Magnoliopsida > Solanales > Solanaceae > Capsicum > Capsicum baccatum. The sequence continues at coordinate 90,368,020 of CM061561.1, forward strand.
CATCTCAAAATGAAGAATTATTTCTATTTGATGTCACAGCCCCAAACTTGCTGGAATGATGAGGTTTAAATTCCATACATATTACTATTAATTAATACTTTATTTAATTGCATCTGCGTATTAATTTTTTCATCACATAATCTAAAATGTTTGATAATATGTGCAGTACATCGATGTAATTTTTTACTACCTCTGAAAAAAGGCCAAGTTGCAAACACAAGAACAATACAGATACATGATAGGAAATTATATTTATAAAGTTTACAACAATAATGCTTACGCTAGGTATTATCAACAACAACCGAAAGTTTCTCGAAATGAGGAATTCTTAATCAACAACATCAAAGGTTTTAGCATTCCAGCTAACTTACCTTGACATTTGGTCGACGAAGTGTATATTCCAATCAATTATGGTGATGAATTCCATTGGGTTTTGGCTGTCGTCATTCTAAAAGATAGGCGCATCCAAGTTTATGACTCGATGTCGTGAATGAGATATTCTGGGCCTTCATCTGAGATACAAAAGCTGGCCAAAATTTTCTCTACTTACCTTGATATGAGTGGCTTTTTGGACCAAAAGGTTCGTACTGATTGATCGATGATTGAAGCATACCGGGATAAAATGGGCAATCTATTTGATGTACAATATGTTGAAGAAATTGCTCAACAAACTATTGATAGCCTGTAAGTATAAGTGTCATGATTTAGTTTCATTTTATAAATTTCACAATGCTTCCATGAATTCTAAGATATGGATTATCTATTTTTTTAAAATGCAAGAATTCCGGTCCTTTTATTGTCGCTTATGCTGAGTATTTGAGCGATGGATTACAAGTATTAACTAATGGACTTGATGCTGGATTACTCCACAAAATATATGCTGCTCTTTTATGGAAATACGGAGAAGCAAAAACTCAGAAGCCATACGCAAGCGACACTAAAGATCCACGACGACCAAAGCCAAATTCCTTAATACCGGATGAAGAACAACTTGTCCATATTGATTAGATCTTTATAGCTTGAGTCTGTCAATGTAATAACCTATCCTTCTTGGTTTAACTTGTTGATTTATTTGTAGAGTAGATCATTTGTGCCCATAATGATTTTTTTACATTTTATTTATTTCATGTAATTTTCGAAGGCTTTGATTTATTTTATACTGTCTATGAATATAATTTAATCCTTAGTTTTGAACATGATAATTGAAATGGAATATTAGATTTAAATATCACAACAGATAATACATCTGCTGCAATAGATGACATATCTTATCAAACAGATTTAGACATATGTTGCAACATGAGATGCAACATGTAGGTTATCTGCTGGAAATTATATAACGGGTCTTCCTACTTTTTTGATTTGCTCCAACAGATTACCAATCAGTTTCAACAGATAGATTATATGTTGTAATAGATTGTATATCTATTATGACAGACAGACTGGGAACATCTGCATAATGTAACAGATGATCACAACATGCACAATATCTAACACAATAGATATATGATCTGTTGCATTATAAATATTCAACTTTTGTCAGACAGAGAAATTATTGCCACTACATGTAAAGTGAGGTGGTTTGAAATAAAAAATTATTATCATGTTCGTCTCCATATTTGTACATATTCTTCTTTATACATGGGCTCCAACCATTTAGTTAGGTCATCTGCTGGAAATTATATAACAGGTCTTCCTACTTTCTTGATTTATTACAATAGATTATCTATTAGTTGCAATAGATAGATTATATGTTGCAACAGATTAGATATCTATTGCGACAAACAAATCGAGAAACATCTATAAATACAACAGACGACTAACCTACTCCAAAATATAATCAATCTATCACAATAGGTATTATATATGTTACGACAGATATACTATCTGTTGCATTATAAAAATTTAACTATCCACAAACATAAAAATTATTGCCACTACATGTAAAGTGAGGTGGCTTGAAATAAAAAATTATTATCGTGTTCATCTTTGTCTTTGTATATTTTCTTTTTTATACACGGGCTTCAACCATTTAGTTAGTACCCCATAAGTCTAGACCCATTGCATCTTTCCTACAATGGTGTCGCACATACCGATAATTTTTGTGCCGATCAGTAAACACTCAATGTATGCTAGCGAGTACAGTCTGGACGTTGCATTAGTTCTATTTCTCTGGAGATCGATGTTTTTATTTTGACCTTCAAAATCCCATGATTCCTTCATCAAGACTTTAGCTGGAAAATAATGCATCAGCTTACTCTGCATCAATAACTCGGGCAACAACTTCCAGAGTGGTTGCATGTGGGCTAAAAACTTATCCTCGCCGAAGACAATTAAGTTGCAGTATAAACCTTAATTTCCCTCGTAGAGTAGTCTCTCAATAGTGAGAAAATGTTTTTCTTCTACGTTCATGACTGCAAAGATTCTCTTTGCCTTGGTCCAGCTTTTGCCATATGGATATGGCCTCTTCCCTCTAACATATTTAATCACTTCTTCATCCCATTGAAATGTAGAAACTAACTGATCAAGTCCCAGGCCACCAGAATCAACTTACTTATGGAGATCAGCATACCTATCCTTGACATTATTGTAAAAGTTGAGGTCCATTATCCTATCGGTAGCATCATAAGGATCTGGGTACACTAATTGCCTACCCCTCATGAGGTAGAGAATTTCATCAACATACTGTGGTATAAGAAGCTAATTAATTTAAATAGGTTAGTAATTGTAAAGAATAAAAATACAGTGGAAAGAATTCGATGCAGAGGGTTCTCTGAATCAGTTCATAGATTACCTAGCCAATGTAACTCATGCAACAGATGTGTATTATGTTGTAATAGAATACCAAGTTTTTGCAACAAATATATAACTGCTGCATAGATTCTTCTTCGTGAAGTAGATTGGAAGGCTAGGTTAGAAAAAGTAAACTTACATTGTCCTTGTACCACACATGTATATTTGTTATATTCTTGAAGTTTGGCGGCAAATGAATTCATGATGTATTCTTTTTTAACCTTCCTCCTGCCATTCATGATTTATTACAGTTCCTTATCCTTCTCCTTGCCAAGCTCCACGATTATATCCACCTTCTTCAGCGGCCCCTGAAGTTTAACAACTCTTGGAGCAGGAGGAGTTGCAGTTTTTACTATTTTCATAACTGTAGGAGTGCATGGCTTCCTCACCTTGTTGGATGGTATGACACCCCTTCTAGATTTCAACTCCTTGGCAGCTTCAGCAATAGCCTCTAGCTTTTTAAGAAGTTTATCCCTTTTGTCCTTGCATACTTTGTCTTTACAATGAGAACATAAGGGTGATGAGGGATGACAGGGACCACTGCAAGGGAAAGAGGGACCAATGTAGGGGTGAGAGGGACCCGTGCAAGGGGTGTTTTTAAAAGTATTTATTTTTTACTGAGAATGCTCATAATCATGACTAGCAGCTGTAGCAGCAGGATGGCTGCTACCACACAAACAACTCCACCAGCAACACCCCCAGAAGAAGCACCCGGATCTATTGCAGTTTGAGATTGGTTGTGAAAAGCTTCAATATTAGGCAAACCTTGCCTAACTGCTCTTCTTATGGATTTTTATACAACCAATTCCTTCTTTATTAAATCCACCGTTGGGTCTTCTTTTGTATCAACAAGACCCAGTGTAAGAAAAGAAGTCATCCCCAGCTCATCATAGGTAGGCACGATCCAAGGATGCACAACCTATACAAAAATAGGAGGCATTTAAATCATATAACAATAATTTGCTGTCAATTAGGTTACATGGATGTTAACACATCCAACTTATGCAACAAATAATCTAGCTTCCACAACAACTGATCTGTATGTCGCAATAGATTAACATCTGTTGCATAATTCTCATCAGATGGGTGATCCATTGAGTCGGGTTCAGATAACTAGAGCAACAGATGGTTAATCTATTGAATAATATGGATCGTCTATCACAACAGATTACCCATCTGTTGCACCAGATACAGTTAACGGGTAATCTGTTGCAACAGACAAACCACTGTCGCAATAGATGAAATATCTATTTTAATATCTTTTTTTGAGGCAATTTATTTTAGTTGAAAGAAGACGTATTGCATCATGCGAAGGGTTAAATAGATCAGCATTCTGCTCCTTAATATTTTCTTTGCCTCCCTTTGCAGCCCCAACCACCTAAGGATCCTTGGATGAGAAACCTCATCTGGGTAATTCCAGAACTGCTTTCGGAGGGGACGAATGGCTTCACATGCCCAAGCCTGAAAAATGTAAACATGAAGCAAGCAAAAAAAAGTCATAATAATTATATAGTCATTATAAATTAATGGATGAATAAAAATAGTGATCAATTTTACCATGAAAGTCCTGGGAAAGCCATATAATGTGATTGTCCCTATGGATAGCTTTGTCAGTAAATATTCGACAGTTAAGTAGTAGTTGTCACATCCCCAAGGATAGTCTTTGAATTTGTCAAAAGCATCAGTAAGTGCCAATAAATCATCTTCTATGACTTTCCTGACGTCTCTTGCCAATAAAATGGAATGACAAACCAAACTAAGCATAATTTCTCCCTGCAGTGCTTTGGTATGTCTTTATCCTCGAGATCTACCATCAAATCCGCCACTTTGTAGCTACTACGTCCAACAATTCCCAACAACCCATCTTTTTTTAACTTGTGTTTCTTGGATGCTTTGTGGGGTGTTTCCTTGATGAGAGGTTCTTCTGGACGATCACATCTCAGGCCCGTCACTATGGCAAACTCTTTCAATCCAAAACAAACCGGCATGCCAAAGTAGTTTATCCAGACTTTATCCATTTTTTTCTGCCCTCCTTCCCCGAATATTTGATCCTGTATTTGAGAAGGCAATATACCATGCTCATTGGGAAAAATAGAGTGCGGTCCTAAGATAGCTCGAGAAAGTACGCAAAACAGCTCTTCTTAAAAAGTCCATCAATGTTTTCATTCTTCATAATACTCCTAAGTTCGTCAAAAGGTTTCTCCAACTGACATTTAGGTACAAGGTTACCAAATACTGCATTAGGGCTATTCATCGCCATTGCAACTCAAAACTTGTCAATACTAACGGTTTTGTCAGAATCATGGTGGTATTTTGATATTATTTCACGCCTCATTGGTGAGAAACAATTATCACTTTCCTCAGCTTCATTTTGCCCTAACTGAGATTTTTCTAGAAGTTCCTCCAAATCTATCTGTACTCTAGCCTTTTTGTTTGGTGATCAGAAGTTGATCCACTTTCTTCACTTTCAATTTCTTTTCTTTTGGGAGACATCTTTTAACCACAAACAATAGAAAAATAAAAAATACATTGCATTTGATGACTGCATAATTTTTTTAAAAAAAAAGGTAAGAAAAATTTCAATAAATTATTCAACGCCACATTACAAAAAAAATACTCTAACGGATAAGCCATCAGTTAGAACAGATGAGGAATCTATTTGAAGACATATTTAATGTCTCGCAACAGATATCCCACCTATTGCAACAGATGGACCACCAACACCACAACCAATGCCACCACCACTACCACTAATACCACCACCAATTCCACCAAGACCACCACCAATACCATCAATACCAACACCAAGAACACCGACACCACCACCAAAAATAATAATAACGACACCAATAACAACATCCACCAAACATACCACAAACACCATCCAATAATACTATGATAGTCAACAAAATATTGAGAAAAATAATAGGGTTTTCTTGGGTGCTTCTTACTTTTTTAGCATCAAAACACAAAATTGTTAACCCATTCTCGAAGATAATACAACTAAAGTCTTTTTTTTTTATCATTAACTAAAAGGCCCCAATTTTTAAAATAAATAAAAAATATTGAAATCTTCTCAAACTTTGTTACCTATGAAGACAGAGAAAATAATGGATACAAGAGAGAATAGAGTCAAAAATAACAACTATATGGTCGGAAATAGGAAGAAAATCTATTTGTTTTGAAGGGTTGAGTAATATGCTAAGTAGTTGTTGTCTGTATTATTGAAAGAGAGAGAGAGAGAGAGAGGAGAGAGAACTTTATATTTGAAATGAGGAAAAGTTTTTCCCGCAAAGGGATGATTTGTATGGGTTGATTTGTAATTTTTGAAAAAAATGACAAGTTTTGAAATTGTTAATTTGGTCCAAATTAATCTTAATTACTTTTTAAAATTTCAAAAGATATAGTTTTTAGAATATTAATTTAATGATAACTCATTTCAACTTAGAGTGATCGATCGACGAATCGGGTCGGGATGAATGTAATACCAATACTATGAAAATACAATGACTTAATTGAAGTTGTTGTTGACCCTGTGAGCTCATTCATTCATCTCTAGTTCCACCTAAATCAATGTAGGTACTATTATTAATCTTAACATTAATTTAATTAGAACATATTTCAACTCAGAGTGATCGATCAATGACTCGGATCGGGATGAATGCAATACTAACACCATGAAAATGCAATGACTCAATTAAAGTTGTTGTTGACCCTGTAAGCTCATTCATTCATTCCTAGTTCCACCTAAATCAATGTAGGTACTTTTATTAATCTTAACGTTAAGTTAATGAGAACTCATTTCAACTCAGAGTGATCGATCAACGACTCGGGTCGGGATGAATGCAATACCAACACAATGCAAATGCAATGACTCAATTAAAGTTGTTGTTGACCCTATGAGCTCATTCATTCATCCCTAGTTCAATATAAATCAATGTAGGTACTATTATTAATATTAACATTAATTTAATGAGAACTCATTTCAACTCAGAGTGATTGATCAACGACTCGGGTCGAGATGAACGCAATACCAACACCATGCAAATGCAACGACTCAATTGAAGTTGTTATTGACCCATTGAGCTCATTCATTCATCCCTAGTTCCACCTAAATCAATGTAGGTACTATTATTAATCTTAACATTAAGTTAATGAGAACTCATTTCAACTGAGAGTGATCGATCGATGACGCAGATTGGGATGAACGCAATACCAACACTATGCAAATACAACGACTCAATTGAAGTTGTTGTTGACCCCTTGAGCTCATTCATTCATCCCTAGTTCCATATAAATCAATTACAATGAAATCTGTTGCAATAAATGACTTAGCTATTGGATATTTTCAAACAGACAATCATATCTATTGCAATAGATGATATATCTAATTTAATTATCAAATAGACATTTGTATCTATTGTGACAGATAACTGAGCTATTGGAAATTTTCAAACAGATATTGATATCTGTTGTAACAGATGACATATCTGATTGAAAATCTTTTTTTTCTTTTAATTTAAAAGAAACCTTCTGTTCGAGTACATAAAGTAGTAATACTAAAGGCAGTAAAAAATATTTCTTGGATAACTCCCAAATTTCATTGAGTAGTCTTGTCTTTTCTTTTCAATGTCACGCATTTTCTTCCTTATGCCCCTCAAATTATTAATGAATAATATTAATTAATGAATATCGAAACCCCTAATACTTCCTCTATTTTATATTAGTTGGCCCTTATTAACTTGGCATAACCATTAAGAAAATACTACTACTATTAATTTGGGATTTATTTTACCAAATTTACCTTATTAATTATGCTTTGAAAATATAACTTTGAATAAATAAACTATGTTTAATCATTTAATATTAAGGGTAGTACATCTAGAAATTAGAATTATATCATCTCTCCTTCAACCCTAAATTTATTTTATCCATCGCTCATTTTTTTGTTTTTCTCCTATTTAGGGTTATCACAATCTTTTTTCTCTCCTCTTTCTCATAAAGATCCTTTCAGATCTAAGACAATCCATATCTTAGATTCCTCGACTAAAATTGCTATTTTGATCCCCTTTTGATATTAAGGTATGGTTCACTATTGCTCTTTCTTTCTCATCTTCTTCTTTGCAAGTTATTTACAATTTTTTTTGAATTTAATTACCATTTACCCATATCATATTTATTTAAAAATTTTGAAAGAAGTTTTAATTATTTTATAAATGAACAGAGAATTTTTATTACAATATACGAAAAAGTCATCTATTGGGAGACGTTTAAAAGCCTTATTGACAGTATCCTTTTTTTAATATGTATTTTGTTTGTTTCTTTCTTATTGATGCTGTTATTGATGTTGTAGGTGGGGTTGGCATTATTGGCACTTGTGGTGTGGTGTTATTAATAGTGTTGGAACATAAGATGTTGCTTCTTTCTTGTTGATGATGTTGTTGGAACAAATGTTGTTGTATTCTTTGTTGTTGATGCTTTTTATTTATTGTTTCTTTGTAGTTTATGCTGTTGTTGATGTTACAACTGATGAAGAAACTGTTGGAACAAATCAAACCACCAGCAATGCTGGTTTGATGTATTCTAATAGAATCCATATCTGTTGCAACAGACTCTATATCTGTTGCATCAAACTCTATATCTGTTACATCAGACTCCACATCTGATGCAATGGGATCCTCATCTGATATAACAGGCTCCTCATCTGATACAATAGACTCTACATCTCTTGCAACAAATGGATAATATTCTTTCTGTGACATTAATTTTTTTCTCTTCTTTGTAGATATAAGGAATTGAAAGTTGATCAACTTTTGTCCAACCATCACAAGAGGCTGCAGTAAATATGGGTTCAGAGGAATAAGCTATATGCAGATGGAACCACTTCATATATTGGAAGTATGTATTACTAATAATGTTATCATAGAAACACATATAGAGCACACTGATTTTATGAAAGCTTTTTTTATCGATTAGTCATAGATCATTCAAAAAAGATATCTACAATTTTATAGTTAAGTTTGGTAGGTCCAAACTGATAAGGCTAAGAGACCATGAATATAATTCTGATACCCTGTTAAGATTTAATGTCAGTTGTTCTCATGTTTATTTGTCAAGTATTGTTAAGGGATCTAGTTTTGGTGTTATTGTAAAGAGATTCAATAGTGATTGTACTAATTTTTAGGGTGCATTGGACTTTGAGAAGGCCTTCGAAGCCTAGCACTGCATCTAATAAGAACGAAAAACAAATATAGTTATTGCCATAGCCCAAATTTATATGGTTGGGTTGGTCGTGGTAATGATTATACGCCAGAAGGTGTGGTAGAAGAATGTATTTGAGGAAAAATGAGTGGTTGATGAAAGTCTATCCTCTGAGAGCTAATTGAAGAGGATACATAAGGTAGAAAGTAACTTCTAGTAAATCTGGCCGATAAAATTATCTTAAAACATTAGAAATCTATATCAAGTGCAAATATGAATATGTATTCGATAATATAAATTCATTTGTTATCTCTCTAAGAGAAAAATAATGCAGATGGTCACTTTGCTAGGGAGCTGCGACTAGGTACATGGGTCGGGATTATCAACTAGATAGAAAATAATAGAAGAACAAGAAAGCCGCCATAAGGGAATCGAGGGTTGAAATATTGTACAGTAAGTCTAGAAAACTTTCTCCAATAACAACTACAGTTAAAGTAAGGAATCAAAGTAAATGCGGCAATTTCTAATTTTAAAATACATCCCATGCCTTCTTATTTGTGGTTCCGATAAGGTCCACTGCTGTTGACCTGATCGGAACCACAAACGTAACTGAAATACAGATTGAGTGTCACTACTTCCTTAGCAATATGGTTATAATAGATTGTGTTTTATAGCTTTAGCACGCTTTCAACATTCCTTGGAGAAGATCATAGGATTGCTGTAGTATGCGAAGCCCGATAATTTTCAAGCTTGCCTCCAACTTGATGATTTGGTCTTCAAGTTTGTCGTTGCCATCTTTGAATTTGGTATAGAGTTCCTGATCTCTTGTGAGCTCGATCAGGAACACTACCTTCAAAGTTGTGTCATTGTAGAAGCCTTTCAAAACATCTTCTTTAGAAGCATTAAAGAATACATGAAGGGTCACTGTGTATGTTTTTAGGTCAAAATGTGTTGATGCACAGTGAAAATGTGGTCCAAACAGTTGAATAACTCACTTTTATCGAGCGTTGATCAATACAGCTTGCTCAACCAACGTTCAAGGGTTGTGATAAATTAATTAGCAAGGAGTTACATAATATTTGATCTAAACTGACTCTACCAAGCCTATCAAATGTTACATAACTACAGGTTCATTACCCTATTAAAACCTTTGACCGAGTTAGTAAACAGATTAAACGATCTCAATAGCTCAGCCTGTTTGCTAATCTCTCTTCTTCCATATAGAGGACAACATATCTTCGATACAAAAGTATACACTATCTCCAGAAATGCTTGCCACAACGAAAGTCTTTAGAAGGCTTGATTATTAGCCACTCAATATCACTTTTATGACTTTCTTGACGTCTTTTCCAATTATATTGGAACTGACAAACCAAACTAAGCATAATTGCTCAATATGTTCATTCCAATATAATTCCAAGTGACGTCTAGAAAGTCATAAAAGTGATATTGAGAGATTACTAGCCATGCCTTCTATAGACTTTCACTGTGGCAAGCATTTCTGACGACGGTGTAGACTTTTTCATGATGGATGTGTTGTCCTTTATATGGGAGAAGAATAATCAGTAGAAAGGCTAAGATATTGATATCGTTTAATCTGTTCACTAACTTAGGAAAAGTTTTGGAGATCTTGCCCCTCCTTACTTATCTTATGCATGCAAATGTAAAGAGTGCAAGACAAAACATGATGGAGTGATTAATACTGTTAATGCATTAACTGCTAATGTAAAGGAATTGATATCTAACAGTAGTTTCATTTGATCAAAGAGGATTTTAATTTCATTCACTCCATTAGAGATTAAGGCTAAGAGGAGAAAGAAAGAAATTTCCAAGGCATTATCAAGTATCCGAAAAAGAAATATTTCAAATCTGAAAAAGGTGGGAAGATAAAAAGGGAGGAATAGGAAGGAAAAACTAAATGCTAGATATAGTTCATCTTGTGTCGTTATGTTGAGTTAATGAGCTACTCCATCTAATTTTGAGATGTTTTTCTTTTAAGGATCGTGAGGAAGGCAGAATCTCCCCATCAATAGCAAATATCGGAAATAAGACATCCGAGCTTATTGAACCACCAGATTGCCCTGTGTAGTTTGATAATCCAAAAGACGCCTTTGCTCAAGTTAGTCAACAGATTAAATGATCCCAATCACTTGTTTTTTTTTCTGATCAATCTTCTCCCATAGAGGACAAGATATCAATAGAACTGCTTGACACAGCGAAAGCTGATATCTAGAGATTACTGATTATGTCTTCTCAAGACTTGCTTCTACCAGAAAACTGTTCTGCATTGGCTGCTGCACTATCCATATATGCTATAGCACTGGATTTTCTAATAGATGTGGCATATGTTGCAACTTGCTAGTCATCTGTTTATTCAATTTCAACGAGAGCATCAGATTTTTCTAAACACTTCTTGGCCAAACTCAATTTTTTCTCTTGGATTGCTTCTCTTTTTTCTTTGCATCCTTCAAGCTAGCCTTCAAATTTAATTTTTGCTCTTGGATTTCTTCTCTTTTTTTCTTTGCATCCAAGCTAGTGTCTGTTGCTCTTGGATTGAGTTTGGAGGCCAGCTTGAAGGATGCAAAGAAAAAAAGAGAAGCAATCCAAGAGAAAAAATTGAGTTTGTCCAAGAAGTGTTTAGAAAAATCTGATGCTCTCGATGAAATTGAACAAACAGATGACTAGCAAGTTGCAACAGATGACACATCTATTGGAAAAGCAAACTGATATATCCATCTGTTGCAACAAATTTTCAATATATTATAATTTATCTGACAAATGGAATATATTTTGTGATAGGTTACCATCTATTAGATTTATTTTAAAACAATTTTGTTTTCTTTCCGAAATACAATGAAAAGATAAAATGTTGTATTTAGATCCAATTTTTCAATTTACATTTTTTTTTTAATTTACATATTTAAAAAGTCACCAATTTTATTTACTTCTTCTATTGTTATTTCATCTTATGCTTTCAATCATGAATGTTATTGATTACTTCACAATCATGAGAGGCTAAAAATCCTTAGCTAGGGTTGTGTAAAACCTAGTGGCTTGACGAATTAGGGTAAGTGCTATTGTAGTTCTGAACCGACATCCATACATGCATTGTAAACAAATAGCTTAGCAGTTGCAAATATTAGGATCACACCTAGATTATTGCTACTTACTCCAAAAGAGGAGTAGTGACTAGGAAAAGATAATGAAAATAGTAATTTGGATTTTAACAGTTGATCTATGCTACTAGTTTTTATCTAAGTAAGTTGGTTAGATTTTATCTAATAACTAGAGAATTAAAAGGTAATAGTTAAGTGAGATCAAGATAAGGGTTAGTAAGGCGACATACTGAGACTTAAAAGGTACAGGGTGAAATCCTTCTGCTTATCCAAAAGGCTGCACAAGGTACATAACTTATTGATTTTGCATGCAAGGTATTATGTTGGATCAACACAACATGATAAGACTACAGAGTTGACAAGCCAGTGGGAACATAATCCTAGTGTTCACTTAAGACTGATTATAACCAAAGTTGATATTTGTTACTAGATTGATTTTGGTACTAAAAAAAACTCCCATTTAATTTTCTTGTTGCACCTGTTGATTACAATAACTGCGAGCCACGATTCTATGTATTACTTTTGGATTCGACCCCATCCTTTATTGGGTTACTATATTTGGTAGCGATCGTATCATCTTTAGAGTGGAGGTGTAGCTTGGTCATCATAAATTTTTTTGTCTATCTTAGAGAAATAGCTTGCACCCTAAAGTTGGTTGAATAATTTATTAATTCTTGGGAGAGGATGCTTATTCCTTATTGTGACTTTGTTCAACTGATGGTAGTCAATGCACATTCTAAGGGAACCATTTTTCTTGCACACGAAGTGAACTAGAGCACGTCACGAAGAAACACTAGGCCTGATGAAACCCTTATCTAAGAGATCTTTCAACTGATCCTTCAATTCCTTAAGCTCAGATGGATCCATTCTGTAAGGTGGAATTAAGAAAGGCTGTATATCTAGGAGGAGATCTATTTCAAATTCAATTTCAATTTCAAGAGGAAATCTATGAAGATCTTCAAGGAACACTCCGAGAACTCATTCACTACTGGAACTAACTCGAGACTTGAAGTTTCAAAACTTGAGTCCTTAACTCGGATGATTTGGTAAATACAACCCTTTGGATATCATATTTCTTTCCTTAAGATAGGAGATAAATGAACCTATAGGGACTGAAGTACTACATCTCCATTCTATGGCCGGTTCATTAAGAAATTAGAATTGTACTATTTTTTTCTATAGTCAACTGTGGCATAGCACAAGTGGAGCCAATCCATGCCAAGAAGGACATCAAAATTAGTTATCCTTAATTCCATATGGTAAACTAAAGTGACTTTTTGAGATACTGTGACCGGGCAATTTCTGTATACCCGTGCGGCTATAATAGAACTACCCACTTAGGTAGATACTGAGAAAGGTTCTGCTATGATTTTGGGACTAATGCAAAACTCTAATGCAATATAGGGAGTCAGAAAAAATTTGAAGCTCTGGGGTCTAAAAATACATAAACATGAAGATGGAAGACTTGTAGTATACCTATTACCATATCAGGAGAACTTTCCTGATCCTATCGAGTCTGGAGAGCACAAAGCCAGTTCTGATGCTGCCTACTGGTGGCACTGTGACATGGCACCCTATTGAGTCGGGTGACCTACTAAAGCTAATGAAAAGTTAGATTGACCCTATTGATGAAAATCCTTTCCCTATCGGGCAACCATTGGGCAATCCCTAATCCTATGGTCTGTCTTGCCACATCCAAAACACACATCACGGATTTCTTGACACTTTTCTTAATGGTTCTTACCACATCTCCTGGAAAAAAGATTGGTATGACTACTATTCATACTAATTAGGACTTAGAGCCTGGCGCTCTATCCCTATCTTCTTGCCTGAACTTAGGAACTAGAACAGTGGCTTAAAATAGGGCTGGAGAGGAATATTTTTGGCAGAACTGAGTAAGATTCCCACCATCATACCTTTGTTGTGAGAAATTGAAGTTACCAGTTCTGGACCTCTTATTCTCCCTTTCCTTTTCTTTGAGCTTCTCCTCCTCAATTTGCTAAGCATGGACCATCAATCTAGAAAGGTCTATATACTTAACCAACATAGCCGTTGTTCACTCCTTAACCACATCCTTAAAAACCCCAGATAAAAACTTACTCATTCTGGCTCTAGAATAATCCACCATAGTAAGAGCATATATCACCAACTGGGTAAACTTGACTGTGTACTTTTTCACACTCATGTTACCCTACTTTAGATTTATAAACTCCTGCACTTTTGCCTCCCTCAACTCTAGTGGGAAAAACTATCTAAGAAGGCCGTAGCAAACTCTTACCTCCTTCTACTGCTTGAACCAAGTATCATCCACTCCTTGCAATTGGTAAGCAGCAAAATTAGTACTCTTACTAAAAGTAACACCTATGAAGTCTGTCACTTTCTGCACACCATCTAGAAACTCTTATGGATCCTCCTCAAACTTAGATCCAAGAAATAATGGAGGATTCATTTAAGTGAAGTCTTTGATCTAACTTCTGTCGTGACTACAACTGGATTGATTGGGGAAACAACCTCCTGGTTATTGTAAGAAACCATAGTCTGGGCCAAAATAATAAAAATAGTCCTGAATTTGGCATAGGAAACATGTTCGTTCAGAGAGTCTTCTTGGACAGGTGGTGGTGTGGGCTAATCCACGTCCTTCTTACGTTATTTGTTTTGGGAGGTATTTTTTGTGAACGGATGATGGATGAGTTAGAAAAAAGAATTCAATAGAGATCACGCTTTTTGCACGACATGAATACTAAAAGAAGGGAAACTTTCCTAAAATATCTCATAACTTCTCGCTTATAAGTGTGGAATGCTTTACACTCATGCACAAGAATCTACTCAATGCAACATTCAAAAACCCTAGGTCACTAAAAAACCATGCTTTGATACCAATATTTGTCACGATCCAAGGCTACCCCCTAGTTGAAACATGGTGCTTAAGGCACCAAGTGACCCTAAGCTAACCCATAATCTGATACATGTTGTGAGCAATAAATAAAATAATAATATAAGCATCATGTGTGGAAGTTAAGCTGATAAAAACTCTAGCAATATGAAATGCTGAAATAATACCCGACGTGTCTGAAACTGCTAATAAAACTGAAAACTAGTCTGAGCATCTGAAAGCCTCTAAAATATGATGAGTTGATGGGACAAACACCCAACTAACTCCAACTAATTAAAATGTAGAAAAAAATGAAAATAACTATAAATAATTATCCTTGATGGATGAGGACTCACCAACACTACTATTGAGTGATACCAAACTAACTAAGGATGATCGAGGAACTGAGCATCCTAACCTATGTTATAAGACAAAAGAGAGCATGTGGTAAGTACACAGAATGTACTAGTATGTGAGATAAGGACTAATTGAAATACATATGGATATTAAACGTGAATGCATGAACATGTAAAATGAATGCATTACTAAGTAAAGCATGTACTAAAATAATCTATAAAACTAACTGACTAAATAGCTGAAAAACTGAACACTTTATCATGCAAACCTAAGATGATATAATTTGAATACTAAACTAAAATTTTGGGACCTATCATGTAACTGACATGAACTAATCTGAGTTATTCAGTGTCCAACCTATAACCCTAGTTGTAAGGGTGTTAGTACCTTACCACACGTACTACACTGGCTATGTGGATCAACTAATCTAACATCTCGAAGGACTAGGGTGTCATTCCTTTACTAGAGAGTGACTCTTAAGAGAGTGTCAGTCCTCTACTGGCAGGTAAAATCACATAGTTAACACTGGCTACGTAGTTTTGGAACTTAGGGACTGCTACTACAGGTCCTAGTCCTCTACTAGCGGGTGAGCCTTCATTCCTAAGTTTGCTAGGTTCTAAATCGTACTCCCACCTGAATTGACACTAGTATTGATTTAAGTTAATTGGACTTGTAACTAATAATCGCTCAACATAAATATGAAGATAAAATCATGATCTAACTGATTTGAAACTTGAACATCTAAAACATGTGTAAACATATAGCTATCAGATGTTCATAACCCACCAACTCTGAAAAACACTATAGGGAAATAACATCATCACAATCTTGTAAGGAAATTCATGTTTCATAGACCCAAAATATAGAATATTTTACTAAACTAATTAAATCTATGATTATGAGTATGGGAATATGTTAAACTTTTGAGGATAATACACTTACATTGTTTATTTCATAACTTGATAAATTGACATAGTATCAACTGGACATGATATGGGTGATTGAAATTATAAAGCATGTCAGAGTATAATTCACATGTGGAAACACAATGTCATGGTTGTTATGCAAAACTATTAAAAGCAAATTGAGTAAATTCATACTTAACATTGAAATTTCATGAAAAGAGGGAAAAAGGTTGATACTTGGAAATAAGAGATTTCTTGGGATTCAGTAGGGGGAAGGAACCCTTTGATAAATATACCACATACCTCAGTTGCTTGAATCCTTGAAGAAAACTTGGAATTAGGACCTTGAATGGTGAATTCTTGGGAGAAACTTTTAAGTTTTTATGTTTTTGGGAATGTGGAATGATTTTACATTGTTAACTGATGAGGAATGGAGTAAATAATGCTCCTCTTGGGTTTAAAACATCAAGTAGGTGTTTAGAGATAGGGGAAAAAGACAAAAATGCCCTTTCGAACCTTAAATAAAAAAGCAGGATTTTACATATCATAGAGGCTAGCCTCCGTTACATGGCGTGTATCGCAGAGACTAACCTCCATGACACTTCATGTATCACGGAGGTCCAGTCTCTATGACACATTAAAATCGCGGAGGCATTCTGCCTCTGTGGTCCAAAAATAACCCGAACCCCTTTCAAAAATTTCTAAACTCTCTTGGATGACTGTTTAATATCCCTGAACATATTTCAACTCATAAATCAATGTTTCTAACTTGGGAAGGCCAAAAATAAAATGTTTGAAATCTTGGGGTCTTTAAAAGGCCATGTCACTTGTACTTAGTGTAAATTAAATGGCTTTGGGACTCTTAAATATTGGACGAATAGCTGGAAACTCATCTAGAATCTTACGGGGTATTACACAAAGTACCCATGATTTTTTATGAGGATAATGCAACATGCACAACACAACTTAAGAGAGGACTTAAGGAGATAGAACAAAGCACGTTTTTCCAAATCTTTTCTATACACGTGAGCTACAAAAGAATGGTGATATTAACGTGCAACAGATTCGTTCAAGTGACAATGTGGCTGATTTATTCACCAAGTCTCCTCGAACTGTAACTTTTAAGAAGATGGTGTACAAGACCAAAATGAAAAATTTCAAGGATGTTCTCATTAGGGGGAGTTAATACGCGTTGTACTCTTTTTCCCTTATGAGGTTTTGTCCCACTAGGTTTTCTTTGTAAGATTTTTAATAAGGCAGCTTATATGCATATTGTTAGAGATGTGTACTCTTTTTTCTTCACTAGTTTTTTTCTCACTAGATTTTTTCTAGTAAGGTTTTCATGAAGTACATTATCTATAAATTACACATTCAAAAGGGAGTGTTATAAATATATTTCCATATATAATAAATGTCTACTTTACCATATATAGTGAATGTCTATTTATGAAAAAGTTAGGAACCATAAGGTTAGATTTCCCTATAAATAAAGGAGTTATCCTTCATTGTAGTTCACCTCTCAAGAGAAATAATAAGCATTCTCTCTTTTATCTCTATTCTTCTTCTTCTTTGTTTTATATTTCATAACATAATGTTTTTTCTCTATGTGTTGTTAGGTATAAAGTGTTGGGTGTGTAATGTTGTGGGAGTTGGGGTGGTTTTAGGGAAAGTGGGGAAGTTAGATTTAGTGGGGTGGTTTGGATAGATTTTTGAGGATAAGATGTTTTTATTATTTTTTATTTTATACATTTCTTAAGATAAAAAATTATTAACTAATTAATTTTTTATACTAAGAAAAATGCAAGAAAATTTTATAACTAGCCTAAAATGAAATATAATTTAGAAAATAATAAAATTACTAACTTAAAACTCTTAATTAAAGAAAAACATGTATTTGAAAACTCTCTCATTATTTAAAAATAAAAATAAAACATATCCCAAAATGCAACTTCTGTTTTTTGGATCCTTTTCACAATTTATCAAATAAAACCTACTAAAAAATGAAAACAAAAGGTTAAAAAAATATTAGACAAAAATAAAATTTTGATACTAAAAATAAGTAAAATTTAGAGGAGGTTCAAAAATTACGTGTCTACAATGGGCACTATGATTAATTAATAAATAAGGTTAAGGGCGAAGTCATTCTAGACTGGTGTTCTTGTATGTATCTGTATTTCCTTCAGGTTGATTACTTTCTTAACGGTGGCCAACGTTAGGAACTAGCCTGTATTCTAAACTCTCTCAAGAGAGAGGTATAGGTTGGAAAAAGGAAATAACAACAATAATTTGAAGCTTCCAACTTTCATCTAATTAACTTGAGATGTAACTAAGATAGTTATTATAAGATCACAAAACAAGGGCTAGTAATGCAACTCTGAGTTCGAGAAGAGAGGAGTGAAATCACCGAGACCAAGGTTAAGAGATAGTTAGATGATACATAACTTGTTATATTTTTCATACAAGACACTGGGATAGTCTGATAATCACGAACAGTCTGTGGAGTTATAAAGTCATGGGAAACACAATCCTAGTGCTTGTCTCATATTGATCATAATCAAATTAACTAGTAACCGTTACTATTGCACTTATTGTTAGTAAACTCTAAGTGAGCGATTTTGTGATTTTATTTTTATATGTTTTGATCATTTTACCCCTCTTCATGGTTGCTACGTGATATTTCTAAAGTGTAAAGATGATTGACATGATTTTCGATGCAATTCGAAATAAATTGTGCAAGTTTGTGGTGTTTATGGGTTAAAAAGGCCTTATAGTGGACTTCGGTCAACATTTCTTAGTTTGTGTTTTGGATGCATAAATGGACTGCACCAGTAGACTTGAAACATCAATTTTTGAGTCGTTAGCATGGTTGGCGTGATTTTATGACTTTTGAGTCTCATTTTGACCCTCATTTGGAAAATTGTGAAATTGGGTCATGGGGGTTAATTTTGTGAATACAACCTCTTTTCAAAAATTTGATGTCTCAATTGAGTCTGAAACGTCGAATTTAGTCTAGTAATATATTATTTTTCATGCATGGAATTCCAAATGAATCCCGAGGGGTTGATTCACAACTTTGAATGTTTAGCAAAGTTGATGGTGCACCAAAAATCCGGTGCAGCCGGTTTAGCAGCCATGGTACCGCAAAGGTGGTACTTGCTTTATTATCCTGGGCGCTACTATAGCGAAGCCTAACTAGGCAGTTGGGTACCGCTAAAGTGGATCTTGACCAATTTAGCGGTCAACCCTAGTAAGGACGAACTGCTTTAGTGGTTGACCCGCTAAAACGGTGACCGATTTAGCAATTAGCAATAGGTTAGTAGAAAGCTTCTTTCTAGGATATTCTTCCATTTTTGGACTTTGAGCTTTGGGTTAAGAGGATTTTGATTGGTTCCTTCCATTTTCAAGCTTGGGTAAGCTCTAAATCACTATTTCAATTATTTTACTTCGATTCTTGTCATCAAATACTCGTAATCTAATGATTTTAAAATGTGAAATTTGGAGATTTTTGTTCGAAAGGCATAAAATAGTGTTTTTCCAATCTCAACCTCATTTTAAACTAGTTTTTACTTGGGTTTTCTTCTCTGACTTCCTTTAATCATTGTCACGAACCGATCCCGTGCTTGGCCATGATGGGTATCTCAAGCCCACCATGGACTAAAGACCACCCCATTAGCCTCACCTCAAGAGCACAATAATAATAATAAAGCAGCAAAAACCAATCAAAAATTAGTAAAAGATAAATAGCTAACTCAAATGAAAACTAAGAGTCAAAACAACAACCAAACCACCTCAACCTCTGTGACACGGATTTATCATGGACCCTCACTGCCTCAGGATCCCAAAATGACCCAAAATCCCTTCCAAAAAATCAAAAACTTTCCCAAAATACCTTTTTAACACCCCTAAACATAATTTAAGTCAAAATTGACATTACGCATGCAAGACAACCAAAATAAAATGATTGAAATGTTAAGGGATCTTACAATCATGGTTAATGTGTTTATGAACAAAAATTTTTGGCTTTACCCTTTTTAAAAAAATCTATTTTGGGGGTCTGTTTTAACCTCGACTAAAAAAATAGGCAATATGAATATCTTTGACTTTCTTTTAATGCATAGATTTAAGGTTATTTAAGAGGTAAAAACTTTGTGTGAAAGGTTTTAGGGTTGGATTTTATCGCTTCAAGGTACATTATGGCTTAAATTTCTTTAGACTAGGTTGGGAAGTTAATATTGATATAAAAGCATGCTATGGGTATGCGTATTAATTATGGAAATAATTCTATTACTTCTGTGTGTCGTGTGTGGGATTATGTTGTTGTTGTTTGTGTTTTGAGATGATAATAACTATGTGTGGCCCTTATGGTGGTCTAATTTGATGTTGCTAGCCTTGTGTATACATTTGTTTTTTTTGGGTAGAAATACCCACATTGGAGTTAATGTGATATCAGTGACATATACTTGCATATTTCACTCTAATGGTATGTAGCTTATATTGAATAATGGATAGTTGACCTATTGAGTAGATTTTTGAGCTTAGGTGCATATATATCGGTTGGATTTAAGATCATCATTTTGGTTTGGTTGTGATCATTACATCCTAATATCATACATATATTTATAAAATATTAGCACCACTGTGGAAATGATAATTTTGTAGAAATGTGATGCTTTTATAAAACCCTCGACTGTAGCCTACAAGTTGGAGATGAGATATGGATATTAAGACTAAAATTGAGTATTTAGATTGTATATAGGTTGTAAACCCCTCACGGGTCCTACCTAGAAGCACAGATGCTCTATAGCTATGTTTGGAGGTTATGCAATAATCTCGATTATATCACTTAATCATTATTATCATCCTCATTGCATTTTATACATT
Organism: Capsicum baccatum var. pendulum; assembly: GCA_030864225.1. Classification (NCBI taxonomy): domain Eukaryota; kingdom Viridiplantae; phylum Streptophyta; class Magnoliopsida; order Solanales; family Solanaceae; genus Capsicum; species Capsicum baccatum. The sequence continues at coordinate 90,389,145 of CM061561.1, forward strand.
ACACATCTTCAGTGTTGTGATTTTGTGTTTAACTTGATGTATATCTATTCTATATTTATTTTTCATACTTTTATCTGGTTTATGTGATATATTTAGAACTGTTAGTGGATATAGTGTGAGCTATCATTTGGGGTATTTCTAGATTACAGGTGAAGTGCTCATAGTGTGTATTTATATACCTTATATTCTACTTCTCAATTGGTCTATGATACCTATCAATTATAAATGGACCATAGTCATACCTACTATACCTTTTGGTGTAGGTCTAGGTACGAGTAAACTATGTGCCAACTGAGTTTAGTTAGTGATTTTGAGATATTTGTGGTAGGGCCACTCTATGATTCTAGAGTCAACCTCCAACCTTATCCTATCTATTTTATGTCTTATTTTGTATTCTGAGATAGACTTGTAGTTTCTTATGGATTCTTAGTCATATTTTTAGAATTCAAGTTGTATATAGATTGTTTATTAAATTATGACACCAGGTTTTGGGATGTTTTATAGTATTATGGTTATTAAGACTTTTGCTATTATTGTATTCGTGGTTCAACTTACTCTAGAAGTCTCATCTTGGATTTTGTAATATAATTTTCTTTTCATATTAGTTTGGTTAATTGGCTTATTTGTCAAGGTTTAGCCACAATAAGTGACATCATGACCTTTGTTTTTGAGTTGTGACAAATAAGTATCAGAGGCTGGTTCATCGGTCTTATCAGTGTAAGAACAGAGTGTCTAATAGAGTCTTGACAATCAATACATAGACGTCCATATCTATATTTGAGTGGATATAATATATTATCTAGAAACTTACTTGTTTTGTTGCTTATTAGGTGGGTTCTTTCATATCCTATATTCTAAACCGAGTTTTACTTTTTTGTACATAGATTGTAAGGATTAGAGCTTATGAGGCTATAAATGCTGAGCAATCATCAGAGGAGAGAGACTAGTTTAGAAGTAAGTTGTGACTCGTGGATGAGCCTGAGGTAGAAGACGAGCACGAGGATCTACCACTTATAGAGGTAGTACTAGAGGGATATCCCCTGAACCTCCAGTTGAGCATGCTAGAGATATATGATTTACTCAGGTTCCCCAAAGTTTTTCTACCTCGGTCTTGGAGGGGTTGTTGATTCATTTGCTCGCTCATTTGAAGGGTATTCCTCTAAGTGTACCTGGTGTTTCTCCAACATCGAGCATTGTACCTTTATTTGTGCCAAAGTCTTCCTATTTTCTTTCTCCTGATCTGAGTGTGGTTTCTCAAGTGGCATGACATCTGCTTATGGTACTCCATAGACCTCGAGTGTTGTTCCTTCTTCTGTGCTAGTATTCAAGTATGGTATTCAAAGATTAATAATTTAGCCTTTATCTATGTTACCCTCTCAGGTAGGACTGTACCTGCCAAATTCACTATGCCTTCTATTGCTATAGGTATTGTTATGTCTTTTGAGGATCAAAAGAAGTTAGAGGGAGTCACTTTCTTGGGTCTATCCAAGTTTAGTGGCGTTGTGGGAAAGGATGTGTATGCATTCTTTATTGATTATCCATTAAACTTTCATAAATTTGGGTCTCTTGGGTTGCATGGGGTTGCATACACTACCTACTAGTTGAGAGATATTGCAAAAGATTAGTAGAGGCCACTTGTCAGTTCTAGACCTCTTGGTTTGCCAGAGATGACACCATTTACTGAGGCCTTTTTAGAAAGGTTTGTGTCCTACAGTTTGAATAATCAGATGAGAGATGAGTTTTATCACTTATAACAGGGCTCCATAACTATTTTTGAGTATAAGGCACATTTCCATGCCTTGTCCAAATATCCTTTTCTAGTATTTCCACTGAGTCTAAGAAGATTTAGAAATTTGTGAAGAGATTGGTTGTTTCTTTTTAATTAGCTACTGCCGAGATGATAGTTCCAGGGGCATCATTTTAGAGAATAATGAATTGTGCAAAGATGACCGAGTCTACCCTTTGAGCTTCTCAGGAAGGTTCTAAAAAGGTATGCCATCAGGGAAAGTTCAGTTGTCACACCACTTGAGGCAGAGATTTTAGAGATTCTCATAGATACCATGGAAGAAACGTAGATAGCCTTGTAGGGATTAAGTAGTAGGTATTTTACTTCAACAACTTTGGGTAGTCTGGCATCATCCTAGTTTTGTCTTTCTATCTCAATCGTACCTTCTCAAATTGAGTTGTGCCATAGAGATTTCTATGTGTGTGATGAGTTTAACAATGTGGCCAAACACTATCCCTGCCTTATTTTCAGGCCTACTCCTATATCGATAGTGAGAGGTGACCCTTAGGGAGGTAAAGGTACTACTAAAGGTGCATGATGTAGATGTGGTAGTGCCCGTAGTGGTGATCGTAGAGTTATAGTCAAGTAATGATATGGATAGTGCTATGCTATATCACCAAACTAGAGATCGAGTCTTCTATTGCTATTATCATTGGTATCATCTCTGTTTACTTTAGATTTACATCTATGTTATTTGATTTGAGATCAACTTAATCCTATGTGTCTGCATATTTGGTTTAGGTTTTGATTCTGCTAGTGAGCCTCTTGCTGTGCTTATTTGAGTATCTACCTTTGTAGGAGACTCTTTAGGGGTGGATCGAGTTGACTTATACTGTGTTGTGACCTTTGATGGGTGTGTGACTTGGGTAGATCTAATCATATTAGATATAGTAGATTTGGATGTCATCTTATTATAGACAGTTATGCTCAGATCATGACTTTGGCTCCGCTAGGCGTGCCAAGGATAACTTGGAAGGTTACGTTTATTTTATGCCCTAAGTGAGTTATACTTTTTTGCGTGCTCATTATTTGGTTGAGCGAGGATATTTGTCATATTTGGTGCATACTCATGATAGTAATATTGCTTCACTATCTCCTTTGGATTCTGCCTGTACAGTCCATGAGTTCATGGATATTTTTTCCACAGATTTGCCTCGTATCCCTCTAGATCATGATATTGACTTTGCTATTAATATTGAGTCGAGAACCAAGACTATCTTTATTTCTCATAATAGAATGACACCAATAGTATTGAAGAAAGTAAAAGATCAATTCCATAAGTTATTGGATAAGGGATTTATCCTACCTAGTGTATCACCTTGAGGTGTGCCTATCTTATTTATGGAGAAAAAGGATAGGTGTATGAACATATGTATTGATTATCGACAGTTGAACAAGGTGACAATTAAGAATAAGTATCCTCTTCCTTATATTCATTATTTGCTTGATCATCTTCAGGGTTCTTTAGGCGTTTTAAAGATTGATTTGAGGTCCAGGTATCACTAGTTGAGTATTAGAGCTTTGGATATTTTGAAGACAACTTTTTAAACTTGATATAATCAATATGATTTCTTGGTCATGTCATTTGGGATTACCAATGCCTTTGCAACATTCATGGAGTTGATGAACAAGGTATTTTGATTGTATATCGACTCTTTAGTGATTCTATTTATTATGACATTTTGGTTTATTCCACGAACGAGGAAAACCATGAGAAATATTTACGGATTATACTTACGAGATTGTGAGATGAGAAATTATATGTTATGTTCTCTAAGTGCGAGTTTTGGTTTAAATCTAACTCTTTCTTAAGTCATGTTCTGACCAAGGATGGTATTATGGTCGATTTAGCCAAGATTGCAGTAGTTCGTGAATGAGCTAGGACCACTTCTCCTAATAATTTTCAGAGTTTAGTTGGTTTAGCAGGCTATTATTGATGCTTTGTTAAGGGTTTTCCATCTATTACGGCTTCTTTGACCAAGTTGACTCAGAAGAAGATGGATATTCAGCAATTTAATGATTATGCAGCAATTTTTAAAAGCTCAACAATTTATTGACCTCAGCTCCTATTTTGATTTTATCTAAGGAGGGCATGGGTTTTACCATCTTTTGTGATGCTTCTGGTGTTAGGTTAGGTGCTGTAGTGATGTATGAGGATAAGGTAATTGCATATGATTTTCATTAGTTGAGCCCCATGAGAAGAATTACTCTCTCGATGATTTGGAGTTGTACGTGGTTACATTTGATTTGAAGTTGTTGAGGCACTACTTCTATGAAGTCCCTTGTGAGATCATCCTGGATCATCGTAGCCTTCAGTATTTCTTCACCCAGTGAGATCTTAATATGAGGCATAATTGTTAGCTCTTGTTGCTTAAGAATTATGACCTTACTATTCTTTATCATTTGAGCAAGGCTAATGTGGTCACATATGCCTTAACCCGGATGTCGACTAGTACGGGTATCTTAGTATATCTTTTGACCCAGGTGAGGCCCTTGGCCTTAGAGGTTCATTTTTCGGATCACCATATGGTTAGGCTTGATATTTTGACACCTAGGTATGTTTTGGCATTTATGGAGTCTAGATCTTATTTGATGGAACAGATTTGGGATTATCTATTTTATAATGTTGGGTTGAGAGCAATTAAAGAAAAGACGTTGAGTGGTGAGGCTAAGGAAGCTTCATTTGATTCTGATGATGTTTTAAGGATTAGAGACTGAATCTATGTTTCGAGAGTGGGTGATTAGGTAAGATTGATATAGGAGGGGTCCCTTGTTCAAGGTGCTTCAATCATCCATGAGTGACCAAGATATACCATAATTTGAGACAACTCTAATGGTGGAGTGGCATAAGGAAGAATGTAATAGATTTTATAGCTCGTTGCCTATGTTGACAGTAGGTGAAGGCTAATATTTGAGACCTGGTAGTTTTTTCAGAGATTACCCATTCTCGAGTGGAAATGGGAAAGGATCACTATAGACTTCATAATTGGGTTGCCTCATACTTCTCATAGTTTTGACAAATTCTGAGTCATTTTGGATCGATTGACCAAATTTGATCATTTCATTCCTATTTAGGTTTCTTTTAGTGATGAGAGATTTTCTCATATCTATGTTCGTGTGATAGTTTATCTCCATGGTGTACTGGTGTCTATTATCATAGATAGAGGTTCAGTATTCACATCTCACTTCTAGAAATCTTTTCATGAGGAGTTGGCTGCCCGATTTGGTCTTAGCACAACTTTTCATCCCCGAACTAACAATCAATCGGAGCGGACTATTCAGGTTTTAGAGCATATGCTCCGCGCTTGAGTTAAGGATTTTAGAGGTCAATGGGAGCAATATTTTTCTATGGCAGACTCTACGTATAATAATAACTTCCATTCTAGTGTTGAGATGGCACCCTTTAAGGCTTTTATCATAGGTATTATCGTTCTCCCATTGGTTGGTTTAAGGTTTCTGATATTAGACCACAAGGTATGGACTTGCTTTGCGAGTCTTTAGATAGAGTTTAGCTTATTTAGGATAGACTTTGAGCGGCTAAGAGTAGGTAGAAGTGCTATACGGATCGTAGATTTTGTACCTTGAGATTTAGTGTTGGTGATCGATTCTTACTTTGTGTTTCTCCCATAAAAGGAATGATGAGGTTTATGAGGAAGGGTGAGCTTAGCCCTAGCTATATTAGGTTATTTAAGATTTTTCGAACTAATTGGGATGTAGCTTATGAGTTAGCAATACCCATAGATGTATCATTTGTTCATCTATTTTCCCATTTATCCTTTGGCATTATATCCCGGATACGTTTTATGTCATTTGTTAGGACATAGTGCAGTTAGACGAGAGGTTGTCCTTTATTGAGGAGTCGATCTCAATTTTAGCCTAGGATGTTAAACGACTGCATTCTAGAGATATTTTGATGGTTAAGGTCCAGCGGAGGCATTGTCCTATAAATGAGGGTACTTGGGAGGTTGAGTCCCCTATGTGTAGTAGTTATCACCAGCTTTTCATTGATTCAGGTATTTTCCTTACCCTTACTTTGAGAATGAACTAGATTCTTAGTGGTGGATATTATAAGGGCTTAGTTTTGTGAATTTTTCTTTTCTATGAGTTTTGACCATTTTACCCCTCTTGATTGTTGCTACGTGATATTTTTGGGGTTTGGCGATGATTGACATAGTTCTCAAAGGAATTTCAAATGATTTGTGCGAGTTTGTGGTGTTTAGCAGTTAAAAAGGCCAAATGGTGGACTTCTCTTAACATTTACTATCCTATTTGTCGGATGGCAAAACAGACTGTTCCAGATAATCTAGAATGTTGATATTTGGTGGTAGCAAGTTTGGTGTAATTTATGGCTTTTGGGTCTTATTTTGACCTTCGTTTTGGAAAATTATGAAATTTGGTCTTGGGGCTTAATTTTATGAAAACATCCTCTTTCAAAAATCTAGTGTCGCCATTGAGTCCAAAACATCGAATTTAGTCTAGTAGAATATTTTGTTTTCCAGCATGAGATTCTAAATGAATCCCGAGGGCTTGATCCATAACTTTGCATTTTTAGCAAAGTTGCTGGTGCACCAAAAATCTGGTGCAACCGTTTTAGTGACCATGGGACCGCAAAAGTAGAGCCTAGCTAGGTAGTCGGGTACCACTAAAGTGGACTCTGGCCACTTTAGCGGAGTCCTCATTTCCAGTCAATGCTTATAGGGTCGAACCACTTTAGCGTTAGACCCGCGTAAAGCAATGACCGCTTCAGCAGTCAGCATTGGGTTAGTATAAAAGCTTCTTTCTCGGTTATTCTTTTATTTTTGGGATATGGAGCTTCAGGTTAATAGGATTTTGGTCGATTCCTTCTGTTTTCAAGCTTGGGTAAGCTCCTAATCACTATTACAATTCTTTTACTTCTATTCTTGTCATCTAAAATAGTAATTTTGTGATTCCAAAATATGAAATTTGGGGATTTTAGCCCAGAAGGCCAAAAATAGTATTTCTTCAATTTACACCTCGTTTTAAACCTATTTTCACTTGGAGTTTCTTCTATGACTTCATTTAATCATGGGTAATGTGTTTATGAGTAAAAATTTTGGTTTTACCCTTTCTTTTGTAAAACCTATTTTGGGGGTCCATTTGTCCCTGATTCAAAAATAGTCAATATGGGTATTGTTGGCTTTTTTTAATGCAAATATTTTATTTCTACATGCTTTTGTTGGTTTCAAGGTCATTCTAGAGGGAAAAACACAATGTGAATGGTTTTAGGGTTGGATTTCACCGCGTCGAGGTAGGTTATGACTTAACTTTCTTCAGACTAGACTAGGTAGTTAATACTTATATAAAACCATGCTATGGGTATGGATATTAATCATGGAATAAGGTTATTACAGTTGCGTGCATATGTGGGGCTTATGTTGTTGCTATTGGTGTTTTGAGATGATAATTGCTATATGTGGCCCATTTGGGGGCCTTATCTGATGTTGTTGGCCTTGTGTATACATTTGGTTGTTTTCTTCCTGGTAGAAATTCATAAGTTGGGTTTAACATTAAATTAGTAATGCATTACTTGTATAATCACTCTAATGGTACATGGCTTATATTTAATCATGGATGGTTCACCTATTGAGTGGATTTTTGAGCTCACATGCATGTACATTGGCTGGATTTGAGATCCTCATTCTGATTTGGCTGTGACCATTACATCCTCATTCATACATATATCTTTGAGAGATGTGTACCATAGTGGAAATGCTTATTTTTGATAGAAATGCGACACTTTTATAAAACCCTCTGTCGTAGCCCACGAGTCGAAGAGGAGATATGGATATTGAGATTGGGTTTGAGTATTTAGATTGTATATGGGTTGTGAATCCCCCATGGATCCTACCTGGAAGACCAACTGCTCGATAGGTGTATACGTAGGTTATGTGGTAACCTCATTAATATCACCTCATCATCATTATCATCCTTTTTGTATTTTATACATTATGAATCTTTAGTTTTGTACTTTTTTGTTTGACTTGATGTATATCTGTTATGTATTTCTTTTTTGTACATGTATCTGGTTTATGTGATATATTTAGAACTGTTAGCGGATATGGTGTGAGATACCATTTGGGATATTATCTGATTGCATGTAACATGCTCATAGTATGTATTTCTATACCTTATTTTCTACTTTGCTTAGAAGACCTATGATACCTACTGAGTACAAATGGACCGTACTAATCCCTACTGTACCCTTTCTATACAAATCCACGCACGACTGCACTGTACAGCAGCTGAGTTCAGGCAGTGATTAGAGGTAGGGGTCGCTCTATGCTTCTAGAGTTGACCTGCAACCTTATATCACTACAACATTTTAGCCCTATGGTTACACTTAATCCAGACAACACTCATAAAGTGTTGCCAAAAGTATTTTTGACAACACTTTTAAAGAGTAGCCATAGCAATAAGCTTTTGGACACGAAAACATTGATAACATTTTAAAAGTGTTGTCTTTTAAGTTATAGGCTACGATTTATAAATTTTGCTAAAATATAAAATAAATAACAACGCCTTCTTATATATATGGCTACACGTTTTAAGTGTGGTATCATTATAATTTTTACACCATAACTGCAGTTCTCATTTACGTGCAGTTCTCACCATATATATGGCTACACGTTTTAAGTGTGGCCCTAAATTTTCAACCTGATGAATTTTTTTTAGTTCCCTTTGTGCCATTGCTCTGTTAACTCCTTCTCTACTACGATAAAAATTTTCAATCCGATCGAATTTTTGAATTTCTATTTGCATCTAGTTATTCTGTTAACTCAATCTCTCCTATGATTTTCTTTGAATTTATCAGGTAGGGGTTTTCAATCTCTATATGATTTTGTTTGAGCTAAATTTGTCAGTTCTTCTAGCTAAATTCATCGTTGTTTTTTGTGTTTTGTAAGACCCAGCTCCACCAGTTCCCTTAGTAAGATCTACTTTCTTGATATTAGGTTGAATCTACCAAGTATTTTGATGCACGTAAATGAGAACTGCAGCTCAAGGAGCTAATATCGATGAACTACTAAGGATGATCAGGGATAAAACTTTTGAGAATTCAACTAAGTAGAGAAGAAGAGAGATTTAAGGAGAGAGAATCTTATATTATCAATCAATGAATGTATAGAGTACAAATGAGAGTATTTATAGACACCATTGAGAGTAACTACCTCTAACTAACTACTAATTGGAATTGCTATAGTGAAAGTGACAGAAACTAATAGCTACAGCTATAACAGATTTTGTGAATAGTAAGTAATGAAACAGTAAAAATAATCTATCCACTAATTAAACTCCAAATCAACTCAAGCTCGATTCTCTTGATCTCTTTGACTATCTTGATCACTTGTATATCTAATATCAATACCCTTCCGCAAAGAACATTCTTGACCTCAAGGATGAAATGTAGGAAACCTGTGAAACAACTCTGATTCAAACTCCCAATTAGCTTGAGAATCATCAAAGCTAGACCACTTCAGCAGAACTTGACCAACAACTTTGTTACCTCTTTTCACCAGTCTTCTATCGAGAATAGAGTTAGGTTAAGGACAATAAGGACTGGAAAGCTAAATCACAGGTGGGTGGTTAATACTAGAAGGGACCTCAAGACACCTCTTTTGTTTAGAAACATAAAAGACTGGATGGAGTAGGACATCAGATGGAATAAACAGCCTGTAAGCTACGGAACCCACTGTAGCATCCACCGGATAAGGTACATAATATTTAGCAGCCAACTTTGGAAATGTTCTCACAGTCGCAAAGATTTTCCTATAGGGATGAAGCTTCATATAAACCCAATCAGCTACCTCAAAAGACCTCTTAGATCTATATTTGTTTGCAATGTCCCTCGTTCTTTATTGAGATCTGAGAATATGGAACCTCAACAGTTCAATAATAGCCTTCCTAGAAGCCAAGGATCTATCCACCATCTCGGTAGGAGCTTCACCAGTTAAGTAAGAAAGATGAATAGGAGGTTTTTGTCCATATAAAACTTCATAAGGGGTGCATCTGATAGAAGTGTGGTAGGTGGTATTATATCACCACTCAGCTAAAGGTAAATAATAACACCACTCTTTGGGATTATCAGAACAAAAACATCTCAAATAAGTCTCCAGTGTTCTATTCAATACATCCATCTGGCCATCAATTTGAGGGTGGTATGTTGTTGATCTCTATAGCTGGACCCTTTGTAGACTAAACAATTCTTGCGAGAAGTTGCTTAGGAAGATAGGATCTCTATCACTAGTCAATGTATTGGGCATGCCATGCAATTTAAAGATGTTATTAAGAAAACTCTAAGTAATTGACTAAGCAGTATAAGGATGTGCCAAAGCTAAGAAGTGGCCATACTAGCTCAATCTATCAACAACCGCCAGAATGACCTCTTTTTCACTAGATTTGGGAAATTCTTCAATAAAACCCAAGCATATATCTTTCCACACACCATCAGGCATTGGTAAAGGTTGCAGCAGACCTGGACTTGTAGTAGCATCATACTTATGTCTTAGACAAACAGCATAGCTATTAATATAGTCTCTAGTATCTCACACTAAGTATTTCTAGAAGAATAACGACTACAGCCTCTTAATAGTAGCATCCATGCTAGAGTGTCCACCTTGAGTAGAATCATGCCAAATGGATATGATATTCCTTCTAAGTTGAGAATCTTGACCAACCACTAGCCTGCCCTTCCACCTCAATTGATTGTTAAGCCAAGTAAAGGACTTATAAGGAAAAAAATGAACCTTATTAATTATATCCTACAAGTACTGATCATTTGTCCAAGAAATCAAATGCTATTAATTTACAAATACAAGCCACCTGAAAGTTGGTATGAATAAACTGATTCAACAGGTACTTAAGTGCCTTCTGATCAGTTTTGACAATGAATCTTCTACCCAACAAGAGTTGAGTTAAGCCAATAATTCTCTATCATAAACACTCATAGCCTTGTGTTAGGAGCCAATGGTCTGCTAATGTAAGAAAGAGGATGGCCTTCTTGCATTAATACAACTCCAATATCCTTACCTCTAGTATCTATTTCTACCACAAAGATTAGTGCATAATTAGACATAGTTAATACTGATGCAGAGATTAAAGTAGCCTTAAGTTCCTCAAATGATTTAGTAGTATCATCAGTCCACAAGAACCCTTCCTTCTTGAGAAGATCATGTAGAGGTCTACAAATTGTACCAAAACCTTTGATAAACCTCCTGTAATAACCTGCAAAACTTGTAAAACCCCTCAACTTCTTAATGTTCATAGGAATAGGCCATTACTGTACAACTTGGATCTTTTTAGGATCTATTGCTACACCTTGTTTACTGATCACATGCCCTAAATATTTAACTTTAGGAACCCCAAATGCATACTTGGACAGTTTATCATATAACTGATGTTGAACTATAAGCTTAACACTACCTTCACATTATTAATATGAGCAGCCATAGACTTCCTAAAGATAAGAACATCATCAAAGAAAACCAGTACATATTTTCTCAATAATGGCTTGAACACAATATTTAGCAAACTTTGGAAGGAAGATGGGGCATTAGTTAACCCAAAGGTCATCACTAAGAACTCATAGTGGCCTTCATGCATCTTAAAAGTTGTTTTGTAAGCATCACTATCAATCATCCTAAGTTGATGGTAACCAACTCTAAAATCTATCTTAGAGAACATAGAATCTTCACATAATTCATCCAATAAGTCCTCAAATAAGAATAGGAAACTTGTCCTTAATTTTCAACTGATTTAATTCCCTGTAATCCATGCATAACCTCTAAGCTCCATCCTTTTTACCCATCAATACCATAGTAAACACATAAGGGCTAGTGCTACGATGAATAACTCCTTAATCTAGCATCTCATACACTAATTTCTCAATAATATCCTTCTTCACACCAGTATATCTATATGGTCTTTTATTGACAGGTATGATAGAGTCCATAAGAGGTATTTTAGGGTTAAATGAACCCCTATGGGGTGGTAAAATAGTAGGAGGCTAAAAAATACTAGTAAACTATTGAAGTAATACTGACATCTCAGGATGTTATTTAGTACCTTGTGAAGCTTGAATGCTTTAACAATAAGTGCCAAAATTTGCAGCAGCAAGAACATCCATCATGTAGAACTAAGCATCATATCCCACACCTTTAAGTAAGGAACTAGCCCTTGAAGATTTTAGCTAGCTAGTTGCACCTTTTAACACATGCTTCTTCCCTTGATATTTGAATTCTATAGTTATGTTCTTTAAATCAAACAAAATTCTACCAATAGTATTCAACCACTGCACTCCCAATAAAATATCCATATTTCCCAAAGGTAATACTAAGAAATCAGATGCAAATGTAGTGCCTTGAAGCAGCCATTGCAAGTTTTTTCTTACAAAAATAGTCCGCACTTGTCTAGTATCTGCTACACTAATAGATTATTCAAATATATCATAAGGCTTACACCCTAACTTCTTAGCCATCTCTTGATCAATAAAGTTGTGGGTGCAACCCGTATCAATTAAAACCTATAAGGGTCTTTTCTCATGATAATCAGTGACCCTAATGGTTTGATAACCATGTGCACCTGTGAAACCTTGCAAGGAAATGGTCATGAGTTCATCAATTTTTTGGAAATTTGGACCTCTTCTCCAATTATAATATCATCTTACCTTTCAAAGGATTCCTCTTTATCTATAAGTTCTACCATGAATAGTTGTTTATTGTCTCTACAATTATGACCAATAACATATTTATCATCATATAAAAACAGAGGCCTTTATCCCTTTTTGCATCTATTTCTATTGCAGTTAGGCTTCTGAATTTATTTGGTTTAGTAACAATAGGCTGAGAAGTGGTGTTTTTCTGATAGCTAGAGGTTCTCAAAGTAGTTGGAGTGGGAAATATGGAATTGCCCTATTTATGCAGTGATTTGAAACCCCGTGAGCTAGCTTATGCTTCAAATACTTCTTCATATAATCTAGAAATATTGTAAACTTAAGATAAGGTTTTGGGTGCTTGGATCTTAACCACTTTATTCAGTTTCGTCTTTAATCCTCCCAAATAACAACTTGTAGCATTCTCATTTGAAATATTAACTATAGTTAATAATCTATCAAATTCATCTTGGTACTCCTTAACACTACCAGTTTGCCTAAGATTCTTCAAAGTTTTCATTAGATTCTCAAATCCATCCCAAAAACTCTCATTCAAGGATAAAACATACTCAGTCCATGATATATCATCTAAAGAATTATGAGAATTCATATATGATCAATGTCATACAATGGCTTCACCATCTAAATGGATGAAAGCAACCTTAACCCTTTGTTCAAAAGGAATTTCTTCCATAAAAAAAAGTTGATCAACTTTGTATAACCAAGTACGCAAATCACAACCAAAAAAATAAGGGAAATCCAATTTGGGGAATTGAGTAAAAAACTATCCATTACCATAAATTCCCACTCCATGGAAATTCTTATTGCGACCTTCATTCTGTATTCCAGTTGGCAACTTCTGATGGTGGAAGATTTAGCTCTTCCCTTCTCCTTTTCTTTATCCTTAGACATCAATGATCCTAGGGTTTCCTTGATCCCCAAAATTTCTTTATCAGTTTGACATTTCTTTCATAAATGCTCGACATACCCTCCATTAATTTTTCTAATTGATCTGGAATTTAAGAAAGCTTACCGTTAAATTTCTTATTTGATTTTTCTGAGTTTTTATCATGAACTACCATGGTTAATTGAGTAGAGAAATGATTGGCTTTGATACTAATTGATTCATGTAAATTAGAACTGCAGCTAAAGAAGCTAAGCTCGATGAACTACTATGGTTGATCAGGGATGAACTTCTGAGAATTCAGCTAATTAGAGAAGAAGAGAGATTTAAGGAGAGAGAATCTTGTATTATCAATCAATGAATTTGTAGTGTACAAATGAGAGTATTTATAGACACCATTGAGAGTAGCTACCTCTAACTAACTACAAATTGGAAATGCTATAGTGACAGTGACAGTAACTAACAGCTATAGCTATAATAGATTTTGTGAACAGTAAGTGATGAAATAGTAAAAATAGTCTATCTACTAATTAAACTCGAAATCAACTCAAGCTTGATTCTCTTGATCTCTTTGACGATCTCGATCACTTATATATCCAATACTTGTATCACATTTTATTGATTAATGTTTGTTTGATTTGGATTTTCGTCGCATAATTACCTAGTTCTGTTTGAATTGAATTTTTATCATATAATTACCCTATTTATTTTATTTAAATCTCTATATGTGTGTTGGTTGTTGGACTTATTGTTGTTTGTGATTGGTTTTTATGGCGGCGGAGGAGAATTGGATTGGCTAAAAAGTGGACTATAAGGAGATTGGAGAGTAATTTGAGTTCTCATTTGGATTAGATTAGTGAAATTACTACTTTGATGAAGTATACTTTTGATGAAATTAAGGCGACCACGAAGAATTTCTCTAAGGTAAATATAGTTGGGACAAGAGGGTATGAGAATGTGTACAAGGGTGTGTTGCCTGGTGGGATTAAAGTAGCTTTAAAAAGGTTCAAAAATTGTTTAGTTGCTGTGATGATGGGATATGTAGCACACGAGTTTACTTTGTATGGCTAATTGACAAAAAAGTGATTTTTATAGCTTTGGAGTTGTGCTTCTTGAGCTTATAAATGGAAGGAAAGCAATAATAAAGTTTAAAGATTGGCAGCCAAATTATGTGACTTATTGGGCCTGGTCATTGATTTGGGAAGGCAGAGCATTAGATGTTCTTGAAGACAATATTCTATATTTTATCCCTTCAAGAATTATGGAGAAGTATATATTGGTGGTTGTTCTTTATTCTCATTTGCAACTGTATGCGAGGCCAATAATTAACCAGGTTGAGAATATGTTGGAAACTAAGATACCTATTCCAACCATACTGGAAAGAATAATTTCTCTTATTGCTGATCTTGATTACATTAAAAGGTTTGTTAGCAGTAGTGGTGGCTCAGGTAATTTGTCAAATGCTGCAGGCTATTAGCGTTACATGGTTGAGCGTAAAGCACCCCTGGCAGATAGTGTAAAAGTTTTCTTCACACTATTGAGTTTCTCCTTAATGGATGAGTCTCTGTCATCCATGAATTTCCCTAATGGACTGAAGTAAGTCTTGTCTAAATCAAACATGAGAAAGAGGAACTTAGCCATCATTATAGGGAATGTTAAGTTATCGTAAAACAGAGGAGCTTTTTCAATTTCTTCGGCAAGTGAAGGTGATGGTATGTTAATACAGTATGTTAATCTTCTCCATTTATCTATTCTTGTTATGCACTCTGCTTTTTTGTAGTTCAGAGAAAAGAACCCTGTAGTTTACCTTTCTTTAAATTATTTTTGTGCAAGCATCGACATGATTTCTTGCAAGTATATCTTTCTTACATCAGTTTCTTGCTTTGAGTTGTCCTTTTTTTCTTTGTCATATTTCTACTATATTAGAAAGACCCTCATTTCAAATCAAAGGGTATTTTTGTCTTTTTATCTTTATCATTGATTCACATATTGATTTATGTTATCATCTTTATCATTGATTTACATGTTGATTTACTGTACCCTTGAGTAGTCTACTAAGTGGAAATGTATCAGGCTTCAACTTTAGCTCATCTTCTTCACCACTTATCTCCTCATCTCTAACATTCTTCTCAATTTTCTTTGGTCTAATCCATTTTCTTGTTAAGTTTTTCCCGATGAATTAAAGTGTATTTTAAGTAATTCGCACATGAAAAATATTTGATAAAGGCTAATGTTGTGCTGAAAACTGAGGCATGAGAAAATTGGACTCGCATTTTGGCGAGGCAAACCCAAAATATGTAATCAGTTCATTTTGCAGCCATGGCATTGTTGTTTTCAATTTGACCCATTTTACATGGATCTGAACCTCAACTTCAAATGGTCACTATGAATTCTCTAGAATCTGGATCCAAAAGATGGTTTGATGGAAACCCAGTTCATTTTTAGCTCGAACGACTGAGACAATTGGAGAAGATGGAGATTATTTAAAAATGTTTGACCATATCCGATATGTCATTTATAACTATCTCCAATATGCCAATGATTTCTTCTTTTTTCTAGCTAGCAACCTTTTTAGCTTTTTTGTGTCGACGAAGTGCACAAATAGTTGATTTTGGACTATTTTCAAGGTCATTTGGTGTTGTAATTTCCTCAATATTATGGCCTTGTTTGATAATGCATGAAGTTTACAAATTGTAGGGAGTTACACGGTATTGGGAATCTATCTAAGTGGCCTATGATTTCCATATTGGTATATTTGTAAAACTCCCCTTCCTTCCCCAAATAATAATAATTTGTTGCCATTGATGTTATGTTGATAGAAATAGTGGTAATACACCCTACGTTCCATTTTACTTGTTTTGAAACTATCCAGTAAATGCCATGTAAAGTAAAAGTACCTAAATCCCAGAGTTCTCAATATAATCGTGTCGCATTCCAGTGCTGCACTGGATGATGGGAATTCACCTCTGGTCAGTGCTTCTTGGAAGAACTGTATTATTTCTTATGTTTATGCAACTAGGTTAACATCACCTCCACATCCTATTTTCAACTATCACAACTTCATATGAGTATCTAGCATTGTTTTGAAGCCGCTCAATAAGTTCTTGACACTTTATGATTTTATTCTGTACTTGCGCTGGTATTATTGAGAAACTAGGGAATAAAATGATCTTCTACTTGTAGCTTGTAGCACCTTAAATGTTCCATTCTCTCAAATGATTAGGACAAAAGCTTATTGCAACATATTTCACTTACTACCACGAATGAGTTTTCTGGCAGTAGTAATAAATTTTCTTAAATTGTGTTGTTTATAGGAAAGAAAGAAGGTTTAATGTAAGTAAAGTTGGGATCTCTGTCTTTGTTGCTGCTTTCAAAGGTGTATATCTACTGTGCAAATGTTTGTACACAAAAGGATCACGAAAACAATCAAGAAGAAAAAAATGTGTGGATAATATGTTATTTGTATAGAGAAAGAAACGAATTCAGTTGAAAAAGTAAGTGAGATTCAGGTAACATATTTTTTCTTCCTAGCATCGTCTAATATGATAGGGAATTTGATTCTAACAAAAGACTTGGCTAATCCAGATTTCAAGGAGGCCTCAAAGTTCTTCAATGTCATGAAGGGAATCATGGAGTGGTAAGGTAGGACTAATGTTACTACTTTATTTCAATTTTCAAGATGTTACATTTTTCAAACTGTTCATATTGTATAAATGCTGTCTTTTTAGTAAAGGTTATTCTTGGCAATTATGTTTTATAGGGTTTTCTTACTTTATTATAAATTTTCCATGTTCTTTGTAAAGGTTGCATCATAAGATATGTTAAGGTCTTTTGCTTATATATGTTACTATACTTGCGGAACAGTTCATGCATGTTCTTTGCTCGAAAGTGATTTTGGTGGTGGCTTGATTAAAGAGTTACCTATGATATGAAATTTTTGTTGTAGAGTTGAATTGGTTGGATGTCTTATTTATCGGATAGCGAATCGATGTGAAGAAATACTCAATGAATGTTAGAAGTTTTTTTACCTCTCCTTTTGTGGAATCTTATTGAGAATATCAGCATCTCTAATGTTTGGTTTACAAATATGTATACTGAACGTAATGAATATAATAGTTTTAGGAAACATGTTTTATCTATATTAGGATGTCGGGTATTTAGCATAAATAGAGCTTTATATGATTAGGATTATTATGTTTAGATGATCTTTTGCAGTAACCACTGCTTTCACAGTTTAATTCTACAATCATTCTTCTTTATGCCATTGAGCAATTTCTAAGGGGTCGTTTGGTTGGGAAAAATTTATCCCAGAATTAGTTACCCACCATGTATATAGGATAACTTATCCCATCACTATGGTATAAGTGATGAGATAAATAATCCTGAAACTAAATAATATCTCCAACCAAACAGAGAATAAGACAATCCTATTATACCTCATACCTCATACCAAGCGACTGCTAAGTTTTTTGTAAGAATTGTTTCCTGTATGATATAGTATTGGATAGTTTTTCTCTTAAGAATTGGTTCCTGTATGATATATTATTGGATAGTTTTTCTCTTTAAGCTAACTTAGGTTTTCAAATTCAACCTCTCACCATCTTTGCTTGTCAATGTAAATTTAAAAAATTGTATAACTTTCTTGTATTTTGATAAAAAAATATGTATTTTTCCACAACAGCACCTTCACCGTGGCTTACCAGATGGTGTTGTCCTCATATATTATCCCTATGTAAGAAATTATCTACCTAACCATGCCAAAACATACTCTAGATGAATATCCCTAGGTTGGAGGTTGAGATTCTGTGCAATTGTAGACACATGTTGTATAACATGGTTAGACAGTAATATCAATGGAAGACATTGAACTATTCAGTGTCTTGATAAGCTTAACTACCTTATAAGTTATTCTACCAACCTGGTTCAGTTTACTTAAATGACAAACTATATGTCAAAAGATTGATGTTGTATGCTATCAAATTCTAACATAAACTAAATTGAACTAGATTGGTTCATTCTACTTGTATGTTGTAATCTTTAAAATATGGTGTTGTATAACATTGGTATTGGAAAATCTAAGAGATTTTCTCTTTTATACATTTGACTTGGTGTTAATTATTTATTTTCTGGTTTACTCCAGATTGTGGAAAGTGTTCTATGATGACAAGGATCGACCAAACAGACATCTTCTTGCAAAAGAATAGATCAACCATCCAACTATTGAAGATCTAGAGGTATGTTGCTCCACTACTACTATATATTCTAAGATAGGTTGTAATGAAGTTGTAGTTATACAATGGGTAAGTCTTGCATTGCCAACTTTTGTAGCACTGAAATCTTGATATTTCGAGTTCTAATCTTGTTTATAAGTTTTTCAATAGAAGAATAATGGCTAGATTACAATGTGAAGAAAGTCAAGTTTCAAAAGTCATTATGGACTTGATATCTCTCTCATATATTTGTCTTTTCACAGATAATATATGGAGGCGTAGACAATAATAAAGATAAAGTCCCCTCATTGTTTAATCAAGCACCTGGAATATTCTCCTCTATGGGCAAGCTCGAATGCAGAACTCCAACTTTCTTCTGATGGTCAGAAAGTATATTTTGTCATCTACTTCAATTGGTACTCTGGATTTTTTTAGAAATCTATTCAATATTGTTTTCAGCGTATTGTTTACAGAAACATTCTATTTTTGCTCTTTATCACTTTCTTTGCACGTCTATTATAAAAAGATTAAATGAATTATTCAAATGAACTTAATAGACAAATAATTAAATTAGCTCTTGGATTTTGTGCAATTTTTAATGATAAAATTTGGAAGATTTGATTCTAACAATAGACTGTCATCCTCATTTTGACTTAAATCCTAGTAAGGATACTTCACCACTCACTTACATGCAAAACTTTAAGGCTGTGGGAGATAATGTGGCAAGAATCGTTACGTCATGCTTTTATTCTATATTCGCTACTGGATGATGAACTGTATGATAAGCCTTGCTACAAAGTTGAAATTACTGGAGCAATTGTCACCCTCAGTGCTAGCGTCTCGTTGTTACACTTCTATTGCTCAAGGCTACCATCGTATGGGTTTGTACTGCATATTTCTTGCTATATGTTAAGGATTTTTGTATCATTTTAGTATTTTATGTGTTAGATATTGTGTTACTGGCTGACATATAATTAAGTTATAGGTACTTTTAAACTCAATCCTAGGTTTGCGATTAATAAAGAAATAACAACCTGCACCCTACAACTTCCCATAAGTTGCCCCTGCAAAGAAGTATTACCTTAAAGGGGAGTAGCAAAGAAATGAGGCAACTTTCATGCCTGGTAGCTTGTAAACAACTTCATCATATGGGTGCCTTGACTGATAATCTTGTTCCTGATATCATGGAGGAAGAAGCCATGACCAAAGAATTGGGTAATTCTAACTTTTTTTTTTATCTAATGTGGATTTTTAGGATTGTGATGCTTGACTTTTCTATATAAAAGTTTCCGACTCTCGCATATAAACATGCTCTGCTTTGCTTCCTTAGTGATGATATTTGTTAAACATTGCTGTATATTTATATTTATAAAATATGCATACGTTTTCAGTGCATTAATTGGATTACTTTTATTTAGGACAGTCAATTTTGAGTGACTGCTTTTGAATCCTTAATAACTAAATATCCTAGTGTGTTATAAAAGAGTTCGTAGATTCTATATATTTTATTGGTTTAACTGAATATTGCTGGATGCAAATTCTGTTTGTTTTCTTTTTCCTTTTACTTCTTTTGGTTACCTTCAATAAATACCTTTGATTATATGGATTTGTCTGTAATAAACCATTTGATCTTAAAGCATGGTTCGTTCCTGGTGATAATTCTCTAGTTCATAGCTTTGATGAAGACTTCATGATGCCTTTAGTAAAAATGTATAGTAGGGGGAAGCTGAAAATCAAAGGTAAGAGAGTAATTGATGTCTTTGAGGCACTAATATGTTCTTACCTCAGGTCGGGCAGGGAAGTAGCGACTTTATCATTTATGAAATGGCTTGGGCTGGAAATTTATTTGGCTAATGTACCTCTATCATGGAAATTTCCCATGAATGCTGAAAAGCTAGTCAATATCAGATACTTGGAATCCCTGCTACATTACAAGTTCCAAGATCCTTCTCTGCTTGTTGAAACACTAACTGACAAATCTTACATGCTACCTGAAATTCGACGATGCTATCAGATTATTCTCATAAGTTAATGTTATCTTGCTAAAATATATTATTTTCTAGATTGGGGAAGTTATGAACTTGAACATTTCATTAATCTAATGCTGCATAGTACTTGATGGTTCCCCTTACAACTGCTAGTAACAAGGAAATAAAATGTTTCGTGATATATTCACATAGTGCCTATATTCATAGTTTGTTGTTCTAAAACTAGTATTTGTCCTTTTTTGAACCTTTTCATTCAAATGTTGATTTATCACCTTGGTTATACAACATTTGGAATTTCTTGGAGATGCAGTGCTAGATTATGCCGTTACCGCACATCTCTATTTCAAATATCCAGAAATGACTCCAATACTTATTACTGAATTCAGGTATGCTTATGTAAACAATGAATCCTATGCTCAATCTACAGTTAAAGCTGGCCTGCATAAGCATATTTTCATGCCTCGCAAGAGTTGCAAATGTAGATAAGTCGAATTATTGAGGATTTCGAGGAATTAGATCTTGTGTCCACGTTCGACTAGGAGGCTGAAACTACTTTCCCTAAGGTATTGCATACTTGCCTCAAAATGTAAATCTTTCCCATTAAAAGTATTATATATGCATGCCAATTGATTTTGTTTACGGGTTTGAGTCATTTTTCTTTCTAGTTCTCTATAGTTACTTGGAGATGTTATTGAGTTCTGACAGCGCCCAAGTGCACACACAAGTGTATATGGTCTACCAAGTAGTAAAGTAGCCTTAAAGAAAGCCAAGTATTGATCCCACAGGGATTTTATTCAACAACGATTTTATTCTAGTTCACAATTTCGATTTAATTGGTGCAAGCATAACCAAAAAGAGTTTGGAATACTGTAAATTGCAGGTAAAGTAAACAATGCGTAAAATAAAGTACTTGAGACAATCAATGGAGTAAAACCCAGGGTTAAATCACTTCAAAAATCATACTATGTTATTGAACCTCATTTCTTAACTTGCTTATCTTAGTTGTTGACTCGTAGGGTTAATTGCATGATCATGGTCTCCCGACCTCTAACCGCTTACCTAATTTGGGCATTACAACTACATCATTGAGTGAGGATATAGTATTCCAATTAAGTTCTTTAGGCTATCATCCTATGTTTGAATCAATTAAGGCATCTAATAACATCCTTGTCCTCGACACTAATTTGAATTCCTTATTTTATAAAAGAATGCAAACCCTACTTTGTTCGTCTCCATGTTCTATCTCCTTATTCCCTTTCCCAAGATCAAACGGTCGACAATTAATATATTTTTTGGGTGATAAATCCATCAAATAGTTAAATCAAAGATGAAAAAGCAACCAAATATGATAAGAAAATTAAACAAATTTAATCCAAAACAATAGTACTCATGTTCTTGGCTTTAACCTCGGAAAGAGGGCGTTTAGCCACAAATAGTCATAATCGTAATCACAGTGTTGTAATTAATTACTAAGAACATGAATGAACTAAATTAAAATAATAAAAGCCTAAAATATGAAGTTGTAGCAGCCCCTCAATATCCAAAATACGTCCTAAAGATGATTAAAAATGTGTACAATGATGTATTTATAGCAAAAGGGCAAGCCAAAGCCATGTAGGACAAGGATTCTAACAATTTGAGGGCATGGTAGTAGAGGGGGCGCCCCCTTGTGTATTTCACTTCTTCAGATGGGGCTGAGCCTACATTATAGCACCACTCCAAAGGGGGCTGCTCCTTCCTTACAACACCGCTATGGCTGGGGCACCGCGGGCTAATCGCCTCCACACACTAGAAGTTGCTTTCACGATTTTGATTAAGTGTTGATCATCCCATCTTTTGTCCCATGTATTGTGGTGTCTTTTCAATGGATTTCCAGCCTTTATATCATCAATAAATCACTATATTCGTATCACAAAGATTCTTACATAATCACACACCACGAATTAGAGATCATAACAACACAATATACTCAACGATGAATCAAAACAAGAGATAAGACTAGGCTAGTTTGCATTAATATTCACTTCTCATTCCGACTTTAGACTTGACTCAATTGAACCTTGTACCTTACAAACAAGTTTTTTCACTTAGATTTACATATTTAAACCATTTGGAACTCCTTTTCCATAATAGAATCCAACGGGATCGACTAGACAAGCTTCTAGTTTAAGCTAGTAATGCTAGTTTCCTTGATTGAACTCTAAATGACTCATTTAGGTACAAACTTGTTTAGAATTCAATTTGAACATTGTAAACACATCTTGAACACTTATATGAATATTTATCTCATTATCAACCCATATAGCATACGAATCTTCCTCAAAACAAGACTAAAAGACTAAGATAGTGACACTAGAATGCATAGATACACCCAACATCACCACCCCATACATAAAGCATTGTTCATCCTCGAACAACTCTTAACTATAAGAATCAGCAGTAAAGAGACTCTACACTTCTACTACATGCAAGACAGTGAAGCTAGTACTATAATGACTACACAGAATGTAAGTTTCTTCACTAAGCATGGTATTTACACAATTGAAATCTCATGAACACTACTCCATCATATCCTAGCCTCAAAAACTGACTCACCTAGTTGCCAAGCACATGCATATTGTTCAATCAAGGACATCATACAAATCACCCACATAAATCAAATATATGCCCTTCAAAACAACAGATTTACCCATTATCACTCACAATAATGCAATTTATCACAATGGGTACAAGAATCAAATTACACTCACTTTCACAAGGAACTCACAAGTTACACATAATGAACTATAGGCTTGCCCTTCGTATAGTACTCCACTAGTATCGGAATGATGAACTTATGATCGATTAGGTCTTTTGAGGTTTGTAATGTACGCTAAGGGACGAGTAGAAAATATTTTGGAATAATAGTGACTATCTTTCCTAAGCTCTTTAATACATCACTTTTCACATTCAATTCAAACCAATCTCCAACAACCAAATTACACTATTTTTTCTACCCCATTCTTTTGTTTTTAACCCCATCATATTAAGCTCATTCTCAACAATATGGTTGGAGTAATCTATGCACAACTAATTTAATTTGAACAAAATTTTATCCTTTTCATTACTCAATTCCCTACCACAACACATTACAATTCTTTTGAGCACCAATAGCAATTACTTAGGGGCTTCAATTTCACCTTTTTCATTTTCAATTTCATACTCCTAACTCAATTGATTTATCACTAAAGAACCTAGGAGCTTTGGATCAAATTATAGTCTATCAAAGAAGGGATTAAACTACATATGAGGATGCCAAGGAAAAAAAAGAAGCTAAAGGCTCAGTAGGGCTTACTAGGATTAAGTACAAAGGTAGGTAAAAAAGAAGGTATAAAATAAGGCTATAAAAGAAATGCTTATATCATCTCCTAAACTCATATTCTTTATTTCTCTTTGCACACACACACCGGTGATAACGCTCAATCTACAGCTCTCGTGGGAGTGTAAAGCGGTCGTTAGCAAATATAGAACCCAACCTGGGTTGGGTGTCGATCCCACAGGGAATAGCTTGGCCAACAAGTAAGCAAAATTACTAAACTTTTGGTGCAAGTCTCGTAAGAAGGGGGGAGTCTTGTCGTGCAAGTAATGTAAACAAAATAGTAAAGCAAAGCTGAAAATAACAAAGTAAAAACAAAGTATTTCGTAGGTTGTGAAATAGTGAGAATTGAAGCGTTGGGGTTATGTCCACCTTCTGAGGTATACGTCTCTATTGGCTATGAGTGTGTAGAGTCTTGACATGTAATTACTTATAGAGAATTGTAGTCGATGGTAAATCCAAGCGTCTCTCGACCTAAACAAGGACTATTTCACTTTAACTCTCTCGAGCTTAAAGCGTGTCTAACGGTACGAATTCTCCAAGAGGTTAGTCCAGTTACGACACTAGCTTTTTAATAGGAAAGGGTGTCTTACTACCTTGACATTATCTCTTTTCCAGACAAATAACCTTTCTCTCGAACAAGTTAAATGTTAGACTGGCGTTATTCTATGCGTCTGCAACCACAAGAATTTGCATTAAGATGAAGAGAATAGTGATATAAGCAATATACGTGTCTCGAACTCACAAACTCACAGCAATAGATAGTATCTCATTCGGCTTCCATAACCCCAACAGAGAAGTTTAGTTACCCATGAGTGCGAAGGAGATCACGATTTGCATTGTTATTGTTGAGTAATGGCGTGTGGATTAGGTGATAGGCGTGTGGCGTGATTCCTTAGCAAGTAACAATTCTCTTGTTGTGGAATTTAAGAATAGAATTAATGGAAAGATTAGAAGAGTTGTAATTGAGAAGTAGAATGTGTCTCTCCACTAAGGGAGGACTTGCCTCTCCACTAAGGGAGGACTTAATTAAAAATCTCTAGCATGATAGGGTATTTATAATACTCCTATCCTACTCCTACTGTGCTAATGAAATAAATAACCAAATCCTACTAAACTAAGGAAATACTTAACCCCTTTGTACTAGGTTAATGTAACATTCTCCTAATCCAAATAAACTAATGAAATACATAACCCAATTGTACTAGGTTAATGTATCATTGTCAAAATCCAGCTTTGTATCTGTAAGTCCCCAAAGTCTTCAGAAATGTTGTTTTAGCCCGGGACAGATTTTCCATGCAGCAGTTTTGGTCCTTAGGCGTGTAGACTTCCTTCCCTTCCTTTGTGAGCTTTCTTTTGCGTCAAGTAAGCCATAAAATGCTGTATTTTGCATCATTTATACCTGAAACTTTCCTAATCATGTTTGTTAGCTCATTTACAGGAAAAAGGACTAAAAGTGCATGAAATATATAATTTGTTCTCAAAACTAGGCTAAAATATGGGCAAAATATATTGATATAGGCGTGTAAATTCGCCTATCATCAACACCCCACACTTGCAGCTTTGTTCGTCCTCGAACAAAATATCATGTCCTTCTAAGCATCAACTTAGGGTTTTTACAGCAACAACACAAAACATTCTTCAAGACAAGCACAAAAATTATCAACAAAGAGTAGCTTCCCGATTATAAGTAGAAACAGTTTAATCTCTAGCGTAGACTAGTGATGGTGATCAACTCGCATGCAAACGTTAAGGTACATAGAATCATATACAACTATCCAAAGCTCATCAACCATGTGTGTCTCACAATATAGTACCCATAATTACTCACAAATATAGCATATTTTTTAAACATGGGTATCAAAATATCCTTGCTCTCGCTCTCACAAAGAATTCATATGTAGCAACTGATGACCATAGGCTTGCCCTTAGTGTAGTACTCCACTAAATGTCAAAATGTTAAGATTAGGATCAAGTAGGTCTTTTGATGGTTGTAATGTTGGCTAAGGGACGGGTAGGACTATTTTTGCCAGGAATAGTGACTAAGCTCCTAAGCGCTTTAATACATCACATTGTATCATTGACACTTTTTTCTTTCAACCTTTCTTCTTTCTTTTATTATACCACCCTTGTTCTCCTCTTTTGTTTTTCAATTTTAAGCATAACTCACTTTTCAACTTTCTTTTCCTTTTTTCTTTTCATAACATACCTCTTATGATAGCACTTTCTTTTTCATAACATATTCAAGCACCATTACAATTTATAGCATTATACTCACCCAATTTCCTCTTATGTTGTCACATGACTTTTTCACTTTAAAGCACTTAGGAATTTGGATCAAATTCTGGTCTTGAAAGAAAATGGATTAGGCTTACATACAAGTTTGTCAAAGAAATAGGCTAAAGGCTCAAAAGGGTTTAACTAGGATGATGTTCATGGGTAGGTAAAACTGAAGGTAAACATGTATAGGTTGCCAAAGAAATGCCTAAATCATCTCCTAAACTTACACTCCTTATTTTTGTTTTGCATACATACCAGGCAAGTTCTAGCATCAGCCGCATACATAGAATATACTATTATCTCACACACACAAGGCACATGGTCGACTTGATTGGAAGTAATATAGACTCTCGACCCAACAAGTGAAGGAATTGAATCACACAATTATCACATCATGAGTCACAACTAGAGTCTAAACGTCTCAATAGTCACAATTGTAGCACATACTCTTGTTATAATCTCATGTTGCCTATCAAAATAATTTCATGCGAAGCTAAAAAAAATTTAACTACTAAAAAAAACTTAAAAAAACAAAAAAACAACAAAAAAAAAACGAACTCAAATAAAAAACTAAAAAAACAAAGTAAACAAACAAACATAGGTGCAAACAGAGAAGTATAGCATGCGATACTGCCACCCCACACTTAAACGGGACACTACCCTCAGTGGAAAATAAATACGAAGAACCTGGTTAGTCGGACTCTTCCTCAATGTCGGGGGTCATACCCCTTGCGTTGGGATCATCATAAGAGTCATCATCCTCATAAGTTCCGCATAAGTATCCCACTTAATTCCAAGCGGGAGTCGAGGTATTTGCAGCGAGGAGGGTTCTCCTTGCTTTCTTGCTCTTTTGGGAAGTGGTAACCTTTTCCTTCCCTTGTCTTGGTTTCGGTTCCATTGTACCTGAGACTAGAAATAGTGTTAGTGGTAGCACAATCCCAATGGATACAATCTATACACAGGCAGTAGGGGTACCACCCCACACTTAGGTTGTTGGCACCAACTAGTGAGGTGAAAGTGATTGATTACTCAGAATTCATCGACTTATGTTTTTAGGAACTATCTTCCGACAAGAAGATCAGTGATGTATCACTACTTGCAGCCATTGCACTACGTTCATGTTAAGTATAACAACACTACTACATAGGGGTTACATCATGGTATAGTTATTTTCAACAATCACAACATCCTATGTCGGTAGGCAACTATGTCTTATCCCAATGAATGAGATAGTCTAACATGTAAGTATCCAAGTAACAAGCTTAAGCAATTTTCATAGCCATAGCAATTCTGCAAATAGTATAACAATGCATCAAAATCAAATTCAAGTCGGAAATAAGTTAAGAGCATCCTAACGTACATGTTCACTCACTTGGTTTTGTATCAACAATTCAAACACGTTCACATCACCAATACTTTTTCAAGATTTAGCAATTCATAATAGGTGTAGTAAAGTAGTACTTACAAAATTTAAATGAAGAACAAAGTAGTACTTACTTGGTTGAAGCCTTTGGATGATGTTCTTGTGAAGAAAAAGAGCAAAAGGAAACTTTTTGATAGGATTTGGAGACTATAGGTGGTGCATGAGCTAGGTTTCCAATGTGTTTTTGGTTCAAGATTAACTCTCATATTTGTAAGAAAAGGTTGGGTTGAGTTTTGACCCATTAAAATCGGATTTGGAGACCAAAAGTGACCATAGGCGGTGCCTAATGCTTTGCCTAGTTGAGCAGAATGCCATAGCATATGCCATGCATTTATTTAAGAATGCCATACACTATGCCATGCATTTATTTAAGAATGCCATACACTATGCGGCGCATAGTCTATGGCATATGAGATCCTGAGACCTAATGCTATAGCATAGGCGGCGCATAGTCAAAAGCACACTTAGGAATGGGCGGCGCATAGTGTATAGCACACTAGATTCCGAGACCTTAGGCTATAGGATAGGTTTTGCATTGTTCGTGGCCTAGTTTTACCTAGTCCTAGCCTTCCTCGATGCCTATTTAAGAATGAGTAATGCTCAATCCATACCCTTATGCATCCTTATACCTAACTTACCACCTTTACCATTCAATACATCCAAATCGTCATTTGAAACCAATCTCCTCGTTGAATACCTCTTGCACCTATATTTGCTCAAAACAATAAAAACGATTAGTACGATGGGTTGCCTCCCACCAAGCGTCTTAGTTTTGGTCATGGCACGACTCTTATTTTTGGATTTTCATTAATTAAAAACAAGACAAGTACTAGAATAAAAGAAAACGATAAACGATAAATGAAAAACGATAAACAATGGGTTGCCTCCCATGTAGCACCTTATTTATTGTCCTGGCACGACATGGTTACCTCGAGTACTCAGACTTCGTCGAGGTAAATGGTGGATCGTTTTCTAAAAGGATTTAGACGGCAATGAGGCTTACCTGTGGGCATGCGATCTTCTTCGAGATGGCTCCTACGTTTCTCCGGAGAGTCACCAATTATATCATCAATAGTCCAACCCATAGCTCTCTTATACCTCATCAGAGCAGAGATGAGAGCCTCCACGTGCTGTTCACTTAAATCATCCACCACACTTATCGGAAGTATACTTCCACTTTCCAAGAACACATACCTTAGATAATCGGGAAGCTCTTGCGATTCTAGCATTGGTGGCTCGTCAATGGGAGTCTTCGCTGTTGGTTGATTCTTGAGATCACAATCTGGTTGCTTAGGAGTATAAGGCTCTATTTCTGTTAGAGCACTCATAAGTTCTTCATAACCTTCATTATCTTCATGCTCAACTTTCAGTGGCACAGCAGACAATGGCTCAACAGTAGGCTGTTTCTCTATAGATAATTCTTCGTATCCTCATGATGAACATATAACTCATTCATATCGCTGGGCTGCTTCATTGTTTTGCATATATCAAACCGTACCACTTCGTCATTAATTCGAAACAAAAGCTCATTATCTTTCATGTCAATAAGAACACTTCCAGTTGCAAGGAAGGGACGTCCCAAGATGATGGGAACTTCAGAATCCTCCTTACAATCTATAATAACGAAGTCTGCAGGAAAGATGAATGAAGAAACCTTCACCAACACATCATTCAAGATACCCACAGGTCGTTTTATCGACCTATCAGCCATCACGAGCCTCATATTGGTTGGTGTAGGGTCTCCCAACCCCAACTTTCTGTAGATAGATAGTGGCATCAAATTGATGCTAGCTCCCAAATCGCACAATGCCTTAGCAAAATCCAACGATCCAATTGTGCAAGGAATAGTGAAAGCTCCAGGATCTGCCTTCTTTTGAACTAGCGATCTTGTAGCGATTGCACTACAATGATGAACATTATCCGCCAAGTCATAACTTGCTGCCCTCTTCTTTGTCAAGAGATCCTTCATAAATTTCGCATACCCAGGCATTTGTTCAAGTGCCTCCACCAGTGGAACATTAATGGTGAGCTGCTTTAACATATTCATGAATTTGCTGAACTTTGTGTCATCCGCCACCTTCTTCAATCTTTGGGGAAAAGGTGGTGGTGGGTATGGAAGTGCTCTCTCCACGGTTTTTTCCTCCTCTTGCTTCTGTTTTTCCGCTTTTTCAGGCTGGACGTCACTAGGTGAAACGTCCCTGACGTTGGGAGTAGTTGTTGCGGCTTCTTCTCCTTTTGTAACGTCACTAGGTGTAATGTCCATGTCCGCAAATTCGTCAACCACTTGCTTGCCTTTTGCTGAAGTTTCCAGCACCTTACCACTTCTGGTAGTGATGGCCATGCATGACCCATCATTCTTTGGGTTTTGCACAGTATCGCTTGGTAAGGTGCCAGCCTTTCTTTGATTGAATGCTGCTGAAAGTTGGCTCAATTGCTGCTCTATTTGCCTGATAGAAGTGGAATGAGAATCAACTAGTTGCTTCATGGAGGACAAATCATCAATCACCTCCTTAACTCCTGCGCTCGTTGCTTCCACTCCTTTCAATAACTTAGCCATCATGTCTTCCATACTCCCAGAATTAGATGTGGTGGTATCACGTCTACTAGGGGAAACGTACAAACCACTCTTTTTGTTATTTTTCTTCCAACTACCTTGGTCTTTGCTTCCTGATTTATCATAATAGTTTAGACCTTGGTTTCCTTGGGCATTCCCACGGAAACCCCCCTGATTGTTCAAGTAGTTGGCCTCCTCTTCAGAATCAGATTCGTCTCTTCCTTTTAGCGCTACAACTTTCACTTTTTCAGTCTTCCCTGATAATAAGTGCTTTGTCAAAAGATCCAATTGTGTTTTCATGTGCGCCATGTCTTGCTCACGTTCTTCTTCTCTTCTTCTTTGGTATGCAGACATGCCAATAGATAAAGTGGGGCTTGCTACCTCAGAATCCCTGGTATGCCAAGTTCTACTTTGCTTTGTCATGCGATCTAGCATATTGCTTGCTTGACCAAAGGTGAGGTCCATGAAAGAACCTCCAGCTGCGTTGTCCACCACTGGTTTAGTTATTGAATTCAAGGCTCTATACAAGATCTCCATGAGGTGAACATTAGTCATGTGATGGTTTGGGCATCTCTCTAGCTTTGTCTTGAACCTCTCCCATGTTTTATGAAGAGATTCAGAGGGAAGATGACGAAAGTTGCTGATTTCATCTCTCAATTGAGCCCTTTTGGATGGCGGAAAGAATCTTTCTAGGAAAGCGTCTCTCAATTGCCTCTAATTTGTAATTGAATCAGGAGTCAGCCCATTCAACCATAGTGTTGCCTCCCCAGACAGAGACAATGGAAATAGACGTAATCGAATAGCATTCTGACCAACACAAGGATTGTCAAAAGACTTGCATGTAGAAATAAAGTTGATGAGATGCATATTCGGATCGTCGCCTGCTAGTCCACCAAATAATCCCTTGAGTTGCAATAACTGAATCATGGTGCTTGTGATGTTGAACTTGGCTCCGGGCGCTAATGGTGGTGGAATTATAGCTCCAGTGGCTCCGGCACCATCAAGATCATCATCATCATCGTCGAAATCTGGCTGCAAAGGTTGGCGATCATACCTATACCGAGCTTGTCGACCTCTTCTGTTGGCAGGTGTTATAATTTCAGCATCACGCCTAGGGTTTAGTAACTCGTCATCACCTAAATCTTCATCATCAGGATTTGTTGCTCGCCCAGGATTATCAAAGTTTTGTTGTTGGACTTGAGCAGCGGCAAGAGCAGCTAATCTTGCTTGCTCGTGTTGAGCAGCCATCCTATCGATTTCAGCTTGTGCTTCCATTCTTCTAATTCGTTGTGGTTCAGGATTGATTGGTAATAACGGTTGACCAGAACTTCTAGTATGGGGCATGCACTAAAGTAAAAACCTGCAAGAAACAAAAAAAAACTAAAAGTAAAAGTACGAGAATCTTTGACCAAAGGGTCTAGTAATTATCACGAACTTAATTGACACTCGTATTCCCCGGCAACGGCGCCAATTTTGGATAACGCTCAATCTACAGCTCTCGTGGGAGTGTAAAACGGTCGTTAGCAAATATAGAACCCAACCTGGGTTGGGTGTCGATCCCACAGGGAATAGCTTGGCCAACAAGTAAGCAAAATTACTAAACTTTTGGTGCAAGTCTCGTAAGAAGGGGGGAGTCTTGTCGTGCAAGTAATGTAAACAAAATAGTAAAGCAAAGCTGAAAATAACAAAGTAAAAACAGAGTATTTCGTAGGTTGTGAAACTGTGAGAATTGAAGCGTTGGGGTTATGTCCACCTTCTGAGGTATACGTCTCTATTGGCTATGAGTGTGTAGAGTCTTGACATGTAATTACTTATAGAGAATTGTAGTCGATGGTAAATCCAAGCGTCTCTCGACCTAAACAAGGACTATTTCACTTTAACTCTCTCGAGCTTAAAGCATGTCTAACGGTACGAATTCTCCAAGAGGTTATTCCAGTTACGGCACTAGCTTTTTAATAGGAAAGGGTGTCCTACTACCTTGACATTATCTCTTTTCCAGACAAATAACCTTTCTCTCGAACAAGTTAAATGTTAGACTGGCGTTATTCTATGCGTCTGCAGCCACAAGAATTTGCATTAAGATGAAGAGAATAGTGATATAAGCAATATACGTGTCTCGAACTCACAAACTCACAGCAATAGATAGTATCTCATTCGGCTTCCATAACCCCAACAGAGAAGTTTAGTTACCCATGAGTGCGAAGGAGATCACGATTTGCATTGTTATTGTTGAGTAATGGCGTGTGGATTAGGTGATAGGCGTGTGGCGTGATTCCTTAGCAAGTAACGATTCTCTTGTTGTGGAATTTAAGAATAGAATTAATGGAAAGATTAGAAGAGTTGTAATTCAGAAGTAGAATGTGTCTCTCCACTAAGGGAGGACTTGCCTCTCCACTAAGGGAGGACTTAATTAAAAATCTCTAGCATGATAGGGTATTTATAATACTCCTATCCTACTCCTACTGTGCTAATGAAATAAATAACCAAATCCTACTAAACTAAGGAAATACTTAACCCCTTTGTACTAGGTTAATGTAACATTCTCCTAATCCAAATAAACTAATGAAATACATAACCCAATTGTACTAGGTTAATGTATCATTGTCAAAATCCAGCTTTGTATCTGTAAGTCCCCAAAGTCTTCAAAAATGTTGTTTTAGCCCGGGACAGATTTTCCATGCAGCAGTTTTGGTCTTTAGGCGTGTAGACTTCCTTCCCTTCCTTTGTGAGCTTTCTTTTGCGTCAAGTAAGCCATAAAATGCTGTATTTTGCATCATTTATACCTGAAACTTTCCTAATCATGTTCGTTAGCTCATTTACAGGAAAAAGGACTAAAAGTGCATGAAATATATAATTTGTTCTCAAAACTAGGATAAAATATGGGCAAAATATATTGATATAGGCGTGTAAATTCGCCTATCATCAACCGGTAAAGTTATAGACATCACATGCAACAAGGAAAATACAAATAGCTCACATGCACATGGCATATGCTCAACTCACATAAGATCATCATAGACTCCCAACCAAACTATAACATGAATTCAAATTTAAGACAAAAAGTACAAGAGTCATAAACATGAGCCTAGGAGTCTCAAAAGCAATAATTCACATAATCAACATACTTTTACAACTAAAACACTTGCACCATGCAATTAAAAATTGCACCAACAAGAATATCTTATACATTTTTTTTTTAATTTTGTGCCCAAAATTAGAAATTTCCCCACCCCAAACTTAAAAATCTACTTTGACCCAAAATGATCTTAAAAGTGAGATATAGAAATACTCCCTACGGCCTCTAGGCCTAGCTAGTAGTATCTTTACAAATTAAGGAGGTTTGTGGGACCCCACACTAAGTCTTTGCCATGCTCCTTAGCTGAGGTTTCAAGTTCTCAGACTTCCCATCAATCTGCAACCCCAAAAAACAAAAACTACGTGAAATAAGAACTAAAAACTTAAAAGAAAACATACCTACTTAACTTGGGTTGCCTTCAAAGTAACGCCTGATTTAGTGTCGCGGGATGACTTATCTATGACTTAGTTATTTTCTTTCCTTCTCTTTCTCACCTTGGTCTCCATTTTCTTATTCTTTTCACCCCTATTGGGTGTGAACTCTAAAAGGTACCTAATTTTTTGAATTTATCCTTTTCAGGCCCATTAATTTCTATCATGTCAGGTTGCGGTATTAGAGACTTGGGTTTCTTAATGAGGGTGTTCGAAGAAGCCCTTAATGGATTAACCACCCCACACTCATCCCTTTTAATTATATAAATCATACATAAGTCTTTATAGTAGGACAGTGTGTTAAGCGGCTTATAAACTTTAAAAACTATCTCTTCATCCTCTAACCTCATTTTGAGCATACCCTCTCTCATATCAATTAACACTCATCTTATTACTAAAAAAGGATGCCCTAAGATGATTAGTACATGTTTGTCTACCTAAAAATCTAACACAATAAAGTCATCAGGAATAATAAATTTACCAACCTTTATATGAACATTCTCTATCACTCCTTCGGGATGGGCTATAGTCCTATTTGCCAATTGCAGTAGTACAGAGCTTGGTTTAGGTTTCCCCAAACCCAATTTGTTGTAGGGGCATCAAGTTGATACTTTACCCTAAATTAATAAGTGACTGCACCACCTCGCTATTGCCAATCTAAATTGGGAGACTGAATTTCCTAGGATCCTTAAGCTTTTTCAGTAGCTTTTGGGTAACCACAAAACTACACTCTTCAGTGAGTGATACCGCTTCTACATCCTACAATATAACTTTATTATCCACCACATCCCTCAATTACTTAGCATACTTGGGCATACCCTGCAAAATATCTAAAAGAGGAAGGTTAATATGTAGTTCTATGAACATGTCAAAGAACTTCTTGAAATACGCATCCTCATTTGCCTTTATGTGCTTTTGTGGAAATGGTAGTAGTGTGACCTTTTTTACTTCTTCAACACATTTTCCTTTTGAGTAATCAAACTTCTTTGATTTTTTACTAACTTTGTCATTTACCAGTTTGGGCATCACATCAGCATTTACCTTCTTAGTTGCATTTAAAGGTTCTCCGTGTAGCTCTTTTACCACTCCTCAAAGTAATTGCCATAACTTATTTTGGATTTTCTATATCTACTAGCAAACCACCTTGAGGCCTGGTATTCAATGCCTATTGTAACTGCCCCAGCTGCAAATCTAAGCTTTTCTATGCCACTTTCTAGTTCTTTACATCAGCTGCCAATTGTGTCTGATTAGCTAGAACCTGCTTCATCATGTCTTCCAAGTTATTGGTTGACTGATTTGGTTGAACCTGTTGTTGCTGAAATTGTTGTGGCTATTGGGTGTTCCATTACTGATTAGTTGCTGAGATTGTCACTTCATGTTGTAGGTATTACCATGATTAGGCCACTGAACTTTGCCTACATACAACACAGATTCTGGATTTGATGCACATATAGCAGCTGCATGGCTACTATTTCCAAAGACTTTACACCAACCTGTAGCTTGTTGG
This sequence comes from Capsicum baccatum var. pendulum, assembly GCA_030864225.1. Classification (NCBI taxonomy): domain Eukaryota; kingdom Viridiplantae; phylum Streptophyta; class Magnoliopsida; order Solanales; family Solanaceae; genus Capsicum; species Capsicum baccatum. The sequence goes on from CM061561.1 coordinate 90,424,325, forward strand.
ATTGAATTAACTGTGGACGCATGTTGTGCTGCTCCTAATTTCAAGCTATTGAACTGAGTATTTATCAAATTTTGCAATGCCACATCCTGAGATGATAAAGTAGTGTATTGGTCCACCTTCAACAAACCTGCAACTTTCTTGGTGGCACTCCTCGAATCACCATGCCACTACGGATTTCCTTGTGCAATGCAGTTAAATAAGGTGTATAGCTCATCATAAGTCATCTTAAAAGTTTGAACACCTGCAGCTGAATCTACCAATATTTTTACGTTGTGGTCAAGAACCTCTACAAATGTATGCACAAGTACCTCGTTGGACTATTGATGGTATGGGTAGTCTTGAAGTAGACCCTTGAACTGCTTCCAAACATGATAAAGATTCTTGTCTGGCTTCTTTTGAAGCACACTATCTTACTGTGAAGTCTCATAGTCTTGCCAGACGGGAAGAACCAAATAAGGAATTTTCTAGCCATGTCATCCCATGATGTAATTGAATTTGCCGGTGCCACATTTAACCACTTTTTGGCTTTCCCAATCAGTGAAAAGGGGAACAACGTCATCCTCACAAAGTCTGAATTCACACCCATGGGAATGAATGTGTCACTAATTTCTAGAAATTTTGTAGGTGGACCTGTGGATCTCCATGTGAAAGCCCTGTGAACTATCCACTTCTAATCAGAAGCTATACCATATTCTGTTTGTGCTCAAAATTGCCTCCACCTGCTAGCTTCTAAAACGGGGAGGTCAAATTGGTCGGAAGTGGGATTACCATTTCTCTAACTATCTTGTGGGCTACTTGTTCATCATCCATGATGGAAAGATTATCTTGGGTTTTTACGATTTTAGGAATACAGGGGAGAAGGATTGTTTCTCTCCTTCGTTGATGGTAAAGATGCTCAGGTTTGGAACTTGGTTCATCCAAGTCCTAATCACTTGCCAGGTTACTACTTTGTAAACATATTTCATGCAAAAACACAGCCAAGACTAAGCATAAGAAATAAAATAAATAGTTGAAAATTACAAGTCCCCGACAATGGCACCAAAATCTTGACAGCGCTCAAGCGCATATTTAAGTGTACGTGATCTACAAAGTAGTAAAGTGGCCTTAAAAAAATCCAAGTATCGATCCCACAGGGACTTGATTCAACAATGATTCTATTCTAGTTCAGAATTTAGATTTAATTGATGAAAGGTAACCAAAAAGAGTTTAGAATATTGAAAATTGCAAGTAAAGTAAACAATGTGTAAAATAAAGTAATTGAGACAATCAATGGAGTAAAGACTATGGCTAAAACACTTTGGACAATCATATTATGTTATTGAACCTCATTCATTAATGTTCTTATCTTGGTTGTTGACTTATAGGGTTAATTGCATGATCATGGTCACCCGAACTCTAACCATTTACCTACTTTGGACATTACAACTATATCATTGAGAGGGGATGTAATAATCCAATTAATTTATTTAGGTTATCATCCTACGCTAGAATCAAGTAAGGCATCTAAGTAAATCCCTGTCCTCTATGCTAATTTTAATTCCTTATTTTATTAATGAATACTAACCCTACTTTATTGATCTCTATGTTCTATCTTCCTACCCCTTCTCCCGAGATCAAAAGGTATACAATTGATATATTTTCCGGGTGATCAATCCATCAAATAGTTAAATATAATATGAACAAGAAACCAAATATGATAAGAAAATTAAACTAATTTAATCCAAAATAATAGTACTCATGTTCTTGGCTTTAACCTCGGAAAGAGGGCATTTAGCCACAAATAGTGATAATCGTAATCACAAGGTTGTAACTAACAACTAAGAACATGAAAGAACTAAATTAAAATAATAAAAACCTAAAATATGAAGTTGTATCATCCCGTAAATCTCCAAAATATGTCGCAAAAATAATTAAAAATATGCATAATGATGTAATTATATCAAAAGGGCAAGCCATAGACATATAGGACAAGGATTCCAATAATTTAAGAGCATGGGAGTAGAGGGGACACCTCCCTGTTTATTGCACCACTCTAGATGGGGTTGAGCCTGGGTTAGAGCACTGCTCTAGAGGGGGATGTTCCCTTCTTAGAGTACTGCTATGGCTGGTGTGTCGCGGGTTAATCGGCTCCACACACTGGAAGTTGCTTCCATGATTTTGATTAAGTGTTGATCGTCCCATCTTTTGTCCCTTGTATTGTGTTGTATTTACCATGGATTTCTAGACCTTATATCATCAATATATAACCATATTCATCTCATAAATCTTCTTACATAATCACACACCATGAATTTGAGATCATAGAAACACAATATACTCAACGATGAATCAATACAAGAGCTAAGACTAGGCTAGTTCACATTAATCTTCACTTCTTGTTCTGGCTTTATACTCGAATCACTTGAACTTTATACCTTACAAACAAGTTTTTACACTCATAATTACACATTTAAACCATTTGTAACTCCCTTAACACAATTGAATCCAACGGGATCGACTAGACATGCTCCTAGCTCAAGCTAGTAACACTGGGTTCCTTGATTGAACTCTAAACGACTCATTTAGGTACAAACTTGTTCAGAATTTACTTTGAATATTGTAAACACATTCTTGAATACTTATATTCATATTTATCTCATTATCAACCCATATAGCATACGAATCTTCCTAAAAACAACGATAAAAAGAGTAGAATAGTGACATTAGAATGTATAAATACACCCAACATCAAGTCCCTGCTGGTGCTATCTTTGTTTATTCTGGATTACAAATAATGTTACATTTTGGCGCATATGACCTCTTCCAGAACCATTGATTACACCTCAAACAATAAAACTCCAGCTATTCGTTGTTTCATTACTACAGTAACAACATACTATAGCTATTGTTTGTTTCATTACTATAGTGTGAACATTACTATAGAACTCACTATTTTGTGTCATTATTAATTTTACTTTTTTGATAGTCTGAACATTGTTAACATATTTTTTTGAAGTTCATTGCAAACCAATGCATTTGAATTATTTATTATCTAATTGGTGCATGAGATTATATATATGTATATATATATATGTAATGTTATTAGTGACGTATATATTTGAACCAAAATAATTATTTTTAGTCCTACAACTATTTTTGTAAGTGTGGCTTCAGCTATCAAATTTTACATAATATTTCCACTCTTCAAAAGTGTGGCTTATTAATTAAATTGTGGCATGTACCTAAAAGATGCTTACATTTTACAAGTATTGTAATAAAGGATGTATACAAGGCTACGATTCTAAAGTGTGGTAAATAATAAAGAAAAATCCATGCTTTTAAAGTGTTGTTATAGAGGTTCTATTCAAGGCTACACTTGAAAGAATGCCCAATAACAATGTAAAGGCAACACCTAAAAGTGTAGCTTTATAAGATAAAAGTGTACCCAATGAGTAGATGTAAAGCATGGCCTTTGAACTTCAATGGCCATGCATTTTAAATGTAGCTTATATGGAAACACTTAAAAAGCATGGCCAAAATTCAAAGGTTACGCCTTTTTAGGCCACCCTCCAAAAAGTGTATCCTTTGATCAAAGGCCACACTTTTCTGCTACTTTAGGGAATTCTTTACAAGGGCGGAAGTAGGACTAAAATGTTGTAGTTTCTTATATATTTTATGTCTTATTTTGTATTCGGAGACAAACTAGTCGTTTCTTTTAGATTCTTAGTTGTATTTTCAGACTTTGAGTTGTATGTAGATGGTTCTTACAATGTGACACTAGGTTTTTGGTGATGGTTTATGGTATTATGGATTTTTGAACTTTATATATTATTGTACATGTATGGTTTGACTTCACCCTAGAAGATTCATCTTGGATTTTGTGATATAATTTCCTTTTCATATTCACTTGGGTGATTGCCTTACTTGTCAAGGCTTAGCTACGATAAGTACCATCACGACCTTAGTTTTTGGGTCGTGAAAAAATCTCCTTTTTTATTTACGTAATTCCCAAATATATCAGTAAACTCTTGATAGACTTTTAGCCTATTCCTCATGAGATCGACCCCAACCTAATTGGGTTTTATATTTAATTTTGCAACCTCTTTATACTTTTTGAGAGGTATAATTTGGGAAATATCAACTTTTGGCACTGTTGTTGGGGAATAGGATCACAAATAGGAGGTTGTTGAATTTGTTGGTTTCATTCGTTGACTTTTGATTTTCTCCTATTTCTAGGGCACACATTGGTTTATGCCTAATACTTAAAGTTAAGGTAATCCCCTATTCTATTTAATCCCAAACTTCAGAGAACTCTAACACAAAATCAAAAGATGGGGAGAGAAGGAGTTCATTATCTAGGTGCCCTAATCCAAGGGGCTTATCATGGACCAACAATATTTAATCGGCTAACACAACATGGTTTTTAAGAAATAGTAAAATAGGTTATTTCTTGCTTGATGGCTGAGGAAAATTCTAGGAAAGCAACTGCCCGATGAGCAGCTAGAGAAGAAAAGGCTAGACAGAAAGAGGAAGATCATTAAAATGTTCTTATAACATATATAATAAGTAGAAACAGAGGTCAACAAACCTAGCAAACCTTCCAATGTATGAATATCTATATGAAGACGTGGGCTATTTTGAGCCAATTGAAACAGGCGCAATCATTCTTCTTGAATTTCCCCAAGGTACCAAGTTGGATATTTCGAGTGCTATGACTCGCTTTCTAAATTTGAAGGGGATGTTTGCTGGACTACCTACTGATGATGAAAACATGCATATCATGAATTTTTTGGGGATATGCACTTCATATAATTTGCCTAGGGTAGGTCAGGACACTATACGACTGAGGTTGTACCTATTTTCTCTAATAGCAAAGGTGGATTTATGGTTAGGAGAGTTGCCTCATGGATATATCACCACTTCGAATAAGTTAAGGACACAGTTCTTGGACTAATTTTTTCTACCTTCTAGAATATTATAATTGAAGTATGAGATCTATAATTTCAGCTAATAACATTCAGAGGCATACTATGAGATATGGTTGAGGTTTAAGAAGAAGCTGTAAAATATTCCAAATAATAGAATCTCAGGTAGAAACTTGCTTGAGATTTTTTACAGAGCCTTGAATTCTAATACCAAGCCTGTAGATGATACTATTACCGGCGGAGCATTCACGATTCTTCGCTAGGAGCATGCTTTTAAGATCTTAGATTGGATCACAAAAAACAATCATGGATGGAATACTCGAGAGGTGGATAGACCAATAGGTACTTAATCTATTGGGGCCTCCAATGAGCGGAGAGCATTAGATGAGAAGGTGGCATAAGAGGTAGCACAATTAAGAATTGAGTGGCCTAGATATAAAGGATTTATAGTGATTGGCGTAGAAAATGTAAATATAATGAGTTCACGAGTTAAGGCTTCTAGACATGAAGATTTAAATTTTAAGGAAAAAGTTAAGTATTTGGATAGAGAGATGATAGGTTTTTGAGATAAGGGCCAAGGGTCTTATAAAGACAATTGGAACTAGAGGTAAGGGAATCAAGGTCGATACTACTATGGAGCTACGTATAGGGACAAAAGTAGAGAGTGTGATGGTGACTGGAGGCAAAAAAATTATTTCAAAGAAATGAGTGTCCTTTATTTTCCACCAGGGAACTAGGATGTCGAGTCTAGGAGTTTGAGAATGAAAGCGTTGCTTGCAAAGCTTGTGATGGGTTCAAATATCCAAGAGAGTTGCCTTAAGGAGATTAAGGCTGATATTATAGGTTTGAGACAAAAGGTAAAGTTGCATACAACCGCTATTAAGCAGTTTAAGGAACAATTTAGGCAGGTGTCTGCCACATTAAACAATTATTGACCAAGGGCCCTTCCTAGCAATACTATTTAGAATTCAAAGATTGACAACCATTATCTAGCTATTACGACTGAGAATGGCAACGCTATTATTTATCCATCTATGCCTGTGATTGATAATATGAGAAAGGATTTCATGTGTATTAAGGATATAATAGAAAAAAAGGTGATAACTAATGAGGCCTCTCTGCAGCTTGTAGAAAAGGAGTTGAACATAAAATAAATGGTAAGGAGGTTACACCACTAGTGAAGCCCATTCTATGACCTCCTCTATCTTTTCACAAATATTAAAGCATAAAGATGTTAATAATGGAAGCCTAGAAGCTTATTTTAATATTGAAGGAGTTGATAGTGAATATCCCTTTTATTGAAGCCCTAGAGCAGATTCCTAACTATACAAAATTTATGAAGATTTGGTAAAAAATAAGAGAACTATCAGTTATGAGGATGTTGGTGGTTTACATCATTATAGTTTAATTACATCTTAACTTCTTATGTAAAAGAAGGGTGACATAGGTGCCTTAACAATTCCTGGCACACTTGGGTCATCTAACTTTGCTAGGGCTTTGTGTGACCTAGGTGCAATCATTAACTTGATTTAGTCAATAGTGCTTCAATAGTTGGGCTTGAGAACTTCTAAACCAATAACTATTCAGTTATTGATGGCAGATTGTACGGTCAAGAAGCTTGTGGGAATATCATTTGATATCTTGGTCAAGGTAGACAACTTAATCTATCCTGGTGACTTTGTTATCCTAGATTGTGAGGTTGATTTTGAAATACCCATAATTTTAAGGAGACCATTTTTAGCCATCAGTAGAGATTTGGTGGATATGGGAAAGGGTGAGCTAAAGTTCTGGATGAATAATAAGGAATTCACGTTCAATGTTCATAAAACTTTGAAGAAGCCAAAAAATCATGAGGATGGTTTCGGTAATAAACAATTTTGATGACCCTGGAAGCCAACCGTATGGCTACCTTGATGAAGTTTGAGTAATTAAGGGCCTTTCATTATTACACATCTTTATATCAAGCTCTCTTGGGAGGAAATCCAAGGTGTCTTGGTATGTCTACATTTATTTTAATTTTTATTATTGTTATTGACATCATACCTATGCACCTAGGGTACCCTAGGTATGCTCCTAACTTTTTTTCCTTAATGAATTAGAGACAATGCCTATTTATTTGATGGGGGTTAAGGCTACTTATGGGTCTATATGTCCCCTAGCGGTTTTTGTTGCCGTGTCTATTTTCCCTAGAGTGTTCCACATAGTACATATTTAGGATATTATATTATTCATTATATATGCTATATTTGTTATTCTTAGATAGGAGAAAAATAAGAAACCTTGGTGCAGTAAAATTTTCTCTTTTTTTTTAATGATAAATATAAAGATATGCCTCCTATTTTTTATGAACTGTGTGTTGTGATGATATGCGATTGTGATCATTATTGGATCTTGGTATGGCATTAGTATTAGGGACATAATAACTGTATCTTAGCATTGCATTAACTGGATAGGTGGTAGTTAATGATGTAACCTTATGCTATATGTGTGGGAGGTGTTTACCTAGTTTGCTTTGTGTGTGTAATCTGGAACTTTCCTGGTTATTCATGCCTATGTTATAGGTTGGTTGGGGAGGAATCATAGGCCATTCTTGAATAAGTCCACTTTTAGCCTAAACGATTGATCAAATGAAAATAAGTATTCCTTTTGAGCCTAAAGTGACCTATTTTTTGTATTAACCCATTCACCTTCCCATTTTAATTACAATGAACTTATTTTGGCCCTGATCCCTCCTTGGACATTGTGTCCCTCCACTCAGAAAACTGCCTAAGCTGAGGGTGACTATCATAGGGATGCGTAGTTGGATATGGGTATGTCGAAGGAGTTAAGAAAAGAAACAAAGGTAGGGTTGGGTTTCATAAAAAAAAAGAGAAAACAAAAATAGAGAAAAGAAATAAAAGAAATAAGGTATGAAGAAAACCACAACCAATTAGAAAATAAATAAAGGAGAAAAATTGAGAATAAAAGGAGCATGGTTGAATAGCGAAGCCAAAAATATAAATGTAGTGTCAAGGAGGGCCAATTTATTTTTCCACATATGTACCATACCCACCCCCAAACCTATATTACAAACCAAGAAAAGTCCTATAGTGATCCCAGTCAAATTGTCCAAAAACTAAGGCATTGTAAATAAGGGTAAGCCAATGGTATTTCATGCAAATTGTTTGAAATTCTTTAGGAGTACGAGAGATTTAATGTAGTACATTCATTGATATTCATTATGATACTATGACGATATGCGACTTTATTATTATGACGGTACATGGGTTGCATTGTTAGCTACTTATTTGTTCGGGTAATGTCATTTGCATACATGCTTGGTGTTTATTGCTAATCTGATTCCATCACTTGATCCCTTTTGTGCCATGATATTATGCTACATGTATGCACACAGTAGCTTTTAAAGTTGTGCCTAGGAGGTGTAATGACCCTCCAGGTTATTTTTTGATTTTCCACTTATTTTTGCCATTTAGAGCTTTCCCGTAGCTACCCCATGTCATTTATGAATTGTTAGAGCTGACAGTTTGGTTACCAGACAGTTTGCTTAGTATTTAGAGGAAATTCCCTATTTTGAAGTCCTTTCTAGTAAGGAATGGCTATGTAACTAAAAGTTAAGTGTAATAACATTATATACCAATTTTGATAGTTCTATCAGCTCTGTGGGGGACCCTTGGTTTGGGTCTCATTGGTTTGGGTCCCAAGGCTTCCAGACTTATTTCGGGCTATTGGCTGGAAATTAGTAATAATAACATAGGTGTGGGGCCCATATTTCATCAAAATAACCCCAAATGGAAATTTTGACTATGCCAGGGAGTCCAGAATATTAAATTTGATCGGGTAGTATAGTTTGATTGCATTCACAAAATTCCATATGAATCCCTAGGGGTCGGTAGAAACTTGGAAATTTCTAAGTTTCAGTTGATGTATCACTCAGCTAGTGCATTCCCTAAAGGTTGCCTAGCTGGGTCGCTAAAGCAAAAGCCAAATGCTAAAGTGGATACCGATTAAGCAGCTACTTGTTTTCTTTAGCAGAAGGGGCCGACGCAGAAGGTATCTCTTTAGAAATACAAGGCTGCTTTAGCGGTAATCTCTTAAGAAGCTAGGTGGCTGATTAAACAAAACCTGGGGGGCCATTAAATTATCTTTTTCCCTGATTTTCTCCCCTTTATTTACAAGTCTCAAGTGCTATAATCCGTAGAAAGTATGGGAAATTAGGAGAGTGTTCATTGGGAGTTTGTGATATGGTTGATAGCTTAGAATAATCATTTCATTGTTGTAAACCTTGTAACTTTTCAATTAATTCATAGTTTATTTCCCTAATTTTGAACCAAATCGCTAGATTATTATTGGGTTGATTCTAGTGTCATTTATGCTCGAAATTTACCCATTCTGAAGAATTAATAATCCTTGAGCATAGAGGGACGTGTTGACAATTTTAAAACTTCTATTCCATGAGCGGACCCACATAGGATTTAGACTTGATTTGTTTGGTCCCGAAGCATAAAAATGCAATATGGGTACAATTGTTCTCTTATTAATACATAAATTACCATTTTGATAGCATGCATCATGTGAAATCTGCTCAAAAAGGGAAATTATTGATTTAGCAAAATTTATCGGGCTTCCTTTAGCGTCCAAGTAGGCTACACGTAGCTTCCTATTAGATTGACATTAACTAGTATGAATATGATATTATGCTAGTTTTGGGATAGGAATTGGGTCTTGGAGGTACATTTAGTATGGTTTGAATCATTTTTTTCAATTAAAGGACCGTATTAGACATAATTAACTTAACTACTCATTCTTTAGGTAGAATTGTTATCTTAGGACTAAAGGCTATGTAATATCTAGTAGTGAAATTAGATACATTAGCCTAGTCGAGGTAGAATTTGTCTTACAATGGATTTTTGCGTTAGAAGTTGGCCCCTCCGGCCCACCTAGGCCAAGATTTCTATTAGTTTATTGTAAGATCAATAGGCCTTGCACGTTACGTTGATTGCATTCTTAATCTAGAATAGAGTTAGATATGCGATACCTTATTCTAGATTGATACTTGGGAAATGATTAATTCTGATTTGAGTCTGGTGATTTATGATCTTAAGACCAATTTGATTCTGACATTATTGATAATATGAGTTTTAATTAAAGTTAGTCTAATAATGATATGAGTTATGGTTCAAGTCCGGCATTGAGAGGTTATTCAAGATAGTTATGGGACTGATTTGAGTTTGATGTTTTAAGATATGGAAGGATCCATAGTTATAACCTAAGGATATGGTTAATTAGTGTAATTCCTATTACTATTTCCCCTTGATTGCATATTTTAGGCTTATGGGGCCCCACATTAGGTTATTGCTTTTATTCATGCCTTCTTGATTATAGGGGCTAGTTATGTAGAGATAGTTGTGCTCTTCTTCTTGATTATTATTATTATTATTATGGTTGTTTACTTTCAGAATTTGGAGAATTATTCTAGGTTTTCCCTTTCCCTAGATTTAGCTTATTTATCTCTCATGTTATATTTATATCATGGTTTAGCTCAGCGGCCAATGATGCCTACTGAGTACCCATGGCTTTGGTACTTATACTACACTTTTGTACCTTTGTGGTGCAGATTTGAGTACTATCTACCACCATTTACGTTGTGCTTGTGCTAGTTAGGGTTCGGAGACAGGGTGAGCTCTTGGAGCTGTAGTTGATCTTTTCTTCTTCTTCATCTTTTTCTTCTATTTTTGATAGTCTTTCTATTTTTGAGACTTTTGTATATTGACTTTGATAGTACTTATATTCTTTTGGATTAGAGGCTCTTGTACCAACACTATTAAGTCATGGGATGATATTGTTTCCCTCAATTTCTCTTCAGTTATATTATTATGCTATGATATACTACTTGTAATCCCTTTACTTGCATATTTACGACATTTATACCACTTTCTACCAATTAACCCATTACTTACAATTCTAGGATAGGATTTGGCTTACTTACTAGTAGGTGTAAAAAAGGTCCCATCATGACTCAGAATGTGGGTCGTGATAGGAAGGAGTTGAAAGTTTGAACTAAACTGAGTAAATTGGCTCTCATAGGTACTTAGTTTTCTCTTAGTGAAGCATTGTGGTAGTTTATTAGGTTTTAGTTGCTCGAGTACATGCATATGTTCTAATTTGAGATTGTTGATGTGCATGGTTTCATGAAACTTTTGATGCTTAAAATAAAGAAATTATGTAGGAACATAGGTATTTTGGTTAGATATGATGTGTTTTTTTAGGTTGATTGTGCAGGGACATAAGTTTGAGAGGAAAAACTGGCAAAGAAGGATGAAAACTAAGCTGAGTGGTGACCCTTGAGTTGACCCACATGTTTTGAAGTTTAAAAGTAAAGTCTGATTCCCATGAAGCAATTCACAATCCATGACTCTAACTAATGACTCATGAGTTGGAGTAATGAAGATTTAGGATAGGTTTTGATTTCCAGAGTCAACTCATAACTTATGGGTCTGATTCATGACCCAAAACATGAGTTGTAGGTTCTGCTAACCTACTTCCCCTACAAAATTTAGGATAGGATTTATTTTTGATATTGGAACAAAGTACAAACTCAAAAACTAAACTACAATATGAAAAGAAAGATAATAGGATAGATAGACAAGCAAGAAATAGCTATACAAAATGAATGAATAAATAGCAAACTAAGGGTATATTAAATACCTAACCCTCTATTCAATGTCATACAAAACACCAATCTCCTGTGTAGACCTTAAGGGAATCAAATTCCCAAGCAACCCACATTTGTAAAAAAAGGTACCAACAGAAGCTAATCGAAGCTTACCTCGCACTCTCATAAGAGTATACATTAATAATCATCAAAATCTACCTACTAAAATGAAAAAGGTCCTATTTATAGTCTCATTTAAATTATTACATCTTATGGGCCTAAAAGTGACCCATTTGGATGGACAGAATAATATCCCATTAAACATCCTCTTGTCCATTTCTAGTGCGTATGAGGTGCACATAGGATGAATCCTAAGGTCATAGTAGGATATTTTGACCTGCTCTAGCAGATCTAAAGCAACTTAGGTGCGCCTCCAAAGTGGATGGGGCACATGTACTCTTCCAGGGGCCTTCTATCCAGTCTTGCCTTCCTTTGGATTCTTTAATTCCCCTTGAACCTCCTTGATTATATTCACCATCCAATTGACACCTTTTGACAACACCAAGGAGTGCTCAAGTTTTTGTTGACCCATAAGCATCCTCTCTAATAGTATGGAGGCAATTTGGACTGTATCATCATCTCATTCTTGAAGAGAATTTGACCTTGAATCTGTAACCTTTAAACACAAGAGAAGAACACACAAACTATATTTCCCCAAAGTACGAGGGTTAGTACAAGTGTTAAAATCAAAATATCCATGACAAGGAGACACCCATTACACATATAACCAAACATCCTTCAAGCCAATGAAAGAGAAGTCAACATTTAATGTGCAAAGGAGTTGGCTATGATAAGCATCTGGAAATTCTCCGAAGTTAGAGAAAATCCTTGAGCTTTCTCTCTTTCCTTCTAAACTTGCACCATGTGGACTTTCCCTCTCGTGCATCATCTTAGAAGTTGACAAAAGACTATTGTCAAATATAGTGAAAAATAAGGTCTTGGATTTGTCATTTGTAATACCCCAGGAAATTTTTCATTGAAATTTTGTTCGTAAACGTGTTGGGTTCTATCTTCTAGAATGAATTATAAATTTTTTGTGTGTAATGTCTTAGATTATGACCCACCATTGCGTAGAGTATCAAATAATCTTTCCAACGATATGCGGATCATCCAAAACAGACGCCCGAGCGATGAGTTATGAACATTCCGATCGAACCATGAATAGTAGTAAACAGTAAAACGTGCAGGAAAAAGTACTGAGGCCTGGCGTAATTTTGCTCCAACTTTAAATGATCGTAAATACTTGTACATAATAATATGGGTGATATACTGTGTATCAACAGAAAGCTCTGCGAGTCCTCTTTCCAATGAAATTGGTTTCATCCAATTTGTCTATCGGAGCAAAAAGTTATAGTCGATCTACTTCCGCCTATCAAAAGCAAATTTTTTGGTCAACTTCTAACGATAATAACTCCTCGTACACAATGATCTGGGTGAGATACTTGATACTAACAGAAATATATGAGAGTCCTCTTTCTAATGAAATTGGTTTCATCCAATTTGTATATCGGAGTAAAACGTTATAGTTGATCTACTTCAGACTATCAAAACAGTCCACCAAAGGACAGATTAGAGAATTACTTGATTTTTTAGGGGCGTTTTGGCATTCCCCCACCCAAAATCCGTCAAAACCCTATATTAAAGCCTATTAGAAGCATTATATATTATATTTCATCAAATTCCCTCAAAAAGAAAATCCTAAGCTCCTACATCCAACTTCAAGAACCTCCAAAGTTCACCATTAATTCTACAAATTTATTCAAGATTTCAAGTTCCTAGTTCAAGAACTCCAAGAACCATCATTCAAAGGCACGATTAGCATCTCAAAAATGAGTATCGATCTAAAGTTCATCATTCAAGGTATGTGGAGTTTTTCAACAAGAACTCTCTTTCGTTCTTGTGCCCAAAAGTAATTTTATTTACAAAGACATGATTTTTATGAATTTGAAGCATGAACCCATATCTTATGATGATTATTATAAAATATTGATGTTTATGATTTTGAAAGATTAATTTACACGTGTGGAGATACGAAGCATGAATCTTGAATAATATTTATCATGATTTTGATATTTGGGTTGTGAATCCCCATTGGAAATTGTGTTTTTTTGAGAAAGTGTGTGTTACAAGCACGTTGATGTTAAATATTTGAGATATTTTGAATTATTTGACCTTTTTGTCTTAATGGAGTTGTTTTGAACTCGAGTGTGAAAGAAATCCACAATGTGGTTAATTTTGATAGATGGGAAGCATGATGGCTCTCGATGTATATTTATATATTACTGAAATTATTTTGTTGTGGATTGTCTTTGAAATAATCTGAGCTAAGTTCGACAGAAATCTTTACCACCTAGTGGGAGGTATAAAGCAACCTTACTTCCCTAGAACTATGTGCCCCCATAGGAGTGAGCCTAAGGTTGATTTATATAGTGATCACTAGTTTGTGTGGATTTGATATTGATAGTCCTACTCTGATGGCAAGGATAGGACGACTCTCTCCAATGTGGGTTGTATGTTGGACTCCATGTATCTCACATGGTTTATGTCGGTTATAGGATCTCCCAGTGTGTGTGTTTCCTTATGTCTATAGTGAATGGTGAAGTGATTTGAAAGTGGAATTGTGAAAGTTATTATTTCGAAAGATTTAAATGATATTTATATTATGAGAATTGATATTCTTGATGAACTGAAATTGATTGACAAATTATATGATGACTCACATGTGTTATTATACTTTTTTCATCCTCTCATGATTATGATGATTTTCTTCGGGCTATGTGAGTCTTTCATACATCCTACACATTTCTTATAAATATTTATGATGATGATGTTTATAAAACTGCATACACCCCTATATACTCGATTCCTTTCCATGGTACTGACCTACATCTTCGGATGTGGACTGCATTTTCTCAAAATATAGGTTTAGGTGCTCAGTTCCAGGTTTGACAGTGATTCTTCGGGCATGCTGTTCTATATCCTCTATCGTGGTGAGTCCTAATGTTCCAAGGACGTGATGTCTGATGTTGGTTTCATAGAATTATTTACATTTGATAAAAGATTATGAGTCAGTTGGGGCATGTCTCAATGGCTCGTTGATTTTATTGATTTTCTTAGAGTCTTGTTAGACTAGTATAGATGTTGGGAGTTGACTAATAAGTGGTATTTTGTTATCTTTCTGAAATTCTTTTTTTCTTGGATGATGATTACTCTATTGATATTTGAGAGTTATTTATGGAAACCCCATTGATTCGTGTTAAACTGAATGAAAATGGCTCAAAGGGTTAGCTTGGGGCTACTCATAGCCTCAAGCGCCGTGTGATACTCTGGGACCCGTTTTTGGGGCGTTACAAACTTGGTATCAGAGCCTGAGGTTTTAAGGTGTCCTAGGGAGTCTGACAAGGTGCGTTAAGTAGAGTCTTGATCATTGGTGTGTAGCGCACCACATCTATGAGCAAGATGCTATAAGACGTTTTAGGAAAAAGTGTGATTCTTTTTTTTAGAAGTTTATCGTTCTTAAAGTGTCTCTCTCTGCTATTGATTCGTGCTCTCCTCTTTCAGAAATATGCCTCCACATCGAGCGATAAGAAATAATGATTGTCAGCAACCTCAACCCGCTGACCCATTGAATGAAAATATATCTCATGCTAAATTTTGAGCAGCCTTTCAAGCGCTGGCCCAAGCTGTTACTGCAAATATTTAGGCCAACCCGGTCTTGGCTCCACAGCAGCAGCGAGGTGATTCAGCTGTTGCCAGGATCCGTGACTTCATACGGATGAATCCACCAGAATTCTATGGGTCCAAGTCTGATGAGGATCCACAGTTGTTTTTAGAGGAGGTGCGGGAGATTACTCTGGTGATGCATGTATCTGAGGAACATAGTGTGGAGTTAGCTGCGTATAGGTTAAAAGACCCTGCTTATGACTGGGTTATTGCTTGGAGAAAAGGTAGAGATGAGGGAGCTTTCCCTACAACTTGGCAAGAGTTCCAGGATGCATTCCTGGATAAGTTTTTCCCTTTGGAGATGAGAGAGGCGAATGAGGAAGAGTTTATGAACCTACGATAGAGTTCTATGACTGGTAGGGAGTGTGACATCCTGGAAGCCTCTTTCCAAACTCGTTATGGCCATTTTGAGTTTCTTGTTATGTATTTCGGGTTAACTATTGCCCTAGCAGCTTTCATGGAGCTCATGAATTGAGTGTTTAGACCATATCTGGATATGTTTCTCATAGTGTTCATCAATGATATACTGGTGTACTCTCGTAGAGAGGATGAACATTCTAATCATCTTCGAACTGTCTTGCAAACCCTTAGAGATCATAAGTTGTTTGCCAAGTTTAGTAAGTGTGAGTTTTGGCTAAGGTCAATTGCTTTTCTGCTTCATATCATTTCTTTCGAGGGTATTAAAGTTGATCCCAAAAAGACCGAAGCTGTTAGAAATTGGCCTAGACCTATTTCTCCGATTGATATGCAAAGTTTCTTGGGTTTAGCTAGCTATTACCGCCATTTTGTTGAGAGTTCTCCTCTATGGTATCTCCTATGACTCGGTTGATCCAAAAAAAGTAAAGTTCTTGTGGTCCGAATCTTGTGAGAATAGTTTTCAAGAGTTGAAGACTCGACTCACTTCAGCCCCTGTTTTGACTTTGCCTAATAGTGTTGATGGTTTTGTGGGGTACTGTGATGCTTCAAGAGTTGGGTTGGGTTGCGTATTGATACAGAAGGGTAAGGTGATAGCTTATGCTTCTAGATAGTTGAAACCCCATGAGAAAAATTACCCCACCAATGACCTTAAGTTGGCTGCTATTGTGTTTGCTTTGAAAATCTAGAGACACTATTTGTATAGTGTCCATGTTGATGTTTTCACTGATCATAAGAGTCTGCAGTATGTGTTTACCCAGAGAGAATTGAATCTTAGGCAGAGACGATGGTTAGAATTGTTAAAGGACTATGATATGAGTGTGTTGTACCATCCGAGCATGTTGTGGCGGATGCCCTAAGTAGAGTGTCCATGGGTACTATTTCGCATGTGGTAGAAGGTAAAAAAGAGTTGGCTCGTGATGTACATCGTTTGGCTAGATTGGGGGTTAGGTTGTTTAACTCTACTAAAGGTAGTGTAGGAGTTCAGAGTAGTTCCGAATCCTCCTTAGTTTTGAAAGTGAAGGAAAAACAATACATAGATGCTAGTTTGGTCAGACTTAAGGAGTCAGTCAAGGACCAAAAAGTAGAGGTTTTCTCCCAATGGAGAGATGGTGTGTTGAGATTGTAGGGTATATTGTGTGTCCCAAATGTTGATGATCTGAGACAGAGGATTATGGCTGAAGCGCATGGGGCGCGATATTCTATTCATCCTGGTGCCACCAAAATATACTGAGACTTGTGGGAAATCTATTGGTGGAGTGGCATGAAGAAAGATATAGCAGCATTTGTAGCTAAGTGTGCAACATGCCAACAGGTTAAGGTTGAACACCAAAGACCTCATGGTATGATGCAAGAGTTTAGTATTCCCACCTGGAAGTGGGAAGAGATAAATATGGACTTCGTAATTGGTTTACCTCCTTCCCGACGCCATCATGATTCCATTTGGGTTGTGGTTGATAGGTTGACTAAGTCTGCTCATTTTTTTCCTGTTCATACTTCATATACTGCTGAGGATTATACTAGATTTTATATTCGAGAGCTAGTCAGACCGCATGGAGTGCCCTTGTCTATCATTTCGGATAGGGGTACTCAGTTCACTTCGCAATTTTGGAAAGCTTTTCAGAAGGGTCTTGGTACCCAAGTGCTTTTGAGTTTAGCTTTTCATCAACAGACCGATGGTCAGGATGAGTGGACCATCCAGACTTTAGAGGATATGTTGAGAGCTTGTGCACTTGACTTTAAGGGAAGTTGGGATGATCACTTACCGTTGATAGAGTTTGCTTACAATAACAATTTCCACTCTAGTATTGACATGGCTCCATTTGAAGCCTTATATGGGAGGAAGTGTAGATCACCCATAGGTTGGTTCGAGGTGGGTGAAGCGGCTGTGAGTGGTCCTGATTCGGTATTTGAGGCTATGGAAAAACTTAAGTTGATTAGGCAAAGGTTAAAAATTGTACAGAGTCGTCAGAAGTCATATGCGGATGTTAGAAGGAGAGACCTTGAGTTCGAAGTTGGTGACCTAGTGTATCTAAAAATTTCACCCATGGGGGGGGGGGAGGGGTGAAGAGATTCGGAAAGAAGGGAAAGCTTAGTCCTCATTATGTTGGTCCTTACAAAATTCTTAGCCGTGTTGGTAAGGTAGTTTATGAGGTCGAGTTTCCTTCCGAGTTGTCCTCTGTTCATCCAATATTCCATGTCTCCATGCTTAGAAAGCATATTAGCAAAGTTGTGGTAGTGGATTCCTCTGTGAGCGCTGACATTCAAGAAAATCTTTCTTTTGATGAGATTCCTGTTGAGATTCTTGATTTCAGTGTCCGAAGACTAAGGAACAAAGAAGTTCCCTTGGTCAAGGTGTTTTGGCGAAACCAATCTGCTGAGGGTACAACTTGGGAAGCTGAGGCGGATATCCGATCCAAGTACGCACACCTATTTTCTGCGAACTCCGATCAAGCCTAAGGTACCGTTCTTTCCTAAATCATGCACTTTTGATAAAAGTTGTCGCAGTTCAGCTGTCATTTATTATGTGTTTAGCTGTAGTTTCTTGAATTTGTGCATTCTATGTTACATTTGGAGTGAGAAACGATGTGATGATGAGTCTAACAAATGGTTTCAGCTGTATTCTCTATTCCCTATCTAATCTTGGCATGTCTAGTGTCATTCGAGGATGAATGTTTCCAAGGGGAGGATGATGTAATACCCCGGGAAATTTTTCATTGAAATTTTGTGTGTAAACGTGTTGGGTTCTATCTTCTAGAATGAATTATAAATTTTCCGTGTGGAATGTCTTAGATTATGACCCACCATTTCATAGAGTATCAAATAAGATTTCCAATGATGTATGGATCATCCAAAACGGGCACCCGAGCGACGAGTTATGAACATTCCGATCGAACCGTGAATAGTAGTGAACAGTAAAATGTACAGGAAAAAGTACTGAGGCCTGGCGTATTTTTACTCCAAATTTACACGATCATAACTCCTTGTACATAATGATCTGGGTGATCTACTATATATCAACGGAAATCTCTGCGAGTCCTCTTTCCAATGAAATTAGTTTCATCCAATTTGTCTATCGGAAAAAAAAGTTATGGTCGATCTACTTCAGCCTATCAAAAGTGAATTTTTTGGTCAATTTCAAATGATCATAACTCCTCATACACAATGATCTGGGTGAGATACTTTATATCAATGGAAATATATGAGAGTCCTCTTTCTAATAAAATTAGTTTCATCTAATTTAGATATTGGAGTAAAACGTTATGGTTGATCTACTTCAGACTATCAAAACAGTCCACCAAAGGACAGATTAGAGAATTACTTGATTTATTAGAGGCGGTTTGGTCATTCCCCCTCCCCCAAACTCTGTCCAAACCCTATATTAAAGCCTATTAGAAACATTATATATTATATTTCATCAAATTTCCTCAAAAAGAAAACCCTAAGCTCCTACATCCAACTTCAAGAACCTCCAAAGTTCACCATTAATTCTGCAAATTTAATCAAGATTCCGAGTTCCTAGTTCAAGAACTCCAAGAACCACCATTAAAAGGCATGATTAACATCTCAAAAATGAGTATCGATCTAAAGTTCATCATTCAAGGTATGTGGGGGTTTTCAACAAGAACTCTCTTTTGTTTTTATGCCCAAAAGTAATTTTCTTTACAAAGGCAGATTTTTATTTAATTTTTACGATTTTGAAGCATGAACCCATATCTTATGATGATTATTGTGAAATCTTGATGTTTATAATTTTGAAATATGAATTTACATATGTGGAGATATAAAGCATGAATATTGAATGATATTTGTCATGATTTTGATATTTGGGTCATGAATCCCGTTGGAAATTGTATTTTTTTGAGAAAGTGTATGTTATAAGTACGTTGATGTTGAATATTTGAGATATTTTGAATGATTTAACATTTCAGTTTTAATGGAGTTGTATTGAACTCAAGTGTGAAAGAAATCTACAACGTGGTTGATTTTGATAGATAGGAAGCATAATGGCTCTTGATGTATATTTATATATTACTGAAATTGTTTTTTTTATGGATTGTCTTTGAAATTATCTGAGCTAACTCTGGGAGAAATCTTTAGCACCGAGTGGGAGGTATAAAGCGACCTTACTTCCCTAGAACTACGTGCCCCTATAGGAGTGAGCCTGAGGCTGATTTGTATAGTGATCACTAGTTTGTGTGGATTTGATATCGATAGTCCTACTCCGATGGAAAGGATAGGACGGCTCTCCCCAACGTGGGTTGTATGTTGGACTCTATGTAGCTCACATGGTTTATGTCGGTTATAGGATCTCCCAGTGTGTGTGTGTTTCCTTGTGTCTATGGTGAACGGTGAAGTAATTTGAAAGTGGAATTGTGAAAGTTATTCATTCAAAAGATTTAAGTGATATTTACATTATGAGAATTGATATTCTTGATGAACTGAAAGTGATTGACAAATTATATGATGACTCACATGTGTTATTATACATATTTCATCCTCTCATGATTATGATGATTTTCTTCGGGCTATGTGAGTCTTTCATACATCCTGCATATTTCTTATAAATATTTATGATGATGGTGTTTATAAAACTGCATACACCCCCATATACTCGGTTCCTTTCTATGGTACTGACCCACATCTTCGGATGTGGGCTGTATTTTCTCGGAATGTAGGTTCAGGTGCTCAATTCCAGGTTCGACAGTGATTCTTCGAGCACGCTGTTCTACATCCTCTATCGTGGTGAGTCCTCATGTTATGAGGACGTGATGTATGATGTTGGATTCACGGAATCGTTTACATTTGATAACTGATTATGAGTCAGTTGGGGCATGTCTCAATGGTTCGCTGGTTTTATTGATTTTCTTAGAGGTTTGTCAGACTAGTATAGATGTTGGGAGTTGACTAATAAGTCGTATTTTATTATCTTTCTGAAATTCTTTTATTCTTGGATGATGATTACTCTATTGATATTTGAGGTTTATTTATGAAAACCTCGTTGATTCGTGTTGAACAGAATGAAAATGGCTCAAAGGGTTATCTTGGGGCTAGTCGTAACCTGAAGCACCGTGTCACGCTCCGTGATCTATTTTTGGGGCTTTACATCATTGAACTCTCCTTCATGGTCCCAAAGTTCATCATCTTCACCATTTATCTCCCTTCTCATCGACAAATTAAAATTCACGACCTCTCCTTTTTGAGACCAAACATATTCATGGGGAAATTTCATCATCAATCCACAAGGTACATTAAAGTCCCATTCAACTTTCGATAATTCCCCTTCACTTTCATGGGATCATCCTCTTGAGGGTTTTTCTCTCCACTATATTCTGGGATTACCTTATCCCAAAAAAAGTAAGCATAACCTTCCAAAAATACTATTTTTATTTTATTGGGGCATTCACTTTCTTTATGTCCCCAACCTTAGCATTTAAAGTGAACAATACCTCTAGGATTGGTGTTAACAGATGAATTACCTTTATTCTTTAGTAGATGCCTCGGGATTTCCTTTTGAATGGGCTTCTTGTCAAAGGACTTATTGAAATCCTTTTTCTTGTTCCATCCGGAGGAAGTAGAATGATTGTAACCTTTATTTAAGGACTTCATGAAATTATTGTTCCTTTCAACCATAATGTCCACTTCAACAAGGTCTTTTATTCGATCAAACTTGTGGACAACTACTTAAGAAGAAATATCATAATATAACCCACCTTTGAATTGAGACATACAATGATTTGGGGGTTCAAAAATCTCAAGATAAAGTATCAAATTTGAAACTGCACATAATAATCTTCCGCACCTCTACCCCCTTGTCTCAAATTGTAGAGCTTTGATAGTTGCTTTTGCTTGAAACTTTTCATAATATAACTCTCTCTCATATGTTTACTTAGTTCATCCCAATTTGGGAGGTCAGGATTACCATTTCTTTCTCTTTGCACTCTCTTAGTCTCCCACCAAGCAGAAGTATACCCTTCAAATTGAGCAATTGCATGAGCAACTTTCTTGTGTCTGATTAACTCATTGAGTTGGAAGATCCTATTACATTGTACTTCCCAATCAAGGTAGATTGATGGATCACTATTTTATTTGATGATAAAAATAGCGATCTTGATTGAGGTACGAACCATTTCTCGACCTATATTTCCTCGTTAATCATATTGATAATCTTTTTAGAATTGGAGATGGTTTCCCAAGTTTTATCTTACACATGAAAAGGTATCAAATATTTCTCCTAATCTTATATATCCTCCCCTTGATCTCCTCTTCTATTTTGTACAAATTCCATAAAGATAGCTACTTCATCTAACTCTTCATCTCCTCTATAAGGTTCCTTACCTCCCACATCCTTAATTTGGATTAGTTGATTGTTTTTTACTGGGATTTGAGATGGTGATCTTTGGTTTAGCGGGGCTATATGTTGTCCTTAGGGTATTGGGTTGTGTGGTTATTTTATTTATGGATATTCTTGGTTGACTTGATTGAATAGGAGTTGTAGTGGACGAACGAGATTTTAGTTATTTGGGTAATTAAGTAGTGGCTTAGATGATGGGTTCATGTTCCTCAGTGGATTAAGCATTTGATTAAGTGTTTTTGGAGTTATAATAGTGGAGGTGTTGTGATCATTACCACTAGAGAAGGAATGATAGTTTTGAGGAGTTAAGTGGGTAGAATCAAGATGAAGTTACAAAGTATCCATTCTTCTTGGGAAAAAACCTTTCATCCCTTCCATTTTCGAGTCATAGAGTCCATCCTTTTATCCATCAATTCTATTCTTTAATTTATGGATTAACTCAAGGATCCAATTGTGGATAAGATTGAGTTTGAAGAAATGTTATTCATAGCTTGTGGGATGTAATCATCTGGAGCCATTGTACCTATCAAAATAAATACTAAACAAAAACAAAAACAACAAATAATTGAGATAAAGAAATCAACCTCATAAGCTCTCGAAGTTCACACCTTCGGTTTGACACTCAATTGGCATCGCAAGTGTTGATAAATCATTTACACTCAAATGAGAATGCTTGGTATCAATTGTTGCTAGAGGTCGGAGTGGATATTGTTTTAAAGACTTAAATAAAGAAAATTGCGTATGGACTTGAATCAAGAACTAACAACAAATTGAAAAAAAGAAAAACTTGAAAGAAATAGAATGGTGATAGAAATAGGACTCAATAACTAATCAATCCACTTAGAAGATGAATTACTTAGTTTTTGAGTAGTTTAAGAATCAAAAACTGAGTTTAGAAATCAAGAAATGGAAACTAAGGAATCAAACTTTGAGCAAAATGGAATAATAAAGCTTGAAATGTGTTTGGAGGCTTGATATGCATTGAAATGGGCTTGATTCGGGTTGAGAACCTGATCTAGTTGATGGGGCTCATACCCAATGTACTTTTGATGCATATAGGTCTTAATATAGTGGTTTGAGGTGCGGCCATAGGTCTGGAGTAGACCATACGCACCTACATTGCAGTTCCATGCCAAGTTAGCCGCCCCATGCTTGGTGAATGGGCGATTTGCCCTCTAATAATCCCCCTTTTGTATTCTTTTCTTGGAATATCCTTGGAATATTTATATATGCTTTAGTACAAATTCTTTTTCACCCTCTTTATTCCTTCTTTTTTGATCAATAAAACAATTTTGCTGAAAAATTCATCTTGAAGATAACAATTTCTTCAAAAACACTAGGAACTTCAATCTTTCTAACTTTTTCTCCTTAGCTTGGAATGATTTGAAATTTTGAACCTAATCATTTTTAAACATTTTCAACTCATTAGACACATCATTTTCTCAAATTCTTTACCAATTTTTCCACATTTTTGACCCACTTCACTTTTCTTCATGTTTAAGCTCTCAATAATGGAAGAATGCTTAATATGACTCCGATTTTGGTCAAATTTGATATCTTGATTCTTACAGTGCTAAAGAACACAAATCTAACACTAGAAACCCAAGAAAACACGAAAATCAAAAACACAAAATTTGACTTATGACCAAAAATGTGAACAATAACTTTTTTTGTGTTTTTCAATTTTCTAATGATAACAAACTCAAGATTGACTCCATAGGAATGAAATCAGGCTTGACTCTGATAAGAAATGATACCGGAATAAACTAAGAAATAAAAAACTAAACTACAATATGAAAATTAATATAAAAGGATAGATAGATAAGAAATAAATAGAGAGACACAATGAATGAATGAATGAGTGAATGGCAAACTAAGGGTATATTAAACCCCTAACCCTCTATTCAATGTCATGCTAAATACGAATCTCCTACGCAGACCTCAAGGGAATCTAATTCTACACAATCCACATTTCTAAACAAAAGTATCAACATAAGATAATCCAAGCTTGCCTCAAACTCTCACAAGAGTATACCTTCATAATCATCAAAATCTACCTACTAAAATAAAATAAGGTCCTATTTAGTCTTTGATAAATTATTGCATGTTATGGGTACAAAAGTGACCCATTTGGAAGGACAAAGAATATTATACCATTAAGCATCCGCTTGAGAATTGCTAAAGCATATGGGGAACATACCAAGGACATAGTAGGTTGTTTTCACCTGCTCTAGCAGATCTAGAGCATATTAGGTGCACCTCTAAAGAGGATGGGGGCATGTCCTTTTCCGAGGACCTTTAAGCCCCGTCTTTCCTTCCCTTCACTTCTTGAATGTCCCTTGACACTAGATGATCATAATCATATCCAATTGTCCCCTTTTGATGGCACCAAAGAGCCATCAAGTGTCTCTTGACCCATAAGAATCCTCTCTAACGATCTGAAGGCCATTTGGATTGCATCAATTTTGCATTTACAAATACGCCCATAGGGTGTTATGCTTGTGTTATGCACTCTATATACCTTTTTACATTGTTTTAAGTTATGAGATACATTATTGATCTTGGAATCGTTGATATTGGCTTTTAGGGTTTCTAATCAATTTGAGATTTTAGTTTTTTAGTTTATTCTTGTAAGTTCAAAATTGTGCTTTCATCTATGAAATCTTTATGTGTGCGTATGATCATGAGTAACTAAACCACATAACTAGGGTTGTGGGAACTATGATGAATTAACTAATAAAGTTAAGTGCAAATTCATTCTAGACCAGAATTCTTACATGTATTGGTACTTCCTTTAGTTTGATTACTTTCTTGATGGTGGACAATGTTAGGAACTCACCTGTATTATAAACTTTCTCGAGAGCAGGTATAGATTGACAAAATAAAATAACAATATTTATTTGAAATTTTCAATCTTCATCTAATTAACAAAAGTCATAACTGGGATATTTAATCACAGATCGCCAAACAAGGGTTAGTAATGTGAAGCTCTGAGTTCGAGAGAAGATGAGTGAAATTTTCCCAAACCAAGGTAGAGGGACAATTAGGTGATACATAACATGTTAGATTTTTCATGCAAGTCATTGGGTTAGTATGATAAGCACGAACAACTGTGGAGTTATGAAGTCATGGGGAACATAATCCTAGTACCTATCTCATATTAATCATAATCCAGTTAACCAATAATTATCACTATTACTCTTACTGATACAAAACCCCCCTTTTACATATGTAATTCTCAATTACATCTACAAATTCTTAACTAACTTTTGGCCTATTTGTCAGATCGACCCTAACCTAGTTGGGTTCTATGTTTGATTCAACAACAATTTTACACTTTTTGAGAGGTGTAATTTGGGTGACATCAACTCCCTTTTCCTTTATCTTGATCTCATACAATTGACTTATTACCTTATTTGGTTATTCCTTGCAGTTATTGGAGAATAATAATACAAGATCAGAGATTTATAGTTTATTTGGAAAACACATGTCCTCATAGTAGTTTGCAAATTGAATCATAATTTTATTTTTTAACAAGATATCAAAAATATAATTAATAAAAGTTGATGGTTTTGATAGTTTATTAGTTAAGATTCTTTTAAGATTTTGATCCATCTTGTAACGCTGGAATAAATTTGTGGTGATTGCTATTAGTCTCTTCTTACAGTCTCTTGCAAAAATTTGAGGTAAAGCTATGTATAATAGACGCTTGTAGTCCAGCCTTTCCCCGAATCCTATGCATAATGGAAACTTTAGTTCTCCGGCCTTCCCTTTTTTGATATTAGTTTCTTCCTTATATCATGTTTCTTTTGTCTAACCGTTGTCTACATCTTCTCCAATCAAATTCATATGAGTGTGCTATTTACTTTCAAAATTTTAGAAGTGTACTCACTCTTCACATAATGTATTGGATAAAAGTCATGTTAATACTTCTGAAAGATTTTTCATTAATTTAAAGTAAATGTAGTTAACTAACGGGATCTTAACATTTGTGATGACGTCCAATAGAACTAAAGGAGTTGTATATAATTTCATAAAATATCTTCAGCAGTTTGAGAACAAATGAATGGTTGATTTTTTCTTTCAATTCCATAGTAAAAAGGGTCCCTATGTGTTCTTCAAAATTCCTTGAAGGACCGAAGTGGAACCAGATCCTTATTCTACACATCAAAGAAAAGGCAATTTACTAAACATGTATTTTCCACATTAGAATTTATAGTTGTGATTTATCATTCTAGATCTCAATCAATATGTTTTTTTTGTTGAGAAAACAACTCAAAGGACTTTGTAATTTTACTCTACTCAATTGGTGGATACAAAGTTTCATCTCATGTGTGATTCGCAAGTTATTATTCCTGATTCAACATCTTATTTCCTTGCTTCTTCATATTTTTGTTGAACTTCACTTCTTTTCAGCATTTTTAAGTCCAAGAAAAATCTGAAGTTTGTAGCTTATGAATTGAAATATGATATAAACAGTGTCTGAATGTTGATTCGACTTTGTCTTTGGAGTTATTGTAATTCTTAATACCATGTAAGTATTTCTGCATTGAAATACATTAAGTTGCCAAAAATGAGTTATTTGATCTTTTATAATAATCAGTATAAGTCAATTTATTCTATTTTTGAGCAATTTGTTCTTTATTTAATGAGTTAACTAGAGACATGAAACAAATAGATTTATATAAACAATGAAGTTGATGAAATTCTAAGTGAGCTAGATAGAGAGTGGATCATTGGATGCAATTCATTTCTTCCTAAATACTTTGTGTCATGACCCAAACTATAGCTTGGCCTTAATGGTTATCTCAAGTCCATCGAGGATCGGAGACAACCCCCGTACCCTAGCCAATTGAAAAACCATACAACTAGCAACAGATGAATTTGGAACAAATAAAAATATAGAGTTGAGTTTCGAACATATAAAAAGATAGATAAATCAACTAACTCAGAAAGGAGTTTAAGAATTTCTACAACCATCCCAATCAATAGTAATCCACAAAGACTCTAGTAACCAAGAACAACCTAAGTTGGGACATGCTCCCGACCATAGCCAAAAATGAGTCCAACAGGAATAGTCCAAAACATGAAGGAATTCATTAAATGGGGGTCTTCAAGAGAATGAAACCTCACCACTTCAAAGCTGGCTCACAAGCTATTTAGAAATCATCTATCAATGTATAGGGAATGCAGAAGTGTCTCGGTTCTTTGCATTGCATGGGGATATATCAGTTGGAGATGGATAGCAGGGTGAGCTCCAACATGGAACTCAGGATAGGGATAAACTAATGACAATTAAAAATCTAGTCCAAACTAAATGTACATGTTCACATACATACATACATAACCTAGACAATGTAACTCTAACTGACCTAAGGGCACCACGGGCTATATGGGTTCAGCTCCCTCTACTAAAAGGGTCCAAACGTATGTTAGACGTATATAATAGAAAAATCCAAGGAAGGAACAAAGCCAACGAGGCTCCAACAATTCAAATATATATATATATATATAATATGTGAGCTATGCACACGGTCACCATGACCCCTGTGCCGGAAAGCATGGTTTCCAATATCGGTCCCCCCAGGATCTCCATTTTCCACGGTGAGCTACACATCCCCCTTTAAGACAAATTAAAACACTTACATATTCTCATTAATTTAACCAAGGATCATCCATTAAGGAACATACCATTGGTATCATAATACCAATTACGCTTGCAAGCTCATAATTATGCCATACCAATTCCATTGACACGGGGCAATTTCACAACCCCTTTTTTTTAATAAAATCAAGTTTTAAGTAAAAAACATGGCCAATAAGGCCTTGAATCCCTTTTTATCCATTTAACCATTTATGCAATGCAATAATTTAGGGAAGTAAGCCAAATCATGTGATCTTAACAATTTTCAAATCCTATTATATAAGTGGGTTGAGCGAACACAATTTCCCAAACCAAATTCCAAACCGAAATCATCAAATTGGGGGAATACCTCGACCTCCATTCAATTCACCATACCCATGAACCCCAAAAAATTTTAAAATACCTAAATAAAACACAAACACTTTCATTAAACCATGGGAATTCAAATCAAGTAGCAATCCTTCCAAAACCCTCAACCCCAAATCAAATTCCATAATCAAATCCATTTGAAAAAACAATTAAACACAAGCTTTAAGTAAAACAATTTTAAAAGGGGAGATACATGTCTGAAAGTATTAGAAATTATGGAGGGTAATCAACATCTAAGTCCTAGATGATCAACCTGGAGAAACCCTAGCCTTGTTCTTGCTTTAAGGAATTTGTGAGAAGATATATGTAAATTTTGATTTTTACTGGATTGATAATATGACCATAAAGTGTTTTAAAGTCATTGGTCACAATTGGGGAAAAAGGATACTAACCGAAGTATCCCTAATTAAAACATAGGAAAAACTATCACTAGTGACTACGAGTTACGTTACGACTCATGACGTCTAGTGACAAGTCATCACCACGACTTGTAGTCTTGGAAGAGACATGGGGCCTTCTCCCTATTTACCCTACGAGTCATACCCTAAGACTCATAAATAGACTTTATGACTCATAGGATCCTAGTCATAACCACAATAATGAGATTGGACACTTACACTGCTTAGACTATGGAAAGCATCATATTACTCGTGACATCCCAGTCATAGTCACAATAGAAACATAGGAAACCATTACTGGTCACCCTATGACTTGAGGCCTTCAACCCATAAGGAGACCTCATGACTCATTAGATGAGTCATAGCCTGAGCAGTGAGCTCCAAACTCAAGAAATTTTTAGGAGCCGAAATCTGGGGTGTTACATTACCCCTCCCCCCCAAAGATCATTCATCCCTGGATGAGGAGTCAAGGCATCCATTAGCACAATTGTAAAATAGATATACAACCAAAATACCTTTAACAAAGTCTGAAAATAAAGAGAGTAGGAAAACCCATATCTTAAGCATGAATACATAACTCAGAGAACAAGAACGTATACTTGGACTTCATGTTCTCTTTGGCTTCCCAAGTAGCTTCTTCTACCTTATGATTCCTCTATAGAACCTTTATCAAAGCCATATCCTTTGTCTTCAAATAATGGACTTATCTATCCAAAATATCCACTGGGACTTCCTCATTAGATAAGAAATTCAAAATACCAACATCCCTAATAGGCACCACCAAAGAAGCATCACCCATACACTTTCTCAAAATTGAAACATGGAAAACCAGTTGAACGGAACCCAAACTCGAAGGCAAATCTAACTTATAATTAAGCTTCCCAACTCTCCTAAGAATTAAGTACTGACCAACATAATGAGGGATGAGCTTTCCTTTCTTTCCAAACCTTATCACTCCCTTTATAGGAGATACCTTTAAGAACACCCAATCTCCAACCTCAAACTCCAACTCTTTTTGCCTCATATCCGCGTAGGACTTTTGGTAACTCTGAGCAGTACTAAGCCTATCCCCAATCACCTTCACCTTCTCTATGGCTTGGTGAACCAAGTTTGGGCCAAATAATCTAGTCTCACCAACCTTAAACCACTCGATAGAAGATCTACACCTCTTACCAAAAAGAGCCTTAAAGGGAGCCATCCCAAAACTAGAGTGATAACCATTATTATACGCAAATTTAAAGAGAGGCAAATGATCCACCCAACTACCTCTAAAATCTATCGCACAGGCCATTAACATATCTTTCAAAGTTTAAATAGTCCTTTCCGTTTATCCATCCATTTAAGGGTGGAATGTGGTGCTAAGGTTCACTCGTGTGCCCAAGACTGGCTGAAATAAATGCCAAAATTGAAGAAGAAAACTGCATAGCTTGATTTAAAATAATGGAAATAGGAGCACTATGTAATTTGACGACCTCCTAAATGAACAACTTCATATAATCCTCTCTAGTGTAAGTAGTCCTTATAGGTAAGAATTGAGCAGACTGAGTAATCCTATCCACAATAACCCAAATTGAATCATGCTGATCATAAGACCGAAAAAGACTAGTAATAAAGTTCATATTGATAACCTCCCACTTTCACATAGCTAACTCAACCTCTTGAGGCATGCCACCATGCATCAAGTGGTCAATCTTTACTTGCTGATACACCATACACCTAGAAGTTAGCCACATCTCTCTACATATTGTTCCATTAATAAATCTTCTTTAAATCACGATACATCTTTGTCAAGCCTAGATTAACTATATACCTTGACTCATTAGCCTAATTCAAAATCCTTTCCTGTGACCCATCCACATCAGGAGCACACAATCTACCTTAGTACCTCAAGATACCATCTACACCAATCTCAAATTCCATGACCTGTTGTTGAGCCACCTCATCCTTAATTTGCATCAAGATAGGATCTAAAACCTTCTTCTCCTTCACATCTACACCAAGGTATGACTTCACCACCTCTTGTACAATCACACCACCAACCTTAAAATCTAAAAGACAAACTCTAATATTAGCCAACAAATGAATATCATACACCAATCAACGCTTCTTCTCATTTACATAAGATAAGTTACCCATGAACAACCTGCTAACAGCATCAACAACCACATTAGCTTTACCTAGATGATAATGAAGACTCATGTCATAGTCTTTGAGTAACTGAAGCCACCTTCTCTGCATGAGATTCAACTCTTTCTGGGTGAACAAATACTGTAAGATTTTATGATTTGAATAGATATCAACATGAACCTTATACAAGTAATGACACTAAATCTTCAAAGCAAACCCAAAAGCAGCCAATTCTAAATCATGAGTTGGATAATACCTTTCATGAACTTTCAGCTGCCTAGAAACATATTCCATAAACTTTTGATGCTACATTAAGACACATCCTAGCCCCATACACGATGCATCATAGTAAACAACAAACCCTATAGTACCTCGGGTAAGGCCAAAATTAGATCAAAACTCAACTTATCCTTTAGCTTCTCAAAGCTACCCTCGCAAGCATTAAACCATAGAAACTTTACCTTTTTCTGAGTCAATTTAGTCAATAGAGTGGATATAGATGAAAAACTTTCCACAAAGATCCTATAATACCTGGCTAAACCCAAGAAGCTCCGAATATCAGTTAGAGTCTTGGGTTTAGGAAACTTTTTGACTGCCTCAACTTTCTATGGATATACCATGATCCCCTCACTGGACACAACATGAACCAAAAAGGTCATAATATTAAACAAAAACCACACTTCAAAAACTTGGCATAGAATCACAAATCCTTAGGAGTCTGCAAAACTACTAGAAGGTGATTGGTGTGGTCCTCCTCACTCTTACAACATACCAGGTTGTCATCAATAAACACGATCACGAGCAAATCTAAGAACTATTTGAATATCTGGTTCATCAAGTCCATTAATGAAACTGGAGCATCAGTCAACATGAAAGACATCACCAGAAACTCATAATGATATCGAGTTCAAAAGGCAATCTTAGGTATATCTGCCTCCTTAATATTCAACTGATGATATGACAAACAAAGATCAATCTTAGAAAAATATTTAGCGCCCTAAAATATATCAAAGAGATTATCTATACTACGAAGAGGTTACTTATTCTTCACCATCACCTTATTCGATTATTGATAATCTATATATGTTCGAAGAGAACCATCCTTCTTAGACATAAAAAACATGGGAGCACCCCATGGGGACATACTAGGAGGGATAAAACCCTTATTAAGAAAATCCTTTAACTTCTCCTTACGTTTTTTTAGCTCGACTAGAGCCATTCTATAAGTAGGAATAGAGATAGGATGGGTATTTCGTAGAAGATTGATCCCAAAGTCTATTTCCTTATTGGGAGGAATACTAGGAAGATCTTAGAGAAACACTTTAGGAAATTTGTTAACAATAGGGACAGGTTATAGAGAGGGAACCCCAAAACTAGATTCTTTAACCCAAACTAGATGGTATAGACACCCATCGAAAATCAACTTCTAGGCTCTAAGATGCCAAATGAACCTTCTCTTAGGAACTAAGGAACTTCCCTCCCATTCCATTGACGGTTTATTTAAGAATTTAAAACTCACCTTATGAGTCTGACAATCTAGAGAAGCATAGAACAAATAAAGCCAATCCATCCGCAAGATCATATCAAAATCTACTATATCCAATTCAATCAGATCCACCAATGTCTCCCTTTTACCAGCAGATACTACACAACCCCTATAGAACCTTTTATCCACAACAAAATCACCCATCAAGGTAGGCATACAAAAGGGATAAAAGACCTAAAATAAACATCCAAATAAGGGGTCACATAAAGAAAGGGTAGACCCCAGATCAAGTAAATAGTACACATCAAGATAGAAAAGTTGTAACATATAAGTGACAACATCAGGAGATGCCTTAGATTCCTGATGGATGGCAAGAGCATAAAAATGATTCTAACCAGTATCAGTATTAGAAGTAGTACCCTTTTGGCGTAGGATTTAAAGAAGTAGAAATTGGAACCTTATTAGCCCTTGTGTCTACTCTACCTACGAGATAGTTCTTCTGCATATGCCAAATTTGACCGCAACTTAAACACCAATTCCTTCCCTCATCAAAATAACCATGGTGCATTCATCCATAGAATCTGCAAGAAGGGCGTGATGGATTTTACTAAGCTCTACTAGCCTGGGTTTAGACACTCTGGGCCTTCACCTAACTGTCAGCCTAAGAGTGCCAATTTCCATATGGCTTAGGATATAGAGAGCTAGCCTACCTTAGAATAGGAACTAGAATTTCCCTAAGCCTTCTTTTTGCCCCACTGCCTACCATCTCTACCACTAATTTGTTGATCTCTTCCATGTTCTGAATACCTAAACTTCTTACTCTACCTCTCTTCCATTTCTTTCTATTTGTTTTTTACATCTTCAACCTGTTACATACACACCATCAACCTAGAGATATCCATATCATCATTCATTTTTGCCGCCTTACACTTTAGTACCGAGTCCTGAGATAACTTTAAAGAAAACTTCCTCAATCATGCCCTAATACTGCACATGATCTTTGGGGCATAACGAGACAAATGGTGGAACTTCAAAACATACTTCTTTACAATTATCTTTCCCTTCTTTAAGTTCACAAAGTCCTTAGCTTTAGCTTTTTTCAAATCCTGAGGAAAGAAATAATTAAGGAAAGTATTGAAAAATTCCTCCCACATAGCCTTCTCAGCATCATCACACCTCGATTGCTCCCACTCCTCATACCATTGGTATACCACATCCTTTAACTTATATACATCAAAATCCATACCCTCTAAATCTGTAGCATTTATAAACCTAAATATATTCTCCATTTTATAAACAAACCCTTAAATATCCTCCTCAACCTTTGAGCCTATGAAGGTTAGGGGATTTAACCTTATAAGCTAACCAACTCTAGCGACCTCGGAAGATGGAGCAACAAAACCAGCACGATCAGGATGACGAGCCTGAAAAGTCTTCAACTGAGTCAATTATGAATAGATCAACAAAATTTGACATAAGAAATGTATCTTTTGGGGGTGGTGAGGTATAAACATCATTAAACTGAGAATACTGATGAGGACTCCAGGGACTGGTGGAACTCTATATGGGCAGTAGGAGTAGGGGACCTAGACTGAGTTTGTACTCTATAAGTAGAATAAATTCCCTCCACATTATCCTTAGGTAGGATAAAGGAGTTTCTGTAAGCATCAGATCTTCAGGGAGGAATGATCTAAAATACAAACAAATAAAATTAGAGAAGATTTCAAGACCTTAGACTCTATAGACTGAAAAATAGATCACAAGAAAAGGAAAGCATTCCTAAATGCCTTATAGCCTCTATTGTATAAGTGTCTTGTGCTACACACCCATAAAAGACATTTTACTTGACACAACTTTATGGACACGCAATGACCATGAACCTACGCTCTGATACCAACTTTGTTATGACCTAAAATAGGGCTTAGCTGTGACGGGTATCTCAAGTCCATAAAGGACCAAAGAACACCCCCTATGCCCTAGCCAAATGAAACACCATACAGATAGTAGTAGATAAATTTCGAACATATAAAAAGATAAAACTAAGTTCCAAACATATAATAAGATAGATAAATCAACTAACTTAAAAAGGAGTTTATGAATTTCAACAAGCATCCCAATCCATTATAATCGACAAAGCCTCTTATTACCAAGAACAACCTAAGATGGGACATTCCCCCGACCATAGCCAAAAATAAGTCCAAAAGGAATAGTTCAAAACATGAATGAAATAAGACCATAAAATATGGGTCTTTAAGAGAATGAAAGCTTACCACTTAAAAGATGACTCACGAGCTATCCATAATAACCTATCACTACAGAGGGAAAATAAAAGTATCTCTATTCTGTGCATTGCATATACATCAAAAGATGGTTAGTGGTGTGAGCTCTAGCATGTAACTCGAGATTGGAATAAAATAATACCAATTCAAAATCCAGTCCAAACTCATTATACATGTTCACATCCATCAATATATATATATATATAAGATACTGGGATACAGAATGATATTTAGCATGAGATTTAAACTATTAACCTAGATTGTATATCTTTAATGGTCCTTAGGGAACCCACGGTCTATATGGGTTTAGCTTTACCTGATGAAAGTGTCCCAGTATATGTTATCCGCATAAACAAGGGAAATCCAAGGAAGGCCTAAGCTATCGAGGCTCCAACCATTCGAAAATATATATATATATATATATATATATATATATATATATATATAATATGTGAAATATACACATGGTCACCAAGACACCCATGATGTAAATATGGTTTTAAGTATTTTTCCACTTGTGAAATACCCAAAGTGTTGATCCCAAATAATTCTTTGAGCCTTAATCTCACTACCCAGATAACTACACTTCTTACGAGTTATAAGTCCTTCATACGAGACGTATAGACTTAAATCATAGGCCAACTAGTGTATGTGTTAAACTTTCTTCCCTGAAAATGACTAAACTCTATTAGATATAGTGGTACTATAAAAGTCTTAGTGTAAATCATAAGGTGACCATTTAGTTACCCAAATCATTCTTTCTTGGATACGACTTACACCCTACGAGGTGTAGGGCTACTTGGCGAGTCGTATGAGGTTGTAGGGTCAGAAGTATATGTGTTCCCTAGAAATTTTCTTGACTATGACTCATGGTGATGTGTTGTTATGTCACTTGACGAGTCACATAGTGACCTGTAGTCACTGCTGATAATGTTTTCAGTTTTTACTTAAGGCCACTTTGGACTTTTCCCCGTTCTCCGCCTATGATCCACGACCATAAAGCACCTTTGGGGAATATTTTCACCCTTTTAAAAATCACAGCACATTTTTCTCTCTAAAATTCTCTCAAGAAAAAACACTGAGGTTTCTCAAGGTTAGAAATAAGAGCTCCCAAGGGTTGATTTCTCTCCAAAAATTGTGTCATCTCAGGCTTGTTAATCTTCCCCAATTCTCAATTTATGAAAAAAATATGTTTACATGGTTTAATTATATGGATTTAAATGCGGGTTTTGTTATGTTTGAGGGATTTGACATTATTGATCCTTAAATTATTTTTCCATGGTTTATTATGTATTTTTAAAGGATTTGAACTTATGGGTGCATAGGAAGGTTGAATAAACTAAGGGGCTATAGTTTCCCCAAGTTGGAGTTTTGAAATTGGAATTGGTTTTGAATAATTGAGTTCCCTCAACCCACTTGTGTAAATAGATTTAACTTGTGAAATTTTCACTTGGTTTGACTTACCCACCTATGTCATTGCATTGCATAAAATTTTAAATAATAAACATGATTTTGAAAGACTTGTTTTTTATGATTTGATTTTATAAACAAAGGGGGTTGACGAATTCCCCTAAGATAATGTGAATGTTATGGCATAGAGATAAGCTTGAAAGTGTAAAGGTGTGATGATACCCATGGTGTGACTTAATGGTTAATTCTTTAGTCAATGAATAAGAATATATTAAAAGTGTTTTAATTAGGATTTAATGGGGGTTGATAGCTATGTCATGAAAGTGGAGATCCCGATAGACCTATACTAAAAACTACAGTTGCTGACAAGGGGGTCTAAATGATCAAGATGTTTGAGTCCCCTTATTATATGATTGGGAGGTCCGAGTTCCCTATTTTATTAAAGGAGTTATTTAGCCACTCTTGGTATATTATAGGAGGTTTAAGTCCCCAAAAATACATATGTTCACATGATTATTATCTGGTTCATGTGGCCACACACCCTAGGACCCTTTTAGCTAGGTTAAAGTTAGACCCATATAGCCCGTGGGTCCTTTGTTATGATGGTTATGCTACACAGTCTAGGTTAATGATATTAAAGTGTATGATAAGCCTTATTCCCTATCCCGACATACTATTTATTATATATATATAATAATGTTCATATGGATTTGAATTAGTTTTGACTTGGCACT
Organism: Capsicum baccatum var. pendulum; assembly: GCA_030864225.1. NCBI lineage: Eukaryota > Viridiplantae > Streptophyta > Magnoliopsida > Solanales > Solanaceae > Capsicum > Capsicum baccatum. The sequence goes on from CM061561.1 coordinate 90,460,880, forward strand.
ATTTCCCCCTGTTTATGAGTAACATGCTAGTACTAAACCCACTAACCATCTACAAATGCTATATCCCCATGCGATTCAAGTGTCAAAGATACTTATACTTTTCTTACATAGTGTTAGGTGGATCGACTCAGTTCATCGGTCGTTGGTTGTTAAGTGGTGAGCTTTCATTCGCCAAAAAACTTGGTCATTTCATTAGTTTTCTTTCATAGACTAGAATTGAAGAGTTCATATTAACATTTTCATTATCTTATCATTTTCATTGTTAATATCGGGGGCAAGCCCCGACTTAGATTGGTTTTTGGTATTGTTTAGAGGCTTTGTGGATCTTACTATGGTTTGGGTTGTTATGTTTGAAACTATTAATTGTCTTGAGTTTGATATCTTCTATCTTTTTATATGTTTGGATTTCAGCTATTGTTAGCTGTTATGTTTTTTTTTCTATGCAATGGGGGTAGTCTCTGGTCCTCAGTAGACTTGAGATTTTCGTCATGGCCAGACCTTGGTTTGAGTCATGAAAAAGTTGGTATCGGAGCCTAGGATTAGTGTCCACAAAGACATCTCAAGTAAAGTCTCCTTTATGGGTGCAGTGCACCATACTTATAAAGGATAAGATATGAGACATTTAGGAGTATTTCTATTTCTTGTAGTTCTATTTTGGGCAATAGAGTGTTAGATCCTAAAATCTCCTCTAATTCCCCATGTGTTTACTTTTTAAATCACTTTTTAAATCATGTCTCCTAGAAGATCTTATGTTCATGGAAACTTTTCTGTCCAGTCTAAGTACAATGTCAATGGAGCTCGTTCAACTTATGGAGTTTAGACCTAATCTAGAGCTCCAACTCCTGAATATACTGTTGCATGTAGAGTTCCATTGATTTCCTCTATCCCTCCTCAAACACCTCAAGCTGATGTGTCTAATGTTGAGTTTTACCCACCGATCCATTTACTTACCCAATTGGTGGCCTCTTAGATTGAGCGTGTTGCTTTTATTGTTCTATTTTTTTATGTCACCAAAGTTGGCCAATTTATGAGGTTGAGTCCTCTAACTTTTATTGGTTCGAGGGTTGAAGATTCTAAAAATTTCATTGGTGAGATTTAAAAGATTTTTTGTGTGATGCATGCTACTGATGTGGAGGGTGTGGAGTTTCCTGCTATCAGTTTAAAGATATGACATATCAGTGATATAAGGAGCGAGATCAGTCTAGGGGTGATGTGCTGAGTTTGATCTGTGGAATAGCTTCTTTAGTTATTTTAGTGATATCTTTTTTCCTCAGAAGTTAAGGAAGGCTAAGGCTAAGGAATTTGTGATTTTAAAACATGGAAGGATAATAGTAACATAGTATGCCTTAAACTTTCATCGACTGTTTTATTATGCTCCTGAGTTTGTATCTAGCATGAGGGCTAGAATGAGGAAGTTTGCTTTCAGATTTTCCCGTGATTTAATTTTCGAGAGCAAGGTTTCCTTGTTGAACAACAATATGGACATCTATAGCTTTGTAGTTTATAAGAAACAAGTAGAAGAGAAAAGAAAGAATCAAGTAAAGATGTGTGAAAGATAGAATAAGAAGTTTTGATATTTAAACTATGGTGGAGGTGAGGAGTAGAGTGGTACATATGGTGGGAAATGGTCTAAGAAGAAGTGGGGTAATTCTTGTTCCTATTCTATGGACAGTTCCCCATACCTTAAGCCATTTGGTGATCATCCCTTTCAGAATAATAGTGGGTGTAAGGCACAAGGTCCACAATCTCAAGGCCAATGGGGCCCAGTCAGCTCCATCTTATCCCCCTTTTCATTTTTATGGTCAGGTGCATCATGGGTTTATTACAAGGCGAGAAATTAGTGTTTTATTTGTGGTCAGATTGGTCACATACAATAGGATAGTTCTTCTAGGGTTGCTTCTGAATCAAATAAGGTTCCTGTTGATACTTCTTCAACCCCTGCACCAAAGGGTCCCACTTTAGGTTTTGGCACTGGTTAGAATTGCATTTATGTTCTTACCACCCGCCAGGAATTTGAGGCATCTCCTGATGTTGTTATCAATATATTGCAACTCTTTTCTCGTGATGTGTATTATCTTCTAGATCCCGGGTCTACTCTATCTTATGTGACCCCTTATGTGGCTATTCATTTGGTTTTGGTCCTGCATATTCCTGATACCATTTCTGTGTCCAACCTAGTAGGTCACTCTATTATGGCTAAAAGAGTTATAGGGGTTGTATGGTATCTATCTATGGTAGAAAGACATTAGTGGATCTGATAGAGTTGGACATGTTAAATTTTAATATGATTTTAGGGATGGATTGGTTGCATTCATACTTGTGTCTCTTGATGGTCAGACCCGAAGGGTCAGTTTCTAGTTTCCAAATGAGCCGATGATTGAGTGGAAAGGTAGATCCCTAGTTCCTAAGGGAAAGTTCATTTCTTATATTAGAGCCCAAAATTGGTTTCTAATAGGTGTCTCTACAATTTAGTGCATATTAAGGTTTTAAGATCCAAAGGTCTTTAATTTCATTTTGTCCATGTGGTCTGTGAGTTTCTTGAGGTGTTTCTTGATGATCTTCTTGGTGTTCCTCCCGATAGGGAAATTGATTTTAGGATTCATCTTCTTTCAAACACTCATCCTATCTCCCTCCCTCCTTACAAAATAGCTCTGTTCAAGTTGAAGGAACTTAAGGAGTAGTTGAAAGATCTTCTAGATATGTGTTTTATTTGCCCTAGTGTTTCTCCCTGGGGTGCTTTGGTTATCATCATGCATAAGAAGAATAGGTCCCTTCAGATGTGTACAGATTAATGCTAGTTGAATAAGGTTATTGTAAAGAATAAGTACCCTCTTTCTAGGATTAATAATTGATTTGACTATCTTTAGGAAGTGAAGTACTTCTCCAATATCGATCTTTGATCGAGTTACCACCAGTTGAAGATTAGGGAGGTGGATATCCCTATGATTGTTTTTTGTACTCGGTACAGATATTTTGTATTTTTAGGGATGTCCTTTGGTTTGACTAACTCCTTGGTGGCATTCGTGGATCTTATGAACCAGATATTCCCTTAGTTTCTAGACTTATTTTTCATTGTGGTTTTAATGATATTCTAGTATTTTTAAAGAGTGAGGTGGATCATGATGATCACTTTCATATAGTGTTGCAAACCCTTAAGAAACAATGACTTTATGCTAAATTCTCTAAGTACAGGTTCTGACTGAATGTGGTAACTTATCTGGGTCATGTTGTCTTGAGTGAAGAGATCATGGTGGATCTATAAAAAGTTGCAGTGTTACGAAGTAGACTAGACCCACAGCTCCAACCAATATTCAGAGTTTCTTGGGTTTAGTAGGTTATTATAGAAGGTTTATGGTAAGTTTCTCTTCTGTTGTTGCTCCATTGACTAAGCTGACTTAAAACAAAGTGAAGTTTATATGGTTGGATGCTTGTAAGGGTAGTTATGAGAGGCTAAAAGATAAGTTAACTTTCTCTTCGATTTTGACCCTGCCCGAGGGAACCGATAGTTTTGTTGTTTATTATGATTCTTCTTGGGTAGGACTGGGTTGTGTATTTATGTAGCATGACAAGATGGTTGCATATGCTTCTAGGTAGTTGAAGGTTCATTAGAAAACACTATCCAACACATGATTTGGAGTTATTAGCTGTGGTCTTTTCTTTAAAGATTTGTTGTAATTACTTGTATGGGATTCATGCTGACATCTTCTTAGACCATAAGATTTTACAATATGTGTTCACTCAAAAGGATTTGAATCTTATGCAAAGAAGGTGGCTTGATTTACTCAAGGATTATGACATAAGTCTTCACTGTCATATAGGTAAAGCTAATGTGGTTGCTGATACTCTTAGCAAGTTATCTAAGGGAAGCTTATCTCATATGTATTGGAAGAAGTGAGAAATAGTGAAAGATATTCACTAATTGGCTAATCTTAGAGTTCTTTTCCTGGACTCTGCGGATGGTGTTGTGATCGTGCACAAGGTGGTGAAGTCATCTTTAGGCTAAGAGGTGATGGAGAAATAAGTCTGACTCTATATTGATGTAGATCAATGTGGATGTGGGTCACCAAAAAATGATGGCTTTTGAGATTGGTGGTAATGGTATCTTAAGGTACCAAGGGAGATTATGTGTTCTCGATGTTGATGGGATATGAGAAAGAATCTTGGCTGAATCTCATGAGTCAAGGTTTACTATTTATCTTGGTTCGACGAAGATGTACCATAACTTGAAGGAGATCTATTGGTGGAGTAATATGAAGCGCAATATGGCTAATTTTTTTGGCTAAGTGCATGATTTGGCAGCAAGTGAAAGTGGAGCAATTGAGGCCGTGGGTTGTTTTAAGAAATTGAGTTGCCTGTGTAGAAGTGGGAGCTGATTAATATGGATTTTTTACTGGTCTTCCATGAACTCGTGGACAATTTGATTCAATTTGGGTCATCGAGTATATGATTACTAAGTCTGCTCACTTCTTACTGATGAGGACAAATTTCTCTTCTAAGGAACATGCCAAGTTGTCCATTAAAGAGATAATTAGGTCGCATAGTGCTTTGATTTCCATTATCTTTAATTAAGGTCCGAAGTTTTTGTCTCATTTTTGGTGTTTTTTTAGAGAGGTTTAGGAAATAAGGTGAGCCATAATGTCAATTTGCACCCTCAGATGGATAGACAAGCAGGGAGGATAATTGAAACTTTGGAGGATATGTTAAGGTCTTGTATGATCGATATTAGTGGTAGTTGGGTTGACTATTTTCCTCTCATTGAGTTTGCATATAATAATATCTAATACTTGAGTATCGAGATGCCTTTTTTTAGGATCTTTATGGTAGGAGGTGTGGGTATCCTATTGGGTGGTTTGAGGTTGCTGAGTTATATGGTCCCGACTTGGTTCACTAAGCTATGGATAAGGTGAAGGTAATCCGGTATAAACTTAGAACCTCCCAAAGAAACCAAAAGTCCTATGTAAACATGAAACATAGTTAGTTGGTGTTTGAGGTGGATGATTTGGTGTTCTTCAAGGTCTCTCCCATGAAGGGAGTGATGCAGTTTGGAAGAAAGGGAAAGATCTTCCCTCATTATGTTGGTTCATACCATATTTTAAGGAGAGTGGGCAATGTGGCTTTTGAGTTGGAATTTCCTTTGAGTGTAGGATCTATCCATCTGGTCTTCCATGTGTTGATGTTGAAGAAGTGTATGGGTGATCCTTCCTTGGTTGTTCCCTTGGAGATTATTAGAGTTTTGGAATCCTTGTCTTATTAGGAAGTCCAAGTTGAGATCTTGGATAGATAGGTCAATCGATTGAGGACTAAGGAAGTGGCTTTGGTGAAGGTTATTTGGCGGAACCAAAAAGACAAGAAAGATAATTGGGAAGCTGAAGAGGACATATACTCCTAATACCATTCTTGTTGTACTTTTTGGATAATCGTGCTTAAGGTGTGTGTTAATCTCAACATCTTTGTTTTCTTCCTATATTAAAGAAAATTATGATTTCCTTGACATCTTTGTTTTCTTTGTTAAAGGTAAGTATGGGTGTGTTTATATGTTAAATCATGCCAAATAATTACTTGACCCATCATTCAAGGATAAAAGATTCTAAGGGAGAGAATGAAATACCCCAAGTGTTGTTCCAAGAGAAATCTCTGAGCCTTGAGCTCGCTTCCTAGATAACGACTCTCCTTACGAGTTATAAGATCTTCATATAAGTCATATTGACTCAAATCATAGGCCAATATCATAGGCCAACCAATTTATGTGTCAAACTTTATTCTTTGAAAAAGACTAGATTCTACGAGTCATAGTGACTCTATTAGATTCGTTATGAGTGAATTGTAGGGTGACCGGTGAGTTACCCAAATGGTTCTGTCTTGGATACGACTTGGTTCCTACGAGTCATAGGGTCACTTGAAGAATCATATGAGGTGAGTTGTAGGATCAACAGAGTGTGTGTACCCTAGAAATTGTCTTGACTACAACTCATGGTAACAAGTTGTTATGTCACATTACGAGTCGCAGATTAACCCATAGTCGTTGGGGATAATTTTTCAGCTATTAATTTAGGGAAGTTTGGACATTTCCCCTTTTCCCCACCTGTGACCCACGGCCATAAAACACCTTTGGGGCATTATTTTCACCCCTTAGAAAATTAAAGCCCATTCTCTTCTCTCTTAAATTCTCTCAAGCAAAAGCACTTAGGGCTTCTCAAAGTTGGCAATCCAAACTCCTAAGGGTTGATTTCTCTTCGTAAATCTTGTCATCTCAGGCATGTTACTCTTTCCCAATTCTTAATTTATGAAAATTATATGTTTTACTTTATTTAAATTCTATGTATTTGAATGTGGGTTTGGTTATGGTTTAGGGTTTTGACATGGTTGATTCTTCAATTATTTTTTCATGATTTATTATGCATTGTTTAAGCTTTATTAATGGTTTTAAACTTATAGGGTGCATGGTAAGTATGAAAATACTAAGGGGCAATGGTTTTCCCTAAATTGGAGTTTTGAAATTAGAATTGGTTTTGAATAATTGGGTTCCCTCAAGCCACTTGTGTAAATGGCTATAAATTATGAAATTTTCACTTGGTTTGACTTACCCACCTATGTCATTGCATTGCATAAAAAGTTAAATAATGAAGATGGTATTTAATGCCTTGTTGGCTATGATTTGATCTAATGAACAAAGGGAGTTGAGGTATTCCTCCAAGCTAGTATGATTGTTATGGCATAGAGATAAGCTTACAAGTCTAATGGTAAGACGATACCCCTGGTGTGCCTTAACAGTAAATTCTTTTGTCAAGGAATGGAAATGTGTGAGAAGTGTTTTAATTAGGATTTAATGGGGGTTGTGTGGCTGTGCCATGAAAGTTGAGGTCCCGAGGGACCATTACTGGAAATTGCAGATGCCAATTCGGGGGTCTAACTGATCGGGAGATTTGAGTCCCCCTTATTAAATGATTTGGTGGTTCAAGTACCCCATGTTATTGATGGAGTGCTTAAGCCACTCTTTGTATATGATGGGAGGTTCGAGTCCCCCATAATACATATGTTTATGTGATTATTATCTAGTTCATACGGCCACACGCACTAGGGACCTTTCAGCTAGGGAAGAGCTAGACCAATATAGCCCGTGGGTGCCTTGTTATGACAGTTATGATTCACAGTCTGGGTTAATGATTTAAAAGGACATGATAAGCCTTGTTCCCTATCCCGACATATTATTTACATATGTACATGATAATGTTCAAATGGATTTGAATTAGATTTTGACTTGACATTATTTTGTCCTCCATTCTAGAGTTACATGCTAGTACTCAACCCACTAACCATATTCATATTTTGTATCCACATGCGATGCAAGAATTGGAGATACTTCTACTTTTCCTGCGTAGTATTAGGTGGATCGATTTAGTTCATCGATCGTTAGTGGTGAAGTGGTGATCTTTCATTCTCTAAAAGACATGGTCATTTCATCAGTATCCTTCATAGTCTAGAATTGAAGAGTTCACATTAACATTATCATTATCTTGTCATTATCATTGTCAGAGTCGGGGGCATATCCTAACTTAGATTGGTTTTTTATATTGTTTAGAGGCTTTGTGGATATTACTATGGTTTGGTTTTTTATGTTTGACACTATTAGTTTTCTTGAGTTGAATATCCTCAATGGTGTTAAATGTTTAGATTTTAGCCGCTACTAGGTGTTATGTTCTATTTCTCTAGGAAATGGGCCTGGTCTCCAATCCTCGATGGACTTGAGATGCCCATCACGGTCAGGACCTAGTTCGGTTCGTGACACCTCGGGACCTCAACCTTCTATTATGAGCTACACAACCCCCTTTAAGCCCAATTAAATGATTTACACCTTCCCATACATTTAACCAAGGATCATCCATTAAGGCACTTACTATTGGCATCGTCATACCATTTACGCTTGCAAGCTCATAATTATTCCATACCAATTCCATCAAGCTGGGGGATGCCATGACCCCCTTTGTTCATTAAATCATGTTTAATGTAAAAAACATGGCCAATAAGGCCTCCAAAGACCTTTTTATCCATTTAGCCATTTATGCAATGCAATAGTTTAGTGAAGAAAGCCAAATAATGTGATTTTAACCATTTTTCAAATCCAATTATGCAAGCGGGTTGAGGGAACACAATTTCCACAATCATCAATTTGGGTGAATACATTAACCCCCATTACATTCACCATAGCCATGCACCCTAACAAGTTTCAAAATACTTAAATAAAACATGAACATTTGCATTAAACCATGGGAATTCAAATCAAGTAGCAATCCTTCCAAAACCTTCAACCCCAAATCAAACTCCATATTCAAATCCAAATGAATAACCAATCAAACACATGATTTAAGTAAAATAAGTTTAAGAGGGAGGTACATGACTAAAAGTATTAGGAAATATGGAGGGAAATCAATCTTTGAGAGCTATATGATCAACCTTGACCAACCCTAGACTTGTTTTTTCTTTAAAGAATTTGAGAGAAGAGATCCGTATTTTGATAGACTGATAATAAGACCCTAAAGTGTTTTTAATTTGTGGGAAATAATTGGGGAAAAAGGATAGTAACCAAAGTACCCTCAATTAAAACATAGGAAAAACTGTCGCTAGGGACTATGAGTCACATCATGACTCATAATGTCTAGTTACGACTGGTCGCCACAACTTATAGTCTAAGGAGAGACATGGGGCCTCCTTATTGTTTACCCCATTTTTCATACTCTACATCTCATAAACGGGCGTTATGACTCGTAGGGTCCTAGTCATAACCACAACAGTAACATTTGACACCTATACTGATTTAACTATGAAAAGTATCATATGACTCATGATATCTCAGTCATAGTTACAAAGGAAATATGGGAAACCCTTATTGCTCACCCTACGACTCTAGCCCTGCGACCCCTAAGGAGTCCTTATGACTCATTAGTTGAGATGTATCCTGAGCAGTGAGTTCCAAACTCAAGAAATTTTTAGAGGCAAAAATCTTGGGTATTATACTTTTTAGCTTGGAGAGACTTGAGAGAAAAGGTACATTTGAGTACTTTAATTTGTCTATTTACTATATGGTATCCCATAACTTAATGCAATTAACCAACCTCTATTTAATCAATTTGCCTATTAGGTTTGAGTCTACTGTATTCTTTACATTTATCTCAGCTTTTACTTTCAAGTACTGTATAGCTAATAGTTCTCCAATGTTTTTGGGAAAATTTGAGAAATTGGAGGCATGACGATCATCATTAAGCCATATATTAGAGCACTAAGCAAGTGAAAAAATTGTCATGACATAATAAAATGCTTTGTGGAAATCAACTCTACAATGCTTAGTGCTTGACCATATTTTGGTATCACAAGGTCTCTTTTGTATGTTCAATTACCAATAAAAATTGATAAATTCTTACATTTAGTGTATTATGTGCTTAGCATTTTGACCATGTCATAGGCCTCACGTGAACTATTCATATATGGTAACTTTTAGTCACATACTTTTACAACTACCTTTGACTTATTGTATTTAGGTAAACAGGTTGAAGAGTGTGTATGTGTCTTTTAATTTTTTTGTAATAATTTGATTCCTACATGACACGGTAGTTTTATAACTTATAGTCATCTTAGAAAACATTTTCTATAACACCATATAAGAACATCGTAGAGGGGATAACTTTGGAAGTATTTTATAAAAATAATGGTAATATCATTGTCACTAAAAGAATTAAATATTCATATTCATATTTTTTTTTAGCTAAATGCATTCATGACCATGCCTTTATGTACTTCATTATAGTATAAATGGGAGCTTTCATCAAGAGGCTCTTTTGTGTATGATCTTAATGGAGATGGCTGTTGTTCTTGGTAGTCTACAATTATTATTTTCTCAATTATAGAATAACAAGTGGGTATAATTTATATTCTGGGTGATCCGCTTGATCCATATTTTTCTTTATATATAAACTGATAAGGCAAAGTAGTGTGACATTATTGTTACATTGTAGCTAACACATTCATTGAGTTTAGTTTTGAAAAGTAGTTATTGGGTTTTAAAAAATTGGTTTACTTTTTATTTTTTCATGTTGCTTCGTTCTTAATATTTATTGTCGAATGTGTATCATATCCTTCAAAACTTATAATAGTATTGGAGGACTCGACACGGACGTAAGAATATTTTTCAATGTCCAAGCAACACAGTTTTGATTTTGTGTATTTTATTTACTTGTAATTGATTGAGAATGTTTCTATCAAGAATTCATACTTTCTCAGAGATGAGTATCTTATCTGTCTGAGTTTATCTTAGCTATCCTTTTTGATTTATTGAAAAGCTTATGCAACAAAGTGAACCACAGTGTCCTATCCTTTTACTCAGGCACTGTTTTTTGAAAAGTTGAAAAATAGACAAATGTGCATGATGCCTGATGCTTTAACAAGGTATATGATACAACTAACCATACTCTATCATTACTAAAAACTATATCATTACTTAAAATAGTTTTCTATCAAACCGCAGGTGTTTTATTAACTAGAGTGTCACAAAACTGCAACACTCTTTTATCCATACCATCTTCTTTGAAGATATGGATATGTAAGTAGACAGTTCAACCATGAATGTAATGTATGTAAATAATGTACATCTGTATATATATATTAATGTTAATTTGTTTTTACTAATGATAGGCCTACAAATTTTTATGACTGCTGTGGCATAACATAATATTGGGTAACAAATAATAATGAATGTACTCTTGTAGCAACTACCATGTAATAAACATAGGGCCCATGTGTGTTCGGGCATCCTCCATCTAGTTTATGTGAGTGTGTGTGTATATATATATAAACTAACTTTTTTTTACTCTTTTCATAGAAATCTTATTTTGCTATTTTAAATTGATTGAAACTTCATTGAACGTTATTTAGAAAATATTTGCTAAGAAATATTTTTTCACTTTTGATTAAGTATTTAGGATATGAAAGATGATTGAAAACTTAATAATCTTTTGATTCTACACAAAATGTTAAGTCATTATGAAAACAAATTTGCTTGAGTGAGTATATACATATCTCATGTATAAATAGATTGAATTAAATATTAATGAGTCAACCTTACTTAAATTATCTCTTACTAATAGAAATATAATAAAAAAAATACAATTGTTGACTTACACAAAGGTGTGAAATTAAATGATGAAGATCACGATATTTGAAGTCATAAAATGTGGTATGTACTAGAAGAGAAGAAAGATCTTGAGGGTATTAACAATATTTTAAGTCACCAGAAGAGGGTAGCACTTCACAATATAGAAGAGATATCAAAACTTTTAAAGTGTAGAAATATAAAGATTTTACTGCATAAGAAATTATTGTAAGTTCTGTTGTAAATGATTATATTCATGAATGCGAGGAATTCCTTACTGCTCTTGTCATGTAATCAGATTTGCGAGAGACATATAGGGGTACACCTTTGATACTTATAAAAATGTCATGATCAGAATATCAAACAACACCTTATGATGATGTCAAACATGGTTGCTCAACTCAAAACTGTTGGCCATGTTTTCACTAATAAGTAACAGTTTTGGATACTGATTGAGTCTCTTTTCAATTGTTGAGAAAATTTAAAGGTTAATTCAACCCATAATGATAGCATCAAACTTTTTTTTGATGTTTTCTATTATATTGAACTTGAAAATGAGTGACTTGATGCTGCTTAAACTATATCTAGTGTTCATGCGGTAGAATCAAATGGTACAAAGTTTTCAAGATTCAAGCATAAAAAATTTAGAAAATAATAAAAACCATAAGAAGTTTAGAGAAGGACCCTCCAAAAAAGAACAAGCTAAATTTCAAGAAGATAAAATAATTTTACAGAAAGAAAGATGAGTAAGATCAAGTGCTACAAATGTCATGTTTTAGGAAATTTTGCTCATGATTGTACCAAGAAAAAAAGTAGTATTTCAAAACACATATCTAAACCCTACATATGTTTTCAACACTACTTTAATTACTAGACTATATCATGTGTATATTGTAGATTTAGGGGTCACCGACTATATGTGTCGTTAACAATAAGCGTTTGTGAAGTTTCATTCAGTCTCATCTGGATCACGATTGGTATATAGAGGAAATAGTACAAGATTTGAAGTCAAAGAAATATGCTCTTGCAGAATGGACTTTCATTGTATCCAATATTTGATGTTTTATGATATCCTATGTACTCTAGAGATCTGATGGAACTTAGTTTCTATATTTGTTCTTTTAGATCTTTGGTTGATTTAAATGTTAATTGCAAAGGTGATAGAATTATTCTATGTTACTTTTTAATCGTTTTGAACTTCATTATGATCAATTTATCATTTTAGGTTGTATTCCTTAAGCTTATGACAATTTTTTGATTATTTTGTAATAACATGTTATTGTAGTAAAACTAATGTTGATGTTATTACATGGTATGCATGACTAAGTCATATAGAACAAGAATGAATGAATAAATTAACAAAGAAAGAAAATTTAAGTTCTTTCTCTAAAACTGATATCCCAACCTATAAAAATTGTCTTCCTGAAAAAATTACATGGAAATAATTTGAAAGGACTAAAAATATTGTGTTTTTCCTACAGTTAATCCATTTTGATATTTGTGGTCAAAGGATTGTGATGACAAAGTCTAGTGATTTATATTTCATTATATTTATTAATGATTTAACGCGCTTTGATTATATATATCTATTTGATTTCTCATAAATCTAAAGTACTTAAACGCTTTAAAAAAATATTTATGAAGTAGAGAATCAATTTGACAAAAGTATAAAGAATTTAAGAAACGATAGAGGCCATGAATAGATATTTAAAAAATGCAAAAAATTATGTGATCAAGAAGATATTACCAAACAATTAACTTCCTTACATACCTTAAAATATTGATGTAGCAGAAAGGAAGAATAGAACAATATTCTCGGTCATGATCAGAGTAGTTATACGACATTATCTGGTTATTTTTCTTTTTAGCCATATCACAAGGACATGGACCCTGTCACTTTTATTAGATTTCTTTCCCTTTGGGTTATCTTTTTTTCTAATTTTTTGGTTTTGGATTATTTATTTCAGTAGGCTTTATTGGTCATGTCTCCAGTGTCACTACACTATTGAAGATGTTTAAAGAATTCACCCAAGAATTCAAGTAAATCATTAGATAGAAATAAATCTGGAAGAATGTTAGGAATACTAACCTTGTTCCATTACAAGACTTGATTGAAGGGAAACTTGACCTTCTAAGTCTTAATATTTCTGTCCGTTTTGTTTTATCTAAGAGAAGGGGTGAAAAAGAAGAGAAGCACATACCTGATTTAGGGACCAATTCTAAATGTAATCTGCTTGAGCACCTTTTTCAAGTTGAAAAGGTACCTTTTCAATAAGTCTCTATCATACTTAAGAAAAACTCTATGGGTTTCCTCAAATTCCAAATCAAACTCATACTAATAGATATTTTTCATTTAAGCCCAAAATTTAATAATTTGTTAGATCATAAATTGGGCTTATTCAAAGATAATATATCCATGTATAATAAATTAAAATGTGAGTCCACAAAATAGAAATTACTACAATCTCCTATTTGGACCACATATATTTCAAAATAGTTATACATAGAAGAAAGTTTAGTGTACACAAACTTTTGCTATCTTGACTTAAATATCTCAAAATAATATGGCCCATCAATACTAATAGGATCAAAGAGGTTTTCGTAACATATATTCTAAACTAAACCCATCAATGTTCATAAATATTAGAAACACCAATAGTATAAATCAAATACAGAAATTACATATAAAATGATCTAAATCCTACCTATTATAATGACTCCCCTATTCATTTACTGCATTTTCATGATTTTTATAAAGTTAGAGCCTTATTATGGATACCCTAAGTCATTTATGACTTTTTGAGACTATCAGTTTGATTATCGTGTAGTTTATTTGTCTTTAGATCTAATTTTCTATTTTTGAGCTTTCCCTGTTAAGAAAAAAGTATTGGGCCTAAACAGTAGGTAAAGGACCTTAGATGCTAATTTTTATAGTTTCACTAGATTTAGAATGTCGATTTTAGGCTAGGAGAACCCTTGGTTTGGGTTCAAGGCCTTTTAGACACATTTTTGTTATTGGATTAATTTTGGTTAAAATGATCCTTTAGGTGTAGAGCCCATTTTTGATTAAAATAACCTCAGATGGAAATTTCAATGGAAACTTTGAGTTTGGTAGGCTACATAGTTAATTTGTGTTCATGATAGCATAAGTTCTACAAAACGTGTATGTTAAGCATGACGATTGGTTCCTTGCTTCAAGACTAGATTTCAAAAAAATTCCAAATTATTGGTGCTTACAACACCTGGTGAAACCACTTTAGCAGCCTGAACAACTTTAATAAAGGTTAGCCATCTTAGGGTAGGCCTCTTTAGCAATCTCCTAGAAGTTTTAGCAGTTCTTTAGCCACTAAAGTGACCATCAACTGTACCTTTATAAATTGCTCTCCTCTTCGGTTCCAATATTATTCTTCCAAGTTTAAATATCATTAGACTCTATGGAGCTACAAAAATTATAGAGATTAATTATTCAGAGTTGTGAGTGAGTTGGAAACTTTATTGTATTTTTTTCCTCCTAATTATTTCTGTAAGTTCCTGCCTAAATTCTAGACACTTTTGTCATTTAACTTTAATTCCCTGGATTACTTTGTGGGCTATTTTGTGTATGCTTTGTTCCCGAATTCCACCTATTTTTTAAGAGTAAATGATTGATACAAGCTCAATGGGCTCCACTCCTTAGGGATCGATGCTTCAAGGATCATATCTATGGATCTAATACTTGGTCCTTTAGGGAATCAAATAAATGAATGGATAATAGCTTGGAAAGAATCTATATTTGATGATATCCTCCAAAGAAGGAATGGGCAAAACCGTATTTGGATAATAGTTTGGGCTTCGAGAGAGTATGGACGCCCATTTGCATTTTCTTGGATTTTTGGTCACTTTTAGGCCCATCTTATAATAAGTAGCCCATGGATATAAATAGCTAGGTTTTCCTTCATTTTAGTTAATGAATGAATGATGAATTGAGTTGACACTTGAGATTGTTTTTATGGAAACTTGTTGGGAGTTTCATTGATTCGTGAGAAATGTGGGTGCTTAGTCATTCATTTCCATTTTTATAGTCGTAAGAGGTTGGTGTTATCAATAATTGATAGGAAGGTATAGGGTTTAGTATACCCTTGGCTGTCCTATTATTATCGACTTATGTCAATCTACCTATCTTTTACTTTATCATTTTATTTCCTTGCTTTTTTGTTTTTATAATTTCATATTTAGTGTGTTTCCTTTGATTTTGTGTTATTTCCATTTACGTATTTTCTACTTATATCATTTGGTATCCATAGATGATACAAGCTCAATGGGCTTCACTCATTTAGAACAATGATTTAAGGATTAAATCTACGAATCCAAGACTTGGTCATTTTAGGGGATCAAATACGGGAATTGAGGATAGCTTGGAAAGAAGATATATTTGATGATATCCTCCAATGAAGGAATGGGTGAAACCACATTTGGATGGTAATTTGGGATTCGAGAGAGTATGGGCTCCTATTTGCATTATTTTAGCACTTTGGTCACGTTTGGGCCCAATAGCATTTAGGGTCACTTTTGGGACCATCTTGTAATAAGTAGCCCATGGCTATAAATTGCTAGGTTTTCCTTTAGTTTTGTCAATGGATTAATTATGATATGAGTTTACTCCTGAGAGTGTTTTATGGAAACTTGTTGGGAGTTTCATTGATTCATAAGAAACGTGGGTGCTCGGGAATTCATTTTCATTTGTGTCCTCATAAGTGGTTGGTGTTATCGGTAATTTATAGGAAGGTCTAGGGTTTAGTATACCCTTGGTTGTCCTCTCATTATCAACTGATATCAATCTATCTATTTGTTACTTTATCGTTCTATTTCCTTATTTTCTTGTTTTTTGTGATTTTGTATTTAGTGTGTTTCCTTTGATTTTGTGTTGTTTCCATTTCATATTTTATTCTTGTATAATTTGGTATCCTTATATGATATATGCTCAATGGGCTCCACTTCTTTGGGATCGATGCTTCAAGGATCACATCTACAGATCCAAAACTTGATCATTTTAGGGGATCAAATATGTGAATGGAGGATAGCCTGGAAAGAATCTATATTTCTTTATATCCATGAAGGAAGGAATTAGAGACACCACATTTGGATGATAGTTTGTTCTTTGAGATAGCATGAGCGCCAATTTGTATTATTTTGGCTCTTGGGTCACTTTTGGACCAAATAGCATTTAGGGTCACTTTTGGGCCTACCTTGTAATATAAGTAGCCCATGGCAATAAATAGATATGTTTTCCTTCATTTTAGTTAATAGATAGATTATTAATTTTTACACTTGAGAGTATTTTTATGGAAACTTGTTGGGAGTTTTATTGATTCGTGAGAAATGTGGGTGCTCGGGAATCCATTTTCGTTTGTTTCCTGGTAAGAGGTTGGTGTTATGATTAATTGATATTAAGGTATAGGGTTTAGTATACCCTTGGTTTTCCTCTTGTTACCGACTTATGTCAATCTATCTATATTTTACTTTATCATTTCATTTTCTTGTTTTTTTGTTTTTGTGATTTCATATTTAGTGTGTTTCCTTTGATTTTTTTTTTGTATTTTCTTTTTGTATCATTTGGTATCAGATCCGAGCTTGATTTTGTTCCCACAAAGTCAATATTGTATCCTGTTGTGTCAAAAATTCGAAAAAACATAAAAAATATTTTATTCCCGTTTTACCCCTAAGTCAAATATTTAAGTTTTTGATGTTAGTGTTTTCATGTGTTTTTGGAACTAAAATCTTGTTCCCTAACACTATTTGAGTAGAAATCCATAATGTGAGTTTTATCCGAGGTGATTTGAGAGACCTACAATTGTTGGAGCTAGAGTTTGAAGAAAATGTTGAGTTGGGTTCTCAATTTTTCTTGTTGTTGTCAGGAATTTTGAACTTAAATCATATGGATTGTGTTCGGGAGGTTGCCGTAAGTGTGGGGTTTGAATATTCTTGGTGTTCTTCATACTCTTTATGTAATGTTGAAGAAGAACATTCAAAAAGTGACCGTTTGGTCTAAAAAGGGAGGTGAGAGAAGGTGTGATACTTGTTTATGCCAAAGAATATTCCATTCTTCCAAAGAGAGAAAAGAACCAAAGGGCATAAAAAGGGAATATTCTAAATAAAGAAACAAAGGAGAATACAAAGGAGGGGACCACAAAGAATTCAAGGCTTTCAAGAATTGTTTGATCCATTGTTGAAGCATTCAAAGTCTTGAATATTATCCTAAGAGGGTTTAAAGTTCATACCAACAAAGAGAAAATGTTGCGAACCCTCCACAACTCTTCTAACAAATGAAAAGACTAAGAAATACCACAATGTTCAAGGTTGATGACGAGCATGACAAGCCATCAACAAAGTGATAGCTTACCTGTACTAGTCATCAACCAAGTGACGACCAATCAACCAAGTAGTCACCTAAATTAGGTCAATTCCCTTATGCTACCCACGGTTGACGACAAGAAGTGACAAGTTGTCAACCAAGTGACAACTACAATCCTAGTCGTCAACCAAGTCAGCCACTTTGACAAAAATTTTGTAAGCTCACTTTTTGATTTCTCGTTTCTTTTCTTGATACTTAGACTTCTTTTTTTTGAAATTTAAAAACTAATTAACAAATAATAATTGTTCTATTAGTGGATTAATTGATTCTTGAGTCCATTTTCTTTTGTTCTTTATTTATGTGTTTTATTGTGTCTTTATTCACCGAGTCAAGTTATTTAACCTTCAAATGCATCATCAGAGGTTGCATCATTTCTTTGTGTAAAGAATCTATTGGTAGAGTAACCATTGATGCCCTTTTAGAAGTGGTCCTAGGGATGAGACAAGATATGAAGGGCATGAATGAGAAGTTGTTGAACATCGATTGTGGATTGGATAAGATAGATAGTAGATTAGCAAACATTGGGAAGAATTCAAAGGCTTGTTATCCTAGTTCTCAACCCCATGTCCAAACTCCCTCGAACCTACTAAATATGAAATAAGTTCCATAAATTATTGTACAACCACTCCAAATCCAAATTGAAAAGATCAAGTCCAACATGGAACTTTTGTTGCATGCTAACCATGATTCTAGCATTTTACCTAGCATCAATCCTTAATTTGTGCAGGTCTATGAATAAACAACCTCAAAGGAGGATGAAAATGAGCTTAAAGTCCTGACGTAATTATTACCAATGGTGCAACTACAAGTTGATAAAGGTGTTTGATTCGAGGATGAATCCTCTTCAATGAAGGGAGGATGATACAAGCTGAATGGGCTCTACTGCTTTGGGATCGATTCTTCAAGGATTACATCTATGGATCCAAGACGTGGTCATTTTAGGGAATCAAATAGGTGAATGGAGGATAGATTGGAAAGAATATATATTTGATGATATCCTCCAATAAAGGAATGGGTGAAACTAGATTTGGATGATATCTTGGGTTTCGAGAGAGTATGGGTGCCCATTTGCATTATTTTAGCTCTTGGGTTACTTTTGGGCCCAACATCATTTAGGGTCACCTTTGGGACCATCTTGTAATAAGTATCCCATGGCTATAAATAGCTAGGTTTTCCTTTATTTTAGTTAATGGATGAATAATGAATTGTGTTGACACTTGAGAGTGTTTTTATAGAAACTTGTTGGGAGTTTCATTGATTCGCGAGAAACGTGGGTGCTCGGAATTCATTTCTATTTGTGTCCTTGTAATAGGTTGGTGTTATTGATAATTTATAGGAAGGTCTAGGTTTTAGTATACCCTTGGTTGTCCTCTCGTTATCGACTTATGTAAATCTATCTATCTTTTACTTTATCGTTCCATTTCCTTGTTTTCTTGTTTTTGTGATTTTGAATTTAGTGTTTTTCCTTTGATTTTGTGTTCTTTTTGTTTTCATATTTTCTTCCTTTATCAATGATCCTTGAGCTTAGGGTGACACATTGATGAATTTTACTTTACAAGTGGGCCCCACAGAAGATTTTTTGTTTAATTTTTCATCTAGAGCAATTATACACAACATGGGTATCAATTTTCTTGTCTCAATATGTAGAATATTATTTTGATAGTGTGACAACATTTGTAGGCTTCTCAAAAGGGAAAAGTTTTGGTGTAGAGGACTTTGTGAGTTTCAGCGACATCCAGGTAGGCTAGGCTTACTCTTTCTCTAGACTGAGTTTTATTATGGTATTAATGTAGTATTAGTCTATCCGTAAATGGGTATTTATAACTCGGTAAATATTTTGTAATTATTGATTTAGTCAATAAAGGCCTATATTGGTAGAACTCGACCCCATCTTTCTTCATTTTGGTTTATGCCAATACCTAAGGACTAGTTTGCATTTACTTGTACTTTGGGGTAGGACTTTAAAGCCTTAGTATATGGTTGGTTAGGTGGTGCTTGCCTTGTATGGATTTTCAGAATCAGTAGAGGGCCCTATTGGCTCTTCTTTAAGGTTAATTGCCTAAGTTAGCTCCTTGTACACCTAAGAGGACTTTATTCTTTACCTTACACAAAGAGCATGTTTGGATTGGATTATTTTAAGTACTTTGCCAAAAATAACTTTAAGCACTTTTCCAGTGTTTGCTTAAATTAAAAATGTGCTTATAAGAACTTGATTTTTGGTTAAAATCCTAAAATTAACCAAAAATCCAAAAGTTAGTATTTTTAATTTATGGCTTTTGGATTTATAAGTCTATCACGACCCAAAAATCAAGGGTCATGATGACACTTGTCATAGCACGTCCTGAAAAGTAAGCCTATTCTCCTAACTGATAGAACAAGAGAAAATAATATCAGTATCCAAGGCAAAGTTTCTAGAACGAAGCCGCACCATAACAGTTTGACAATAAGGGAAAAACATAATCAACAATACCATAATCCCAAAACTTGGTTTCACAGGGTAAGAATATAACTAGTACAACTTGAGATCACAATACATAAGGTACTCAAATAGCAGAAACTCCGTCTCTGATTAAAAAAAAAGACGTAGTCTAAATAAGAAAAATTAGTATCCCACTTTGGATGCATGAAATCAACCGCTACCTCAAAAAGCTTTAAATATAGCTCGAATTAACCACTGTGAGGTGCACTCAAGCTTGGACCTACCCCAAAAGGGCACACTAGGGGTGAGTACGGTCCACTTATACTCAATAGGTGTAACACCATGAGTCTATACCCCAAAGGATCATAAGAAAACCCATGACTGATATCTGCTGTGAGTACTGAATAATAATACTAAAATAAATGTAGAATTAGGCTGAATTTCATAAGGTTCAAAATCTAAATACTAATAAATAATAACATCTGGTAAAAACATATGAAAACTAAACACTGTCTGAACGGGTCTAGTCTGAAAGCCTAGAATTGAACTGTCTGAATATGGAGTTGATGGGACAAGCCCCCAACTAAATCTAGCTACTAAACTACTCATAAAATAAAATACTAAAATAAATTATGTCCTCAATAGATAAGGACTAACTACTAAATCTGTGACTGTTGATTGGATTTATCTAAGCATGGTCGAGAACCTGAGTGTCCGAACCTATGATATGAGACATTATAGTGCAAAGAAAGAGTATATCTCAGTACATGGAATGTACTGGTATGCTAGACATGGTAAGGATGAATGGAAGGGTTCATGTGCATGAACAATAACTAATTGAATGGTATAGAGTAACTAGGTATGAGAGTACATGGATGACTGAAACTATTGTAAATACTGAGTATGTAATACTGTGCACATGCATACATATATATATATATATACTATATGTGATCTTTTCTTAAGCTAAGTACTGAGTTCTGATAACTGAGTAACTGATATCTGAAGTAACTGATAACTGAATTACTGATACTAAGTGACTATGTCTAATAGTCCTGATTGAGTAGAACTGAACTGAATTCTAAACTCAGACTGAAACTGAAACTGTGGGAGGTAATCATCTAACCGACATGCCTCGAATATGAGATGATAGGGGTCCAACCTGTAACCCTAGTTAAAAGGGTGCTAATACCATGCCATGGGTACTAAAACTAACTGTGGGGTCAGTCCTAGTCTAGCAGTGACCCCTGAGATCAGTCCTAAACTAGCGGGTGATCCCTGAGTATGTCAGTCCTATCTAACGGGTGACACCTTATAACCTACGCTGGCTATGTAGTTCTGGAACTTAGGGATTGTTTCTAGAGACCCAGTCCTAACTAAAAGTGAGCCCTTATCCCTAGGCTTGCTCGGTGCTGATCCTACTGCCAACTGAAAGATATTGAACTGATTATACTGAATTGGACTGACACTGAGTTTACTAAGTTTTCCTAAGTTCTATAACTTATTGAGTTCCACTAGTCGTGATATGACTGATACTATTCTGTAACTGACACTAGATGTAGGAAAATAGCTAGATTGTCGCGTATTGGATAGCCCCAGTACTCGATAGCATAAAAAGAAAGGCATAGCATAACCTTGAATAGCATAACAATGTTCACTTGGTCATAATTCATTCATAGAGTCATTTCATGAAACATTTGTAATGCATTAACTTGTACCTGAATGAGGAAAACATTTTAGCATGCTGTAATGGACAATTTATGAAACACATAAGAGGGACAACTGAATCATTAAATCATAAACACTTGGGGTTGACATGGTTTTAACAATAAACTTGCAAATTGAAAGTTTTATCATGAATATCATGTAAATCAACACATACTAGGATCAATTCTTGAAACTTGCAATTGAAATTATGGATTAAAACCCAGCAATAACATGAACATGAATTTAATTCAACTCAATCATGAAAATTCATAAATATACAATCTTTATATTTTGAAAAAGGTTCTTGGACTTCATGGGTTAAAGGAGCCCATGAATGAACACCTAACATACTTGAAAGGATTAATCCTTGAAGGTTCTTAGTGAAATTCTTGAGGATTGACCTCATTTCTTGAAGCTAGGGTTTTTGCCTCTTGAGAGAGAATGTTGTAATCCTTGAGAAAAGTGAGTGAATAATGGTATAACTATGTTAATTAGGGTAAATTTCATGTTAAAGGCTGACTGGGGTGAGGGAAAAAGACTTTAATGCCCTCAAAATTAAAATTGGGAATTAACTGAAAACCCCGATCTGGGCCGTTGGCGCGACGCGGCGCTACCGCGCCGCGTCACCGGAAATTGACAACTAGGAATGTGGCTAGTGGCGTGACGCGGTGGAATCGTAGAGCAACACTGGATACGAATTTCACCCTTGGTACGATGCGCCATGATCGCGTTGCCTTACTTGGATTTTGACAATTGTGAATTGGGCTTATGGCACGATGCGGTTGTATCGCGTTGGCTCATTGGAAAATAACTATTGCCATTTAAACGGCCTCCGCGATGCACTGAAGTATCAGGTGGTACACTATTTCATAAAAATGGCTCTAACTCTTCACCCGGGTATCTGATTTGGGAAAATGTTATATTGGTGGATAGCTGACTGAATTTCCTACTCATTGGTAAGCTCTAAACTAAAAAATACTGAGTATTTTGAAAAATTTAAATGGAATAACTCGTGTACTGAGAGTTAAAATGAGCTAAGGAAATACAGGGTACTACAATAGGTATCATAGGTCAACTGAACAATCTAGAAAATACAGCATACAAAATAAACACTAAGGGTACATCATCCGGAACTAGAAAAACTCTCAAACGATAGCCCACACCATCTCTACTAACAGTTCTATAGTATTCACATACATCATTGCTAAAGAGAGATAAATACAAGTCTATAGATATCACACATATGAATACTAAGGAAGAAGTACGCATAGATAGGTATTGCATCAAGGAAGGATCTTACATTACAGAAAAATACAAGATAAATACAAATGCAATGGAGATGATGTTGATGATGATGATAATTATGATGATGCCAAGGTTGTCGCACAACCGTCCTATACACTTACGGAGCTAAATCATTCAAAAGTAGGACCCATGAGGGGTTTGTCAACCCGTATACAATCAATATCCAATACCAATATCCATAACTCCTCTCCGGCACATACATCAACAGGGTTTTTTAAAGATGCCATATTTTTTGTCAGAAAAAGTTAGTATTTCCAGTATTTCCACGGTGGTACCAATGTTTCATGAATGAATATGATATGAGGATGTAATTCTCACAACCAACCATAGTGATAAATTCCATATCCAACCAATATACCAACCAAGTGAGCTAAAAATACATGCATTAATCCAACCATCCATGAATCAACATAATCCATATGTCAATAGAATGAAAAACATTAGAAAGTCACTATTGATACAACATTAGGCATTTTCATCAAATAAGATTATAACTAATTTTCGTTTGCACAAGGCCAGTAATATCATATAGGATCCCACACGGTCATACATAGTAAATAATGTTCCCAAACTGCCAAATAGCTTCAATATATAGGCCTTCACAAAGGTGCAACACAAGAATATAACCATTTCCATGATTACTTCCCACACCCTTAACATGATTTTGTATCAACATTAACTACCTAGTCTGAAGAATGGTAAGCCATAACCTTCTTCGAATGCCAAAAACTTGTGCAAAATCCTTTATTCGAAAGCCTTACACCCACGAATACACTTGAAATCAAGTAAGACATAGAAATATAGAGTCTATGAATCAATAAAAAACTAACGATACCCATATTGCATAATTTTGAGTCGGGGTCAAAACGAAACTTTGAAATAGGTTTTAAAAAAGAAAAAAGGAAAAATCATAATTGTATTTTTGAAACATGTTTCCCATACTCTTAAGAGACTACGACTAAAAATCCAAGTAAAAAGGAGTAAAAATAGAGGTCCAAATCGAAGAAAAACTATATTTAAGCTTTATCAATAAAAATCTTCAAAATCCATATTAAAATCAAGAATTGGAGTTGTTTTGAAGATGGAATTGAGAGAAAAGTGATAATTATAAGATTAGAAACTCACCCAAGTTAAAAAAAAGATCAAAATATGGGTTTAAACTGAAGAACAATAACTTTTAGGCCTGTCGGGCCAAAATTTGTAATTTTCACTTTCAAATCCATAATGAAATAAGATTTAAATGATAAAATTGAAGGAAAATAGTTGAAATTGGTGTTTTGGAGCTTCCCCAAAAATAGAAATGGAGAAAATTGCTCAAAATTACAAAATCCTAACTTCCAAGTATCAAAAATGGTGAAAAATAACAAAACGTAGGTCTTTAAGAGACCCAGGAATCACATATGTGATCACCAGGTTGCATAAACGACTACCTCTTAAGCGATCAGGTGTCGCGTATACGGTACCTAGCCTGATGGCAGGTGTCGTGTAAACAACCTTAGAGTCGCATAGTCGAGTCCCATGATCGCGACCCAAATATCGCATTAGCAATACTTGGGTCTGGTCTACTAGTCACATAAACGACCAATCAGTCACGTATGCGGGTGCATTAACTGAGTGGTGCACTAGCTGGAGACTTGGAGAATTCCAAGTCTCCGTGGTCCCCTCAGTATTCATCCAAAATCTCATGAATGCAAACGAACTATGCTACCTTATCATATTCGATGCTCTAGAGTTAATGGAAATATCAGATTTTTGAAAAAATATCATTTTCATAAAGTTGAACCCTGAAACTAGTTTCACAACTTTCTGAACCAGGGGTCGAAATGAGATATAAAAGCCATAAAACCATACCAACCTTGTTACTACCTTAAAATTGACATTTTGAATTTGCAGACGTAGTCCATTTTGCCATTTGATGGAAAAATCTAGAAATTTTGACAAAAAGTCGACTATAAGGCTTGTCAAGCCACCAAAAACCACAACACCATATAAATCACATTAAAATATATCGAGAACTATACCAATCATACCTACAACCCAAAAATACAACAAAGCAACCACGATGAGGGATAAAATAGTCAAATCACATAGAATTAAGTATTTGAGATAAATTATAAAAATTCAATTGTTACATCTTGCACCACTAAAAATTCAGTTCATCCTCTAACTAAAACCAAGGGCCGTACCTACATCAGCAAGAAATCGAGGATCAAACTATGCATAGAAAACTCAACCTCCCAAGTAGCCTCATTTATAGGTCGATGTCTCCAGTAGACCTTAACTGCTGAAATATCTCTAGAATACAACCGTATAAAATCCCTAACCAAGATGAAGAAAGGCTCTTCAACAAAAGGCAATCTATTATCTAATTAAACTGAGTCCCAATGAATGATATAAGACTCATCTAAAATGTTATGGTGAAAAATAGAAACATGAAAAACTATATGACTAGTTGATAAATCTTAGGGTAAGGACAACATATAACCCACATTGCTAATAATCTGAAGAATCTCAAATGGGCCGATGTATCTGGGGGATAAGCTTTCCCCCTCTTCCCAAACCTCATCATATCATTCATGGGTGAAACTCAAAGGAAAACATGATCATTAATACAAAACATCAAGGAGAAAAGTCTATGATTTGCATAGCACTTTTTTCTACTCCGAGCCACTCAAAACCTATCCTGAATGATTTAAAATGTATCCAAAGACTCAAGAAGAAACATTGTGCCTCAGGCTCTAATCTCAAAAGCCTCAAAATAACCAACTAGGGAGAGCGACAATGCCTACTATACAAGGCCTCAACAAAAGTCATAACAATACTGGAATCGTAGCTATTATTATTTGTAAACTCCTACAAAGCTAGATGTTTTCCACTAACCACCAAAGTCCATCACACAAGTGCAGCGAATATCCTCCAAAACCTAAATAGTTTGCTCTAACTACCAATCAATTTGGGGGTGAAATGATGTACTTAGATAAATATGAGTGATCTACTCATCCTAAAAGATCTTCCAAAAGTGAGATGTACACACTGATCCTCAATTTGAGATAATAGACACTGGCACAACGTTAAGATACATAATATCATGAATATAGATACGAGTTGATACGCCCAAATTACAACTCTCATGAGAAAGTGTAAGTGGTCGCTGTCAAATATAGAACCCAACTGGGTTGGGTGTCGAATCCCACAAAAATTCCAAGGTAAGGGGGGTTTTGGTTTAAGTGCAACATAATATTATTAATATAACGAATGAGAAGATATATGTAATAATATTGAATCACAGAGAATGACAATTTAGGGTTATGTCCACCTTGTAGTTTCTACTTTTCTATTAACTATGAGTAAAGCAGAGTTTATACATGCATGCACTTATAGAGAGTCGTATTCTAATTCTAAATCTAAATGTTTTTCAACCATCAAGGATTTATTCACCTTAGCTCTCTCGAACCTAAAGTGTACAACAAATTATACAAACTCGCCAAGAGGTTAATCCTGCTAAGGCATTAACGCGTAAATAGAGGTTGGAAACCCTATTTTCTTGTCACACTCTCTTTTCCAAACATGTAACTTTTCTATCGAACAAGTTAATGCTATAATGGCGCATTCCCTATGTTTGCAACCATGAGAATTCAATCAAAACGAAGAGAGTAATGATATAAGTGGCATGAAACATCATAAATTCACAAACTCATAGCAATAGAAAGTATATTACAAGATTTCCATAACTCTAACAGATAAGTTTAGCTACTCATAAATACAACGAGAATCTAAATAGACATAATTATTATACCACAACTTAGAAAAATCTCGGCTATGGAGATGACTAGCACTACTAATGAGAAGAACGTGTTTTCTCTCTCCGTTGCTCAAGCCTAGCCATTTTTCTCTGTTCACCAAACTATTACAGAATCTGAATAATTGAATAATGAATGATAATGCTGAAAATTCAGCAATAAGGTTTTTAATAATATCCTTCTCTACTAAGTTGCTACTGCATCCTTAGGTATTTAAAAATACTGAGTTTGCTCGGGAAAAAGTTCCCATGCATCACATTCAGTCCAAAAGCTGCCTTCCCTCTTATGTGAAGTTTTCCTTTGCTGTCCACAGGTCCCTAAAATGCTGAAATATTCCTCATTGGTACCTGAAAAGTATGCTAATCACATAGGTCAGCTCAGTTTGTTGAAAATAAACTAAAGGTGCAGGAATTATGTATTTTATCCTCAAAACTTAGCTAAAACATGGGTAGGTTTTGGTGCTTGGACGTGTAAATACGCCCGACATCACCACCCCACACTTAAAGCTTTGTTTGTCCTCAAACAACATATTACATCCATACGGACACCTAACTAGAATTTCACAAGATCAACACAAAATTTTCAACAAGACATACACGACAATTATTAACAAAGAGTAGATTTCTTGATCATTACTAGAAACGACTCACCCTCCAACATAGAATCATTAGGACGGTTAATTCATATACACAAGTTGAGCCACAGAATCAGATAATACTACCCAACAATCATCAACCATGTGTGCTCACACAAAATGTTACCCATAATCACTAATCGTTTTGCATTTTTTGACAGATGGGTATAAGACTTTACTTGCTCTCACTCTCACAAAGAATTCTTAGATTACAACTGATGACCATATGCTTGCCCTTAGTGTAATGCTCCACTAATATCAGAATGCCAAGGTTAGGATTAAATAGGTCTTTACGGGTTGTAATATAGGCTAAGGGACAGGTAAGACTATTTTGGCCAGAATGGTGAGTACGTTCCCCAAGCTCTTTAATACACTACCTTATGCCATTTTTAATAACTTTTAACAACCACTCTACCTTCCTTTCATCTACCAACCCCCTTTCACCCAATTTGTTATTCAATCAGAAACACAATGATGGGAATATACAATTCTCTTTTTTTTCTTTTTCTTTTTATTTTTTTTCTTTTTCTTTTTATTTTTTTTATAATCATCCCTATGATAGCCACTCTTTTTTTCACCAAATTTTCAAGTACCAATACACTCTGTGGCATTACTTTTACTATTTTTCTCTTATTTTGCCACACTCTTTACTCAACTTGATTCTACAGCTTAAAGTGCTTAGGAGCTTTTGGATCAAAATTATGGTCTTAAAAAAATGGATTAGGCTACATATGAGGTTGCCAAAGAAAATAGCTAAAGGCTCAAAGGGTGTTCACTATGACAATGTACAAAGGTAGGTAAAAAGAAGATAAACAAAATCAGGGTTGCCAAAGAAATGCCTAAATCATCTCCTAAACTCACAATCTTTATTTTGCTTCACACACACACCAGGCAAGTTCTAGCATCAGTCACAACAAAGAATATACAATATCCTCACACACAAAAGGCACATGGTCAACATAATTGGGAGCATTACAGATTTCTAACCCAATAGATGAGTGAATTAAACCACAAACAATTATCACACAGTAAGGCACAACTTAGAGCCTAAACGTTTCAATAGTAATGATTTAGCACAAAATCTTGTTATAATGCCATGTCGCCTATTAGAAAAATTTCATGCAGAATATGGCTCAGTATTACTCATTACAACTAACTAACTAAAACTAAATCAAACAACTAAGAATAAATGTAGGCAAGCAGTACACAATACAGCAGACATATACCCGCACCCCACACTTAGATGGAACACACTGCCCTCAGTGTAAATAAATAAGCAAAACCTGATTAGTCCAACTCCTCCTCTATATCCGGGGTCTTACCCCCTGCGTCAGAATCATCATCAGAGTCGTCATCATCAGAGTTGTCCTCCACATCTGAGTCTGGCAGTCGGTGATCATCATCAGTCGACACATCATCATCTAGAGGTTTTTCAAAATTTACCCTCACTCCACACATGGCCCGAGCATGCTCATTAAGCGGGTAGTCATAGTCCAACTTTTGCAGCTCTATATCAGTCGGCACACGACTCCCACTCATCATAGTAAACCTAGTAATGCCATACAGATGGCGAAAAAAACTTTTATCTCGAGCATGTCTCTCAGCAGTGGTAAGGTTTATGCCTTGACTAGTCTTTGGCTCTTTGATTTTTGTGAGATCTACCTTCTTCGGGTTGTGTGGCAGCTTATGGTCTGCTGGCTCGTCATCAATGTGCTCTTTCCTTAAGTTTGCAATCAACAAATTGCCAAAACTGAAATGGGACCTTTTGTGTGGCCTTGCTTTGCACATTGATGATCGTATAACTGCACCAATGTTGATGGGAACATTCGTCATTAGAGCATACACTAAGCAGACTCGGTCACGCGTGATCTTAGTGTATTGTGTCCCAGGAATCAAGCAGGAGTTGACTATCCTTAACCATATGCGAGCTTCTCTGTTCAAAGAAGCATACGGGTAAGTATTGTGATGACCATTATCCTCGTGACGAGTCCACCAGGTCATGGACCTTGATCCACACAATGTATGTCTGATGGCCCTGTAGGGAGGTTTGTGATAAAGCTCCTTGAGTGGTGATTGATCCACACTTGGAGTGCCCAGAAAAGAGTTGAAGAAATCAGCGTTCAATTGCAAGATTTGGCCCCGAATCTTTACTTCACTTCCGGTTGTCCTTGGGGACCAGTTAGCATAAAATTCTTGAGTCAGATCAAGATTGCATTCCCCCATTTCTCGGAAGATGAAGTCAAGATTTAGTGCCATGATTTTAGCCAAAATGTGGGGGTCTCTCTTAGCTAAACTTTCCTTTTGCATCAAATCCACATGAACATATTTCTTCACTTTATTGTTCTTATACCATTCCTTCCCTTCCTCCTCCAGAACCCACTTGATCCCAAAAGTGCGTCGAGGCACTTAAAGAGAGGAGGACTCAACCTAGTCTTTTCTTGACCTTTTCTGACCTTTTTATGATGTGGACACTTTCTCTTTTCCCTGTCGTCCTTTCGAAGCCATGTTACCTGAGATCAGAATAGAGTTATGTTAGTTTCATTTCGGAAGATTCACCATAATCAAAAAAGAAAATAGTGATGGCACCACCCCACACTTAATTTGTTTGCACAAACTAATTTAGTGAGTGATGGCGATTACTCAGACTTCATCGACATACATTTAGGTGGTGTATGCCAACAACAATATTAGCG
The DNA here is from genome assembly GCA_030864225.1 of Capsicum baccatum var. pendulum. Taxonomy (NCBI): domain Eukaryota; kingdom Viridiplantae; phylum Streptophyta; class Magnoliopsida; order Solanales; family Solanaceae; genus Capsicum; species Capsicum baccatum. The sequence continues at coordinate 90,490,969 of CM061561.1, forward strand.
CAGTCATACTTTCAACCTTTCACTTTACATAACAATTTCTCAGTTTGATATAGAGAAGCAACACACATTGGTCATATAATCTTGACTATCCTTTCCAACTTTATTTCATTAGATTAATGCACTCTTTGAACAAGACTACCACATAGAAATCTTATCATGTTATACCATAGAAACAATCACACCATCTTATGCTTGTGGTCACTCATCGATGAACGAGTCATTCAAACATTCAAGCTTACAACTCTCAAGATTATGCATTAATTTCACAATTTCAACTCCATAAAAAAAATGATGACAATGAATATCAATCAATACATGCCGGAGTAAAGTCAAGAATACCCACAAGAATCCTTTCACACAATGAGATGTATTCTTTACAAAATCATAACAAACTAACCTCACTCTTGTCACCAAGCACTACTACAAAATCTAATAAATCATTATAAGCGTAGCACTGCAACAACTACGGAATATAAAAGAACAACTTACTTGGTGATGGATCGGGAAGATGATCTTGCAAGATTAGATGAGAAAAGAGAAAATCTTGGAGAGAGTAGGAGAGCTTGGGCGGCGCCTAGGTTGAACAAACAATTGAATGGTGTTCTATGGTTGAGGATCTATTTAAAGGATGAGCCATGGGTCGGTTTTGGTCCATTTACAAACGGGTTAGTAGGCAAAAAAACATAAGTAGGCGGAGCCTATAGCATTGCCTATGCATAAATAGGCGGCGCCTTTAGCATTGCCTATGTTAGCATAGGCGGCGCCTATAGCATTGCCTACATTGGCATAGGTGGCGCGTTTCCCATTGCCTATGTTATCATAGGCGGCGCCTTACCCATTGTCTACATTGGCATAGGCGGCGCCTTTCCCATTGTCTACATTGGCATAGGCGGCGCCTATAGCATTGCCTACATTAGCATAGGCGGCGCCTTTCCCATTGCCTATGTTATCATAGGCGGCGCCTTACCCATTGTCTACATTGGCATAGGCGGCGCCTTTCCCATTGCCTACATTGACATACGCGGCGCCTTTACCATTGCCTATGTGAGGCATTGAGCATAGGCAATGGCATAGGCGGTGCCTTGCCCATTGCCTATGTTGGCATAGGTGACGCCTAGCCTATAGTCTTTGCTCCATCATTCCTAAACTTACCACCATTTGCATGGCTCACTTTCAAATAAAAATGTGGGACTAATCTCCTCCTTTGTACGTCTTGCACCTACACTTAATCAAAAACAACAAAAATGATTAGAAGGATAGGTTGCCTTCCACCAAGCGCCTTAGTTTTGGTCGTGGCTCAACTTTTCTTTTTGAACTTTTATTAATCAAAAACAAACTCCTAGTGAAACAAACTCCTAATGATGGGTTGCCTCCCAGGTAGTGCTTGATTTATTGTCGCGGCACGACATAGTTATCTCGATTACTCAGACTTCATCGAGATATATGGTGGCTATACATTTTATCGAGTCGGGTGGACCGATATATGTCTTCACTCGTTGGCCATTCACCTTAAAGACACCACCATCATTGTTTTCTAACTCCACTACTCCAGATGAGTAAACTTGGCTAATTCTGAATGGACCAGACCATTTAGACTTCAACTTACCTGGAAATAGCTTCAGTCTGGAGTTGAAAAGAAGTACCAAATCACCCTTTCGAAAGTTTCGTTGGATAATCCTCCGATCAAGGTACTTTTTCATCCTTTCCTTGTAGAGATCTGCTCTTTCGTATGCATGTAGACGGAATTCATCCATTTCATTCAGCTGTCCCAATCTCATATTAATAGCATCATACCAGTTCAGGTTAAGCTGCTTCAATGCCCACAGTGCTTTATGTTCTAGCTCAATTGGCAAGTGACAAGCCTTCCCATAAACTAGTTGGTATGGTGACATGCCAATTGGTCCCTTAAACGCGGACCTATATGCCCATAAGGCATCGTCCAACTTTCTGGACCAATCTTTCCTACTGGCATTCACAGTCTTAGCAAGGATCAACTTGATCTCTCGATTTGAAACCTTTACCTGCCCACTAGTTTATGGGTGGTACAGTGTAGCTACCTTATGTTTCTTAACCCCATATTTTACCAATACGACTCTGAACAGCTTGTTGTAAAAATGTGATCCTCCATCGCTTATGATGGTACGAGGTACCCCAAAACGAGAGAAGATATTTCCTCTAAGAACGCTACAACACTCTTACCTTCATTATCAGCTAGCGCGATTGCTTTGACCCACTTGGATACATAGTCCACAGTAACTAGGATATATTTTATCCCAAATAAACTAACAAATGGACCCATGAAATCAATACCCCAGACATCGAATAACTCTACTTCAAGCATTTTAGACATGGGCATCTCATGGTGCTTTGAGATAGAGCCTTGCCTCTGACACTGATCACATATTCTTACAAAATCGTAGGCATCCCTAAATAATGAAGGACAATAATAACCACTTTGCAATACTTTTCTGGCCGTTCGATCACCTGCATGGTGACCCCCAACTTGGGAAGCATGACTTGCTTCCAGTATACTAGGCACCTCCACATCTGGGATGCATCACCTAATAATACCATCAGCACATCGTCGAAAAAGATAAGGCTCATCCCAAAAGTAATGTTTCACATCATTCATGAATTTTTTCTTTTGATGAAAGGAGAGATGCTCAGGAATCACCTTACTTACCACGTAGTTAGCAAAGTCTGCATACCACGGTAAGTCTTCCACCATAGTTGCTAGAATCTCTTCGTCGGGGAATGCATCATCAATATCAAGGTCGATTTGCACTATGTGCTCACTCTCAAGTCTAGATAGATGATCAGCTACTTGGTTTTCGCAACCTTTTCTATCCTTCACCTCAAAATCGAATTCTTGAAGCAGTAACACCCACCTAATTAGCCTTGGCTTAGCATCCTTCTTTGCCATTAGATATCTTAGAGCCGCATGATCTGTATGAACCACTACTTTGGTTCCCAACAAGTAAGCACGAAACTTTTCGAAAGCATAAACAATTGCTAAAAGCTCTTATTCAGTGATGGTATAGTTCTTCTGTGCTCCATTCAAGGCCTTTCTTGCATAGTAGATTCGATGAAATAGCCTTTATATTTTCAGACCAAGTACAACACCCAAGGCCACCCTGCTTGCATCACAAATAACTTCAAAAGGTAGAGACCAATCAGGTGCTACAATAATAGGAGCTTCGATTAGCTTTCCTTTGAGGTATTCAAATGCCTTCCAGCAATCTTCACCAAAGTAAAACTTTGCCTCCTTCTCCAAAAGTTTGTATAATGGGCTAGCAATCTTGGAGAAGTCTTTAATTAACCTCCGATAGAAAACTGCATGACCGAGAAAACTACGAACCCCCTTTACAGAAATTGGAGGTGGTAGTCTCTCGATAACTTCAATCTTGGCTCGATCAACCTCAATTCCCTTTTCAGAGACTTTATGCCCAAGAACAATGCCTTTATTAACCATAAAATAACACTTTTCCCAATTTAGCACCAGACTGAATTCAACACATCTCTGCAAAGCCATACTCAGATTTACCAAGCATGACTCAAATGACTCACCTACAACCGAAAAGTCATCCATAAACACCTCCAAGGTGTCTTCAACCATATCAAAGAAAATGGACATCATACATTGCTGAAAAGTGGCAGGTGCATTACATAGCCCAAATGGCATTCGTTTGAATGCAAAAGTACCATATGGACATGTAAAAGTTGTCTTCTCCTAATCTTCAGGAGCAATAAAAATCTGATTATATCCGGAATAACCATCTAAGAAATAGAACCATCCCTTCCCTGCCAATCGATTAAGCATTTGATCCATGAATGGCATTGGGAAGTGGTCCTTTAACGTCCACGAATTCAGCTTCCGGTAATCCATGCACACTCTCCACCCTATGATAGGTCTGAGTGGAATTAGATCATTCTTTTCGTTTGCAATTACTGTCATGCCCCCTTTCTTGGGCACACATTGTACCAGACTCACCCATTTACTGTCTGAGATTGGATACACCACCCCTGCATCTAACTACTTTATGATTTCTTTCTTGACCACATCTTGCATAGGTGGATTCAGACAACGTTGATGCTCAAAAGTGGGCATGCAATATTCCTCAAGCTGAATCTTGTGAATACATATCCTAGGAGGGATACAAATTATATCAGCAATAGTCCAACCAATGGCTCTCTTGTACCTCTTCAGAACTGAGATGAGAGCTGCCACTTGTTGTTCATCTAAATCAGCAGCAACAATAACCGAAAGTGTATTTCCATTTCCCAAGAATGCATATTTTAGATGACTGGGTATCTCTTTTAATTCTAGCATTGGTGTCTCTTCAATGGATGGATTCGCCAGTGGTGAAGGTCGATTCTTAAGGTCAAGGTCCAGCTTCTTAGGGGCATATGAATATGGACCCATCCCTGTTAGAGCACAGAAAGTTTCTTCATATTCTTCAACATCCTCACGCTCACAATTCAGAAGCACAGCAGCCAATGGCTCAACAGTAAGCTGTTTCTCTTAAGGTAATTCTTTCTTATCCTCATAATAAACATCAGCTACAGAAAACATATTCATATCTTTGGGCTGCTTCATTGATTTGCATACATCAAAACGTACCACTTCATTATTCATCCAAAATAAAAGCTCATTTGCTCGTAAATCAATAAGCATGCTTCCTGTTGCGAGAAAAGGACGACTCAAGATTATGGGAACTTCAAAATCCACCTCACAATCCAAGATAACAAAGTCTGCAGGAAAAATGAAGGTAGAAACCTTCACTAGTACGTCATATAAGATACCAACAGGTTATTTTACCGACCTATCTGCCATTACAAGCCGCATGTTGGTTGGCGTAGGATCGCCCAACCCCAACTGTCTATAAATGGCTAGTGGTATCAAATTGATGCTAGCCCCCATATCGCACAATGCCTTAGAAAAATGCAAAGATCCAACCGTGCAAGGAATAGTGAAAGCACCCGGATCTGCCTTGTTTTGTACTAAAGACCTCATGGAAATTGCACTGCAATGATGAAAATTATCTGCCAGCTCATAGCTTGCTGCCCTTTTCTTTGTCAAAAGGTCCTTCATGAATTTGGCGTATCCTGGTATCTGCTCCAGTGCTTCCACCAAAGGCACATTAATAGTTAGTTGCTTCAACATAGTCATGAATTTACTGAACCTGGTGTCATCATCCTTCTTCTTCAGTCTCCGAGAAAAAGGTGGTGGTGGATTTGGAAAAGTTTTCTCCACCACTTCCTTTTTATTTTGCTTCCCATTATCAATCTTTTCAGACTGCTGACATCTAGGTGTAGCATCATAAACCTTCTCATTCTGACTTTCAGCTTCTACAGAATCACCACAATCTGCTTCAATAACATTCTCTTCTATATTATCAACCACCGGCTTGCCTTTGGATAGGTTTTCCAACACCTTACCACTCCTGGTAGTAATAGCCAAACATGATCCATCATTTGTTGGATTTTTCACAGTGTCACTAGGTAAAGTGCTAGCGTTTCTTTGATTGAATGCCGCTGATAGTTGACTCATTTGTTCTTCCAGCTATTTTATTGCAGTGGAATACGAGTCAACCAATTGATTGATGGAGGACAAATCATTTTTTACCTCATTTACTCCCGTGTTGGTTGCCTCCACTCCTTTCAACAGCTTAGCCATCATGTCCTCCATGGACATCTTCCCAGAACTAGACGCAGTAGCTTCACGATTTCCAGGAGGAACATACAAACCACTCCTGTCATTCTTATTCTTCCAACTCCCTTGGTCTCGTTCCTTGTATCCGGATTTATCATAATAGTTTCGACCTTGGTTTCCTTAGGCATTGCCTCGGAAACCACCCTGATTATTCAAGTAATTTGCTTCCTCCTCAGAATCGGAGTTATCTCTTCCCTGTGATACAATGGCCTTGACCTTTTCTGTCTTTCCTGATAATAAATGCTTGGTAATAAGGTCCATCTGCGTTTTCATGTGAGCTATATCCTGGTCACATTCCTCTTCTCTTCGCCTCTGTTCTATTGTCATACCAATAGATACAGTAGAGCTTGCTACCTCAGAATCCCTGGTATGCCAAGCTCTACTCTGCTGTGTCATATGATCTAGCATATCACTTGCCTCAATAATAGTAAGGTCCATGAATGACCCACCCGCAACATTATCAGCCATTAGCTTAGTCACCGAGTTCAAAGCCCTATATAATATTTCCATCAAGTGGATATTGGTCATCTGATGATTTGGGCACCGCATAAGCTTTTTCTTGAACCTCTCCCATGTTTCGTGGAGAGCTTCAGTTGGAAGCTGTCGAAAATTGCTTATCTCATCTCTTAATTGTGCTCTCTTGGATGGTGGAAAGAATCTTTCTAGGAAAGCATCTTTCAGTTTCCTCCAATTAGTAATAGAGTCAGAAGTTAGCTCATTCAACCATACAGTTGCCTCTCCAGATAGAGACAATGGAAATAAGCACAGCCGAATCGCATTCTGTCCAACCCCTGGATTGTCAAACGACTTGCATATTGATATAAAATTAATCAGATGCATATTCGAATTGTCGCCTGTAAGTCCACCAAATAACCCTTTGAGTTGCAATAGCTGGATCAAGGTGCTAATGATATTGAACTTTTCTTCGGGTGCCAAGGGCAGAGGAATAATAGCCCCTGTGGCACCAGCCCCATCCAGATCGTCATCATCATCATCAAAAAGGAATTTCACAGCTCGGCGTTCAGGTCTCATTCTAGCTTGACGATCTCTATTGACATTCTTGTTCACTGGTGCAGCCACATCATCTGCACGCCTTGGGTTTAATAATTCATCATCACCCAGGTCCTCATCATCAAGATTTGTTTCCCGACCTGGGTTATCAGCATTCTGTTGATTTACTTGTGCAACTGCCAATGCAGCTAATCTAGCCTACTCCAGTTGAGCAGCCCTTCTTTCAATGTCTCGTTGTGCATCCATTCTGCCAATAAGATATGGTTCAGGATTTAGAGGTAATAATGGCTGACCAGAACTTCGTGTATTTGGCATGCACTCTACCAAACCTGAACAAAACAAAAACAACAAACAAAAAGTAAAATTTGGGAATTTTTGACCAAAGGGTCTATTAACTATCACAAACTTAGTTGACAACCGTATTCCCCGGCAACGGCGCCAAAACTTGATACACCCAAATTACAACTCTCGTGAGAAAGTGTAAGCGGCCGCTGTGAAATATAGAAACCAACTGGGTTAGGTGTCGAATCCCACAGGGAATACTATAGTCACTAAGTATTGCAATTATTATTAGACTGTTGGTCAAAAATTCTAAGGTAAGGGGGGTTTTGGTTTAAGTGCACAATAATATTATTAATGTAACGAATGAGATGATATATGTAATAATATTGAATCACAGAGAATGACAAGTTAGGGTTATGTCCACCTTGTAGTTTCTACTTTTCTATTAACTATGAGTAAAGCGTAGTTTATACATGCATGGACTTATAGAGAGTCGTATTCTAATTCTAAATCCAAGTGTTTTTCAATCATCAAAGATTTATTCACCTTAGCTCTCTCGAACCTAAAGTGTACAACAAATTATACAAACTCTCCAAGAGGTTAATCCTGCTAAGGCATTAACGTGTAAATAGAGGTTGGAAACCTTTTTTTCTTGTCACACTCTCTTTTCCAAACATGTAACTTTTCTATCGAACAAGTTAATGCTATAATGGCGCATTCCCTATGTTTGCAACCATGAGAATTCAATCAAAACGAAGAGAGTAATGATATAAGTGGCATGACACATCATAAATTCACAAACTCATAGCAATAGAAAGTATATTACAAGGTTTCCATAACCCTAACAGATAAGTTTAGCTACTCATGAATACAACGGGAATCAAAATAGACATAATTATCATACCACAACTTAGAAAAATCTCGGCTATGGAGATTACTAGCGCTACTAATGAGAAGAACGTGTTTTCTCTCTTCGTTGCTCAAGCCTAGCCGTTTTTCTCTGTTCACCAAACAATTACAGAATCTGAATAATTGAATAATGAATGATAATGCGGAAAATTCAGCAATAAGGTTTTTAATAATATCCTTCTCTACTAAGTTGCTACTGCATCCTTAAGTATTTAAAAATACTGAGTTTGCCAGGGAAAAAGTTCCCATGCATCACATTCAGTCCAAAAGCTGCCTTCCCTCTTATGTGAAGTTTTCCTTTGCTGTCCACAGGTTCCCAAAATTCTGAAATATTCCTCATTGGTACCTGAAAAGTATGCTAATCACATAGGTTAGCTCAGTTAGTTGAAAATAAACTAAAAGTGTAGGAATTATGTATTTTATCCTCAAAACTTAGCTAAAACGTGGGTAGGTTTTGGTGCTTGGATGTGTAAATACGCCTGACATCATGAGTCAACCTCTTAACACTGAAAGAGACCTAGACTAGAATGAAGTGAGCGAACTTGGTCAATCAATCAACTATGACCCAAACACTATCAGAACCATGAGAAATATATGGCAACCCACTCACGAAGTCTATAGTGATCCTTTCCCACTTTTACTCGGGAATGGGTAACCTCTGAAGCAAACTACCTAGGCTCAAATGTTCGGCCTTCACCTGCTAGAAACATATGCAATGAGCTATAAAATATTCTATATCCTTCCTCATACCACCCCACTAGTAATACTGCCTCAAATCATGATACATCATACTCACTCCTAGATAGATAGAATACCTAGAATAATGTGCCTTCTCCAAAATCAGTCTAATTAAATCACCTACTCTCGGTACACAAACTCGACCTCCAATCCTTAAAATACCATCTCAATCAAGTGAGGCTTCCGTAACCTCACCAATCAATACCTTATCCCGAATTAGTCTCAATCCAACATCATCAAACTGATGAGCTCAAATATGCCCCATCAAAGAAGACCTAGCCTCCATGAATGCCAAAACACACTCAGGCATTGAAATATCAAGCCTAACTATCTGGTTAGCTAAAAATTTAACCTCTAAGTCCAAAGGCCTCTCCTAGGATAAAAGATATGCCATGGTACCTATGCTAGTCAACTTTTGGCTCATGGCATCTGCAACTATATTAGCCTTGCCCGAATGATAGAGAATAGTCATCAATACTTAAGTAGCTCAAGCCAATAATGCTGCCTCATATTAAGATCTCACTAGGTAAATAAATACTGAAGGCGATAATGATGTGAGAAAATCTCACAATGGACTCTATACAAGTAGTGCCTCTACAACTTCAAAGCAAAGCACAACTCCAAATATTAGGCAGGGTAATTTTTCTCATAGGGATTTAATTGATGAGAAGCATAAGAAATAACCTTATACCCCTACATAAAAAAACACCTATTCCAGTACCTAAAGCATCACAAAAGACAGTAAAACCCATGCCGTCCTCGGAAAGGTCAAGATAAAAGCTGAAATTAATAAATCCTTGAGCTTTTAAAAGCTCGCCTCCAAAGCATCAGACCACTATAAGGAAATATTCTTCTGTGTTAACTTTGTCAATAAAACTATAATAGATGAAAAATCATCAATAAATAGCTGGTAACCTGTTAAACCAACTAAACTCTAAATCTCGCTAGGATAGGTAGGTCTAACCCAATCATAAACTACTAAAATCTTGGTCGAGTTGACCATAATACCATCTTTGGTCACCGCATAACCCAAGAACAAGATAGACTCCAACTAAAACTCAAACTTAGAGAACATAGCATGCAATTTCTCATCCCTAAATCTTTGGAACATAATTAGTAAATGTTCCGCATGATCAGCCTTACTGCTAGAATAAACCAAGATATCATCTATGCATACAACGATAAAAGAGTCAAGATATGATAGAAATACCTAGTTCATCAACTCCATGAATGCATCTAGGGCATTGGTCAACTAAAATGACATGGACATGAACTCATAATAACTGTATTGAGTTCAAAAAACTTTCTTCGAAATATCCAAAGTTCTAATCCTCACCTGGTGATACCTGAATATCAAATCTATCTTTAAAAATACTGAAACACCCTGAAGTTGATCAAACAAGTCATCAATACGAGGAAGATAATACTTATTCTTAACCATCACATTGTTCAACTTCCAATAATCAATACACATACACATAAGCCCATTATTTTTCCTCACAAAGAAGAGAGGTGCACCCCAATATAATACACCAGGTCAGATAAATACATTATCCAACAACTTCTGCAACTGATCTTCTTATTCCTTCAACTTGGTTGGGGCTATTCTATAAAGAGGAATAAAAATAGGCTAGGTATCTTGCTCAACATCAATGTCAAAGTCAATATCAAAATTCAAAGAAATAACAAACAAATTGTCATGACCCAAACCAGGGATTGACCATGATGGGTATCTCAAGTCCACCAAGGATCGGAGATCACCACCTTTTCCTAGACAAATAGAACATAACACACCCAAAAATTGCTGAATTCTGAACATATAAAAAATAGAAATTGATAAGCTTAAAGAAATCAAAGAGTGTCGACATAAATACCTAAATTCATAGCAATATCTATAAAACCTCTACAAATTGAAAAATAATCTATGTTGGGACATGCCTTCGACCCTGACAATGTAAATATAAAGTCTTCACTTCTATTTTATGGAAGGGAACTAAAGGAATGATCAAGTTTTCTAAAGAATGAAAGCTAACTACTTTTCCACAAACGTCTGATGAACTGAGTTGATCTTCCTAACATTGCACAGGGAAAGTAGACTTGCCTTCAGACCATGCATCACATAGGGATACAATATCCGATAATAGTTAGTGGGATAAGAACTAGCATGTAATTCGGGGTAGAAATAAAATAATGACATGATCCATATTTTAAAAATATTTCCAAACTAATGCACATAATTATAAGCAAATAAACATATATCATGTTGGGGCTAGGGAACAAGGCTTAGTGATGTCTCTCAAAACTAATCTCTAAAAGAAGTATGTTGTGGTTGATTCCAAATATAGTAACCCAACTTGGTTTTGGTTGAAACCACAACGAAAACATTGAATAGTTGCTTAGCCTTGATGTAATTCACAAAAAATATGGAAAGTAAATGGGATATGTTGGAATTATCAGAAACTAGTAACCGGATCTTGAATGCTTTGAGTTGTAAACAATAGAAGGCAAACACTAGGACTGTGTTCCCCCTGGCTTCTCAACTCCATAAATTTTTCATGTTCAACCCACCTATTCTGTTTCTCTGCATGTAAAGTCAACAAGATATATATTATCAATTATCTTATGAACATGTTGATAAATCTCACCCTTTACCTTGTGAGTCTCAAGGTGTCACCTTATTTCTCCTTGTCTATGACTTTATTTCAAATTTCACCTTTTAAGTCTCAAGTTGATTAGATGAGATGATGGAATAATAATATGGACGTGAATCTCAAATTACTGTCTTAATCTTCATTTCCTAAGCACAAACTCCCATGTGAGGACGTTTGCAAATACGGGCTATCCCCAAGCTTCTACAGTATCTTTGAGGTAAATTATGATGTAGAAGATTAAGATACATGCATAAACCTTAGATAGATGAATATCCCACTTTTTTTATGTATCTAATTCACCAAGGTTCCCACAACCCTAGTCAGGGAAATTAGTCACTCATGTTTATGCAAGAATCTATGATAATTAATAAAGAATTCAAGTACTTAATAGAAGAAAATAAGATGAATAAAATCTAAAGTCTTCAATTGAATAATAATCCAAAAATCTCAAGAATAATATTAAGTATGTAATAGAGTATCAAATAGTGTAATAGGGTGTAAAAAATGTAACCTAATAAAATAGAAATCCTAGGGTATTTATAGTATCACAAAAATACTCAAAAATCCTAATAAAAATGAAAAAGAAAAAGTTATCTTGACATTAGGTATGACTTGATCGTCCACTTGTAAGGTCTTCTTTCGAGTTGTACTATTCCTTTCGTATCCACTCCAGTGTCTGATCTTCCAGGCTTCAACTTTCTGTTATTATTACAACTTCTACTCATAAATTGTACCTTGACCATACGACTCATGGCCTTTACTCATATCTACCCAGGACTTCTTCCTTTCATGCTCTGAACACAACTCTGATTACCATTTATCCTTATGAGTTGTACTCATACTTTTGACTTGTATTCTTTTGAGAATTCAACTTTGCATCTGACTTTTAGTTCTTATTGTCTTGACAATTTTTTGACATAACTCATATCCTCAGCTTACGGGTCTTACCCTCAGTCGTATCTTCCCATCACTTAGTTTTTCTTCCTGGCTTTGGTTTTTTTTGTTCTTATAATTCAGCCTACGAGTCGTATAAGTGTTGATGACTTGTGAGGAGAGTCGTACAATCTTTAGACTTGGTATTTTCAGGTGTTTTTTTTCCAATTTCGCTCCAAGACTTTTATTGACCCATTTCATATTTAATGAGCACAAAACCACCTTATATCAACTAAAACAACATAAGTGAAAGAATAAATTCTTAGTTTTAAGAATGAAAGTGTTGTGTTTCCACGACACATCAATGCTCTCAACTTAGAAAGTTTATGCATACTTTAGAAAACCAAAATCAGAAACTATAACACAACGATGCTTAAACAGGAAGATCCTAAGATACCTAAGGTAGTGACTTTCAAACCAATTTTCAAAAATTTTGTTCCCCTTCCTAGTTTAAACTTTTCAAAAATCTGACTGTGACTATTGATTTGGCATACGGAGAAACATAACAGAATTTGATGATGGCATTCTATTAATAATAAACAACTAAGCATACACAAACCACATTAACTAAATAGTCTAGTAACCTAACAACATACCCTATATGCTCTTACAGTCAAAGAAATATCTTTTACACTTGATATGGAAAAATCAATTTTTTCCAGGGATATAGCAGAGGACTCTCTCACTCACAAAAAAGTACCGTAGGTGTATATAGAATACCATAGGCTTGTCCATATGCTCTCTTCCTATGTTTATGGAAAGTCGGTATAGGATCACTAAAGGACTTTAGTTATTTTTAATGTAGGTTAGGGATGGTATGGTATCTTTTTGGGATTTATTTAGTGACTACATCTCATTTACACTACTCTTTATTTGGGGTCCACTTACTATCTACTTTTTCTTTATTTTATTTTCTCCCTTATGTCTCCATTTTTCTTTTTATGGCATATTCAAACTGGACTAGGTGCGGTTTTCTTTTCTCACTTTCTTTTTCTTCTCTTTTCTTTTCTTTTATTTTCTTTTTTCTTTTAATTTTTACCACACCTATCCTTTTATATTTTTCTTTCTACACGTCTTTCTTCATACTTATGTTTCCCTATGCACTATTATAATAACAACCCTCAACTTAGGTGATTTGCATGATTTGAGGTGTACTATTCCAAAGGAGAACCAAAGGCAATACAAGTTTATTGTAAGTGAAATAGGAAGGTGAAATAGGTGTAATCAAGAAATGGGTCAATTAAGGCTCAAATTTTTGGATCAAGGGATTCGTATCATATTTGGTTGGACTTTTAGGCTCAAGCAGACTCGCAACAGAAATGGCCTATGATTATCTCCTACTCGACTATCCTGGACTCTAGGTTAGAGCAACCAAGAAAGTTATAAATATAGACATATTGAGAACTAAGTAGCTCCTTGCACACACTCGCATAGGGCTATACTGCTAGGTACTACTTATCAATTTATACAATTATTCACCCTAGTTGTTCTATCCCTAATCTTAACAACATTGTCAGATTTAAAGTTTTCTCACACATGTACACATATCACATAACAACAAAATTAGGAGGGGTATCAAATTTATAGTTATTTAAACAACATCAGCTACCACACGTATAATTTTTCCTCCTATTTTTAGATATCCTAGCACACAACAACACTAAAACAACAAAATCAAAAATAAAAATATGCCAGTTCTCAAATTTTTCATAGTGTGTCCACGGTCTTCCAAACATGGAAAGTATAGCCCGTAGCAACTTTGGTACACCCCCACCCCCAACTTAAAGCTAATGCACTGTCCCCAGTGTAGATAAAAATATAATGCAAGGGATTGCAAATATAATTGGGCACTCAAGGCATTATCTCATACATTATTATCTCGTGGGCCTCAGTTCGAGTTCCACCATCATCAGTTATAGTCCCATCAATTATTGGGACTGGCTCCACAATTGTGGCATCAGTTATGGATGATGTACTTAGTGGTACTTGTATCATCAGGGTCACACCACCACCCACATATACATCAATACTCACCGGTCTCGAGATACCTGTTTTAACTCACATCTCTTGGACCTTTGTTATCTGATCTTTCTCACTCTGTATCTTGGCTTTCTTCACTTTCTTCATTGTATCTTTTTCAGCACTCTTGTGCTTCCTATTTTTTCTCTCTTTTCTTCTTTCCTCCTTCAATTCCAAGACAGCCTATATGTTTTCAAATATGATATTAGGCTCAATTTCCATAACCACAGGCGCTGGGATGAATGGCCTATCATATAGCTCATCCACCATTTTTTTTATTTTGGCCACCTAAAATTTGACCTCCAAATATTTGGGGTCTAGATACTACCTAACTTTCAGGTTATACGCTGCTTGAATATGTCTAACTAAACCTACATTATTCTATCTTAGTTCACTAGCTTTGTTTCTATCCAAGGCTTCACGCATCCTTCAATGATCCAAATATTGGCCTCCAATATGGCCAATCTCATTATTGTCTCATCCCACAGAGACTGTGAGATCCCAATCAGACCAACTGGCGTGGCTCTAGGTCTAGGTGGTACAGACTGAGTCGTAGGATGGCACTAGATATACTAACTGTCTATGAAGGATATGACTCAGTCTAAGCTTCTTCACCCATGGTTGCATCTATCTCAGTAGCATCAGCCTATCTAGTATGTCTGAACATCTCCACTAACATATTAGCTTCTCTCCTTACCTATCTATCCAGTGGATTTACTGCATGCCAAATCAACCCAAGATAGTCTGAGTTGGATCAATAAGCTCGTCAATTCTTAGAATTTGCTGCACCCTCATAGATAAATAAATCTGAGTAATCTTTCATGAATATGCCAACAATAACTTCTCTCCACCCACATCCCTATTCTAGATTGGGAAGAGAACTCTCCCAAATTAAAGTTGTACCCAGTCATTAACCCTGATATCAGTGCTACATAAACTGGGCTAAGTATATTATCCCTAATAGTTGGACAGAGTCGATGTCTGGCCAGTTTCCACCATACCTTTGCCTCAAAATTATGATATCACACTCGATCCTCTAACTACCCAAACTACATCTTCTTCATTTATTGCAATCAACCTTGCAATCCACCTAAACTATGTCATCTTATCATCTGAACCCAGCTACTTCTGTATGATTTTCAATATTTTATACATGCAAAATTCTATTTCTTGTATGTTTACTGGGGATTGGAAGTCTAGTCCATTTAAGAAATGAGAAACAATATACAGGGAGATATTCACCCATACTCCTTGAACAATAAATGACTCGATGGGATCACCACCTTTCCATAACTACCCCTGCAGCTACTGTCTTAGCTCTCTCTTGTACGCTATGAAAAAATCTCAGACTAATGCATCAATATACTTTATGGGTAGTGTGGTCATCTACTAAATTTCATATAGTCTAAATCACACCTCAAACCTACATAGCTCAGATATCCCGATTGTGGTCAATCATCACTCTAGATATAAACTTCTTTTTATTCTTCCACTGGGAAGCCTACTCAATCCATTATTATATATTTCCTGTATACCAGGGTACCTCCCCCATTCAATGATGGGCACTGGAGCAGGTGTAAAAGCTAGGGGTGGATCCTGTCTATTAATGGAGGTTGCATCAACTTCTTCCCTAGCCACACTTTCACTCTCTGAGCTTGGTACCTTTGATCTAGACTCTTCTTTATCATCAACACTGCTCTCTTTAGACTGGGACAGTGTTTAGGGTGGTAAAGTGTAGGAGTTATTCTTTCTGAGTCCTCTTGGCGGTGTGTAATCCAAAGTTATTACTTTCTTTCCTCGATCCTATATTTGGTCTCTTGGCCCAATCTTTCCCTTCATTGGGAATTCAACTAATTCATCACTACTATTGGAGGACATAGTAAAATAAAAACTTAAAGTTGGTACCTTCTTATTTCTCTTCTTTGCTACTTGATTTGAAGATGAAGCACCTTTCATGAGCATGGTACATGTGTACATACATTAATTAGTAATTACTTAAGGAAAGAAAAGCAAAAATAAGAAAAGTCTATGTCAGTGTGCATATTGTGCTTAGGGTACGACTAGGTGTGAGAGTTTTATCGACTAGGTACGACTCGTATGACTGAGTCGTAAGATAAATAGTGTATGTATGATTATTCACTGGTCAAATTATGAGTCCTCTTAACAAGTCGTGTGGAAATGTTATGACTCATTATCAATAATCACAAGCTGACCAAAAACAAACTTCGAATATGGATGGAGAGTTGCATAACCCAAATGGCATACGTCTGAATACAATGGTCCTATAAGGACATATGAAAGTCATCTTCTCCTGGCCCTCAGGAACAATAGTGATTTGGTTATAGCCTGAGTACCCATCAAGAAAACAATACCATTTTCTGTCCATGAGTTTATCCAGTATCTAGTCCATGAAAGGCATAGGAAAATGGTTATTTTGAGTCCATGCATTCAATTTTCTATAATCCATGCATACTCTCCACCCTGTGATTGGACTCATCGACACTAACTCATTTTTTTGTTAGGCACAACAGTAATCCTGTATTTCTTTGGAACACATTGCACTGAACTAACCCACTTGCTGTCAGCAATAGGATATACTAAACTAGTATCCAACCACTTGTTATGAACTTTGGATATCAGTAGGATAAACATTTAGCCTTAGCAAAGTGTTCTTATAATAATAGCTATGACTTGAGTATTCAGATAGCATAATTTGAGGCATTGTATGTTAGGTGTTGCCAATCTTTGATTGATCCAGTGTTACCGACTTGCTTTGTGAGTCCTTAGATAGAGTTTGTGTGATTTGTAATAGTCTGTGAATAGCTCAAAGTAGGCAGAAAGTTATAAATATCATAGACTTCATGCCTTGAAGTATGGAGTTGGTGCTTGGGTTTTTTCAATTGTGACCTATAAATGTCATAATGAGATTCTAGAAGAGGGGTAATATTAGATCCAAGTGTATTGGGTCATTTAAGACACTTTGGATGGTTAGGAAGGTAACTTATGAACTGGATTGATCATAGAGTTTTTAGTTGTCCATCTAATTTTCCATATATCTATGTTATGGTGCTAGGTTATGAATAAGTCTCACGTTCTTTATTGAGATTCAGTTCAATTGGATTAGAGGTTGACCTTTGTGGAAGAGTCAGTTGCTATTTTTGCCAGAGATGTTAGAGGTTGTATTTTAGAGATATTTCAGTGGTTAAGGTTTAGTGGAGAAACCACCTAGTTAAGGAGGCTACCTAGGAGATCGAGAGTGATATGCGGTCCCAGTATATCAACATGTTTAAATTTTCAGGTACTTTTTGATCTTTTACTTTTGTGGATGAAAGTCCTTTTAATAGTGGAAATTGTAATGACTCTCTAGGCCATTTCTTGCATTTGAGCTTTTTATAATTTTAGAGATTTTCTATTGCTTCCTTAAGTCATTTTGATATGTTGGCACTGATAAGTCGGTTACCAGGTAGTTCTATGTTTGAAACTTTTATTATTTAGAAAAAGGTACTAGCTTGAAATTTAGACAAACAACCTTGGATGCCAATTCTATTAGTTCCATTAGCTTCAGAATGATGGCTTTAGTCTGGGGAGATCCTTGGTTCGAGTCTCGAGTCTTCCAAACTCATATTAGGCTATTGGGTAGATTTTGGATAAATCCTTCTTTTTGGTGTAGGGCCTATTTTTGATAAAAATGACCTCAAATGAGAGTTTTATTGGTGTTGTTGAGTTTATAATGCTGAAGTTTGTTGGGTAGCATAGTTCATTTGCATTTAGTGGATTTTAAGCAAATCCCAAGGGTTCGATCGAAAACTTGGAAAGTTGGCCAAATTGATGGTATCTGTTGCATCTAATGCATTCTCTTTAGCAACTAAGAGACTGATTTACCAACTTGGCACTGCTTTAGTGGCTCTGTACCACTTTAACAGAGGCCAGCCACCTGAGGCTAGGATGTTTTAGCAACCTCCCAACCATTTTAGTTGTCCTTTAGCTGCTTTAACAGTTATTTAGCCGCTTTGGCGGTCATTTAGCAGTTTTAGGGCCTATTGCTGGTACTTTTATAAATTCTATTTGCTCTTCAGATCCAACATTCTTTTTCTAAGTTCAAACTTCATTAAACCCCAAAAATCTTAGAAAATTGTGAAGATTAATACTAGGTGTTGGGAGTGGTTGGAAACTTTGTGGTGGATTTTCCTCGTCATTATTTCCATATGTTCCCACTTAAATTCTAGTTTAATTGTCCGATTTAACTTTAATCTCTAGATTACTTTGAGGGATGTTTTTGGGATGTTTTATGCTAGGATTTACACCTTTTTTTTAAAAGGATCCTTGAGCTTAGAGGGACACATTGATAATTTTGACTTTGTGACCCCGCAAGTAGGCCCTATGGTGGTTTTTAGTTTTATTTTTGATGCAGAGCATTTATACTTAATATAATTAGAGATGTTCTCATATTAATGTGCAGATTATTATTTTGATAGCATGGAAACATTCAGAGGATTCTTAGAAGGGAAAAGCTCCAGAGTAGAGGACTTTGAGAACTTTCGACGACGTCCAAGTAAGTTAAGGTTACTCATATTCTAGACTGAGCTTTATTATGATATTAATTTTTTATTATGCTAGATATGAGAGGGTATTTATGACTCGATTAAAGATTTAATAATTATTAATTAAGTTAGCCAATTCGGAACCATTTTGGTAGAACTCGACCTCGTCTTTCTTCATATTGGTTTATGCCGATACCTTTGGGATAGTTCACATTTACATAGTACTTTGGGGTAGGATTTTAAATCCGTATTCTGGGTTTGTATATGTGTTTACTTTTGTATGGATTTTTGAAATTAATAGCGGGCCTCATCGACCCTTCTTTTTAGTTAATTGCATATTAGATCCTTGTAGAACTAAAAGGCCTTTATATGTCACCTTAGACGCAATATTGAGACTTAGGATGAATTAGTCAACTTTAGTGAGTTTTAGTTAGCTTTGATACTCGGTGTAGAATAATATTTGGCATGTACTGCCTTATCCTTAGATTTAATGGTTAAAACTCGCATTAGTAATAGATTTGATCGCTCAGATTAGGAATTTAGTACTAAGTAGACTTGAGGGAACAAATAAACTTGGTTTTTTGCTACATTAACCTATTTACTCAGCTCCACTTCAATTCTGGCAATTATGATACATATATGTTATATTTGTCATTATGAAACTATTCCCATGTCTCGACTCAAGTCTGACATTTATGATCTATTTGGACACTTTTGGGGATTCAACATTTTGGTAAGTACCAATGAAATTTGAAAAAATAGTATGAGAGAAGTTTTAGGTAATTTCTACTCATTGTCTTAATTATGCTTATAATTGTTGATAGTCCCACCTATGCAGTAGAGTACTTATTGTTTGTATCCGCTGGGCTTATGGGGGCTCGATTGGGTTATTTCTTTCTTGTTTGTGCCTTCTAGGATTATGAGGGCTCATTAGTTCGTATTTAAACTGCTTTTACATTTGAGTTTCTTATTTGTATATTTGTCATAATCACCCTATCTGGAATATTACTTCCATTTATGCCTCTTATTTCTGACTTTAGTTTATATTCTCGTATTTTTATTATCCTTTTACTGTAATTTAGCTCGGTTGGCCAATGTTACTTACTGAGTGACCATTGTTTTGATACTCATACTCCATTTCTGCACTTTTTCCCCTAATGGAAATTTGAGCATGAACCACAACCATTAGCGTTATCCTAAGGCTTGTTGTTGCTTCAGAGATGGGGGTGAGATTTTAGAGCCTAGAACTGATCTGCTTTCCTTCTGCTATTTTTTTATAGTCTTTTATGTATTCTAAGACTACTTGTACACTTGACATTATCTAGTATTCTATTTTTGATTTAGTGGATCTTGTACCGACCTTATTAGGTCATGGGGGTACTCTTTTGTAATATTACTCCTAATCCTTTGTTGTTCAATACAATCATATTTATATATTTCGTTGCTTCGTTCTTTTATTGCATGTCTATATGCTATGTTCTTTTATCTTTCGTAGTCTAGCTCATTACTTGTTGTTTCAGTCTATATCTTGGCTTAAATACTGACGAGTTAAAGTAGGTGACATCATGAGTTAAGAAATTGGGTCTTGATACCTATTTTCAAATGGTTCTACTTTATGACTTTATTATTCCAAAATCACTTTATTTTATCTATGCAAAATTGCAATAGATAGTTACTATATTTATTCATCAGAGTTATCAATAATCATATAGAATTCATAAATTTCAAAAAAAATTAATTTGTATAGAATATAAACTTTAAAATGTCAAAAGCATAAACAAAATAACAAATTCCCACTAAAATGGCTCATTATCAAATCTGACAACGCCCATATGAGCCACATGCCCGTGAAACACATTAGGTTGGAAACCTTTCACGAGTAGATCTGCAATCATTGAGTTTGTACTAATATGCTCAATCAACAGAAGACGACTCTAAGTTTTTTTTCATGACCAAAAACATAATATATATGTGATTTGACTTAGACTTATGTGCCTGATATATGTTGGTTCAAAACTCCCCAGCAATATCTGTCAATGTCTGAATTAGAATGTTTTATGATCTGTAAATATTTGGACCTCTTATGAGTGAGAATGTAATCTTTAGTTCCTTGAAGATACCTCATAACCTGTTTTACATCTTTTCAATCATCTATTCCCGAGTTACTTAAATATTGCCCCAATATTTTCACTATGCATGCCTTATCTAGTCATGTACAAACATATGCATACATGAGACCTCCTACTACTGATGTGTGCGGGATTTTTTCACCTATTCCTTCTCTATGTCCAATGTCCAAATTGGACATTTGCGCAAACTAAATTTATTACTTTTTTCCATAGGTGTATCTCCTGGTGAATAATCTACATGTCGAATCTACTTAGCGCCTTATCAATATAAGTCTTTTGTATTAGTTCAATAATATTTCTAGAGCAATACATATGAATTTTTATACTTAAATCAAAGGACGCCTCACCAAGATCATTCATTTCAAATTTACTGGATAGAAACTACTTTTTTTATGCAATAAACCTACATCACTAGTCGCTAGTAGAATGTAATCTACATATAACATAAGTATAACAAATTTTATCCAACTAAACCTAAGATATATGAACTGATCAATAGTGTTTTCCTTATAACCAAAAGTTGTTATCACCTGAACAAATTTTTGGTACCATTGACAGGATGCTTGTTTTAAATCATATATTGACTTCTTATGTTTACATACAAGGTTCTTTGAATCTTGGGACTCAAAAGTTTTTGTTGCACCATATATATAATTTATTCAATGTCTTTATTAGGAAATGTAGTCCTTATGTCGATTTGATATAGCTCTAAGTCATAATGAGCTACAAGTGCTATAATGATTCCAAACGAATCTTCTAATGAAACTAGCCAAAAACTCTCTTTAAAATCTATGCCTTAATTTTTAATGAATCCCTTGGTGACTAAGCATGGTTTATATATTCTGATGTTACTTTTCAAATCACATTTGATTTGGAAATTTCATTTACAACCAATCAATTTTTATTTTTGGGATAACTGGACAAGATATCACACACTATTGTCTTTCATAGACTTCAACTCATCTTGCATGGCTTTAATCCATTTATAAAAGTTTTGGCATGGTTTTTCTGACTAAAAGTTATATGATCATCTTCCCATCCAATTAGAGATAAATAATGTAATTGATGTGACATGGTTTCATGGAACTTTTGATACTCAAAACTAAAAAACATGCAAGTACTTAGGTCCATTTTGTTAGATTTGATGTGTGTTTTTTGTTTTGCAGAAAATTGGGTTTTTGGAGATGAAGAGAAGAAAATCTAATGAAAAATTATAGGAGGACCATTTACGGGGCCACTTACGGCCCGTAAGTGGTACCTACGATGGTCATAGGTCCCTCCGTAGGTGTCAAAAGAAAAATATCTAAGAACCTGAAGTTTCAAGTATTTTTGATTGTTAAGAAGGGGAACTTACGTGGCATATATACCACTCACACTGTCGTAAGTGTCTTCATGGGTAGTAATTCTATAGCTTTAAAGATGTCTAACACTTATGATACCTCTTATGGGGCATAAGTACAACTTATGGCCCATAAGTGGGCCAGCAAGTGGGTACCGACCCAATTTTCCATATTTATTTTGGTTAGTATTTTTAGGGTTTTAATATATTCTATAAATATCCTTTTGATGTTTTTGTGCAAGTTTATACACTCTTTACAACATATATTGATTCTAAGATTCAACTTTTGGTCTTGGAATCCATTATTCTTGGTTTTATGGTTGATTATCAATTTGAGATTCTGGGTTTTCTTCTTAAATTATTGTGAGATTCATCTTATTCTTTCTTTTTGAATTCCATGGATATTCTTGAAAATATGAGAGGCTAAATCACCTAACTAGGGTTGTGGTAACCTTGGTCGAATAATGAAGTAGAGAAAGTGTGTGGTCTTTCAAAATTAATGTTTATGCATGTATTGTGATCTTCTTTAGCTTGTACACTTTCTTAACTACTACAGAAGTTAAGAAATTTCCTGTGTTTGATATCATCTTCAAATGAGATGTTGAGATAAGAAAAAGAATATTTCAATAAAAGTTTGAGACTACCAACCCTTATCTAATTTACTTGATACTCAAAAAGAGATAGCTAATCTGGGATCAAAGATAAGGGTTAGTAAGGAAACACTCTGAGTGTCACAAGGTGAAGAGTGAAATTTACCAAAGGCATTTACAAGACGATTGGTGATACATAGCTTGTCAGATTCTACATGCAGTGAATTAACATAGTCAGATCTACCATGATAATTCTATAGAGTTACTAGGTCATGGGAACATAGTCCTAGTATTCATCTTCGATTGATTTCAACCAAAGAAACCAAGATTCGTTACTTTTGATATTGTTCTTACAAAAATCCCCATTTATTTTTATGTATTTTTTTGGCTACTTCAGCAAATTTGTGAGAGATATTCAGCCTATTCCTTGTGGTTTCAACCCTAACATCTATTGGGTAATTACATTTTACATAAACCAAATTATATTTCTTTAGAGGTATAGCTTGGGCGATACTAAATTTTGGTGTCATTGCCGGGGATACAGTTATGGACTGACTGAAGTTGTTGAGGTTATTGGGTTTTATTTTTTATTGTTCTTAGGTGTATGCCCAATACTCGGAGTAAAGGAAATCCTTTGATCATACGTGATTTTGATCTTGAAAGAACCCTACAATAGAATCGTAGGATGTCAGAAGATGGTCTTGAAGCTAATCATGAAGAGTATCAAGATAATCCACTTACCTTGAATCTGCCTTCTTCACTTGATGCTCAAGATATAGTTGTGTGAACCGTTGCATAGTTACTAGATAAAGCTACTATAAGGAGGGATATGACTACTCGTCATGCATCTTAAGAGAAAAGACAAAGGCAAAAAGCAAATCATTGAGTAGAACTTCACAGAGGTAGAAGAGATAGAGTTCAAATGCCCCCAGCTTTTTAGTATTGCCATTATATGATGATGATCTGAAGGATGACTTGGGGTATTTTGAGCCTATCGAGATAGGATCCATCATTCCTACTGAATTGAACAGAGGGTAAAGTTTGATAATACAAGTGCTATAATTCAAATATGCAATCTCAAGAGTATGTTTACGGGCTTGCTGACTAATAATGCAAACATGCACCATGAATTTCGTTGAGATCTTCACTTCATATAAATTACCTAGGGTGATTAAAAAATCATTGAGATTCAGGTGTTCTCTTTTGAACTCGTGGGTCTATCACAAAGTGGAATGACTTACGAAAATAGTTCTTGAACTAACTCTTCCCATCTTCTAGGATGCTACAGTTGAAGGATGAGATTTATAATTTTAGAAAATTATTGTTTGAACCACTGTATGAGGCATGGTTGAGGTTCAAGAATAAGTTTATGATGGTGCCCAATCAATGGATTTTGAGTTGAAATTTTCTTAAGATATTCTATTGAGCCCTGAATATTAATTCCAAAGTTGTTGCAGATACTCTTAATAGTAGATCTTTTATAAGAATGTGTAGGGAGGTAGCTTTGGAAATCTTAGATATGGTCTCTATCACCAAACGAGGGTGGTATACTTAGGAGGAAGAAAGAGGTGATGACACTAATGATATTGGTGCTTCCAGCGAGCATAGGATCTTAGATAATATAGTGACTCAAGAAGTTGTGCAACTGAAAATGTCAATTAGGTACTGACCAAGCAATTTGTAGCTATGAATTATGAAAAGGTGAATCTTATGGGTGCACAAATGAAAGTTCCTAAGCTATATAATTCAAATATCGAGAACGAGGTGAAGTACCCGGATAGAGAGATGGCAGGTTTTTGAACTAAGGCCAAAGGTCTACTCAAGACACTTGGAACTTGAGATAAGGGAATCAAGGTCAAAACTATTATGGGGACAAATATAGGGATCAGGGTAGAGAAAGAGATGGTGATTGGAGGCATAAGGAGAAGAATAATGCATATATTCCACCAAGAAATTATGATACTGATTTGAGGATGGAGGTATTTCTTACTAAGATAGTTAAGGGTTCAAAGAATCAAAAGAGTTGACTTAACAAGATTAAGGAAGATATTTTAAGTTTTAGTCAGAAAGTGAAATCAGATGATACTATGATCAAGAAACTTGAGCAGCAATTGGGTCAGATGTTAGCTACTTTGAATCTGAATTAGTTAGGCACCCTTCCGAGTAATACTTGGTAGAATACAAGGAATTCTAATTACTATTTATTCATCACCACTCGAAGTGGTAAGGGTACTAGTGATCCCCCTATGGCTATAGTTGATAAAGTTAAAAATGATGTTGATGTTGATGTTGATGATGAACCCAAAGCAGAATTTGAGAAGTTAATGACTAGTGGTGAGTCATCACAAAAATTGATGGGTATGGATAAGCAAGTTAAAAAGGATAAAGGTAAGGGTAAGGAAGTCAAGCATGTATTGAAGACCATTCCATGACCTCCTCTACCTTTCTTTAGAGATTGAAGAAAAATCAAGAGGAAGGGAAGTATCAGAAGCTTATGTCGATGTTGAAGGACCTTTCTATTAATATTCTTCTTGGGGAAGCATTAGAAAAGATGACAGGCTAATACAAAGTTCATGAAAGATTTGGTTACTAAAAAGTAGATAACGGCTTTACAGCCAGCTGATAATATGCAATGATAATATGCACCATTCCAGTGCTATTACTTCCCGATCTTTAGTAGAAATGATGGAGGACCCAGATCCTTTACTATTCTATGTACTATTGGGTCCTTCAACTTCTCTCAATATTTATATGATTTAGGAGTTGGTATCAGTCTGATGCCATTGGTGGTGTACAAACAGTTGAGGTTGGGGGAACCCATACCAACATCTATGAGGTTATTAATAGCTGATGGCATTATGAAGAAATTGGTTGGTATATTATGTGATGTGTTGGTAAATATGGATTTCTTCATATTTCCATCTAATTTTTTGATCCTTAACTGCGAGATAGACTTTGAAGTCTTTATTATCTTAGGAAGGACCTTCCTAGCTACGTGTAGGACATTGGTTAACATTGAGATAAGAAATATTAAATTCAGACTCAATGATGAATATATGACTATTAATATGTTTAAGTCAATATGTCAGTTAAAGGTTATGTGGGTGGTGTCTGTGACAGACACTATTGATGATGATGCATTAACTGTGCCTATTGAGGATAGACTAGGGGTTGAGACACTAAAGATGGTTATAATGAACTTTGAAAGTAATGGTATAGATAAATATGATAAGATGGTGAGTGCACCCCATGGCTGAGGTTCTTATTCTTATGCTCTAAAGAAGTTAGATATTGATTTAAATAATAGAACGACTTTGCTAACTCATTTATCTATTGATGAGAGACCAATCTTAGAATTGAAGGCCCTCCTATCTCACTTGAATTATGCATTTTTGGACAAAAAAAACACCTTACCAATTATTATTGTTGCTGATTGATTAGACTCACAGGTTCAGGTATTAATTTTAGTACTACAGAGATTCAAAAGGGCCATTGAATGGACTATTAGTGATAATTAGGGATTCCACTAGAGATTTGTTCTTATAAAATTCATCTTAAACTATATTGTGTTCCCAACATCGAACACCAATTTTATTTGAACCCACCTATGGAAGAGGTGGTGAAGAAAGAGATCATAAAATGGTTAGGTATGGGTGTGGTTTACCATATTGTGGATTATAAGTGGGTCAACTAGGTTCAATATGTATCTATGAAGGGTAGGATCACAGTGGGCCCGAATGAGAAAAATGAGTTAGTGCCTATGAGACCAGTTACTAGATGGAGAGTGTTCCTAGATTACCAAAATTAAACACTTAGGCACAGAAGGACCCTTTTTCTATGTAGTTCATGGATCAGATGCTAGACAAAATTACGGACAAGGTTGGTACTATTTTATTGATGATTATCAGATTTCTTTTGCCTTTAAAGACCAAGAGAAAACTACTTTTACTTTCCCCAATAGTAATTTTGCATTCAAGAGGATGTCGTTTGAACTTTTCAATAATCCAACCACCTTTTAGTATTGTATGATGTTGATATTTTCTGATATGGTTGAGAACACTATAGAGGTCTTCATAGATAACTTTTTTTTTGTTGTGGACAATTTGATGGTTGTTCAGCCCAATTGTCCGATGTACTTCAAAGGTGTAAGAAGTGTAATCCGGTGTTTAATGAGGAAAAGTGCCACTTTATAGTTGAAACACCCTGAGTTTGACCCTTAGAAATTGCCTGGGTTTTGAACCCTCTGGCCATCATACGACTTGATCTTACTAGTCATATGATATGGGTATGACTTAGGAGCCTAAGTGGTGTGGCCTATGTCACTTACTGTACGAGGTACGACTAGAATCGATACTAGTCGTATTGAGATGGTATGATAGGAGTAGGGAAATAGTATGATTAATAATGTCAATCCATTGAGGTACTGTCTAGGGTACGATTTAGGGTTATAACTTTTATGATTGGGTATGAGTGAGGGGCCCAAATCGTACCCCTCTGTATTTATTTTTTCAGCTTTTAAGCTGAGGGTATTCTGGACATTTTCACCTCAAAACTCTTAAGACCCCACAACTTATAACACTTTGTGGCCTCTCATAACTCACTTGGAAAAATCAAAACACTCCTAAAACTTTCTCTAAACTCTCTCAAGAAGATTGGGCTAGGGTTTTCTTCAAGTGGTCATCTAGAGGCTTAACGATCAAGATCTCTCTATGAATATTTGTTCATAATACATGTTACTCCTCCCTCATTGTTATTTCAAACTAAAAGCATGTTTTACTTAATGATTTTCATGGCTTAATTGTGATATTTTTTTGGGTTTTGAAATATGTTTTGGGGGGTTTTTGTTATTCTTGGTTGGATAATGTTTTCCTATATTTTTCTTATGGTATTTAAATTATTATTGTGGTTTGAACATGTGGTTGCATGGTAATGGTAAATTGGTACGTGGTTTTGGTTTTGAAAACTATATTCCCTCAACATATTTGATAAAATACCAATGAGAATTTTTTGTCACAGAATTTGACTATTATTAAAATCTTTGCATTGCATAATATGGTAATGGGACCTAAATAGGCTTGGTTGGTTTTAAATGGTCTTAAAAGGTGTCAGTGTCCATAGAGAACAAATTCATTATTTTGGAATGTAAATTTGTAATATACTCAACACAGTTGTATAATTATTTTTGGTTTATGCATTACTACTTGGTTTGGTTTATTTCTTGAGACTAACACATGGTATAAATGGTTAGTTAGTTAAGGATGGTTTTAAAAACATTGCGGGGACATGGGAATCCCACAAGTGACCTTATAACAAAAGTCATGTGGTGTACACGGGAATCCACCAAGTGTTTTTTATAATAGAGTCTGTGGGGTACATGGGAATCCCCTTAAGTGTTGGCTAATAACATGACTTGCAAGCTATAGTTGGTATGAAGATACCACTAACTAATTCCATAGTAATTGACTTCTGGAATTGGTGGTTTGGTTATATGTTAAATGGTTTTAAATGGGCAATAATATCAGGTTGTGATACCTATCCATAATGGTGTGAGTCCATATGGTTGACACTGGAAACTCATGCTTTCCAATATGAGTATTGGTCTCGATGACCATATACTTGTGGGGTAAAAGGGAATCCCTCAAGTATATACACATAAATATGTATCATAGAGGGCAAAGGGTACAAGGAAATCCCCATCCACCTATGGTATCTATAGTTTTTGCGGCTACACACACTGGGACCCATCTAGGGAGTATCATTGGACCCATATAGCGGGTGGCTGGATCATGACTTTAAAGACACACAACCCAAGTTAAAGATATTTAATGCATACTAAACTTGGTTTTTTTTCTCGGAGTGGTATATATGTATTTATTTATTTAATTGCAAATGGATATTTATCTTGGTTTTGAATAATGGAATAACTCTATCCTTATTCTTGAGTACATTTTAGCATTCACTCACTAACCTATCTTTGGGCATTATATCCCCATGTGATGCAAGAAACGACCATACTATCACACCTCCTGCTCAGTGATTTGGTGATTCAGTGACAACTTAAGTTAGACTAAAGTGGTAAGCTTCTATTCTTCTAAAGGCCCATTTGATGTTATGGTTTATATAATGCTTTTACTATTCTCTTAACATTTGTTTTTTGCTATGGTCGGTGGCTAGCCCCGACTAAATATTCTTGGGCATTGGTTAGAGGCTTTATATGGACAATTGTGGGCTTGGGTATGGAATGTCTATTCTTTTAGTTATTATTGGGTTAGGGTTGCTATTGGTTGAATTTACTTATTTAGGTCAATTTTGATTATAGACCTATCCAAAAGTTATTACATATTGAATTACTCTATCTTGTTATATACTTAACATTTATTTGACTTAGGATATATATTGGTTAGTTGGATTAGGTATCGAGGGTGGTCTCTGGTCCTAGTTGAACTTGAGATGCCCTTTACAATAAGGCGCTGGTTTGGGTCATGTTAAGTTGGTATTAGAGCCTAGGATTTAGTGCCATGGGATATCCACAAAGCCATGTCGAGTAGAGTCTCTTTCAGGGGTATGTAGTGTGCCACACTTATAAGGGAGAGGCTATAAGACATCTAGGAATATTTCACTCTTTTGTTGTTCTATTTTTTTGGCTATAGGGTCTAGGGTCTAGAACTCTCCCCTAAATCTTTTTTTCTTGACTTTCAGATCATACATTTCCAATGATTTAAAGCTCATTGAAACTCATCCATCTCATCCAAGGATGATGTGGATGGATCTCATTTAACTCATAGAGTAGAAACCGTGTCAAAGATTGCTGCTTCTAATTTTCCCCATGGAGTTCCACCAGTCTTCATTAACCCTACTCCTAAACATGACACTCATCTCAGTCTTCTTAAGGAGATGTTACCAATGTCGAGTGTTGATGTTCTATTCATTTTTGACCCAAATGTTGGAATTTTTGTCACAATAATCCGATCCTATTGGTATGTGAAAGAATAAGGTAGGGTCGAGAAATAGTCAGAGAAAGAAGTCTCAATATTCATATCGAGAAAGGGGTCAGAGAAAGAGTGATAAAGGTGGTAGACAGTGGTTTGGGCAAGGGAATCCAGGAGGTCCCCAGGTGGTTGTTAGTGTCCCTTATCCTCAGTTTTTTACTTCTTATCATTTTGAGTTAGTAGAGCCCAGTGATCCCCACCCTATTCTCCCTGCATGTTTTGTAGTCTATTGTACTCTGATTATTGCTATAAAGGGAGGAATCGATGTTTCAGTTGTGGTCATTTGGGTCACATGCAGCGGGAGTTCCCTAGAATGTTTGCCACTGGGGCAAATAGGATACGGTTGCCACTTATCTAGCTCCTTCACCGAGGGGAGCTACTTTGGGCCTCGACACTTTTCGGGACAGTCCTAATGATTTCACTACCTGATAGGAGTTCGAGGCATCGCCTGATGTTATTATTGGTACATTAAAACTCTTTTCCTATAATGTGTACTATTTACTTGATCCAGGGTACACTATCTCTTATGTGACACCATTTATGGTTTTGCATTTGGGTTTTTGTCCTCAGTGCATTTCTGATAATTTCTCTGTGTCTACCCAAGTAGGTGACTCATTGATTACTAGACAAGTCTATAGGGGGTATGTGATATCTGTTAGTAGTAAAGGAACATTGGTGCATCAATTTAAATTAGATGTAGTGGGTTTCGATGTCATATTTGGGGATAGATTTATTGCACTCGTGCTATGTGTTTCTAGACTATTGGACTTATACAGTTGTCTTTAAATTCCCTAATGAGCCGATTATTGAGTAGGAGGGTGGTTTCCTAGTTCCTAAGAGAAAATTCATATCATATTTTAGTGACCAAAAATTAAATTCCAAGGGCTGTCTTTACCATTTGATCCAAGTTAAATATTCTAAATCGGAGGTTCTTTCTCTGCATTCTATCCTAGTGGTGAGTGAATCTTTTAGAGTCCTCTTTAATTACCTTCTGGGTGTTCCCCACTTCTCCGATAGGGATATTGAGTTTGGAATTAATTTTGTTCCGTAAACTCATCCTATCTCTATTTTCTAATATTGAATGGCTCCAGATAAGTTGGATGATCTTAAGGGACAGTTGATATATCCTCATGGTAAGGGTTTGTCTGCCCTTGCATTTCTTTGTGGGCCACTATAGCTCATTCGTTCATCAGGGGGATGGTTTTCTTCAGGTATGTATAGGTTATTGGCAGGTGGATAAGGAAGTTGGGGTGAACTCCAGATGAGGTGGACTATATTTATATTTTGCATGGAGTACTCAGTTAGTAGTACATGATGGTTGATAGACACTATGTTTGGACCTTAGATATTGATTTTGGTGAAAGAAGTATGTTAGATCGAGGATAGAAATACAAGATTTGTAAGGGTAGATTAGTAGGACTGGTAAGGTGTGCGGAAGAAATGAGGTTGGCGACTTAGGAAATACAATAGTGGGGAAAGTTGTGATACAAAGGCCGAAGGTCCAGGTTGAAATAATGGATTGGGGCTAACTCATTACATAAGTTTGGGCATAGAGTTTGTGAGACTAGATTAAACTCTAGGTAGCATATGGATAGATAAGGTTTTAAGTATAAGAGAGCCAAGTATCCCTACTATGATTCTATGGTGATAACCCTTAGAGCAGAGTATCGCCCTTATAGGTGTAATAAGATGGAGATCGAGGGATAATTTTAAATTTTCTATTAGCGGTGGATTTCAAAGAAAGTCAGGGTAAATTTAATCGTACTCTAGTTATTCCCTCATATTTTGGTTAAATGGGCACTCTACTAGCGTTTTACGCATTCTAATAGTTCTTATGTATAAGGTTCGCATTCTGCATGCCACATACGTCCATATTCCAACCCCAAAACCAAAGGCAATAATGGTCCTCAGAAATTTGAGCTTCCAAGTGTTCAAGATCTATGCTATCATACTCATGACTTATACGTTTATGTCCTACATTATGCCTAAATCCAAGAAACAGTTGTTTTAAGCGGGAATCATTGCCTTGTTCCGTGAATATGAATCTCGTCTTTACACCACACTACCTACGATGTATGCAATCGTGTTTCTTCCTTTGCCTAGTCCTAAGGACTCATATTATGGTGTGTTTGTTTTGGAGTAATCCTTCATTTATAACTTGGGTGGTTTATTTGGAGTACCTCATGCCTATCTTACCGTATATCATATTTCAGATATTGCCTTGGGAAAGAGTTATCATTTAGAAGTAACCCCTTACAGATACTCAAGCCCTCTGGTTATGCATTCATGGGGGAAAGTTAGAAGGTTAAGATAGAGAAGTGTTATCTTCATATTTAAAGCTCAGTGGAGAGTGTGGTCGTATTTAAGGGATATTAGATGTATGGGTTGTGGATGATGGAGCTACTGGGACGTGGAAGAGGACATGAATTTCAAGTATACACATTTGTTCTCTTTTCTAGAAATTCACGTGTAAGGTATGTGTTCTACATAACATCTTGTTTTCTAATTTGATTAAGGGGAGATTTGATGGGTAATAATGTATTAAATCGTTCTTGTGCTTTTCTTTACCCATCATTCAAGGATGAATGAACCAAGTGGGGAGAATTGAAACACCCTGAGTTTCACCCTTGGAAATTTCTTGGGTTTCTAACTCTCTGTCCATCATACGACTTGAGCTTACAAGTCGTATGATATGGATATGACTTAGGAGCCCAATTCATATGGTAAACAATGTTTCCAATTTCACATACTAGCTAAGGTACGACTAGACTCTATACACATGTAGAGATGATACAAGAGGAGTAGGGCAATCGTATGATTAACAGTGTCAAGCCCTTGAGGTACTGTCTAGGGTATGAGTTAAGGGTAGCACTCGTATGATTGGGTACGAATAAGGTTCCCAAATCGTACCCACCTGTGTTTATTTTTTTTAACTTTTAAACTGAGGGTATTCCAGACATTTCCCACCCTAAAACCCTTAAGATCCCACGTCTTATAACACTTTATGGCCTCTCATAACTCACTTGGAAAGATCAGAACACTGCTAAAACACTCTCTAAACTCTATCAATAAGATTAGGCTAGGGATTTTTTCAAGTGACCATTTAGAGGATAAAGGATCAAGATTTCTTCGTGAATCTTCGTAAATAAGGTTGGTTACGCTTCCATCATTGTTAGTTGAAACTGAAAGCATGTTTTACTTAATGGTTTTCATGGCATAATAGTGATATTATTTTGGGTTTTGAAATATATGTTGGGGTTTTAGTTGTTCTTCATTAGACAATGTTTTCCCATGATTTCTTATGGTTTTAAAGCTATAATTATTGTTTAAAGATGTGGTTTCATGGGAATGGTAAATTGGTACTTGGTTTTGTTTTGGAAACTATATGCCCTCAATATGTTTGATAAAATACCAATGAGAATGTTTTTATCAAATAGAATAACTATTATTGAAATCTTTGCATTGTATAGTATTTTAATGGAACCTAAATTGGTTTTGTCGGTTTTAAATGGTTGGAAAATGCCTTGGTGTCCATAGAACATAAATTGATTTTTTTGGAATGAAAATTGCTAATAAACTCAACCCACTGGTATAATTGTTTTTTGATTATGAATTACTATATGCTTTTGTTTGTTTCTTGAGACTAACGCATGGCATAAATGGTTAATCGGTTAAGGATGGTAGTAAAAACCTTGTGGTGTACATAGGAATCCCCCAAGTTACCTTATAAAGAAACCCTTGTGGGGTACACGAGAATCCACCAAGTGATTTTTATAATGGAGTCTGCGGGTACATGAGAATCCTCTTAAGTGTTGGCAAATGACATTGCTTTCAAGATAAAGTCAGTATGACGATACCACTAACTAATGACTTAACAATTGGCTTCTGGAATTAGTGGTTTAGTTATGTGCTAAATGTTTTCGATTGGGCAATAATGGTAGGTTGTGATAGCTAGCCATGAAGGTGTGAGTCAAAAAGGTTGACACTTCAAACTCATGTTTGCCAACATGAGGATTGGTTTCGATGACCACTTACTTGTGGGGTACAAGGTAATCCCTTAAGTATAGACACAAACATATGTCTCATTGAGGGTGAAGGGTATAAGAGAATCCTTGACCACCTATGGTATCTCCTGTTCGTGCGGCTACACACACTGGGGCCCGTCCAGGGGGTAACACTGGACCCATATAGCGCATGGCTGGATCATGACTTTAAAGATACACAACCTAAGTTAATGATATTTAATGCATACTAAACTCAGTTCCTTTTCCCGGAATAGTATATATGTATTTATTTATTTGATTGCATATGGTTATTTATCTTGGTTTTGTATAATGGAATTGCTTTATCCTTATTCCTGTGTACATGCTAGCATTCAGCCACTAATCCATCTTCGGGTGCTTTATCACACGTGATGCAGGAACCAGCCATACTATCACACCTCCTGCTCAGTGACTTGGTTATTCAAGGATATCTTGAGTTAGAATGAAGTGGTAAGCTTTCATTCTTTGGAAGGCCTATTTTATATTATGGTTTATCTTATGCTCTTACTGTTCCCTTGACATTTATTTTTGACTATGGTCAGGGGCATGTTCCAACTAGATATTCTTGGACAATTGTTATAGGCTTTATATGAGCAATTGTGGACTTGGGTATGGAATGAAGATGGTTTTAGTTATTGTTGGGTTTCGGTTACTATTGGTTGAATTGACATGTTTGGGTTAGTCTCAGTTATAGAATTATCCCAAAGTCATTACATATTGAATTACTCTATTTTATTTTATGTTTGTAATTCATCCAACTCAGGATATATGTTGGTTTGGGTGTTGAGGGTTGTCTCCGATCCTTGTTGGACTTAATATTCCCATTATGATAAGGCCCTAGTTCTGGTCGTGCCGATGGAGAAAAAGGGGATTGTTCTCTAACACAAGATCTCAAAGAGTGCATTGAGGTTGACAAGGAAAAAATAGAGGTGATTGAAAACTTACCTCCCCCAATTTCAATCAAAGGTATCAGAAGTTTCTTGGGTCATGCTGGGTTTTATAGTTGATTCATCAAAAAATTCTCTAAAATTACTAATACATTATGTAAGGTTTTAGAGAAGAAGGTAATGTTTGTGTTTGATGATGCGTGTCTCAAGGCCTTTAAGTGGCTTAAGGAGTAGTTGATCTCAACTTCAATTATTGCATCTCTATATTTGTCCTAGCCTTTTGAGGTAATGTGCAATACTAGCGGTGTAGATTTTGGAATTGTCCTAGGACAACAACGTGAGAAGATCCTTCTCCCAATATACTATGCCAACACAATATTAAACCCCATGCAAAAGAATTATACTGTCACTGAGCAAGATTTACTCATAGTGGTTTTTGCTTTTGTGAAATTTTGGTCCTATTTGATAGGGACCAAAGTCATCGTTCAAATCGATCATGCAGTATTGAGGTATCTGATGTTGAAGAATGATGCTAAGCTAAGTCTGATTTGTTAGGTACTCTTGTTGCAAGAATTTAACTTTGGGTTGAACTACTGAAAAGGCACTAAAATAGAAGATCATTTATCTCACCTTGAGAAGGACGCAATTCTGAAATTTAGGGATGAGCTAGATATAGATGATACTTTTCTATATGATAGGATCTTGGTAGCATCTCAAGACTTAGACCCTATTTTGCAGATTTTGCCAACCTTTTGGCAAGTTATCTTTTCTTGAAAGATTTATTACTTTAGCATTGTAAGTGGTTCATGCATCAGGTGAGAATGTTTTTCTGCGATGAGCCTTGTTTTTTTTTTCATTTGTGCAGATGGAGTTATTCAAAGATGTATTCCTGAGGTGGAGATGATAACCATCCTTGAGACTTGTCATCCATCGTCAGTTGGAGGTCATCATGGTGGTACACATAAAACCCTCAGAATACTACAGTATGGGTACTATTGGCCGACTCTTTACAAGGATACTCATGATTTTGCTTGAGCCTGTGATCAGTGTCAGCAACAAGGTAATATTTCCCAAAAACATGAACTCCCCATGACACCTATCCTGGAGATAGAGTAGTTTGATATGTGGGGAATTGATTTCATAGGTCAATTTGTGTAATGACCCGAGTTGGGGCCCTGGCTGTGATGAGCATCGCAAAAATAGAGGCCCGAGCACCCTTCTACATCTGGTAATCAAGCATAATACTCGAATAATAAATAAAAGATCCAGAATTATAATAAATAGAATCATGGTCATAAATCTGAAATTTGTTCGACAATACGAAAACTATGGTTTTCAACATCTAAACAACATCTTTTTCAGTCTGCGAAATCTTTACTACATAAGACATCAATAACTTGTCTAAATATGGGACAAGGCCCCCAGTGCACCTAAACCAAATTAAATGATAACTGACTGAAAAGAAATAGCCCTTCCGGAATAAATAAGGCTCACCAATTGCACACACTTCTCTTTTGTCGGAACTAATCTACGGCTTAGCAGGACCTCTAGACTGAGCCTCAGACCCTGAAAGAAAGGGGGTTAATACAATTGTACTAGTATGCAGATAAATCCAAAATAATGCATTTATATATATAAAATAGATAAGAGCAAGTCATGAAAAATCATGCATGATATAGTTTAAAACACATGTGCAATTCTTTGAAATTCATACAATATTCTTGTCAATGCAATTATGATATTTGTATTACTTTTGAGTTAGGTGGTCCACCCTACAATTCTACAACCCCATGGGCTATATGGATTCTTCCCTTAACTCAGCGGCCAAGCCCCCAACCCAAGTTTGTCACAAGAATTGGAGTTTCTAATTCTGATAGGCCATAGGGTAATATGCTAGCATATAATCCCTCTAGGGGACATAATAATCCCGTAACAGCAAAACACAGTTTTGATCAACGATTTTTCTGAACTCGTTCCTTCTTCGGGTAACCTCCTAACATCTCTTTATGCCCATTTTTAGCCTTTTCTAAACTTACATCATTCTAAGTTCAAAATCTGAAAATTTTAAAGAAAATCCACATTTTGTTCTATTCTGTGCTACTATGCTATTATCAGAATTCGTATCGTCATACCAAGATCTGCAAGTCATGTTTCTGAGCCATAAAAATCATATCATAGTTTTCTCTCTCAAAACATAAAGCTTAGACCATCCAACTTCAAACAATTCAAGAAGAGTCACTCTTCAATACATTTATCAAACTATGTAAAAATCATTACTTTCAATCATTTGAACAAACATGTGGTGGTCATGTATTTTTGTCAAACCATGCAATCTTTAATTATATATTCAACATTTATCAACATGAAAAAACCCTCTTATTAATTTAAAAATCAATCTTACATCATTCAACAATGGTCGGGAACATTAATACCATGATTCTAAATAACATTCTAAAAATTAAGAGGTATTACAACATGAGAGAGAGCGTAAATAGTAATGCTCTCAATTCAAATATCAACTTTAACCACATACATACATACATACATACATACATACATATATATATATATAGATAAGATTTCAAATCAATTCGGGGGAAAGCCATCAAGACCAAAACAATAATGTCATTAAAGAATTCATAAAGCAACATTGTAATATAAATTCTAAAACCTCTTCAAAATTCATGATTTCACAATGTTAAAAGTTGTTGAAGAATTTCTTTATGCCCAAGTAGTAAACCCCAAGTACCTTAGATTGCTTAGAAGGAAGAGTGGAATTCGAATCACACTTAAGTTCTTGAATTCTTAGCTTTAATTGATGAAATCTTGATCTCAGGGGAAGGAACTAGTGTTTTTATTTGAGAGATTTTATGAATTATCTGATGTGTTTTTCTCCAAAAGTTGTTTAATCTCGTGTTTAAGCAAATTGGGGTGAAGAAAAATGACCTAATTTCCCTTAAAATTGTGGATAAAAATAAAGCAAAACTGGGCTACCATCGCGTTGCGACCCTTATTGGGTCAACTGGCCCTCACGACACGATGCCCATCTTGGTTAACTGGCCCTTGCGATGCGGGTCCATCGCGAGGACTCTCTATTTTAGACATCCAAACTCACCCTTACTATAGTCAAAATGTCCCAAAACTTACCTAGGATATACCCTTGACACCCCCAATCATGAATCAACTGACAAATTAACTTTTCGAGGTCGAGAAGGTCAAAAATAAAATCATCAAAGATTAGGAGTTCAAAATGTGACAAAGTCCTTTTGACACAGAGAAGATTTTCGAAAGATTGACCTTCCAAGCTTACTACAAAGTGATATCAAGCTGGGAAAAACTATTGGGTGTTACATTATCCCCCCCCCCTTAGGATCATTCATCCCTGAATGATCGCTTAGAGCATGGACAAGCATGATTTCAAACATATCCTGAAAAAAGAAGAGAAAAAAATATAGAGAGAGTAAAAGAGTGATACCTTCTATTTCATTAGTCACTACCTCGAAGAGGCCTAGGTATCTAGTTTGCATGTCATCTTCTGACTCCCAAGCAGCCTCCTCCTCTTTTTTATTCTTCCATAACACCTTGATTGAAGTTATCTCCTTACTCCTCAACTTTTGAATTTGGTAATCCAAGATTGCAATAGGCTCTTATTTATATGACAAGGAATCTATCACTTTGATCTCCTCTACAGGCAACACTAGGGAATGATCTCCAATACACTTCAATTTGGACACATGGAATACGAAATTGACAGAAGCCAGATTTGCGGGCAATTCTAATTCATAAGCAACCCCACCTATCCTTCTCACAGTATGATATGGTCTTATATAGTAAGGACTCAACTTCCTTTTCTTACTGAATCACATGACTTCCTTCATAGAGGAGACTTTTAGAAACACCCAATCACCAACCTCAAATTCCAGCTCTCTTAGTCTAACATCGCCGTAGGATTTTTGACAAATATGTACTGTCTTGAGTCATTTTCTAATGACTTTAACCTTCTTTACTGCCTGATGAACAAGATCAGGCCCAAACAACTGCATCTCACCAACTTCATGCCACCTAATCGGTGATCTACATCGCCATCTTAATGTTGGCATGGTAGATATTATTGTAGGAAAACTCTATCAATGGCAAATGATCTACCCAACTACATTTGAAGTTAATTACACAAGCTCTCAACATATCCTCAAGGGTCTAAACACTTTGCCCATCCGTTTGGGGGTGGAATGTAGTACTTAGGTTCACTTGGGTACCTAAACACCTCTGAATAATCTCCAGAACTGCGAAGAGAATTGCATACCTGGATTGGATATAATGGATACCAATTCCCCATGAAAAAAAACTATTTCATCAATGTACAGCTTGGTATAATCGTCTCCCGAATAGTTAGTCCTCACAGGAAAAAAGTGGGCTGACTTGGTCAGCCGGTCCACAATAACCCAAATGGAATCATATTGGTTTCCAGACCTTAGAAGCCGTGTGATGAAGTCCATATTAACCATATCCCATTTCTACATGGGAAAAGCTATATCTTGGGAAGTTCCACTTGGTCTCAAAAGTTCACTTTAACTTGTTGGAAATTCAAACACTTGGAAACAAAATCACCCACATCGCTTTTCATATTATTCCACTAATATTAGCTTTAATATCATGGTACATTTTAATAGATCCTGGGTGAAAACATACCTCGAAGTGTGAGCATCATCAAGAATCCTTTCTCGTAACCTATCCATATTTAGATAACACAACCTACCTCGATATCTCACAAAACCATCACCGCTAATTTCAAAAGACATCACCTTCTGTTGACCCACATCTTTCTTGATTTGCATCAAGATGGGATCCTCCATCTATTTCTCCATAACTTCTGTACAAAGGGAAGATTTAGCTATTTCATGCACCACTACTCCTCCAATTTCGGAGTCCAGAAGTCGCACCCCTAGATTGGCTAGTCGATGAATATCTTTCACCATCTCCCTTTTTCCTTTCTCACTATGAGAAAGACTGCCCATAGATAGTTTGCTGAGGGTAACGACTACCATATTTGCGTTGCCCGAATGATAGTGCAGGCTTATATCATAATCCTTCAAAAGTTCCAACCAATGCCTTTGCTTAAGATTTAATTCTTTTAGCGAGAAAACATATTGTAAACTTTTATGGACAGTAAAATATCAACTTGTACCCCAAAATGATAATGCCGCCATATTTTAAGTGTGAACACCAGAACCGATAATTCCAATTCATGGGTGGGGTAGTTTCGCTCGTGAACCTTCAACTGC
Source organism: Capsicum baccatum var. pendulum (assembly GCA_030864225.1). Classification (NCBI taxonomy): domain Eukaryota; kingdom Viridiplantae; phylum Streptophyta; class Magnoliopsida; order Solanales; family Solanaceae; genus Capsicum; species Capsicum baccatum. Next base: position 90,531,025 of record CM061561.1, read on the forward strand.
CTAGATGAACAAGATACCACCTTACCACGCTGCATAAGTACACACCCAAGTCACTCGGGATGCATCACAATATACAACAAAACCCTCTGTACCCTCAGGAAGAGTCAAAACTGGTGCGGTAGTCAACTTATCCTTCAAATTCTCAAATCTATTATCAAAAGAGTTAGACCACACAAATTTTGCCTTTTTCTATATCAACCTAATAAGTGGAGCAGCTATCGAAGAAAAACTCTCTATGAACCTACTATAATATATGCAAAACCCAAGAAGCTTCGAATGTTAGTTGGAGTCGTATGTCTGGGCCATTTTCTCACTACCTTAATATTTTGGGGATTAACTTTAATTCCCTCACTAGACACAATATGCCCCAAGAAAGAAGTAGCATTAAGCCAAAATTCACACTTGGAAAATTTTGCATACAATTTATGATCTTTGAGGGTCTTAAGGATAGTTCGGAGGTGATTTTCATGATCCTCCTCACTCTTAGAATAAATCAAAATGTCATTAATGAAGACTATAACAAACAGATCCAGAAAATGATGGAACACCCTATTCATTAGGTCCATGAAGGCTGTAGGAGCATTAGTCAAACCAAAGGACATAACTAATAATTCATAATGATCGTATCGAGTTCAGAAAGCTATTTTGGGAATGTCAGCCTCCCTACCCTTTCACTGATGGTACCCCAAGAGAAGGTTTATCTTTGAAAAACACTTAGCACCCTGAAGTTGGTCAAAGAGATCATCAATTCGACGAAGGGGATATTTATTTTTTATAGAGATATTTAACTAACGGTAGTCTATGCATATAAAGAGGGAACCATTTTTATTACGTACGAGCGTACCGGTGCACCCTAGAGAGAAATACTAGGATGGATAAATCCTTTGTCAAAAAGATTTGTTAGCTGTTTTTTCAACTATTTTAGTTCTGTAGGAGCCATTATATATGGCAGAATAGAAATGGTACGGTGTCTGGCAATAAATCAATACCAAAATCTATCTCTCTATTAGGTGGTATTCCTGGGAGATCATCTGAAAAGACTTCTAGAAAATCATTAATCACAAGGACAGACTAAAGTAAGATATAAATACCCTTTGGAAATAAGCTTACGGGATCTAAGGTAAGATATGAATTTCCCTCTAGGTACTAAAGAGTGACCCTCCTATTTTATCACTGCTTTATTCGGAAAAGAGAAAGTAAACTTTTGGGTTCTATAATATAGCATGGCATAACACGAATAGACAATCTAGAGAAGCCCATATCCCTATTCAACATTTCCCCCTTATACTCCAACACCAAGTCATCCGAAAGGCCTGATGCAAACTTTCTCATACGGTCCCTCATATTTCCTTCCAACTCCGGATCATAACGAGATAGTTGATTGAATTTTAGGGTGTACTCTTTGACTTGCATATTTCCTTGTTTCATGTTCATGAACTCTTCAACCTTGGACTCCCTCAACTCCCGAGGAAAGAATGATTCCAGGAAGGCTTCCACAAATTTTCCCCACACAGAAGGCTCAGCACTATCTCCCCTCGAATATTTTCACTTATGGTACCACTGATTTCCTACCTCATTCAGTTGATAAACAGCTAGTTCAACCCTTTCTACTTTATCCACATGCATCACATGAAATATTTTCTCCATATTATTTAGGAATTCTTGTAAATCCTCCTCCACCCTTGTACCAGTAAACTTAGGCGGGTTTAACCTCATAAAATGACCCATTTGTGTATCCTCAAATATAATAAATGCAGACCCAACATCCTCTGACTGTTGAACCTGTGAAGCCACCAACTGTACGATCATATGTATCGACTATATAAACTCACCATTTGATATCTCTCTTTGGGGAGGTTGGGTATGATTAGTCCTAGACAGGGGACCCTAGGTGCTCTAGGTGGACTAGTCTAAACTGGAAGGACTCCTGAAGCAGCAACAAGATCAGGAGTGTAAGCCCTATTGAGCATCCTCATCCCATGGGTGGTACAGAGGTCTTCAGTTTGGGAGACCTGATCATTTGAGCGACGTGGAGGCATGATAGCTTTTCTAAAATACAATAGACTAACAACTAGGGGACATTCAGACTCCACAACACAAACTAAATCACAAAGATGGGAAACATTCCTAAACTCCTAGTAGCTTCCTGCTTATAAGTGTGATGCACTACACACTCATAAATAAGACTCTACTCGATGCAATTTAGTAGATACCGTGCGACCGTGAACCATGCTCTGATACTAATTTTTTCATGACCTGAGTTGGGGCCCTATCCATGACGAACATCCCAAACCATAGAGGCCTGAGTGCCCTTTTACATCTGGTAATCATAAATAATACTCAAATAATAAATAAAAGATCCAGAATTATAATAAATGGAATCATGGCCATAAAACTCAACTCTATTCGACAATATGGAAAATAAGTTTTTCAATATCTAAACAACATCTTTCTCAGTCTGCAAAATCTCTACTACATAAGACATCAATAACTTGTCTGAATCTGGGACAAGGCCCCAGTGGACCTAAACCAAATTAAATAACAACTGATTGAAAAGAAATAGGCCTTATGAAAAAAAAAAGTCTCACCAACTACACACATTTCTCTTTTGTTGAAACAAGTCTATGGCTTAGCAGGACCTCTAGACTGAGCCTCAAACCCTGAAAGAAAGGGGTTCAATACAATTGTACTGGTATGCAGAGAAATCCAAAATAATGCATTTACATATATAAAATAGATGAGAGAAAGTCATTAAAACATCATGAATGATATAGTTTAAAACACATGGGAATTTCTTTGATATTCATAAAACAATCTTGTCAATGCTGTTCTGATCTTTGTATTACTTCTGAGTTAGGTGGTCTACCTTATAAATCGTCGGCCAAGCCCCAAACCCAAGTTTTCTGCAAGAGTTGGAGGTTTTGATTCTGATATACCACAGGGTACTAGGCCAGCGAATAATCCCTCCATGGGACAGAATAATCTCGTATTGGCAAAACACGATTTTGGGCAATGAGTTTGCTGGACTCGTTCCTTCATTGGATAAACACCTAACATCTCTTTATGCCCATTTTTAGCCTTTTCTGAACATGCATCATTCTATGTTCAAAATCTAAAAATATAAAAGAAAATTCACATTCTGTTCTGTGTTAATATGGCATTATTTGAATTGGTATCATTATACCAATACCTTTAATACATGTTTTTGAGCCATAAATATCATATCATAGTTTTCTCTCTCAAAACATAAGGTTTAGACCACTCAACTTCAAATGATTCAAGAAGATTCATTCTTTAATACATTTATCAAACTATGTAAAAATTATTTCTTTCCATAATTTCAACAAACATGTGGTTGTCTTATATTTTTGGAAAACCATGAAATCTTTCATGACATATTCAACATTTACCATCATCTAAAATCCCTCTCATTAATTTAAAGATCAATCTTACATCATTCAACAATAGCCAGGAACATTAATAACATGCTTCTAAATAACATTCTAAAAATCAAGAGGTATTACAACATAAGAGGGGGCGTAAATAGTTATTCTCTCAATTAAATTATCAACTTTAACCACATACATATATATATAAGATTTCAAATCAATTCAGGGGAAAGGCCTCAAGGCAAAAACAATAATGTCATTAAAGAATTCATAAAGCCACATTGTAATATAAATTATAATAGCCCTTCAAAATTCATGATTTCACAATGTTAAAAGTTGTTGATTTTCTTTATTCCCAAGTAGTTTAAGGAAACTCCACATAACTTAGATTGCTTATAAGGAAGAGTGGAATCCGAATCACACTTAAGTTCTTGAAATCCTTTGCTTTAATTGATGAACTTTTGATCTTAGGGAAAGGAACTAGGGTTTTTATTTGAGAGATTTTATTAGTTTTCTTATATATTTTGCTCTAAAAGTGGTTTAATCTCGTGTTTGGGCAAATTACGGTGAAAGAAAATGTCCCAATTACCCTTAAAATCAAAGATAAAAATAATATAAAACTCGGCTGCCATCGTATCGCGACCCCTACATGGGTCAACTGGCCATTGCAACATGATACCCATCTAGGTTAACTGGCCCTCGCAATGTGGGGCCATCCGAGGCCTCTCTATTTTAGACATCCAAACTCATCCTTACAGTAACACCCCCTATTTTAGAGCTAAGGTTTGAATCACTAGACGTATGTAAGAAATGCATGGGTACCACTAAAATATCTCAGAACATTTCAAGTAAAGTGTAAAGTGTTAAATGAATATAATTACTAATCTGTAAAGCATAAATATTCTAAGGTGAATTAACTATTGTAAAATGTTTTCTTAATATATCCCTAGCTGTTGTACTTTTACCTGTGGATATGCATATATGTGCTAAGTAATATATGTACTAAGTCAACTAGGTAGTAAGGTATTTAGAATTGTTTTTTTCATAGGATGGTTGGGAAGTTGGTCACTTGAATACTACTAAAATAAATCATATTAGTCGAAAAGTTTCCACCGCCTCAAAAGCATTAGTCAACAACTTTATCCATTTCATTATGTTAATCCCTTGGATGAAAAATAATTTTTATGTCCAACTCCTATGTATCTGCCAAGGATTTAAGTTTATTTAACCCACCGCTTAAGGGATTTGTCCCTAACACAATGCAACTAAATCATTTCATACTCTCTATATACGTTGAGAATCTTCCTATATTAAATTCATCCCATACCTAGGGAATTTTTACTTTCTAAGTGACTTAGTCATCCAAGTACTTTTGAACTCGGGGAGAAATTAGGATTCCTTGGGGACTGTTTGGAACTCATGGGGTTACTCTTATAATAGAAGATCCAAGATGACAGTCACTAGAAAGGCATCGACGATGTTACATATGAGAAAAAATTGGAAATTAAGGTATGTAGAGCTAAAACCTTCTTCTCTATAACGGCATGAAGCTAGCTTACCCGTTTCTCCTAGAAGAGCTAACATATGTTATTTGGCATGTAAGTAGAGCCTTTCTTAGTAAAGTCAAATTCGGGACTATATGTCTTCCCTAACCAATTATCTACACCCATTCCTCACTCTAAACTACTCATTTTCATAGTTCACATGTCTACTCATTGAGGTCATAATATTCATATTACTCTTTCTCGCTGGGTATCTATAATGTCTTATGTAAATGAGACATAGTACATAGTTATAGTATAAAACAAAAGAGCTAACACTTGAATTGGTGGATATTATGGTCAAAGAAATTAGTTACTAAAAGGATACTGCTACTTGAGTGCCTAAACAATATTTACATTAATATAATTGCATAGGCCTATAAGGCACTATTTGGTAAATTTAACAACGGGAGGGTACATAGGTTTGTCTTGGCATATCGCTCGACGTGATTTTGTGCATAGGATCGAGATCAGACCATTATAGTGAGCCCAAACATTATGGCAAACCCACCCTTATGGCATTATTTGTATTTGGAGTCTACTGGAATGTCATGTCTTGGTTTCCCCTGACTCGAGCCAACATATGGCATATATGGCCTACGGGAAGACCCTCATAGTGGGCCCCTAGGTGGGGTGTACCTGGATACAGGCTGCGATTACAGTTATATATATGGAATCATAGCAATGAGTATGTGAGCAACATATGTTTTATACTTTCCTTAAATTGCCTTCGGTAGGCCATCATGTGGTCATTTGTAGTAAAGGTAGTTGTAATACATCACCTTGTCAAATTACTAGGCATTTCATAAGAATTAATAGCCCGTAAGACATTATAAAATAGGTTAATAAGATAAATGCATAGGTTTTAGTTCATATTATGTATCTATCAGTTGTATGCTCATAAGGTGTAGTTTAAGACTAGAGTTTCTAATACTCAGTTGTCTATAGTTACTCATGTTGTTTTGATTCATTGAGCATCCTTGTATGTCTACTTGTTATTTTTCTACTTTAATACTAGTACATCTTGTATATGTACTAACGTCCCTAAATTTGGGGGTACTATATTTTACAAAGCAGGGTTAGGTATACAAATTGGCCGACCTTCACATTTGGCAGTTGCTAAGTATTTAGCAAAGCAGTCGGTAAGTTCCATTCTTATCAAGAGATAAGATCTCATAGTACTGTTGGTCGTACTTCTGATAATAGTTTGGGTATGTTGGGGATATATCTCGACCATCTGTCATTGTACTGTTATAGATTCTATTAGAGGTTTTGTAGAAAATCTAAAGTTGTCATACGTAACTATAGTTTCAATTGTTGATTGCAATAGTGTGAATAGTTGGATAGTTTGACTTATATATAGTTCCTCATTATGATTGCATGTACCGTGACTCATCCACTTAGCATAAGTCCTTTGTATAATATGTTCTTATATGTATCCTTCTACTTCTCGATCAGTTTAGGGGCATGAAAAATTTGGTATCAGAGCTCTAGGTTCATGCGCCGTAGGTGTAATACCCCGCAAAGTCCTCTTCTAGTCTGATCCTTAGAGCATTTTTGGTAAAGCAAAAATTTGAGTTTTAGAATTTCAAAAAAACATCTTCCCAAGTATGAACACTTTTAATCATGTTGTATTTATCTAATTTGAACTTTTTTTCATGTAGAGCATTGAATAAGCTTTCCATTGATACCAATTTTATCAAAATCCAATATCGGACGAGGGAGTTATGGTTGTTTTACTAAATGGTATCAAAATCGCCCAGGTTTGACGGTCGATCTGGTGGACCGCCAAGTCCTTGGTGGACCATCAAGTGTCCCGTCAGTCCAAGATAGAACATCTCATTTGTGGCCCCCGAGTGATGGCCAAAGTAATGGACCGTCAAAAAGTTGACAGACCATCAAGGGGTCTATCAGGTCAAAATAGAATGGCCCATTCCTGACCCTTGGGTGATGGACGATCTGGTGGACCATCAGATTCCTGATGGACCGTCACTTCGATCGTCACGTTGAGACAGAATGTCCCAGTTTTTGCACTCGAGTGACGAACGACTAGGTCGACCGTTAGTCCCTTTGACGGACCGTCAAATCGACCGTCACAGACCCCCATGAGCAGTTTTGAACTCATTTATTTAAAGGATATTTTGGTCCTTTCAACTCTTTTCCAACCTCTATAAATACCCACTTAAGGTTTGAAGGCCTCATTTCTTTTCTCTTCTATCACCCGCAAAAACTAGCATTTCCAAAATCAAAAATTCTCTCTTCTTCCACCAAAAATTTAGAGAGAATCAAGAGGAAAAATCAAGAATTCTTCCGAAGGCTTTCAAGAAAGAGTTTCCCCAAGGTATGTAGATGTTGATTCTTTGTTCCCTTTCATCCAAGAAGCTCAAATACCATTTTATAAATCTCCAAGATTTATGTTTATGAATTCTTTTTTTTAATGATTCTTGAGAGTTGAAATTGATGTTCTTGCTATGATTGAGTTGTGGTTCATGTTTTTCTACAAGATTATCAACCCTTGGCCTTAGTAGGTGGTATTTGTGTGGTAAATGGATTATGTACTTGCTGTTGATGTTGAATGACCGCTAAGATGGGATAGTTATGTGGTTTGTATGAATCTATGAAAATATATGAGTGGAAACACAAAAATTTGGTTGTTCATGATGAGTAGTTGGGTTATTATACTTATGCCAAAGTTATGCATGTGAGGTGTTCGATAAAATCTCTAAGAGACTAGAATTAAGCATTGTAGTTAAATCATGATCTAATGACTTTTAAGATATGATTATGTGTTACGATTGTTGATGTGTTCATGACTTCTGGGTGTAGAATTGGTTGATTTAGCAGAGTATGTCTCCCGTAGGTTGATAAAATCTTAGGATAAAAATATAGGACCTTATAGTATGTTGAATAGGAAGCCCCAAATTGTGATCTTGTCTATGCATGCCTAGTGTTTGATAAAATGACCAAGTGAATGACTTATTCCATGCTAGTTGGAAATCCCCAAATAAACGTGAACCTATGCATGTCTAGTATTTTTTTGAAGGACCTTAGTGAACGAGTGGAGATGTGATGCTTGTAAATTCCCCATTATGTGACCTTTGATATATGCTAAGTTTTTAATATATGCCAAGTGATTATCAAGTAAGCTATGACATGATAGTATGAAGTTTCCCAAGCGGTGTGAAATCCAAATACATGTTAAGACCGATATAGGTATGAAATAGTTGAGGTAAAACCTTGTTGAATGGAGTACGATCTAATATCATATTTTCTCTATGTTATTATGTGATTAATATCCTAAGATGCATTAATAATTGTGATGATGCATTAATGATGGCGATGATTAAGGTATGATTGCGATAATACATGAATGCTTATGATGATGAATGAATGCTTGTGTTGATGCATGAATGATTATAATGGTGAATGGATGATCGTGATGATGTGAGAATGATTATGTTTTACATTTATGTTATCAAGTATTGGGGTATTTATACCCGATAATAGAACTGTTGTCTAGAGCCCGTATTAGTTTTGCGATAATTCTAATTGAGCCACGATTCTCAGGACTCGGTGAACAATAGAACTATGTATCTTCAGACAAGTGCGGAGCTTAATCAAGCTCTGTAATCTAAGTTATCTTTGTAATCTTTGTATCGCTAGTTATCTAGACTCAGTCCTATAATTAGCTTTGATTTAATAGTATTCAAGTGATTCAATTCTAATATAAGAAGCGATTTGAATAATCTATTCAACCTCTACATTGTCAGTCAGATGCTATGATTTGATATCTTTCCGTAAAATATAGAACTAAGTAATCTTAGCGTAACTCAGTAAGATTTCTTGGGAAATATAATTAGTATCAGATTCAGCTCAGTCTAAGTTCAGTAAATAATCAAATCAGTGTCTTTTAGTTGGGGGTAGAAACTAGCATCGAGCGAGCTCAAGGATGGGGAATCACCTACTAGTGGAGGGTGTGATCCTTAGATGCGGTCCTTGTGCTCCAGAACTACGTAGCCAGCATAGGTTGAGACATCACACCTTCTAGATGATGGTGGATGAGAGACATAATACCTTCTAGATAAGGGTAGATGAGGTGGCTTGACCTGTTAGATAAGGGCTCCACCATTCTCATATGAGGACCTGATAGATGAGGGTCATATAGAGATAAATCTTGACCCGTGGTATGGTATTAACACCCTCCCAATCAGGGATAGATGTTGGACCCCTAAGAGATAGTAGGGGCATGTCGGTTAAGTAACTACTTTCCACAGTCTCAGTTTCAAAATCAGTCTCAGACTTCAAGAAAAAGCTCAGTTCAATGTATAGAATGCAAGGCTGTTAGATACAGGACATCTTGTATGATTATTTGCAAATTCAAAGATCCGCTGCTAGATAGGCCGATCTCAAAATAAGTTATCAAGTAGTATTACTATCCACAGACTCAAAGACAACCTATTAGATAGGGTTGTTATCCATTTTTGAAGCTTCAGATACTCGTAATCTTAGTATGTTCAGAGATTTCAAAACTCACTCTTCGAAGAAATTGCATCTATATTTCCTAATTATCAATATCAGATGAGTCAGTGATTCAGTATCTCGGTGTTAATAGTGAGTTCAGTTTGTAAGAAACTAGTATCTGAGTTCCAATCTCTAGAGTTGTGATGATTGTGATTATGATCTATGCATTCATGTATGTGTTCTCGTGCGATGTTTCATGACTATTCAATTTAAGTATTGTGCATGCATGAGCCCTTGCATTTAGCCTTACCTCGTCTACATACTCGATATATTTTTGTACTAACGCATTTGTTCTATGGTGTTTTATTTGACACCATAGTTTCAGCGGAACAGGATTCAAAGTTTTCTCAGCAGTTCAGTCCTAGTTAGCAGCAGTAGTAGTTATTCCTCTTCCTTAGAGAATGAATCTTCGTTTACTATTATTGCATCGGATTTTGTTTATATTCTCAGTTGATGGAGTTAGTTGGGGACAAGTCCCATTAACTCCATAGTTCGGACAGTTTAGAGGCTTTCCAGACGGAAATTGATGTATTAGTATTCAGTTGTCAGTTTGAGTATGTATAGATGTGTTGAAACTTAAGTCCAGTTTCGGTATTTATTTCAGATATTATGCAGTGTACAGGTACAGATATCAGTAAAGGGTTAGCTTGTGGCCCTTCAAGTCCTTAAGCACCGTGTGACGTCTCTGGATGGGATCCTGAGGAGTTACACTAGGATTATATGAAGTCATGTCTAGTAAAGCTTCATTTATGTATATATTGTGCACCACATCTATAATGGAGGATGTTCTTGGGCATTTAGGAATTATAACCTTCTTTCATGGTCTAGATCATGCGGTAGAGCTAACCCATAAGAAGCTTCTTCTGACCCACACTTTGCTAAATGGTTATACAAATTGTCCCTATTAAAACTGACTTTAAGTAAGGCAAAAAAAAATTCAACTATTTGCATTGCCAATAAGGCGGTTTCTAGATAATAACCTCCCGTCACATAGAGACTTCGATTTGAGCTCATGATAAAAAATTGGAAAGTCTGATCTTTAAAATCCATAGTTGCTTATCCCATTGTTTTTCATAGTAGAAACACTTAACGGAGGATTACTGATATGATTATGCAACTAAGAGTTATTAGAGTTGCAGAGATGCAAAGGTGACATTTGTTGATATAGGTTTGTAGGAGAATACAATCAACTTTTAAGTTTAAGAGTTCATTCATCAATTACTCTGGTGCTTATAGAATTAAGTTGAAGGAGTGTCACAGTTCCCCTTCCATGATGTACCCACCACTATTAGGATTATGTATATATTATAACGGAAGTTGTTAGATTAACTCTTTATAAGTTAAAGATGTAGCAGTACCTTAGATTTTTAGGTAAATTTGACCCACTGTTGTTAAATAGTGATACCCCTAATGCATAAATAAGGCCTATATTCCTTATAAGATATTATCTTAACTGATTAATATAGAAGAAGTTTATTCAGTTATCTCGATTAGGCAATGAATCTTTCTATGGTTAATGAGATCGGGTATGAGTGTTTTAATTGTTATAGAAAAAAATATATATAGAGAGAGAGAGATATACTCAATTGTGATCTATGGTGGATTTAAAAGATATTACTGTATGACCAATGTTCATAGTTGAATAATATCAAGGGATAAAACACAAGTTGAAATTTATCAGAATACCTAGTGTAACGGATGACACTACAGTATTTAATTGGTTGTAAAAGAGAAACTATTACATTTGAGATATAGTAGGATGCTTTATGAATAACTCAGACTGTGTAAGCACATACAATAGAACTCCTAATTACAATGCATTTGAGAGATGTATATATCACCAATAGCCGACTAAAGATAACATAACACATATTAATGAAATGTATAGGATAACTCACTTAGGAAGGGATGACCATGTGGTTGTTTTCACCCGATATAAGTCCAACATACGCTTGCCCATCATTTTCGGTAGGATTTATAGGAAGTACTAGGCATTTAGTTTATTGAAGCACTTGATAATAATGGAGATAGAACTGATTTTTACCTTCCACTTTAGTAGAATACGAGTAAAAGTATCCCTTGTATAATTTAGAGCTAGTAGCAGTATGCCTATACTTAAGCCACAATTACATTACTCCATAGGATGTCTCTTAGTTTACAAAGGTATTAGCTGCTTGTATATTAGATAGACATAATACACATTATGTGTTGTATCTAACTTGATTGTAAGACTATGCCTGTTATATGTGTTATAATTTGTTGACATGCTATTCATTTTCATAAGTTGATTATTTTAAATGGTTATGTCCTTCAGGGATTATTTGTCTGTGTTATTGGTATAATCCCTGGGTATGGGTTACATATTATATGAATCATTATTTATATGGTACGTATATTTTAGATTATTTATTTCTAAGTTGCATGCTATATAAATCATTTGTTTATATGCTACATTATATATAGAGGGTGCACATGTTCTATGTTTCAGAAGGTATTGATCCATTTGTTATACGTTTCACAAACTACTTGTATACATTTTATTTGTATCTTAAATCATTTGCTCAAAGTCTATATGTTATGTGAATTCTTGTACATTACATGTCTTCTAAAGGAAGATGCTTTTGTGCCATATGTCAAGCTATCTGACTAGGTATTTTACCAACTACTCATCTATGTCTTATTTGTTTTATGAAATATTTGACGCATGTCACGCGCATACACAATAGAGGGCATTTTTTCATATATTATAGGTTATTTGTTTGTAGATTAAAGATATCATAGATCACTTATTTCTATGTTACATGCCCTATATTGTGTTTGGTTGCTATACATTTTGCAAGTTCACATCATTAAGGTGTTAGAATTAAAATGATTATCTGACGTAGTTTGTTATTAGGTTGTAAGTTTATCTATTTAGAGGTTATAGTTCACATGTTCATATATCATTACCAATTTATTGAAGGCCACATGTTTTCATGATTTTAAGGTTTAAGAATTAAGTACTTTCATAGTTTACTTGCCTATTTCATTATATTTAAAATGTTATACCATATTCCACTTAATTGTCGGCATGCGATATTCATCCAAAAAAAATCATTATCTATAGGCTTTGTGGATTATTTGCATATATGTTACCCTACTCATAGTGTAGTTGTTTAAGTATTATATGACCCAGTGTTACCTATTTAGAGATATTAAAACTTTGTTTTCTTATATAATTACCTTTACGTGCTTTTGAGGGTTATTTGATTTGAATGAACTTTTATTCAGTTACTTTTTTAGATAATGTGTTTGATGGATTTTCACAATGAGTATTAGAAAGTGAAATTTAATAAGTGAAAGTGGAAAATAGGTTGTGATCATGTCCTCCATTTTGAAAATCGTTATAAGATTAGCTAGTAAGCTATAACTACCGTCTCCTTCATCCTCTTAGGCCCACAAATAAAGACTCAAATATTAGATCCTATGAATTCATTAGCAAACTGGAAAAAAAAAAGAAAAAAAATCTTTTCAATTTTCAACAATATTAGAATATCTTTGGAATTTAGAAGCTAGAAGAGGACATGAATTTATTTGGTACATACCTTGAAAGTTGATTTCAGTCTAAAAATGTATTTAGAGTTGATAAAAACCTTTGTCTGCTTTTAATGGTTTCACAACTTTTCTTTCTTTTTAGAAAATGGTGGATTTTCTTCCTTTATCCTCTTCCATCTTTATATGATAGCCAACAAGGTGTTAAATACTAACGATAATGAAAAATAAATGTTCATGTGTGTAGTAGAACTAAGTCACATATGTGTTGTATTTTTTACGATCTTAGAGTTCATGTATAAGTGTTTCTATGTTTATATGCTATTATATTGTAATTAAATTACTTATAAGATACTTGTATTTCGAGTTTAAAGGCCTATGTATTAAGTACTTTTATAGCCTAATTGCTTATGTGGTTATATAACAAATTTCGTGCCATAATTCATCTATTTACATGCTATTTATTTTATTGTCCATCTATTTACATGTTGTTATATAATTTGTGCATTCATCTTCCGAAGGTTTTCAAAGCTTACCACTAATTGCTCTTATAGTTTATTCTTTATAAGGTTTGTGCCTAGTAGAGTAACATGTATATAGGTTAAAACTTTTTATGTGGTTCACATGTTTACATGACTACGTGCCTTTTATGCTTAATTACCTATATTTGAATTTGATTTCTTTGATGCCATACTCAAGCAGAGAGGCTAGGATATATTAAGTTCATCCCTTGGTAGATGGCCAGCAAAAAAAAAAAACTACCGGCTACGAAAAAATAGTCGAGGGAGTTGAGTCATCCGTTCCGAGAGAATGAAAACCTAGTTATTTTGTTTATAATTATTATTTTGGTATTTGTCCCTTTAGACAATTAAAAGAGGTTATGTTGATGCCAAAAAAAAAAGTCAAGCATCGCGTAGAAATATCACATGTAAGAATTAAGGATTTAGAATTTCATATTATTGATCAATGCTTTTAAGAAATCTTCTACAAAAGATGTCTAATGATTCAGCAGGAGCGACAAGTTGGTCCTAAGTAAATAAAGGTCATACATTAGCATTTAGAGGTTACTCAAACAACCTTTGAGGTAAAGTTCACAAAAGGTCTTAATTCCCATTGGACGACGAATGGCCTCAAGGAGGGGATAATGTATCACCCCGTATTTCGGAGCTAAGGTTTGAGCCACTAGACGTATGTAGGGAAGGCATGGGTACCACTAAAATACCTCAGAACATTTCAGGAAAAGTGTAAAGTATTAAATGAATATAATTACTAATCAGTAAAGCATAAACATTCTACGGTGAATTAACTACAGTAAAATGTTTTCTTAATATATCCCTAGCAATTGTACTTTTACCTGTAGATATGCATATATGTACTAAGTAATATATGTACTAAGTCAACTAGGTAGTAAGGTAGTTAGAATTTTTTTTTCATAGGAAGTTTGGGAAGTTGGTCACTTGAATACTACTAAAATAAATCATATTAGTTGAAAAGTTTCAACCGCCTCAAATGCCTTAGTCAGCAACTTTATCCATTTCATTATGTTAATCCTTTGGATGAAAAATAATTCTTAAGTCCAACTCCAATGTATCTACCAAGGATTTAAGTTTATTTAACCCACCGCTTAAGGGATTTGGCCCTAACACAATGCAACTAAATCATTTTATACTCTCTATATACATTGAGAATCTTCTTATATTAAATTCATCCCATACCTGGGGAATTTTTACTTTCTAAGTGACTTACTCATCCAAGTACTTTTGAGCTTGGGGAGAAATTAGGATTCCTTGGGGATTGTTTGGAAGTCATGGAGTTACTCTTATTAGTGAAGATCCAAGAAGACGGTCACCAGAAGGCATCGACGATGTTAAATATGAGAAAAAAATCAGAAATTAAAGTATGTAGAGCTAAAACCTTCTTCTCTATAAAGGCACGATTCTAGCTTACCCGTTTCTCCTAGAAGATTTAACATATGTTATTTGGAAAGTAAGTAGATCCTTTCTTAGTAAAAGTCAAATTTGGGCCTATATGTCTTCCCTAACCAATTATCTACACCCGTTCCTCACTCAAAACTATTCGTTTTCATAGTTCACATGTCTACTAGTTGAGGTCATAATATTCATATTACCCTTTCTCATCGGGTATCTATAATGTTTTATGTAAAAGATACATAGTACATAGTAATAGTATAAAACAAAAGAGATAACACTTGAATTGGTGGATATTATGGTCAAAGAAATTAGTTGCTAAAAGGATACTGCTACTTGAGTGCCTAAAAAATATTTACTGTAATATAATTGGATAGGCATATAAGGAACTATTTGATAAAGTTAACGACGGTAGGGTACATAGGTTTGTCTTAGAATATCGTTCGACTTGATTATGTGCATAGGATCGAGACCAGACAATTACAGTGAGCCCAAACATTATGGCATACCCGCCATTATGGTATCATTTGTATTTGGAGTCAGCTGGAACGTCATGTTTAGGTTTCCCCTAAGTCTAGCTAACATATGGCATATAAGGCCTATTGACAGACCCTCATAGTGAGCCCTAGGCGAGTTGTACCTGGATACAGGCTGTGATTATAGTTATACATATGGGATCATAGCAATTAGTATGTGAGCAACATATGCTTTATACTTGCCATAGATTGCCTTCGGTAGGCCATCATGTGGTCATTTGTAATAGAGGTAGTTGTAAGACATCACCTAGGAAAATTACTAGGCATTTCATAAGAATTAATAACTCGTACGATATTATGCAATAGGTTAATAAGACAAATGCATAAGTTTTAGTTAATATTATGTACCTATTATTTGTATGCTCATAAGTTGTAGTTTAAGACTAGAGTTTCTAGTACTCAGTTGTCTATACTTTCTCATGTTGTTTTGATTCATTGAGTGTCCTTGTATGTCTACTTGTTATTTTTTCTACTTTACATACTAGTACTTGTTGTATAGGTACTAACGTCCCTGAATTTGAGGGAACTATAGTTTACAAGCATCAGGTTTACGAATTGGCCGACCTTCATATTAGGCAGTTGTTATGTATTCAGCGAAGCAGTCAGTAAGCTCTATTCTTATCAAGAGATGAGATCTCATAGTACTCTTGGTTGTACTTCACATCTTGCACTGTACTATTATAGATTCTATTAGAGGCTTCGTAGAAAATCTAAAGTTGTCATACGTAACTATAGTTTCAATTGTTGATTGTGGTAGTGTGAATAGTTGGATAGTGTGATTTATATATAGTTCCTTATTACGATTGCATGTACAATGACTCATCCACTTTGCACAAATCATTTTTATAAAGTGTTCTTATACATATTTTTCTCCACCTCGATCAGCTTAGGGGCGCGACTCTTATGATAGTCCGAAAGTTTTGAAACTTACCCGGGATATACCCTTGACACCCCCGGTCATGAATGAACTTATAAATTAACTTTCTGAGGTCGGGAAGGTCGAAAATAAAATCATCAAAGATTAAGAGTTCAAAATGTGACTAAGTCCTTTTGACACTGAGAAAATTTTTAGAAGATTGACCCTTCAAGCTTACTACGAAGTGATATCAAGTCGGGAAAAACTACAGGGTGTTACTGTTTGTAAGGTCTTATGAGATGAAGTATATATTGGTGGCGGTTGACAATGTCTGTAAATGGGTAGAGGCAGTTGGGCTTTCCAACAATGAGGGTAGAAGTGTTACAATATTTTTAAAGAAGAATAGCTTTTCTTGATTTGGCACTCCACGTGCTATTATTTGTGATGGTGGGATCCACTTCTATAATTTTTCGTTAAGGACCTACTAAAAAAATATAGTGTGAAGCATTAGGTGGAAACACCTTACCATCCTTAAATGAGTGGGCAGGTTAAGGTCTCCAATCGTGTGATCAAGTCCATATAGGCGAAGACTGTGAATTCCAATAAAACTAATTGTTCTAGAAGGTTATACCATGTTTTTTGGGCTTATCAGATAGCTTTTAATATCCAGAATAGATGACTCTCCATATTAGCTCATGTACGGCAAGGCATGCCACTTTCTAGTTAAACTTAAGCATAAGGCATTACGGGCATTAAAAAATCTTAATTTTGAGTGGAGTGATTCAACTAATTTTAGAATGCACAAAGTGAATGAGTTAGATGAGTTTCGACTCTGGGCCTATGAGAGTTCAGCTTCGTACAAGGAGAATATGAAGCTAAAATTATTATTGAAAAGTTAAAAATAGAAGGAATTGAGATGACTGCTATAGGTATGGTGACACCCAAGCTACACCTTCAATATGAAGATTATGTACTCGCTGCCAAATATAGTAACACAATAAAGGTTGTGGTCGAATCCCAAGGGAATACGTTGAATCGTGGCTCTAAACTGTTGTAATAAACTAGCAAAACTAGAAAAGTAAATTGGGGGATTTGAGTAGCAATATCAAACAAGTAGATAATATCAACTTCTTACGTAATCAGTCGTTGATGGACACTAGGATTGTGTTCCCCTTGGATTCTCAACTCTGTAGGCTTATTGTGCTCTACTGAATAAACCTGATACCTTGGATGCAAAATCTGATAAGTTATTTACCATTAACCGTATTTTAGACTAGCTACCAAATTTCACCCTTTACTTTTTGAATCTTAGGATGTCACCTTACGAACCCTTATCCTAGATCCTAGTTAACTATTACCTTCTGAGTCTCTAGTTATTAGATGACAGCTAACCATCTTTCTTAGATAATACTAGTAGCATGGATTTGTAGATAACTACAAATTATTGTTGTAGTTATCTTCTCCTAGTTACTACTACTCTTTTAGAGTAATTAGAAATAATCTAAGCGGGATCCTAATGTTCACAAGGTAAAGATAATACAATACATTCATGGGTATCAGTTCAGAACAACAATAGAACTTCCCCTACTTTGTTAATCTACCAGGGTTTCCACAACCCTAGATAAGGGTTTTTAGTTGCTCATGCTTCTGAAAGAATCAACAACATTCATAATTGAAAGCCTAAGATGTAATCACAATAATCACAACTAGAAAACCCAAATCATTATCTAAATTAATCAACCAAAATCAATATAAGAGAATTCCAAAACTATAATCTAATCTAAGAATCAAAATATGTTTGTAAGTATCAAGAATGTGCAACTTCTACTAAAAAAATACATAAAGGGTATTTACAGTACATGTGGAAACCCTAAAATCAAATCCTAAATGAATAAGGACAAAAAAGAGTTGTGGCCACTTACCCAGCTTGACCTTGGGTGCATGTAGACACATATAATTGCCAAAAAAAATTTCTTGCACCTTCAGCTCTTGGGATTGTGGACTTCTAATACTTACCCTACCCATATGCGGTCCATATGAGCTACATGCATTATGCATGTTGACATAGATAAGTGTCAAAAGTTCTTTTTAAGCTCTTTCACTCTCTGGATCTTCAATTATACTACTTACCTTAGTCTTATACAAACCACATGTGCTACATGTGGTCTATATGCAGACATAGAAAAGTGCCAGGCCTTCTAATACTTACAACCAAACTTCAAATATTCAACTTTCATCATATGCTTTGGTCATATACGTCCAAAAACTGTCATGAATACCCAAAATTGATCAAGTAAGTAGTCAAAAACTCCATTTTTCATGTTTTTCATGAAGATAGCATCCAAAACCTAGTTTTCTACAAAACATACCAAAAACACATTATATCTAACAAAACAACCTAAGAAACTTGCATATTTTTATAGTTTTAAGCACCAAAAGTGCTATATTTCTATAGCACATCAACACCCTCAACTTAGAACATTTTCATGTCCTTAGGAAACACAACAAAAAAAGACACGATGCTTAATTAGAAGAATCTATGTTATCCAAGGCAGTCAATCAACACTTTAAGTTCAAACAACAATACCCCTCCTATCTTAACTTTTTAAAACTAAGTCTGTATAAACATAAAGTACAATAATGTGACACAATGGGATAAAAGTATGGCATTACATTAGAAATAGATAACCATGCATATGTACAAGTTACACTACCCAAACACGTAAGCGGCTAGCAATATGACTCATCTGCCTTCACAGCAAAGAAGTACCACTCACTCATATGAAGTATTATATGTCAATATTGGGATTGTCAAGAGACATTCATACTTAGAAGAGAAGTTCCACTCAATGCGCATCAAATACCATAGGCTTACCCTTATTTTCTTCACCTTAGTTTTTAGACAGTCAGATTAGGATCACTATAGGACTTTATTCGGCTTGTAATGTAGGCTTGGATCGATGATATGGTACTAATGGAAATCAAGTGGTTGAGAGTCCTTGTAACTACACTAACTTTGGGGTCCACTTATTTATCATATTTCTTTTTATTCCACCTTTATTCTCCCTTTTTATTCTTTATTGCACATTCAGGTTGGGTGTGGTCTTTTATTCTTTCTTTTCCACTTTTTTAATTTTCCTTTTTATTTTTCCTTTATTTCGCTACCACACCCAGCCCTACTACTTTTTCCCTTACTTTGACCCTCTACATACCCACTTTACATCGCACACCCCTATGATAGTCACCCTTAAATTTGGCAATTTACCTGAGTTGAGGTACATAATGTCCAGAGAGGAATGAACTAAAATAGGTTATTGCAACAAAAATGGGAAAGTGTTAGGTGAAAAAGAAACACAAACTATAAGGCTCAAAACAGAGATCAAGAGATACTATTTCACATTGGGAAGGTTATTTAGGCTAAAAGTGGACTAAAATCAAAATTGGCCTATGATCCTTTCCTAATAAACTATTCTACAACCTAGGCAAGACTAACCAGAAATTTTTTGCATTCAACACACAAAGGGAAGTAAGTGGCATCTCACACACACATGTTACAGAGTCAATACTATAAGTTACTACCAATCCGGTTCATGCAATTGTTAGCAAGTGATTATCATGTCCCTAATTCTAAAGCCATAACAAGATCCATAATTTTCACACATATGTACATTCACATAGTTCTAAAATTTTGGAGGGGTATCATTTTTCTCAAAAATCAATCAAAAAAATAAAAACTACTCTAAATACTTAAAAACCTCCTAATTATCCAAAAACACAACATAATATGAAACAAAACACAATTTGACAGAAATTTTAACCTAAACATGTCGGTTCTACAACCATACCATGACCGACAGGAAAAGAAGTACAGCAACAAAAACTCATGGTGGCTATGGTATATCCCACACCTTCAACTAAAAACTGTGCACTATCCCTAATACGCTAAAATAAAAAAAAGAAATGAGGACATACCTTAGACGCACTAAGAGTCTGTGTACCTTGGGTTGCCTCCCAAGCAATTCCTGATTTACTATCGTGGCACGACTCAGTTCC
This sequence comes from Capsicum baccatum var. pendulum, assembly GCA_030864225.1. Lineage (NCBI taxonomy): Eukaryota > Viridiplantae > Streptophyta > Magnoliopsida > Solanales > Solanaceae > Capsicum > Capsicum baccatum. Next base: position 90,551,380 of record CM061561.1, read on the forward strand.
CTTGGCTACTTAGACTTCTAAAAGATCTATATCAACACAAACTTTTACTTTCTCCAGGTTTCACATATAGTTCTTCACTCGTATTCCATTTATATTAAATGATCTTTCGCCATCACGATTTAATTCTATAGCACCATGTGGGAATACGTTAACCACGATGAATTGTCCTATCCACCGAGATTTTGATTTCCTAGAAAATAAGCTAAGTCTTGAACTATACAGCAAGACCGAATCACCGTGTTTAAATACTTTTTTCTCAATTTCCTGTCATGATACAACTTTATTATTTTTTTGTATATAGATGAGTGATCATAAGCACAAATTCGCAATTCATCTAACTTATTCACCTTGATCAATCTCAAGTATGCTACATCATGCCACTCAAAATTCAGCATAATCAACGCCTACATTGCCTTATGCACAAGCTTAATCGATAAATGGCATGCCTTGCCATATACATGATGATATAGAGTGGAACCTATTGGGGTGTTAGAAGCTTTACGGTAGTCCCAAAATGCATCATCTTATTTTCTAGATTAGTCAGTCCTATTGGCATTCACATTTTTCGCCAATATGGACTTTATCTCTCTATTAGAGACTTTGACTTACCTTCTTGTTTGAGGATGGTAAGGTGTTGCCACATTATGCCTTACAATATATCTATCAAGTAGTTCTTAAACAGGAGGTTGTAGAAGTGAGACCCGCCATCACTGATAATTGCATATGAAGTGCCAAATCGAGAAAAGATATTTTTCTTCTAAAAGGCGGTGACACTTTTACCTTCATTGTCTAGAAGCAAAACTGCCTCAACCTATTTTGACACATATTCAATCACTACCAGAATATATCTTATGTCATAGGAGCTCATGCATGGGCCCATGAAATTGATAGCCCATACATCAAACAACTTCAACTCCAGAATAAGTGTCATAGAGAGTTCAAGGCTCCGTGAAATATTGCCTTGACGCTAAAATTGGTCACAGGATTTTGTAAAATCATGAGCATTATTATAAATTGTAGTCTAGTAAAAACCATACTGCAGAATTTTATGGATTGTGTGTATGCCACTATGGTGACCCCCAACATGTGATGAATGACAAGCTTCCAGAATGCTCATCATCTCCACCTCTGGGATGCATCTCAGAATAACACCATCAACATAAATCCTAAATAGATATGGATCTTCCAAAAATAAATTCCTTACCTCATGCATAAATATTTTTTGTTGTACAAAGGATAGTTTATTTAGGAAAAAATTGCTTAACAAATAGTTGGCAAAATCATCGAACTAGGGAAATAAGTCTTGAGAAGTCGCCAACACCTGCTCATCTGGAAAAGCATCATGTATATCAAGATCTTCTACTTGTTCTTGCACTGTCTCCTCCTCAAGTTTGTACAAGTAATCTGCAACCTTATTTTGTTTCCCTTTCCAGTCCTTTACTTTAAAATCAAACTAATGAAGAAAGTGAACCCAATGAGTCAATCTTGGTTTGGCATCTTTCTTTGACATCAAGTATCTCAAGGCTACATGGTCAGTGTGAACTTTGACATTATTCCTAATTAAATAAGAAAACAAAATTTGAAAGTAAAAACCACCGCAAGTAACTCTTGCTCTATAACTGTATAATTTTTCTATATGGGATTTAAAGCCTTGTTGGCATAGTAGATACGATATAGGATCTTTTATCTTCTTTGGACTAGGATAACACCCAAGGTGACTCCACTTGCATCACACATTACCTCAAAAGGTGTAGACCAGTCAAGAGACACAATAATGGGCTTTGAAATCAATTTCTCGTTCAGGTATTTAAAAGCCCTAAGACATGTATTATCAAACACAAATTTTACCTCTTTCTGTAAAATCTTGCATAGATGATTTGGAATATTAGATAAGTCCTTGATGAACCTTCTATAAAAACCTACATGGCCCAGAAAGCTTCGTATACCTTTAACTAACACTGGTGGTGGCAATTTTTCTATTACCTCAAACATAGCTTTATCTACCTCAATACCAAGTTTGAAGATCTTATGCCCGGTAACTATACCTTCTTTCACCATGTAGTGGTATTTTTCAAAATTCAGCACCAAATTGCACTCTTCACCTCTCTAAAATGCACTAGCCAAATGGGCCAAACAATCATCGAATGAGTCCCTAACCATTGAAAAGTCATCCATGAATACTTAGATCATTTCCTCCACCATATAAGAAAATATGGACATCATATATCTCTGAAAGTGGGAGGTGTGTTGCATAATCCAAATGGCATTCTTTTGAATGCAAAGGTCCTATAGGGACAAGTGAAACTAGTCTTCTCCTTGTCCTTGGGAGCATTCATGATTTGATTGTAACCCAAATACCCAATAAAGAGATAATACCATCCCCTGTCTTCTAGTCTATCCAGCATCTGATCCATGAACGACATAGGAAAATGGTCCAGTTATGTCCACTTGTTTAGATTTCTGTAATCCATGCAGACTCTCCAACTAGTCATTGGCCTTATTGGCACTAATTTAAAATTTTCATTAGGAACCACAGTGATTCCCCCTTTTTTGGCATGTATTGAACTAAGCTTACCTACATGTTGACTGCAATGGAAAAAATTACCCAAGAATCTAACCACTTGATTATTTTCTTTTTACCACCTCTTGCAAAGAAGGGATCAGTCGCCTCTGATACTCAATACTGGGAATGTTGTCTAGCTCAATTTGTATCATGTGAATGCATATACCTGGTGGAATCTCCACAATATGGTTGATGGCCTACCCAATAGCTCTCTTGAATTTTTGAAACATTGATATTAAAGCCTTCACCTGTTCTCCTACCAAGCCTATCAAAATAATTACTAGTAGGGTATTATTGGCCCCCAAGAATACATACTACAAATAAGATGGGAGAGCTTTCAATTTAAAAACTGATAGATCCTCGATGGATTATTTTGTCAGAGGTTTGGTTCTATTTTTCAAATAAATATCTAATTTTTTAGGGGAATAATTGTAGGAACCTATGCCATGTAATACATTAGACAAATTATCCTATTCCTTTATCCCATCACTCCTAAATTTTATAATCACTGTTACTAAGCTTCTACCCCGAATATTTCCTCAATAGTCATATCTTTTGCAACCACCTCATTATTCACATTATCCATCACTTTCACCACTCTCATATCATATGACTATTGTAATGCCATTCATACATTAAACAATATTTGCTCATCATTCATTTTGAAGGTGATCTTCTCCACGTCTATATAAATAAACACCCGACCAATGTATTAGAAGGGTCTACCTAAGATAATTAGGGCTTAGGCATCCACTTCACAATCTAATATAATGAAGTTTGTTTGGTAGGTGAAGGATGTCACCCTTACTTCTAATCACACAAAATACCCACTATCTCCTTAATAGATGAATCAACTATCAGCAGCCTTGCAGATATAAGGTTGAGTTCTCCTAACCCCCACACTTTGTATATCACTAGTGGAATTTAATTTATGCTCACTCCTAAATCACATAGAGCCTGATTAATATCAAAATGCTCGATAGAACATAGGCTGGTGACTACCCCTAGGTCTCTCTTATTTTCTACTAGTGGTGCAGAAGAAACCATGCTAAAATATTGCATCTCATCTTTGGGCTCATCTGCAACCCAGTAGTCACCATACTAACTCTCATAATCTTCATCACTACAAGTTAGCTTCTCAAACTAAGCTTTAGATGGCTCATCAACAATAATATTATCTTTTTTTGTCTCATTAGTAGTAGTAACACAATGCCCATCAAGTGGGGTGCCACTACTAGTTTTAATAGTCAGACAATGAAAAAGTATTGGAGGATTCTATACAGTGTCACTAGGAAGGGCACCTGGCTTTCTATGAGTTAAAGTGGTAGAAATCTACCCATACTATCGCTCCTACTTCTTATAGCATTTGTATGTGACTTAAACTTTTGGGTCAATCCTGAAATATCAACCTTAAGTTTTTTAAGGCAAGTTTCTTGAATCTATTGACCCTTTATCAGTTTAGACAATATTTCTTCTATTCTTGATGTTGCATATCTTCTACCAGGTGGAATGTATTTGTCTCTATTCTCCTTGTAATCATCTCTCCATCTCCATTCATTATCACTATTTTTATTATCATAATAGTTCCAACCTTGATGTTCTTTCTCTTGGGTTCAAAAACCCACCAACTGACGATCCAAATACTTTGCCTCCTCCTCAAACTTAGACTTATGTACTCTAGAGGCTGCACCCTGTGCCCTTACATAATTAACCTTTGCAAAATTTGTTATTGCAAACTGTTTAGCCAACTCAACAAAGTCATTCCTTAATAGTGAAATTTCTTGAGATACAAAATCCTCAGCCACTCTCTACTCATTACAAACTCCAATGTCATAAGTTTCAGAACCTCTCTTAACCACCAGAGTTTGACATCCTCAGTTAGTTAGCAAGATTTGATCCATAATATTAGAAGCTATATCCCATCGTAAAGGCTTCTTCAGAGATAATGTCTTCCATAGCTTTGGAACTAATGGTGAGGGCTCTATAGAATATATCGAACAAGATTATCCCTGATATGTGAGGTTAGGCACCATGCTATTCCTCTTCGTGAACCTAAACCATGCATCGTACAAAGAATCTGACTATAGCTGGCTGAAAATATATATCTTATCCTTCAGCTACAATATCATAGATAGAGAAAAGAACCTATTTAAGAATTATTTGCATAATTCAATCTATGAAATGATAGATGCGCTTGGAAGTTCCCTTAGCGATAAAGATGCTTCTCCAGTAAATGAAAAGGGGAACAACCTTAATCTAAGCGCCTCCAATTCTATCCCAGGAATTGTATATAAAGTGCAGATCCCAGTAATATTTTCTAGATACATGTTTTCATCATTTGCACGCAACCTTGCAAATATATATTTTATGATTAAGAGCTAAATCATAGCACTAGAGATATTGAACTTTACATTAGGGGTAAAGACAAGAGGAATAATAGCTCCAGTCTTTGCTGGCTAAACATACCCCAGATCCTTATCATCATCCATATATGGCTAGACATACTGATATGTTGGGATCATATTAGCATGACCACCTCTAACATTATTCTGATTTCCACCAAGTGTTGCTCAATGATCTGCTTTCTACCTATACACAATTAACTCTACCTCTCAAGCTATATGGTGAGCATTTTTCTTCCTCCCCTAATTATCCGCTTGTGCTAATAACACCCTTATCTATTTTACAAAATACCCTAAACTGATTCAAGAAGATGTGGGTAATATCATCACGAACCCTTTTAGGGATATAATCTCTTTTTGGTTCTGTCATACTACAAGGTATTTGTAGGAAGGATCTCTGTGGATTTAGATTCACTGGGAATAAGGGATTACCTCAACTCCGTCTGTTTGGCATACACTAGCGTATACCCAACTAAGAACAAAAAAAATATTACCAAAAGTTGCAACAACCTTAATTTACAACTCAACACCATACTCTCTAGAAACAGTGCCAAAATTTGGTAACACCCAAGCTATACCTTCAATCTAAAGAGTATACAATTTCTATCAAATATATTCACCCAACAAAGGGTGGGGTCGAATACCAAGGTAATATGTGGAATCATGGCTTTTGTTATTGTATCAACGGGAAAAATTGGAAAAGTAAATGAGCGGATTTGAGTAGCAATATTAAACTAGTAGATACTATCAAATTTGGATATAATCAGTCATTGGTGAACACTAGGATTGTGCTCCCCGTGGCTTCTCAACTCTATAGGCTTATCGTGTTTTATTGAACTAAACTGATACCTTACATGCAAAATCTGATAATTTATGTAAAATTAACCACCTTTTGTACTAGATAATAGATTCCAACCTTTACCTTTTGAGTCTCTAGTTATTAGATGACTTTTTACCATCTTACTTAGATAATACTAGTAGTATAGATCGACAGTTAAACTTCAAATTACTATTGTAGTTATATTTTCCTAGTCAATACTCCTCTTTGGAGTAAGTAGCAATAACCTAGAAGGTATCCTAATGTTTGCAAATACTAAGATAACTATTAAAGTGAAGATAATACAATGCATGTATGGGAATCTATTTAGAAAAACAAAAGCACTTTCCATACTTCATCAATTCACCAATATTTCCATAACCCTAGATAAGGGTTTTTAGCTGCTCATGCTTGTGAAAGAATCAACAAAATTCATGATTGAAATCACAAGATGTAATCACAATAATCACAACTAGAAAATCCAAAAATTTAACAAAATTAATCAACCAAAATCAATACAAGGGAATTCTAAGACAAAAATTGAATCTCAAAATCAAAATATGTTTGTAAGTATCTAGAAAGCATTAATTCTACTAAAAATACATAAAAGGCATTTATAGTACATGTGGTAAACCCAAAATCAAATCTCGTATCAAAACGGACAATAAAGGTCAGTGGCCACTTTGCTGTGTGTACATGCGGCTTGGACTTGGGTGCATGTGCCACATGCGGCCTGGATGTATATAGACGCATATAAGTTCCAAACAAATTTCTACCACCTTGAACTCTTGGTATTTTGGACTTTTGACACTTACCCTACCCACATGCGGTCCACACGTGCTACATATGGTCTACATATTGACATAGGTAAGTGTCAGAAGTTTTTTTTTAATCTTTCACTCTATGAATCTTCAATAATGGTACTTACCTCATACATATAACATATGCTACATGTGGTCCACATGTAGATATAGGTAAGTGTTAGGCCTTCGAATAATTACAACCAAACATCAAATCATTAACTTTCATCTTATGATTTAGTCATGTATATTCGAAATGTGTCATAAATACCAAAATTGATCAAGTAAGTATCTAAAAACTCCATTTTCATCATTTTTCATGAACTTAGCATCCAAAACCTAGTTTCCTGCAAAACATACCCAAAACACATCATATCTAACAAAACAGACTAAGAAACTTGTATATTTTTATAGTTTTAAGCATCAAAAGTTCAATATTTCTTAGTAAATAAACGCCTTCAACTTAGAACATTTTCATGTACTAAGAAAAACAACACAACAAAACAAAACATGATGCTTAACTAGGAAAATTTAAGTTATCCAAGGAAGTTAATCAACACTTTAAGTTCAAACTACAATACCTCCTCCTATCTCAACTTTTCAAAATAATCTCTGTATAAATATGAAGCTCAACAATGTGACACAATGGATTCAATATACGGCACTACATTAGGAATAGACAACCATGCATATGTATAAGTTACACTACCTAAACAAGTAAGCATCTAGCAATATGATTCATGTGCCCTCAAAACCAAGAAGTCCCGCTCACTCATATGAAATAATGAATGTCAATGTAGGGACATTCAAGAAATAGTCACACTCAGAAGAGAAGTTCCACTCAATGTTCATCAAATATCATAGGCTTGCCCTTATTTTCTTTTCCTTAGTTTACAGATAGTCAAATTAGTATTACTATATGATTTTATTCGGCTTGTAATGTAGGCTTTGGGGGCTGGTATAGTATATATGGATATCAACTGACAAAGCCTCCTTATCAGTATACTAACTCTAGGATCCACTTATTTACTATCTTTCTTTTTGTTTCACCCATATTTCTCCCTTTTTATTCTTTATTGCACATTTAGGTTGGGTGTGGTCTATTATTCTTTCTTTTTCACCTTTTTATTACATTTTCCTTTTCCTTTTTCTTTTACTTTTGGTTTGCTACCACACCCATCCCTACTACCTTTTAATCTTATTTTACCCCTCTACATACCCACTTTACATTCTAAGAAGTCACCCTATCTCCAAAAATAAACACAACACGAACATCGATCAATGACGGTAACTAGTACATAGGTCTACACCAAAAACATATAGAAGTTTTGTATACATATAGAAACCATGGGTACTCAGTGGGTATCATCGGACGACTGAGATAAATCATGATATATATATATATAATAAAAGGTAGGATTACATAACTAAGTCATGGTAAAAAGGCAAACCTGAATTAACTCCACATCACTGTGCATAGACAACTAAATTAAAATACCTCAGATTTTGGTCCTTAAAAATTTCTTGAACAATGGGCTCACTACCTAGATTACGACTCTCCCCATGATTCGTAGGGTGTCCCTATAGGTGATAAGACCCTGATTGTAGCATAATTAATGTCGATTGGCTAATTTTCTATTATTAATATGATTGACTCCTAATGAGTCGTAAAGACTCTATACAAGTCATATAGTTCCATCCATAGACAAACCAGTGTGTGCCCCAAGTGTTTCTATCATGGATACGACTTAGATTCATAGGGTCACCTGACGAGTCCTATGGTATAAATCGTAGGGTCACCATAGAAGAGTTCTCCATCTATTGTCTTAACTACAACTCATGGTGACAAGTCTTAATAAGTCCTTATGAGTCATACAATGACTGGCAGTCACTAGAACAAGTTTTTAGTGTTTTATTAAGGGAACTTTGTATATTTACCTCCTTCTCCAATCGTGACCCATGAACTAAAACCCCTTTAGGGTGACATTATCACTTAAAAATCAAATCAAAATAACTAATCAAACACTCTCAAATATCCAAGTCTAACAAGACTTATGATTTCCAAGAAATTGATCACATAGTACTCTCAAGGGCGATTTCTTTCCACATTTGCAATAGTTTTAGGCATGTTACAATTCCCCAAATCCTATTTTGAGAAAATTATTTGTTTAAATGGTTTAATTTATGTATTTAAATGTGTGTTTTGACATGGGTTGAGGGTCTTGGAATGGTTGTTCCTTGAATTATTTTCCCTTGGTTTTTATAGGTTGTTTATGCATTGAATTGAAATGATTTTGAACTAATGGGGTGCATGGGCATGAAAATTGGAATATGGGTTGAGTTAATCCCCCAAATTAATGTTTTGAATATGGAATTGGATTTGAATAATAGAGCTCCCTCAACCCATTTGTGAAATTGAATTTGAAATATGGATTTGTCATATGGTTTGACTTACTTACCCACACTATTGCATTGCGTAAATTGCTAAAAGGTTAAATATGGATTTTGAAAGTCATGTTGGCTATGTTTTGATTTAATGAACAATGGGGGATAAGGAATTTTCCTAATTTAATTTGATAATTTAAAGGAGTCCGAGGCATTTCTATATCTTGATTTAATAAAGAAAGGGTTTCAAGGTTTTCCCCCCAAGTTAATAGAATTGTAATGGCATAACTATGCGCTTGCAAGCTAAATGGTATGACGATTCCTGTGGTGTTCCTTAATGTATAGTTTCTTGGTTAATGAATGAGTTATGTGAAACTTAATTTAATTGGGCCTAATAGGGGTCATATAACTAAGCCATAAAGGTATGGGTCACGAATGGCTTATACTGCAAACTCATGTTTGCCGATGTGAGGGTTGGTCTTGATGACCGTGTGCATAGTTACACTATTGATATATCTTGTATATAAGATTGACATGGGGTTTAGGCATTCCTTGGTCTTCCTTGACACCTTCAATTTGTGAAACTAATATGCATTGGGGCCTTTTTAGTAGGGGAGCTAAACACATATAGTTTGTGGGTATCGATTTATAATGATTGAGCTACGTAGTCCAGGATAATGTTTTACTATCATGCTAAACCTTGTTCCTTACCCCACAATCCATTATGTATATGTATCTATGTATAAGAACACGTACAATGAGTTTGAAATTGAACTTTTGACTGATATTATTTTACCCTTATCCTAAGTTACATAATAGTTCTCAACCCAATAACCATACAAAATATTGTATCCCCATATGATATAGGGTTTGATAACAAGTCTACTTTTCCTGCACAATGTTAGAGGGATTGGCTTGATTTTTCGGTCATTTGTGGTGAAGTGGTGAGCTTCCATTCTCTGGAAGACTTGATTATTCCATCAACTTTTCTTTTCATTAATTAGAAGTTATGATTTTATGTTTACATTTTCATTGTCAGGATTGGGGGCATGTCCCAACATTGATTGTTATCGGATTAGTAGAGGCTTTATCGATATTGTTGTGGATTCGGTATTGATGTTTATACTCTTAGATATATTTAAATTTATTTCTTTCTATCATGTTATATGTTCAAAATTCAGTCATTGTCAGGTGTGTTATGTTCTATTTTGATTGGCTAAGGGGGTAGTCTCCAGTCCTCGATGGACTTAAGATACCCGTCATGGCCAGGCCCTGGTTTGGATCATGACAAAGTTTGTATCAGAGCGCTTAGGTTTATGGTCAATTAGGTGTCCATAAAACCACGTTAAGTAGAGTCTCTTTTATGGGTGTGTAGTGGACCACACTTATAAGAGGGAAGCTACAAGACATTTACGAATATTTCACTTTTTTAATGTTCTATTTTAAGCTATAGAGTCTAAGGCCTTGAAACTCCTCTAACCTCCGTTTGTTCATATTTTAGATCAAGCTTTCCCAAAGTTATGATGCTCGTGGAACTTCTTCTGTCCTGCCTAAGGACAATGTGGGCAAAACTTATCCTACTTATGGAGTTTAGACTTGATTTATGGCTCCATCTTCTACTTGTACTACCCCACATAGATTCGGATCCTTAAGCTGATAATAATTATGCCCCCATCACCCCAAGGGGATATTTCTAATATTGAGTTTCGTCAGACTATTCATCTATTGACCCATTTTGTAATATCTTTGCTATATGTTGTTTTTACTATGAGCAGATGCCTATAAGGGAAAAGGTACCTGGATGTTTGAGGCAGCAGTACAGCTGGCACACGTCTACACAACTTTGTTCATTTGTGTAACAAACTGGAAGGTGTTGCTTGTACTAATTAGGAAACCTGGTCCAAAGATATTTCAGACCTAATTATCACTCATCTATAATAGTAAAAAGATGTTTCTTCGTTAAATGTTTTTTGCAAATAATAAGTGTGAAGAGAGGAAAAAAGGCAAAAACTCTTTATTCACACTGCTCAAGTTCTTAGTTATATGAGTGTGCTTAAATAGAAATTATTCTTGAGTGAGTTTTGATTTGTAAACAAATTACTCATGTTATAAGAGTAATGAACTTTTCTCTTAGTTTAGAGAGAGCTTAGGTATAGTTACTGAAACATCCTAGGTTTTGACCCTTAGAAAATTTACTAGAGTTTCATTCTCTAGACGTAATATGACTCATGGGTACAAGTCGTATACTGGGGAACGAGTGGTATGGTCCTTCCATATACTGACCAGTGTTAGTGGGTAGGATGGTTTTGGTCACTGGAATGGGTACGACTTAGAGGTTTGATTCATAAGGCTTGGTATGTCGTATCAAGGACTCGTATGGTGGGTAGTGTTTGATCCTCCTAGTATTTTATTCTGCCAAGAATATGGGCTATGGGTATGGATTGTATTTTTTGGTTACGACTTGGTTAGATGAGTCATATATTGGACAGTGTTTGATCCAAGAGTTGAGGCTTGGATACGAGTAGTGGATACCGATAGTAGAAGAGGGTACAACTTGTATGGGTTAGATGTATCCCTGTCACTACTAAAAAATGGCCAAAAAGCAACTAAAAAAAAGCGACGGATTGTGTCGCTTTAAAAAGCGACAAGAAAAGCGACATTGGTGGTTGCTTTTTTAGTTTTATTTTTATTTTTATTAATTTTTTATTAAAAGCGATGGCCAACGTCTTAATATCCGTCGCTTTTTTCGCGGATTTTTGTGCCATGTAATTAAAAAATAATTTATAATTTTTTTAATAAAAGCGATGGATAGCATCATAATTTATTAAAAAATTATTATTATTATTTTTAAAAAAGTGATGTAGTCCGTCGATTTTTAAATTTAATTTTTGTTTTTGTTTATTTTAATTAAAAGCGACGGACAACGTCGCTATAATTTTTATTTTTTAAAATATTAATTCTAGAAAAATGACGATGTCCGTTGTATTTTGTAATTATTTTTAATTTATCTTTACTTTTTACATAAAGCGATGGACAACGTCGCTTTTGTTAAAATTAAATAAAAATTAAATTTTTAAAAAACGACATTGTCCGTTGCTTTTTAAATTTTATTTTTATTTTTATTTATTTTTATTAAAAGCAACAGACAATGTAGCTATAATTTTTATTTTTAAAATATTATTTATAGAAAAGCGCGTTGTCCTTCCCAATTTATAATTATTTTTAATTTTTCTTTATTTTTAGAAAAAGTGACAGACAGTGTCGCTTATTTTAAAACTAAATAAAAATTAATTTTTTGAAAAGCAACGTTGTTCGTCGCTTTTAAAATTAAATTTTTATTTTTCTTATTTTTATTAAAAGTGATGGACAACGTCCTTATTATTTTTATTTTTTAAAATATTAATTCTAGAAAAGTGATGCTGTCCGTCGCAATTTGAAAATATTTTTAATTTTTTCTATTAAAATGCGAAGGATAGCATGGCTTTTTGTTAAAACTAAATAAAAATTAACTTTATGAAAATGACATGTCCTTAGATATTTGATTTTTAATTTACTATTAAATAAATAATTTTTATTTTGAAAAAATTAACTGTATTCAATTATATATTGAATACATTGATATAATACGATCGATTCATTGATAAAAATTTACTGTTGAAGTTATAATATAATAATATACGCTAAATTAAATGATAATTTATCATTGTATATATACAAATATTGTGTTGCGAGGTGATGTACATGTGTATGTGATGTATCTAATACATATTGTGAATTTTATAGTCAATCAACTATATATATTGAATACATTGATTTCTACAATCGATTGATCAAGGTAATAATATATTTTTGAAATTATAATATAATAATGTAAGCTAAATTAAATGATAATTTATCAGAGTAAAAATAAAATACGTTGTATTACGAGGTAATATATTCGTGTATGTGATGCATATAGTTAAAAGCTAGCTAACTGAATCTATATATCCAAATATTTTGAATAATACGTTAAAATCATATGATCGAGGTAAGAATACACTACTGAAGTTATAATAATGAAGCCAATTAACTGGCAATTCATCATATTAATACGTTGTATTAAAGTAATCGAAATCTCCAATTCAATATTTTGTAAACCCCATTTCTAATCCCAATTTGACTCGTGTTTGTAATTTTAATCTCAATTATTTATCATATTTGATCAATAGTCAATATTAAAATCAATTTACAGTATTTTTTTCTTAAAATTAGGGGTGTGCATTGGTCGATTCAATTTGATTTTAAATATTATCGGTTTGGTTTATCGGTTATCGATTTTTAAATAAGTTAAACCAATAATCAAATTAATAAGATTTTTTTACCGGTTTTTGTTTTATTAGTTTTTAGTCCTTCACAGTTTGATTGGTTTAACTAATAGAAAAATATGCATAAAACAGAAATAGTAGCAACTAATTAATAAGAAATAAATGAAATCTTAATTGCAACAAAAATCTTACATGATGTGTTTTATTTTACAAGAATCTTCTAGCTTGAATAGTTTTCGAGAAGGTCTGCGTACACTTTACCCTCTACAGACCTAATTTGTGGGACTAAATCGGTTTGATTTTGTTGACACCCAATTTTCACCTCACAATACCTCTCTCAGACTGCTATTTTATATAGTAATTTTACGTAACATTAATTCTTACATGCTTAGTTTATTTTAATATCGACGTCTTACTATTTTTATCATCATTTCCACATTTATTCAATTATTATTTTTCACAATTTATTAATTCAAATTCGACATTTTACATAATTTTTATTAATATTTATTTATTTTTACGTAAATGTGCCCACTCACAATTTACAAATGCATTGTCTTTATTATTGCTACTATCGATAATTTTATATAACATTAATTTTTACATGCTTAGTTTATTTTGATATTGATGTCTTATTATTTTGACCTCCCGATACTACAATTATAGTCAAATTGTGACTCAACTGAAAATTTATGCAAATTTTGATGAAATTTTCAATCTTTAAATTTTTTAATTCTGACTTCCCGTTAGTACAATTATAGTCAATTTGTATTCTTTATTCTTTATTTATTATTATTATTATTATTATTATTGTTATTAGTATTTATTATTTTTATTTTTATTTATTTATTATCCCTAATAGTTTTTTAATAATAGCCTAAATTGAAATCTTTGCCTAATTTATTTATCTTTTAGCCTCAATTTTTACCTAAGTCATTATAATTTTAGTCCTTTTATTACAATCAAAGACAATTTGGTGAATCATTTTTAAATTATATTTAAATTTTGATCAATTATTCAAACATTTAAATCTCAGACGTCGATCAAAACTAATCTGACGACTGAGATCAACGGATCTGTTTTTTTTTTCCTTTTAAGACCAAAGAAACCCTAAACCTAATTTTCCAAAAACAACCTCCACCCCCTACTCCTCTCTCTATACTCTCTCCTTTCTATCTAAATCCACTATGGCTGTCACCGCTGGAGCAGCCTATCGATTGGCCGGCAAGCCTCCTCTCCAATCTCCTTTCCATCTCCGTCCTCCTCTTTGCTTCTCCAACTGGACTCAGCAACGATCAATCGGTGACCCAACAACGGCCCTCGCCGAAATCACCGTTGCCTTTATTTCTCTTCCTTCGGCGAGATCTACTACCGCCGAATAATAAATCAGCACCGGTAGCCCCGCCGCCCCAGCTAGGGGTGGGCATTCAATATTTGGTTTGGTATTTTGATAATTCAGTTTCGATAATTCGATAATCGGTAATTAAAAGTAGATACCAAATACCATACCATTAAACTTCAATCCGGTAATTCGGTAATCGGTAAATTAAATTTTGGTTTGGTATGAAATTCGGTATTACCATATTAAAGTTGGACATGCTTGTAGTGATCCTATTTGGTGATAATAGTGGTTATTTTCAACGAACAATTTCAGAAAAATTTAATTTTATTTGGTAGTTTGACACCTCTTAGTACATAGTTTTACACCAGAAAAAATGACTTATATTTGGTCTTGTTACACGTTGATACGTGTGACTCAATTAAAGAAACATATTAAAACCTACGTTATTGTAGTTTGATCCAGCTCCAAGAAGGGTAGAACTGGATGTAACACGAATAACATTTGCATCTAACTGGATGCAACACGAACTGGATGTAAATGTGATGTAAAGTCATAATATTACTTTTAATAAATGTGATGGCGAGTAATATATGTTATGTTGTCTTCCAAATGCTGAGTTTTGCTTTTATCCATTGTTGACATATGAACACAAGGATTAAGAAAGCTTGACCAAGTACCCTTTGTTAAATCCATATTCCAACTTACGTTAGGAACATGAGAGTTGGGCAAGTACAACCATCAATGGTGTTATGTATCATATCATGAAGACTTCTTTTTTGTTGTTCCCTTCCATGCCCCGATTTTCAGTCTTAGCGTGATATTTTCTTCAAAAGTTGTCATATGTTGGTTGCAAGGAAGTCTGATGTATAAAGTTAAGAGTCTTCTTTATGACTCTGTTTAACAGTTCAAAGTTTTCTTGAGCAATATTCTCACAAGTATGTGACCTTTGGAGTGTGGACTAGGTATGTGGCCTATGGGTCACTTAAATATAATTAGAATTTTGGGAAATACTAAATACCAAATAGTAGTAATATTTTTTACCAATCCCGAATCCAAATACCATAATTTTAAAATTTTACTCCCAAATCTATCCCAAATACCAAATTACCGAAAACCAATTACCAAATTTTTTGTTTCGGTTTGGTAATTCGGTTTTTTGGTATTTTATCCCCACCCCTAGCCACAGCCTTCAACCCATCTCAAGTTTGACCAAATGTTTAAATATCTATGTTTGATTTTAATTATATTCTGCCTCTTTTTCCCTTTTCTTGATAGATTTTGAATTCAAAATTAACAAAAAGTGATTGATTTCTTTTGTCTGATTCTCTGTCATTTGTGTTTGTCTATGTGCTACTTTTAATTTTGAAAATTCTTATTGTCTTGGGTGTTAATTGAGGTAGTTTTTCTACAATACATAATTTGGCCATTTTGAAATAGCTTGTTCCATAATTTTAGCATGTGTCCCTTTATTCTATTTGAATGCAGCATTCAGAGGTAAAGTATTAGGTAATTTATAGTGTTGATTGTATATAATATTGGACTGTAAGGCCAAGTGGAGCCTCGTGTATTATAAGTTGAGTAACATATTTATTGTAACGCTCTCTGAAGCGTATTTATATGTGTTCTGGTTTGCTGACAGGCTTGCGATAGGCCTATTTACAAAGGGAAATCTAGAATTATTTTTGAAAATTTTGAGAGTTAACATAATTTTAGGACCATATAACGGATAAAATGAAGTGGAAGTTATGTAAATGATCTCATGAGTGTCTTAGATAATTATAGGAGTCAAATAAGTTATAAGCATTATTTATGGACGAAAATTGTTAAGCATCAATTCGTAAAGTATAATCACATGAAAATGTGAATTCATGATTTGAAATTTGTTTAGTGTTGATACTTGAAATATGAATTCATGACTTGAAAAATGATTCAGTTTAGTCACTTGAGATGTGAATTAGAGAGTTAAAAATGGTTAAGTGTAGTGTTTTGAAATGTGTACTAGTCACTTGAAAAGTGGATTAGCGACTTGAAAATAGTTTAGTGTAGTTCTTGAAAGGTGAACTTGTGTTTTAAAATTTGTATAGTGTAATCCCTTGAAAATGTGAATTCATGACTTTAAATTGGTTAAGTGTTGATACTTGAAATGTGAATTCATGACTTGAAATTGGTTAAGTTTAGTCACTTGAGAAGTGAATTAGAGAGTTGAAAATGGTTGTGTGTAGTATTTTAAAATGTGTACTAGTCACTTGAAAAGTGGATTAGTGACTTGAAAATGGTTTAGTGTAGTTCTTAAAAGGTGAGCTTGTATTTTGAAATTTCTAAAGTGTAATCACTTGAAAATGTGAATTCATCAATTGAAATTCATTTAGTGTTGATACTTGAAATGTGAATTCATGACTTGAAAATGGTTATATTTAGTCACTTGAGAAGTGAATTAGAGAGTTGAAAATGGTTAAGTGTATTGTTTTGAAATGTGTAGTAGTAACTTGAAAAGTGTATTAGCGACTTGAAAATTGTTTAATGTAGCTTTTGAAAGGTGAACTTGTGTTTTGAAATTTGTAAAGTGTATTCACTTGGAAATGTGAATTCATCACTTGAAATTGGTTTAGTGTTGATACATGAAATATGAATTTATGACTTGAAAATGGTTATGTTTAGTCACTTGAGAAGTGAATTAGAGAGTTGAAAATGGTTAAGTGTAGTATTTATAAATGTGTACTAGTCACTTAAAATGTAGATTAGCGACTTGAAAATGGTTTAATGTAGTTCTTGAAAGGTGAACTTGTGTTTTGAAATTTGTAATGTGTAATCACTTGAAAATGTAAATTCATGACTTGAAATTAGTTTAGCGTTGATACTTGAAATGTGAATTCATGACTTGAAATTGGTTAAGTTTAGTCACTTGAGAAGTGAATTAGAGAGTTGAAAATTGTTGTGTGTAGTGTTTTGTAATGTGTACTAGTGACTTCAAATCATTCAAGTGTAGTTACTTGAGAAGTGAATAAGTGACTTGAAAATGGTTTAGTGTAGTTATTTGAAAGATGAACTTGTGTTTTGAAATTAGTAAAGTGTAATCATTTGAAAATGTGAATTGATTACTTAAAATTGGTGCACCTCCTCCTGTAGAAGAAGATATTGGTGTAGATTTGATTGGTCTAATTCGTGGAGATACAGACATGCTTGGTAGAGTGTTTAGCGAGACTGGTAGATCTTCGTAAGTTTGTTTTTCAATTGATAGGTTTATTTTATTCGTTAATAAAATATTCAAGCTTGCATACTCATTTTGTTATTTATAGGTGGTATCCCACATCAAAAGAAGTTAATTAGGCTGTATGGGAGAGCATTATGAGACTTTTTACATATCCTTGGCATGAGTGGTGGGACATTCCAATAGTCTCTAAATAAGCCATGCTTCAAGATTTTAAGGTATATTAGATTTAATTATTATTTATTTAACTTTAATATATATATATATATACACACACACATATATACTAGCCATATAAAATCATATAACACAAGTCAATTGATTTTTAGATAATGTGTTGTGGTTTGGAAAAATAGGATCAGGCCATTTCTATAATTTTTGAGGGACATGTTGCTATGTCACATCAGATTGCACATCTTAGAGGTGCCTTGACACAGGTCGTTTCTCCTGATTCAAGTAGCAAAGAGGAAACAAAGAGTCATGACGAGTTTGTTGGGGCTACTCCTTAGTGTTGTGTTGTTGGACTTGACTTTTATATAATTTCTAGATATTTTTGAATTTAGGTTTTACTTTAGTGAAAAATCTGTAGGAGTGTTTAAGTATTTTGAATATTGTTGGATTCATTGTTTAAGTGTTGTTGATTTGAATTGCTTAAATAATTTATTGTTGTAGAGTGTTGTATGATTATTGTAATAATGTGTGTTGCATGTGGGATGTATTTATTGAATTGCATTTTTATTTACTAGGTGGGATGAAGAAAATACAGATTTCTACATTAAAAAAATATAAAAAAATGACGACGGCCATCATTTTTTTATCCATTATGAAGAACAAAAAGCGATGACCAATGTAGCATTTTTATTTATTATGAAGAACAAAAAGCGACGACCAATAGTAAATGGATTGTTTGGACATGGTTTTTATTGATCATTAATGGCCGGGTATGTAGCTAAGCCGTGGAAGGTGGTAGTTCTGGGGGGGGACCAAAACCAAAAACATATATTTGCCGATATGAGTGGTCTAGATAACTATGTGCATGTGTCATATTTTATATTAGGGGATATACTAGTCATCCCATAGGATATTCCCTAGTCTTGTGGCTACATACACTGGGGCCCTTTCAGTAGGGGGAGCTAAACCCACATGGATTGTCGGTGGTTAGGGCGGCAAAGCTACACAACCCAGGTATAAAGGTTTTAAATGCATGCTAAAGCTAGTTCCCTTTACTGGCACTTATATATGTATGATTTTATGCATTATGGATTGTTTCACTTGGTTTTATGACTGGCATTATTTTACCCTTATCCTAAGATTCATGCTAGCGGTCATTCATGAACCCCATCTACTGGCGGTTATATACCCATGCTATGTAGGAACAATCCATTCTACCCCTGAGTTTAGCACGCATATTTTGTATTGGTATTTGGAATAAAGTGGTGAGTTCCATCCTTTTGGAAGGAATTATATCATGTTATGGATTTTATTAGACAATTTTCTTTTATTTTGGATATTGGTTTAGGCCATGGTTGGGGCATGTCCCAATTAGACATGTTTGCTCTATTGGATAGAGGCTTTGTGGTACTTCTGGGGTTGGTATGGGCGCGATTGGTAGAGGTCTTAGCCTTAGCATTGGTATTTATATTGAGGCAGGCATCATCGGATATGATTTCTCACTATTCCATCATATTACATTTTTGGATTGATTTTCATATTATGCTTTGGTATTCCCTTTGGTTTATGGTCTATGTTTAGTTTGGTATGGTTGGGCGGTTGGTGTGATATGGTTGGACTCGATTGGGTCAGTCTCGATTGTAACCCTGTCCCAGAGTATTAATGAGACCAATAATGCTATCTTATTATATGTTTGAAATTCAACCCATCTAAGGATAGATATAGGCGGTTGGGTTGGGTAACAAGAGGCGTTCCCTGGTCCTGGTTGGACTTAGGATATCCATTACGATAAGGCTCGATGTTTGGTTGTGTCAAGTTAGTATCAGAGCTTAGATTCCCGTTCAACTGGAAAGTCCACAAAGCTTGTCGAGGGTGTCTCTTTTAAGGGTGTGAAGCGCACCACACTCATAAAACAGAGGCTGTAAGACATTTATGAATATTTCATTTTCTTGGTATTTTATCTTATGGCTTGAGTTCTCAATCCTGGAATCTTCTCTAATCCTTGTTTGTTTGTCTTTCAGATTATACCTCAGGAATCTGGAACACAAGGAAATTCTTTCATCCCATCTTGGGATAATGATGAAGGGGTACCTCCAACATCTGGACTACATCTTCAATCTCATGGTCCTATTCCTGATGCTACTAGAGTTCCTCCTATTCTGGCTAGTTCTCCTCAGGTCCCTCAGGGCAGTGTGACAAACATAGAATTTCATCAGTCTATCCATGTTATTGCCCAATTAGTTGTTATTCAGGTTGAGCGAGGTGCGATTGGTGAGTTTTCCATTGAGGCCAGAAGGGTTGATCAATTCATGAATATAGGACCTCCAACTTTTACTGGGGTAAAGGTGGAGTAGGATCCACAGGGCTTCTTGGATGAGAAGGAAAAGATCTTTAAGGTTATGCAGGCTACTACTGTAGAGGGGGTCAACTTTGCATCTTATCAACTCAAGGAAACTGCTTATCAGTGGTATGAGAAGTGGGATAGGGATAGAGGTGATATGGCAGAGGAAAGGTTGTGGGAGGCCTTTTCTAATACCTTCTTGGATCGGTTCTTTCCTTAAGAGTTAAAGGAAGATAAGACAAAGGATTTTTCAAACCTTAGGAAGGGAAGGATGTAGTAAAGGAATATGCTTTGAAGTTCCATCAACTATCAAGGTATGCTCCTAATTTGGTTGCTAATATGAGGTCGAGAATGAGGAAGTTTGCTTATAGGTTGAACAGAGATTTGATTCTGGAGAGAAAGACTGTCTTGCTGATTAAAGATATGGATATCTCGAGGTTGACTATTCATATATAATAGGTTAAGGATGAGAAAAGGAAGCAAACAGAGTTTGGGGATAGGCAAAACAATAGGAGCAGGTTTTCTAATCAAGGAGGTGTTCAGTCTCAAGGTGGTAAGCATGGTAGCAAGTGATATAAGAATAAGTCGGGGAGTTCTGGCTCTTTTTCTTCTAGTGGTTCTTATCATAGGGAGACTGACGTTATCAAGGTGGTGATAATTCTCAGGCATAAGTTGCCCAATCTCAGGCGAACAAAGGTCAATCAATATCTTCATATCCTTCTTGTCGATTCTGTAGTCGTCATCAGTGGGTCTATTGCGAGGAACAAGGGGATAAATGCTTCAAGTATGTCTAGGTAGGCCATTAGCTCAAGGATTGTCTAGTCAATAAGGTTGCTACGGGGGAAACAAGATTCTTATGGCTTTATCTTCTACTCCTACACCTGGTGGGGTGGGATCTGATTTTGTTACTACTCTTGGTTCTAGTGTTAGCCAGAACAAGTTGTATGCTATTGCATCTCGACATGAATCTGAGGTATCACCTGATATTGTTACTGGTATGTTATAACTTGTTTTTTGAGATATATATTGTTTGCTTGATTCATAGTCCACTCTTTCTTATATGACTCTATATGTGGCTGTGTCTTTTGGTTTTGATCCAGAAGTTATCTCTAATCCTTTTCTATTTCTACATTGGTAGGTGACTCGGTTATTGCTAAAAAGTATATAGGAAGAGTGTGGTAGCTGCTGGTAGCAAGTAGATATGGGCAGAACTGTTTGAGTTTGATATGGTAGATTTTGATGTAATTCTAGGTATGGATTGGTTGAAATCTTCTTATGTGTCTGTGGACTGTCGGGCCCATAGGGTTATCTTTAAGTTTCCTGGTGAACTAGTTATAAAATGGGAAGTTAGTTCCTTAACTTCTATAGGAAGGTTTATTTCTTATCTTGGAGCTCTGAGGTTAATCTCTAAGGGTTGTTTTTATCACTTGGTTCGGGTTAAATATTCTAACATAGAAGGTCCTTCTTGTCTTTGGTCCCTATTTTTAATGAGTTTCTAAAAGTGTTTTCGGATGATCTTCCTGGTGTTTCTCCAGATAGGGAAATAGAGTTTAGTATTGATTTGCTTTAGAACACTCATCCAATTTCTATTGCTCTGTATATAATGGCTCCAGCTGAGTTGAAGGAATTCAAGGAGCAACTTAAGGATCTTCTGGATATGGGGTTTATTTATTCTAGTGTTTCTTCATGGGATGAACCAATTTTGTTTATGCGCAAGAAGGATAGTTCCCTTTGGATGTGCATTGACTACAGGCAGTTGAACAAGGTGATGGTTAAGAACAAGTATCCTCTTCCTCGGAAAGATGACTTGTTTTACTAATTATAGGGTGCCAAGTTCTTCTCTAAGATAGATCTTTGGTCTAGGTACCATCAACTTAATATTAGGGAGGTGGATATCCCTAAAATGACTTTCCATACTCGGTATGGGCATTTTGAGTTCTTGGTGATGTCATTTGGGTTAACTAATGTTGCGGAACCATTTATAGACTAGATGAATATGGTGTTCAAGCAGTATTTGTATCTCTTCGTCATTGTGTTTATTGATGATATTCTAGTTTATTGGAAGAGTGAGGTAGATCATGCTAATCACTAACGTGTGGTATTGTAAACTTTAAAGGAACAATAATTGTATGCTAAGTTCTCTAAGTGTGAGTTCTGGTTGTATGTTGTGACTTTTTTAGGCCATATTATTTTGAGTTAAGGGATCATGGTGAATCCACAGAAGGTTGCCTTGATGAAAAGCTGTCCTAGGCCCACGACTGCATCTAATATTCAGAGCTTCTTAGGTTTAGCTGGGTATTTTAGGCAGTTTGTGGAAATCTTTTCTTTCATAGTTACTTCTTTGACTAAGTTGACTCGAAAGAAGGTTAAGTTTTCTTGGTCAGATACTATGAAGGGAGTTTTGAGAAGTTGAAGGATAAGTTAACTTCGGCTCTAATCTTGACTTTGCTAGAAGGCAATGATGGGTTTTTGATTTATTATGATGCATCTCGGGTAAGGCTTGGTTGTGTTTTGATGAAGTATGCTAAGGTGATTGCCTATGCTTCAAGGAAGTTGAAGGTACATGAGAGGAGTTATCCTACTCATGATTTGTAGTTATTGGCAATTGTTTTTGCTTTGAAAATATAGTGGCACTATTTGTATAGTACATACGTGGATATCCTTTCTGATCATAAGAGTCTTTAGTACATGTTCACTCAGAAAGAGCTTAATCTCAGGCAGAAAGGGACGTATGAGCTTCTCAAAGATTATGATATGAGTCTTCACTACCACCCAGGTAAGGCTAATATGATTGCTGATGCTCTTAGCAGGTTATCCATAGGTACTTTGGCTCACGTGAAGGAAGGAAAACAGGAATCGGTAAAGGATATTGATCGCTTAGCTAATCTTGGAGTTCATTTCTTTGACACTAAGGATGGTTGTGTGATAGTGTAAGAAGTTTTTTGATTATCTCGTTGTGCAAATATTAAAGAAAAGCAAGTACTAGATCCCTTCTTGATAAAAATTAAGGGTAATATTGGTGGTAAAAAAGTAGTGGTGCTTGAGATCAATGGTGATGGTACTTTATGGTACAAAGGGAAGTTGTGTGTTCCTTATGTCGACCTGCTGTGGCAAAGGGTTTTAGCTGAGGCGTATGAGTCATGCTATGTTGTTCATCCTAGCTTGACTAAGATGTATTATGATCTCAAGAAGATCTACTAGTGGAATGGCATGAAGAGGGATATGGCTGATTTCATGGACAAGTGTATGGTGCGTCAGGTTAAGGTTGAGCACATCAGGCCAAGAGGGTTGTATTAAGAAATTGATTTGCCCGAATAGAAGTAGAAAGTGATCAATATGGACTTCATTACCAGTCTTTCTCAATCTTGAATTAGTATGATACGATTTTGGTCATCGTGGATAGGATAACTATGTCTTTGTATTTCTCGCCAGTGTGGACTACCTTTTCGATGGAGGATTATGTGCAATTGTATCTTTAGGAGATAGTGAATTTGCATGGGATCTTGTTTCGATTATCTCTAATCGAGGTATGTAGTTTAGATATCATTTTTGGTGGTCTTTCCAGAAAAGGTTGGGGACTAAGGTTAGTCTGAGTACTGCTTTTCATCCATAGTCGGATGGGCAAGTAAAGAGCACTATTCAGACATTGAAAGATATTCTTCGGGCCGGTGTGATCTACTTTTGGTTGAGTTTGCTTACTACAATAGCTATCATTTGAGTATTGGTATAGCTCCTTTTGATGTATTATATGGTAGTATGTGTAGATTTCCTATTGGATGGTTTAAGCTTGGAAAAGCAGAAATATTTTGTTCAAGTTTTGTTTATCAGGCAATGCAGAAGGTCAAGGTGATTCAGCTAGGCTTAAGGATGCCCAAAGTCGCCAAAAGTCCTATACGGATGTTAAGTATAGAGACTTGGAGTTTGAGGTAGGGGATAAGGTGTTCCTCAAGGTGTCTTTAATGAAGGAAATAGTGCGTTTTGTCAAAAAACGTACACTCAGTCCTCGATTCATTGGTCCTTATGTGATTTTTTATCGAGTTGGCAATATTTCTTATGAGTTGGAGTTGCCGTCTAGCTTGAGTTTGGTTCATCCAGTCTTTCATGTTTCTTTGTTGAGAAAGTGTCTTGGTAATCCTTCTTCGGTTATTCCTTTGGAAGGATTGGGTATTTTAGATTCTCTGTCATATAGAGAGGTCCTGATTGAGATATTAGATAGGTAATTTTATCGGTTGTATACCATGGATATGGCTATGTTTAAGGTTCTATGGTGTAACCATAAGCTGGAAGAAACTACTTATGAAGCGGAAGAGGACATTAAGTCTAAGTATCCGCATTTTTTTCTTCTCCTAGGATTTGTGCCGAAGGTATGTGTCTCGAATACATCTTATTTCCAGAGTTTATTAAAGTAAAGATTAACATCTTTGCCTTTTTGTTTTCAAGCTTTGTTGAAGGGATGTTTGATAATGCAAATGCCTCTATTTGTGGTTACCCCTACCTTATCCGTCTTTCGGGGATGAATGTTCCTAGTGGGGGAGACTGAAACATCCGAGATTTTGAACGTTAGAAAATTTCCTAGAATTCCATTCTCTGGACCTACTACAACTCATCGGTACGAGTCGTATGCTGGGGTATGAGTGGTATGGTCCTATCGTATACTTACTAGTGTCAATGGGTGGGATGGTTTTTGTCACTGGAATGGGTACGACTTAGGGTATGAGTCGTAGGGCTTCATAAGAGTCACATCAAGGACTCGTATGGTGGGAATTGATTGATCCTTCTGTTATTTTATTCTTCCAGATTGTATTCTATGGTTACGACTTGGTTGGATAAGTCATATACTGGATAATTTTTTATCCAATTGTTGAGGCTTGGATACGAGTGTTGGATACTAATCGTATAGGAGAGTAAGACTTGTATAGGCCAGTCATATCCCTGTGATAGGTTTTAAACAGATTTTAGTGGGGGTATTCTTGACATTTCCCTACTTACCCTAACTAGGAATCACAACTTCTAATACACTTAGGAGGTTATTTACCCTATTATTCTATTCATTAATTCTAAGAAAGTATTCAAGAAAAATCTCATAATTCTCTCAAGAGATTTTGGGGCAAGAAGGCTAGGGTTTTATCTTCTGGATTACTTTGGGGGCTTGTCTTGGTGATTTCATTCCATCAATTCTTTGGTATAAGGCATGATTCTCTTCTATCATTGTAATTTCAACTAAAGTCAAGGTTTATATGATTGATTTCATGGTTTTACTATTTCATGATTATGGTTTCCAACAATTATTTGGGGGTTTTGATATTGAATGTTTAGTTATGGTTTCCTATAGTTTTACTTATGATTTTATATACATCAATGGTGGATTTAGACAATTGGATTGCATGGTAATGGTTTGATGGTCTTTGGAATTGGTTTTTGTTATACTATGCCCCCAAGGTGTTTGGCAAAATGCTTATAAAGATATGTTCATTGCATGAACTTCTTTTAATAGAACTCTTGCATGTTTTAAATTGGATAAAGGATTTATGCATGGTTTAAATGGTTTTAAAAGGCTAAATAGTTATTCTTGTGTAGAATATGGAAGTTTCCCAAGTGGATTTAATATGGTAATTGGAAGGGCACATAAGGCCCTCTTAACCTAAATGGTTTGGCTATGGATATTACTTGCAAGTAAGGGGTGGTATGACGATATCACTAATATTTGCCTTGGTTAATAAAATATAAATGGATTGTTTAGACATGGTTTTAATTGGGCATTAATGGTGGGGTGAGTAGCTAAGCTGTGGAAGGTGGCGGTCCTGGGGGGACCAAAATCAAAAACTCATATTTGCCGATATGAGGGGTCTTGATGACCATGTGCGTGTTATATTTTATATTAGGGGATGTATTAGTCATCCCATAGGATATTCCCTGGTCATGCAGCTACATTCACTGAGGCTCTTTCAGCAGGGGGAGCTGAACCCATATGGCCCATGGATGGTTAGGATGGAAAAGCTACACAACCCAGGTATAAGGGTTTTAAATGCATGCTAAACCCGGTTCCCTTTCTTGGCACTTATATATGTATGGTTGTATGCATTATGGATGGTTTCATTTGATTTTATGACTGGCATTATTTTATACTTATCCTAATATTCATGTTAGGGGTCATTTCCTAACCTCGTCTACTGACGACTATATACCAACGTTATGCAGGAATGGTAATTTCGCTCTCCTATTCAGCACACAGATTTGGTATCTGCATTTGGGCTGAAGTGGTGAGCTTCCATCCTTTTGGAAGGCATCATTTCATGTTATGGATTTCATTAGACAATTTTTTATTTTGGATATTAGTTTTGTCTATGGTTGGGGTCCTATCTCAACCAAATTCGTTTACTCAATTGGATAGAGTCTTTGTGGTACTTCTGGGGGTTGTTATGGGCAGTATTGGTAGAGGTGTCAGCCTTAGCAATGGTTTTGATATTGAGTTTGGCATCATCAGACATGATTTCTCACTGTTCTGACAAATTATACTTTGGGATTGATTTTCATACTATGTTTTGGTATTCCCTTTGGATTATGGTTTATGGTTTTGTTTGATATGGTTGGGTAGTTGGTGTGGTACGGTTGGAGTTGGTTGGGTCAGTCCCGATTATGACCCTATCCCAGAGTCTTAATGAGAACAATAACTCTATCTTGTTATATGTTCGAAATTCAGCCTATCTAAGGCTGGATTTAGGTGGTTGGGTTGGGTAACAGGGGGCAGTCCCCCATCCTGGTTGGACTTGGGATGCCCATTATAATAAGGCCCGAGGTCGGTCGTGTTAGTTACCTAATGTGGATATTGGTTAGATGTAATCAATACCAGGGTGTGTCCTTGGTAGAGTTGTCAAGATGGGTTAGTAGTAGAGTTATTACAAGCGGAATGAACCTAGAGTTAGGTTCATTGAAGTCTGTAATTAAGATTTTGATTATAGTAGATTTGTGAGGTGCTTGTGAGGAAAATCCATGATTTTTCCTACCTTGAGCAAGGGGGTTTCCATGTTAAATTCTTGTGTTTTTACTCTTCATACATTGTCTATTACTTCCTGGCTGCTTTACTGTGTTTTGCCTGTGATTAAGTTTTAGGGAGGTGGTCCTTCACTCTCTGGTGAAACCTCCAAGATTTCAATAATTGGTATCAGAACCAATTCACTCTAAAACGTTCACACCTAGAGTGTCTTTGTTAGAATGGATACTCTACCTAATCTAGAAGAATGGCAATCTACCGCTAGACCACCAAGATTCAATGGGCAGTATTATGGATGGTGGAAAATTAGGATGTCTGACTTCATATGGTTGAGGATAGTGAACTGATTAAAATAATCCTTGATGGTCCTTATGTCCCTATGAAAAAATTCAATGAAGGAGAAATGAAAAGAATGTTTGTAAAAAGAAGGAGAGAGTATGATGATGAAGATAGAAGGAAGATTAAGAAAAACTACAAGGACAAGAAATTGTTAGTCTGTGGTATAGGGCCTGATGAATATAATAGGATCTCAGATTGTGAAAATGCCAAAGATATTTGGAATAGTTTGAGGACTACACATGAATGTGCTACTGATGTGAAGGATTCTAAAATGACATGTTGACTACTTAGTATAGAACCTTCACTATTAAATAAGGAGAAACCATCCAAAAAATGCATACAAGATTTACTTCTATCATAAATGAGCTTTACTGCTTAGGAGAGGGATTCTCTTATACAAATAAGTGAGGAATATTCTTGGTTTTCTTCCTAAGTCCAGTGAGAGAAAAGTTGATGCTATAACTAAATCAAGAAACCTGAAGACCCCCACTATGGATGAGTTGATTGGAAACCTAAAGACTTATGAGCTCAAGAAGTAGAAAGAGCTAGAGAAGAAGAAAGTTAAAAAGGAAAAATCTCTGGCATTGAAGGCTTAAAAAATGATTCAATTGAAGATGATACTGATGTTTCCTATTTGGAAAATAAGATTGTTAGAGCCATGAAAAAGAGTGGTCAGTTTAAAAAAAAGAAGCAATAGTAAAAAGGGAAACAATGTCGAGGTATGTCACAAATGTGGGAGTCCTATTCACTTTATCAAAGATAGTCCACTACACAAATTTGATTATCAAGAGTGAAGGTGAAAAGGGAAAGAATACGGACTAGGTCCTTGAAAAATCAAGAAGGAAGGAAGCAGTTGAGTATGTTGTAAAGCTAGCTCTAGAAGCATGAGATGATTCTTCCGGTTATTCAGGTGAAGAATAGAAGACTGGAGAGGCTTCTATGCTAGTAATGGAAGACAGTCCGGTCATCTATGATTCCTTGTTTACATTCTTGAAAAACATAGAGAATGAAAAAGAAAAAGATGTAACTTGTTCTGATATTTTAAGAATCAAGATAATTACACTGCTAGGAAGATAAAAGGTCTTGGAAATGTATTTATACACTCTATATGTGAACTAACTGTTGAGAAGAACGCCTGAGAGGAAAAAGTAAAGAATCACGAGCATGAGTTAATTGCTTAAACTTTACAAATTTATGAAACTAAACAGTTGTTCATAAAAATAAAATCTAAAAATATGAGTTTGATGAGTCATATGAAAATGGTAAATGAGGTAGATGGAAAAGGGAAGAAAGAAGTTTCAAGGTTTCAAATTGATCTTGAGGATAGCTAAAGGGATTCTCAAAAACACCTTATGTTTGCATTTCACAGGAATAAAGAGTTAAAGAGGGACCTGGTCTGCTTAAGAGAACTGTTGAACAAGTAAGTTAAATGGACTACTTCACATATTCTTTCAAATTTGATTATTCAGGGTGTTAATGATGGCAAAAGATTGGGATATCAAGGAGAATTCCAACCTGTTAGGTGGAAAGGAAAGATTGTCATTGATGATAGAAACAAGGATCCAAATCCTATGTGTACTCATTATGGAAAAGATGGGTACACTGAAGAAAATTGTCAAAGCTGGATAAGAGCTAGAATGAATAAATTCAAATATTGTTCGTAGGAGAGTACACAACGTAAGGGGTTTAAGTCTCTCAAAAAGATGAGGAAGAATTCTCTACCTAAATGGGCAAGAAAGTTTTAATCACACCATTATCTTCTTATTGGTACCTAACTCAAATGGGTTCCCAAATCCAACAAGTGATCATGGTTCAAGGTTTGAGAAAGGGGGATACAGTCAAGAATGCTCATTAAAAGATGGTGTTCAAAGCTTAAGTTTGACAAATCTAAATGTAGTCTCTCTCAAGATACATAAGCTGAAGGTTTCATATTATAAAATAATTGATTTCAAAAGACCTAGTCCCTAATAGTATATGGGTGAAAGTATCACGACAAAAGGGTGTGTAGAGGCTAGAGGATGAATTGATCAAGTCAACCTTACCTATCATATGAACCAATGTCTCCTCTCAAATTTGGATATGTCAAGGATATAGGTATATATGATAAAGTAGGTGCATGTTAATATAACTCATCTCCATAACTTTTCAAGTATACACCCATAGGAACAGCTTAGGTAGAAAATATTTGAAGCAAACACAAGTTGAAAATCCACTCAAGAAAGAGAGGGACATGGTCCCATCTCTCAGATAAGTACCAAAATAATGTGCCTTAAAATTTTATAAAATTTCTATTAGAAAAGGCCATATATCCTCTCCTATATGAACAAAAGTTTTCAATTAAATTCAGATGCGAAGAGGCACACTGTTGTCATCAACTACATCTATTCAAAAGGATATCTCTTAAAAGTCAAATAGTTACCTCTTTATTTATAAATTCAAATCCCTTATTCCTTTTTCCTTGCAATTAACACGGAGATTTCTTCTAAAATCATTTTCCTCCTTAATCTAAATTGATCCCTTCTTTTCTTCTCACAAAAATCCAAAAATGTCTGAAATGCCATCCACTTCAAACCTCATGAATGAATTATGCTCTAATCATCCTCAAGAGTCACAAAGTGCTTTACCCATCAGTCCTTCTTCTGAAACTTTTGAGATCCTTAGTGAAACCTTTCTAGTTGAACCTCTATATTCCATCAAAAATCCTGATGAGTTAGACTTGGAAGCTAACTTGAACAAAGGCTTTGGGTCTTCAATCGAGTAAAAGATTCTTCAATCTAAAGGACCTCTTTTCTCACAAAAACTAAAGTCTTCAAATGCTCCTCAAATCTAGGTTCCCTCAAAGGAATTCAAAGGTACCAAAATATAAAAAATTTTACTAGAACCTAGTTCCCTCACTCTTTCTGAATAAAATCCTATATTTTCCCAAATGGTTGATGTAGACATTCCTTTAAAATACATATGATCCTTTTAGCAACATAAATTGGGTAGCTAAAAATCTGCTTTTACTTGGACATGATCCCAAGGAAAGTTCTTCTAGTGGGGAAAAGAAAATAGTAGGAGAAAAGGATGATTTAAAAAAGGATAAGGATTTTGTATTACCTCCAAATAAGGAAAATGAAGACGGTGAGAATGAGGATGAACAATATCAGATTTGGAAAATGAAAAAGCTGAAGGACAGTAAAGAAAAGGAAAAATTTATTGACTCTGGTATATAGGTTAAAAGATCTTACTCCACTAGAGAGTCTAGGATAAAATTTCTAGTAGATATAATGAAGAAAAGTAAGGCTTCTTACACTAAAACAAGAAGACTTATGAAATCTACTGTTGAGGAAGAAGAAAATCTTGAAGTTGTAGAGCAGAGGGAAGATGAGTATGATGATTCTAATATTTTTATAACATCTAAGAAGAAAATACGAGAAGTTCATGGCGATGAAAGGACTAAGTCCTCTGATCCAAAGTCTCAGAGTCTTAGTGTAAGTAGAAGAAGCACATAGCTGTGGAAAAAAAAGTCTCTGAAGGGGCTTGTCCTAAAAAGAGAAAAATTGATGAAAAAGAAGAGCCAAATGGTGAGTCCAAGAGAATAAAAGGAGAGGAAGAAATGAAAAGTATGTCTAGAGAAAGAAGGATGGAAATCCTAAAAATACAAAAGGTGATGCTAGGAAGAATGTTTGATCCCAAAATCTATGAGAAACTTGGGATGGTGGAGTTCATGAATATGTCAGGAACCAAGTATAGCTACATATATTTGAGAAAGCAGAACCAGTGGTTTTTGAAAATAAAATAAGAGAATTCTATTATCTAATAGATTTCTTATAAGATGGATTGAGCCTATCTGCATAGGTGCAAGGAAAAGAAATACGACTAGATGAAGAAACCTTGGGAGAAATTTTGGATGTGCCAATTATATGTGTGAGGACAATTGTTAAGCAACAACCTATAACTAAATTTATGATTGAGGCCTCAAGAGTAGGTTGGACCTTAATAGCTACTGTAAAAAAAAGTTTCTAAAAAGAGATTATCAGCTGGTATTTGAGTTTATCAATAATATCCTACTACTAAGATTAGAGAAAGGAATAATTTTCTCTAGAGTTGATCTATTTTTAATTAAATGCCTAAGTAAGTTTAAGTTAATGAGTCTAACTACTCTAATGATAGAGCATATGCAAGTGGTTTAAGAAAAGAAAGAAATGCATGGGATGCCATATGGTTACTTGTTGAACAAAGTCTTTCATCATTTTAAAGTAATTGGGACTAGAGTAACACCAAGAATAGTTAAATAAAATATTAGTCTAACTACACTAGTGGAAAACGAGTGCATTGAAAGGAAAATAGGAACTGTGTCCCAAGTATTTGAGCTACTGAAAGCTCAGGAAAATCTAAGCAAGGAAATGGAGGAGTTAAGGATTCTGCTAGTAGCAAAGGACACTAAAATAGTGTATCTGAAACAACAGAATGAAAATTTGTCTTTTGAGGAACCAGGTACCTCTAAAGAACTTGCAACAAAAAATTCCAAACGCAAGGTCAAGGTTGTAGAACTTACTAGTGAATTTTAAGACCTAAATGTAGAAGTAAATAAACCTTACCAAGAATTTACTGGATGCCCTGCTGAGAGCATGAAAGAATGGAGATGTTGCTAAAATCCGTCTTCCTAAAGCCTTCTTCTACCTGAGTCCTATCCTCCTTGTTCAATTATATGTCAGTTTCTAGTTCATGGTTCCTGTGTGGTCTTTGTAGAAAGTACTTTTATATTTTTTTGGTATATAGTAATGGTACATATCCTAATTAATCATGAATGTATTTTAATTTTTGGGCCTCATTTATTTCCTTTATTTTAAAGTTGTTCTTCATGTTAGTATTTTCTCATTGGCCATTAGTTAATTATCTTATACTTATCATTACTCTAGGTTTACTGTTTATCCTTCTCAATAATGCAAAAAGGAGGGATACTGGCTTCATATTAAGGACCATATGTGTGTGTAAAAGTGTGTGTATGCTTATATTGTACATGCTGATAGGGAGAATTATGGTAAGGTATAGTGATAGGGGGATAAAATTGAAGAATAAGGGACCAGGGTCCTTGTGTTTGATGATAGTAGAAGCATGATGATCAGGGGAACATTCATCTTCGGTAGTGGTAATCACACTGATTAAATATGATAAATGTGGATTGATGATTAAATCTTTGTGGTTGGTTTGTCATCATCAAAAAGGGTGACAATTGCAATATGTAGTTTTGATGATAAGCAAATGGCTACAAGGGACCAGGTCCCTGGACGTTCCAGGCAATAGTACAACTGACACATATCTGCACAACTTTTTCCATTTATGTACCAAATTGGCAGGTGTTTCTTGTACTAATTTGGCCACCTGGTCCAATGTTATTTTAGCCTTAGTCACCACTCATCTATAAAAGGAAAAAGATTCTTCTTCATCAAATGGTATTTGCAAATCCAAAGAGTGAGGAGAGGAGAAAAGGTAAAATCTCTATATTTAACACTGCTCAATTTCTTAGTTATATGAGTGTGCTTAAATAGAAATTGTTCTTGAGTAAGTTCTGATTTGTAAACAAATTACTCATGTTATAAGAGTAATGAAATTTTCTCTTTATTTAGAGAGAGCTTAGGTAGAGTTACCTAAGGTGGATATTGGCTAGAGTTAATAAATATCAGGGTGTGTCCTTGGCAAAGTTTCCAAGATGAGCTTGTAGCAGAGTTATTACAAGTGGAAGAAACCTCGAGTTAGGTTCATTAAAGTCTGTAATCAAGAGTTTAATTATAGGGGATTTCTGAGGTGTTTGTGAGGGAAAGCCATGGTTTTTCCTCCCTTGATAAAGGGGGTTTCCATATTAAATTCTTGCGTTTTTACTCTTCCTGCACTGTCTTTTACTTCCTGGTTGCTTTACTGTGGTTTACCTATGATTGACTTTGAGGGACCAGGTCCCTCACTGTGTGGTGCAACCCCAGGGTTTCAATAATCTTAGTCATGTCAATTGGGTTCTTCTAGTATTGTTATGAGTTCTTATGAGGTTACTCGAGTTGAACGGTTTATAAGGCTCAGTCCTCCGACCTTCACTGGCTCTAAGGTTGAGGTGGATCCTCAAGCGTTCATAGATGAGATAGAGAATATATTAAGGGTTATGCATGATTCTCATTTTGAGGGCCTAGAGTTTGCCTCCTATCAGTTAAAGGATATAGGATATCAGTGGTATAAGAAGTGGGATTAGTCTAGGGGTGATGATGTATAGTGGGAACTAAGGGATAAGTTTTTAGGAGCCTTTCTAAATTGTTTCTTTCCTCGAGAGTTAAGGTAGGTTGAAGCTAAGGAGATCGTGAATCTGAAATAGAGAAGGATGACCATGAAAGTGTATGCCCCAAAATTTCATCAGTTGTCCTCTTATGATCCCGAGCTAGTGTCTAGCATAAGGGCTAAGATGAGGAAGCTTGTTTTTGGTTTGTCTCAGGACTTAGTGCTAAAGTGCAAGGCTTCCTTACTGAATAGTGAGATGGATATCTCTAGTTTTGTGATGCAATAAATTTAGTGAAAGATGAAAGAATAAACACACCAAAATAAGGAAGAGGAAAAGTAAGAGATCTTGGTATTCTAAGAAGGGTGGCACCCAGTAGAATAGAGGTAAAGATAGAAGACAGTGGTCTAAGAAGAAGTGAGGGAACTCTAGTTCCTATTCTGCAGCTAGTGCTCCATATCCGAAGCTATTCGGTGATCATCATTTTCATATCAACAGTGGGTTGAAGGCACAAGGTGCCCAATCTCTGTCCAGTAGGGCCTTGTGTAAGACCCCGTAAAATACTTAAGATTAATTCAGCCCTTTAAGCTTTCAAGGGGGTCACAGACTTAGAAAATTCTAGATAGGTGCCCAGACGTAGCTTAATTTTGGCCTTCAAAAGTTGAAAAATTCATTTCTCTACCTTAATGACCATTGATCTATATTCTTGTTATTTCATGATCAAAAAGGTCAATAGATATTCCCGAACAAATTTCAGATTTTTCGAAACTCATTTCAAGCAAGTTTGGAAGTCTAAAATAGTGGACCAATGCAATCTTGGTGCGTCGCATCACCAATCGCATTGGTCACCAGTTGTACAGAATGCTAGAGCCAAAACAACTAAGTCTCGACGCTTTTATAGTGCTCCACATCGGGTATAGCGTCGAAATCCTTGACGCACCGCGTCACCTATAGCATCGGTGCCCAGTTATTTAGTCATTAAATGTCCACATTTTTAAGCAAAAATGGGTAATTCTCCCACCCCTATATAAGTTTAAAACACGGGATTAAGCCCCATTTACACCAAAATATAGCCACTTCCCTCAAGATCCTCTTAAGAACACATTAGTATTTTCAATTGGGGATCCAAGTCTAAGCAAATTTCTTCATAAATCTTCAAGAATCATCCATCTAAGGTATGCATAGTGTTCATTCATGAAGTACTTTCATCCATGAAGCCCAAGAATCAAGTTTTAGATTACAAATTGTGATATTCATTCTATGAACTGAATTATGTTCATGTGTTGTTGTATGAATTCCAAGATGGAACCTTTATTATGTCTTTATGAAATTATTCTAATATGTGGCTTGAAATCATGAAATTGGGTGGAATTGCGAAGTAAGGTTGTATTAAATTCATGCTTATGTCGAAGCCTTAAATCATGCAATCTAAGTGTTTGATAAAATGCCTAGGAGAATAGAAATTATTCTTGATACTTACACTGTGACCCAAGTATGAATGTACGTATTCCTCTATGTTTATAATGATTCCATGAGGATTTTTTTGTAATACAATTGCGTGATGATATAATTATGATATGAAAATGATAGAGTTGACATAATCATGTGCATTCTAAGCTACATACTAGATTATGATTACCATGTGCTTCGTGAAATATCCCCTACTATCACAGTATGAATTATTGATGTTGTCTATGTATTCAAGAAATTCATGCTTTGTCAGTTTCCTTCTATCGAGTCCTAGGGGTACTTGTACCCAAAAAATATAGTTGTGTACCTAGAGCCAGTGTCATGTTTCATGATATCCTCAGTCAAGCCATGATCCATAGAACTCAATCAGTCATGTCACTCAGGAAATCTCAATAAAGTCAGAAATCTCAATAGTATTCTATCAGTCAACGGAACTCTATGAAATCTTTCTAGTCTAGTTTAGTTAATTATGTTTAGTGTCTATTCAGATGGGAGTAGGAATTAGCACCGAGCAAACCCAAGAATGGGAACTCACCTGTTATATGAGGGTGTGATTCTTAAAAGCAATCCTTGTGTTCCTAAATTACGTAGCCAGCGTAGGCTGAGACATCATAACCTATTATATAAGGGTAGATGAGGTAGCTTAACCTGTTATATGAGGGTTCCCACCATTCTCCCTAGATTTACCTATTATATGAGGGTTACTCATAGATTGTCCTTACCAGTGGCAGAGTATTGACACCATTCTAATTAGGGTTACAGATTGGACCCCAACTCAGCTATATTTTGATTATTTGGAGCATATTGGTTAGATAACTACTTTCCACAGTTTTAGTTATACGATCAGGACTGTAAAATATAGTCATACACTTTTAGTAAGAACTTAGTTAGTTTTTTAGAATTTAGGACTGTCAGATACAGTCAACTCAAAACAATATGTAACTCAGCTAGTTTTATCAGAAACTAGACTGTTAGATATAGTTACTCAGTATCAGTTATTTCAGTTATATAGCTATCAGTATCTTATGTTATCAACACTCAGGCTCACTAATCATGTCATCACAATCTCAGTTATAGTTATTACGTATTCATACATGCATTCTCATATTCATGTTACCCAGCCAGTTAGTATAGGTCATGCATGTGAACCATTTTTATTTAGCCTACCTCACATGCATACCAGTACATTTAATCATACTGACATATTTGCTCTAGTGTTTTTATCCTATAGATTTAGAAGCACGAGCTCCAGAGCATCAGCAACAGCCAGGTTTAGCAGTGAGTCCTCATAATTTGAGGACGATATTATGAGTTATTTCATTAATTCGGTTTTGGCTTTCAATAGATGGAGTTAGTTGGGGACATATCCCATCAACTCCTTATATAAACAGTTAGAGGCTTTTCAGACTATCATTTCAGATTGTTATTTAAGTTGTTTTGGGTATTTCATCCCCATTCAGATGTTATGGTTTTATCAGTTATGTTCAGAATTGAACCGTATTTTTGCATTTTTATACGTATAGTATGCAATATACTGGTACAAATATCAGTCATGGGTTAGCTTGTGGTTCTTTGGGGTCATGGACACCATGTAGCATTTTTAGTATTAGATTTGGGGCGTTACACCCTATCAGATCCATCACATCCTCTTTGAAGATTTTGTGGATAGATGCACCATGGCGTTTATGATGAAGGGAGTCATAATTGTTTTAGATATAGCCAGTGTGGCCACACTCAAAGGAACTATCCTTCAAGCGATGTTGCTACTAGGTCTAATAAGGTATTGGTTACTACTTCTTGAGCTTTTGCACAAAAGGGTGTTATTTCTGGCTCCAATATTGGTTGAAATTATCTATATTCTCGTGACACCCATTAGGATTTGTAGGCATCTCCTGATGTTGTTACTAGTATGCTAAAACTTTACTCTCATGAGGTGTATTTTCTACTAAATCCTGGGTTCACCTTTTCTTATGTGACCCTTTATATGGCTATTCATTTTGATTTTGATCCTGAGTATATTCGTGATACCTTTTTTGTATCAACCCCGATGGGTGACTCTCTTATAGCTAGAAGGGTATATAAGGGTTGTATGGCATATATCTGTGGTAGGGAGACTTTGTTATAATTGATAGAGTTGGATATGTTATATTATTATGTGATTTTAAGGATGAATTGGCTCCATTCATGTTATGTCTCTTTAGACTTTCGGACCCATAAGTCCATTTTTAAAATTTCAAATGAACTTGTTATTGAGTGGAAAGAGAGTTCACTAGTGCCTAAGAAAAGGTTTGTTTCTTATCTTAGAGCCTAGAGGTTGATCTCTAAGGGTTGTCTATACCATTCAATGTATGTTAAGGACTATAATTCTGAGGGTCCCTCCTTATCATCTGTCCATGTGGTCTGTGGGTTTCCCAAAGTGTTTCTTATTGATCTTCCTAGTATCCCACCAGATAAGGAAATTAATTTTGAGACCAATTTTCTTCTAGACATTCGTCCTATCTCTAACCCTTCCTATAGAATGGCTCCGACTGAGTTGAAAGAACTCAATGAGTTGTTGTAAGATCTTCTTTATAAGGTTTTTATTTGCCCTAGTATTTCTCTCTGGAAGCTTCGATACTTTTTGTGTGTAAGAAGGATGGATCCACTCGAATGTAGATAGATTACTACCAATTGAATAAGGTGGCTTTAAAGAATAAGGATCATCTTCCTAGGATTTATGACCTATTCGACCAGCTTCAAGGTGCTAAGTACTTCTCCAAGATTGACCTTCGATCAAGTTATCATAAATTGAAGATTAGGGAGGTGGATATCCCTAAGAATGCTTTCCAAACCTGGTATGGTCATTTCAAGTTTTTGGTAATTTCCTTTGGCTTGACTAATGTACTGGTGGAATTTATGGATCTTAAGAAATAGGTATTCTGTCAGTTTTTAGACTTATTCATCATTGTGTTTAGTGATGACATCCTGGTTTATTCTAAGATCATAGCAAATCATGTTGATCACCTTTTTATAGTATTATAGGCCCTTAAGGATCAGCAGGTTTATGCCAACTTCTCAATCTTTAAGTTTTGGTTGAATGTTTTTACTTTTTTGGGTTATCTTATTTCTAGTAATGGGATCATAGTGGGTCTATAAAAAGTTATAGTGGTTAGGAAGTGGCCTAGACCTATGACTCCAATCGATATTAGAAGCTTCTTGGGTTTCGCTGAATATTATAAATGGTTTTTACAGAGAGCTTCTCATATATTGCTACCCCATTGACTAAGTTGACTCAGAAAAAGGTGAAGTTCCCATGGTCTGATGCTTGTAAGGGTAGTTTTGAGAAGTTGAAGGATAAGTTGACTTCTGCAACTATGTTGACCCTACCCGAGGGTATTGGTGGTTTTATTTTTTGTTTTGATAAATCTCGTGTGGGACTGGGTTGTGTGTCCATGCAGTGAGGTAAGGTTATAGCATATTCTTCAAGGTAGCTGAAGGTGGATGAGGAGAACTATCTGACCCATGATTTGAACTTATTGGTTATGGTGTTTACATTGAAGATTTGGTGCCATTACCTATATGGAGTTCATATTGATATATTTTCAAATCACAAGAGCTTGCAGTACGTGATCACCCAGAAGGAGTTGAATCTCAGGAAAAAGAGATGGATTAAGTTGCTCACGGACTATGATATGAGTCTGCATTACCATCCAGGTAAATCTAAGTAGTTGTTGATGCTTTTAGTAGGTTTTCCATGGGATATTTATCCTATATAGATGGAGAGAAGTGTGGATTAGTAAAGGACATTCACTGGTTGGCTAATCTTAGAGTTCATTTTTTAGACTCTGAAGATGGTGGTGTGACTATTCAAGATATGAGGAAGTCCTCTCTGGGTGTTGAGCTATAATAGAAATAGGTTTTGTATCCTATCTTTATATAGATTAAGGATGATATTAGTCAGAAAAAAGTGATGGCCTTTGAGATTAGTGGTGATGGTATCTTAAGGTACTAAGGTACATTGTATGTTCCTGATATTTATGGGCTGAGAGAGAGGCTTTTGGTTGAGGCTCATAATTCGAGGTACATCATTTATCTAGGTTTGACTAAGATATACCATGATTTGAAAGAGATATACTGGTGAAATAATATTAAGAGGGATGTGGCCAATTTTGTGGCTAAATGTATGGTGTGTCAACAAATGAAGGTGGAACATTTGAGGCCTGGTGGATTGTTTCAAGAAATTGAGTTTGTTGTGTGGAAGTGAGATGTGATTAATATGGATTTCATTATCAAAATTCTGTGGTCTCATAGTCAGTTTGATTTAATTTAGTTCATCGTCGATAGGATGACTAAGTCCCCTCAGTTTCTTTAAATGAAGACTACTTATATAGTTGAGGATTATGCTAAGATTTTCCTTCAAGAAATCGAAAAGTTGCATGGTGCTCCAATTTTCATCATATCTGATCGGGATACTTATTTCTCATCAATCTTTTAGCATTCTTTTCAAAGAATCTATGAAACTAAGGTGAGACTTAGCACCGTTTTCAATCCTCAAATGGATGGACAAGCAGAAAGGACAATTCAAACTTTGGAAGATATGCTAAGGTCATGTATGATCGACTTTGGTGGTAGTTGGGCTGATCATTTGCCTCTCATAGAGTTTTCTTATAATAATAGGTTTTAGTCGGGTATCGAGAAGGCTACTTTTGAGGCCCTTTATGGTTGGAGGTGTTGGTATCCTACTGGGTTATTTGAAGTTTGTGAGAATAGGTTATTCAGTCTCGACCTAGCTTACCAAGCCATAGAAAAGGTAAAGGTAATTTAGGATAGACATAAGGCCACCCAAAGTTGCCAAAAGTCATATTCGGATGTGAGGCATATGGGGTAGGAGTTTAATGTGGATGATTTGGTAATATTGAAGGTATTTCCCATGAAATAAGTGATGTAGTTTGTAAAGATAGGGAAGCCCACTCCCCATTATGTTTGTCCCTTTCTTATTTTGAGACTAGTGGGACATGTGGCCTAGGAGTTGGAGTTGCCATCTATATAGGGCTCTATCCATCCGATCGTCCATGTTTCGATGTTGAGAAAGTGTGTGAGGGGTACTTTCTTTGTTATTCATTTTGATCATGTTGGTTTTTTAGATTCCTTATCGTATGAGGAAATCCCAATGGAAATTTTTGATAGGCAAATCTGTCGTCTAAGGACTAAGGATGTGGCTTCGGTGAAGGCTCTATGGAGGAACCATAAAGTCGAATAAGCTTCTTGGGAAGCCAAAGAGGACATGATATCCAAATATCCACTCTTGTTTCCCTTTTTGAATATTCGTGCTTGATATTTATGTTACTTGTTAAAGGTAAGTGAGGTTGTAGTTTATGTTAAATTGTTCTAATGGATTCTTGGAATCGTCATTCGAGGATGAATGATCCTAAGGGGGGAGAATGAAACACCCAGGATTTTGGACCTTAAAAATTTATTGACCTATGCGCTCACTACCCAAATTACGATTCTCCCTATGAGATGTAGGGTGCCACCACGGGTCATAGGACCCTAATTTTAGCCTGACTAGTGTGGATTGACGAAGT
Source organism: Capsicum baccatum var. pendulum (assembly GCA_030864225.1). Classification (NCBI taxonomy): domain Eukaryota; kingdom Viridiplantae; phylum Streptophyta; class Magnoliopsida; order Solanales; family Solanaceae; genus Capsicum; species Capsicum baccatum. The sequence continues at coordinate 90,592,321 of CM061561.1, forward strand.
TTCTGGTATGATTAATACTTTCTCCAAATGAGTCGTAAATGCTCTACACGAGTCGTATAGTCCCATCTGTAGCCAAACAAATGTGTGCCCCAATTATTTCTGTCCTGGATACAACTTAAACACAATGATTTGTAGGGTAACCAGCTGAGTCATATGATGTGAATTGCAGGATCACCAGAAAAGGGTCCTTAAACTATTGTCTTGACTATGACTCGTGGTGACGAGTCATAATGAGTCCTTACGAGTGTTTAGTAACCCATAGTCACTGGCGACAATTTTTTAGTATTTTATTTAGGGCACTTTGGACATTTACCTTCTTCCTGGATTGTGAACCATGACTTAAAACCCCTTTAGGGTGACATTATCAGTCCAAAAACAAATCAAAATAACTTCTCAAACTTTCTCAAATCTCCAAGGTCAAGAATACTTAGGGTTTCTAAGAAGGGTGTCACTTAGGGTTCTTAAAGGTGATTTCTCTCCATAGTTGTGATACTTTCAGGCATGTTACTCTTCCCCAAATCCTATTTTCTTAAAATCATGTGTTTTAAATGGTATAATTGTATGGATTTGAATGAGGATTTTGACATGGGTTGAGGATTTTGGAATGTTGATCCTTGAATTATTTTCTCATGGTTTTTATGAGTTATATATGCTTTTAATTAATTATTTTTGAACTAATGGGATGCATGGGTATAGGAATTTGGATTGAGGTTGAGGTAATCCCCCAAATTGATGTTTTGAACATGGAATTGAATTTGGATAATTGATTTCCCTTAACTCATTCGTGTAATTAAATTTGAAATATGGATATGTCACATGGTTTGACTTACTTACCCATACTATTGCATTGCATAAATGTCTAAAAGGTTAAATATGGATTTTAAAGGTCTTGTTGTCTATGTTTGATTTAATGAAGAAAGGGAGGTAGAGGCATTCCGCCAGTTTAATTTGATAAATTAAAGGAGGTCGGGCCATTCCTCCAACTTAATTTAATGACTATGTGCATAGTCACTGTATTTATATATCTTGTATCTAGGATTGACATAGGGTTAAGACATTCCTTGGTCTTCCTTGATACCTTCGATTCGTGTGGCTAACATGCATTGGGGACCTTTCAGCAGGGGGAGTTGAACCCATATAGCCTGTGGGTGCTGGTTTATGATGGTTGACCTACAAGTCCAAGTTACTGTTTTACTATCATGCTAAACTCTTTTCCCTACCCCCAACATCCATTATGTATATGTATGCATCTACGTGACATTGTACAGTGAGTTTGAAATTTAACTTTTGACTGACAAATTTTATCTTTATCCTAAGTTATATGTTAGTTCTCAACACACTAACTGTCTCCAGACATTGTATCCCCACGCGATGCAGGGTCTAAAGACAAGTTTACTTTTCCTACGCAGTGTTGGGTGGATCGACTTAGCTCATCGATCGATTGCAGTGAAGTAGTGAGCTTCCATTCTCCGGAAGACTTGATCATTCCATCATTTTTCTTTTCATAAATTAGAAGTTAAGACTTCACATTTACATTGTCATTGTCTTTGTCAAGGTCGGGTGCATGTTCCGACTTAGATTATTTTTGGATTACTAGAGGCTTTGTGGAAAATTGTTGTAGATTGGGTATTGATGTTGACACTCTTTGATGTATTTCAACTTTTCTCTTTTTATCTTGTAATATGTTTGGAATTCAGCCGTTGTCAAGTGTGTTATGCTCTATTTGGATAGGATAAGAGGGTGGTGTCCAGTCCTCGGTGGATTTGAGATACCCGTCACAGCTAGGCCTTGGTTTGAGTGATGGCATAAATGAACCGGAATAATAAAATAACATGACATAAAGGATCAAACATATGCAATTGTAACTACAAAATTAGGCACCATAGGCCAATTAGTGCGGAAAAGTAAATAACCCATTGCAAAACCCCATAAGCATTGAAGGTACACACCAGATTGTATAACCCATCACTGTCATTTACCAATTCTCATGATACAACTAGCATCCATCCATATGATGCCACACTATAACCATCAATTGTTCATTATCCATTATTCAACAAGTAATCACCATCTATCAACTATTCATTACTTATCAATCAATCATTATTATCATCTAATCATCATCTATCAACTAATCATTATTTTTTAAAAATCATCATTTATCAACTAATTATCATCTATCAACTAATCATTATTTATCAACTAATCATCATTTATCAACTAATCATCATATATAAACTAATCATAGTATCCGTAGAATCCATTCATATCATGCCACATTATAATCATTTTCTCATTTTAAAACTTACCTATAATCTCTATTGCCAATCTCAACCCCTTTCCCTCGATATCGTCGTATCATAATAAGTATATTATTAGAGTATAATGTGTATATTTAGACTTGAATCGGTAGATATATTCAATTATACCATTATCAATGTCATTCTCTATATCATCACCAACATCATCAATATCATAGCTATCCTCCGGACTTGCACTGGTATAAATAATTGATGTCATAATCATTATCCAGAATTGATCCAGTATTTGTATAGTTTATAGAATAAGAAATATACGAACTTTTACCAGTAACCTTATCATCATTACCATATATGACAGAATAATCCTTAACAAATCAATAGCATAATCGCTAGCTTAGTTATTTGGCATAACCACTAATCACAATGGAAAGCATGATCTCAAGCATAATCAATAGTATAGCTACTAATATAATCTACAAGCATGATCACTAGTACAATCAATAGCATAATTGCTAATATAGTAGATCGGCATGATCTTTAGCACAATCAAAAGCATAATTACTAATATAATCTACAAGCATGGTCTTTAGTACAATCAATAGAATAGTTGCTAATATAGTATATAGGCATGATCTTTAGCATAATCAATAGCTTAATTACTAATATAATCTACTAAAATGGTCTTTAGAATAATCAATAGCATAATTGCTAATATAATCATTAATCACAATCCTTAGTATGAACAATAGCATGATCACTAATATAATCAATACGTATGGTCATTAACATAACCTGTCGCCTGATCGTGAGTATAGTCAATTGACATGGTAACTAGCATACTCAATATCATATCCAATGGCTCAATCAATATCCTAATCAATGTTTTACTCAATGTCATACTCAAGATCTTATTTAATAGCATATTCAATAGCTCAATAAATAGTATATTTAATAGCTCATCATTAGCTTAATAAAAAATTATTCATAGCGTAATTAACATGCATTACTCGCAATGTCAACCCATCATAACCATCAAGTATAAGGCATATCAATATCACCGCAATAAATATTTCCAAGATGTACACAAGCATATAAAAGGTCTTCAAAAACTAACACAATTCTTGGACTAAGTTGGGCCGAGCCAAAATCCTTTGCCAAGCAAGATCTATCCTGGACTAGGCTAAGCTATTTAACTCCACTATTAGATGTTGCATAAGTCGTAACTAGCCCTAGAATAGTAATTTCTCTCAATAGATAGGAACTAGGTCAATTCCATAAGGTAATGGAAACTAAGGTAAGTTTCACCCTATACTCAAGTGACCAAGGAAATAACCTCAATGGTTTAGTAACTAAAGCATTACCATCATAAACAAGAGCCTACAAGGTCAATCTTTACCTAAGGTATGGCTAACTTGGTTAATTATACCAAATTCTCATGTGGGTCTCACTTTTAGAAATTGCATTTCCAAAACAATCCTAATATTCCCTCATTCTTAAGAGTTATTTCACGCAAAAAGGGTAAAATCTGAGCTAATTTCGGGCTAAAACCAAGCCTCCAAGGTTTAGAGATTTTTGAACAAGAAAAGAGGAAAATCTACCATGAAAAGGGTGAAATCTATCATAGTAAAATCTTACAACAAATTATAAGATAATCGTGTAAACAAGTGTTAGCCAAGAACCCAAATTGTCCACAAGCTTAATTCCAAAATATCTCACAATTTAGGATTTTATCTCTCTTAGAAAAGGATGAAGAATGGCAAAAATTGCTAAAAAGGGACTATTTATACCCATCCCAGGTGCTCAAGTGTTGCGATCACGACTGAGTTGTTGCTATCGAGACAATTACTTTTGAAATAATAGCATTTGATACTCTGATATCACGATCACAAAGTGGCAAGGGTAAATCGTATATGGCAATTGTGATTTACCCTTCACGATCGCGGTCACACTTATGACCTAATACATAAGATTTTTATGTCCAAAATGAACTTTGACCGGTGCTCGAGATTCATTCGAAAACCCGTGAATGAAAAAAAAACTTTTCTACCATACCAAATTTAATATTTTGAACTCAACGGAGTAGCCAAGATTTCCGTCCGAGGTTGTTTTGGCAAAAAGTAGGTCCCACATAAAATTTCTATTTCTTAACTTTTCAACCTATAGGTAGAAATAAGATTGGGTGCCTCGAGACCCAAATAAAGAGTCCACTTAGCCTAAAATTGATATTCCAGAGCTGTTTGAATATTCAGAATTTGCATTCAAGGTTATTTTATTAAATCTTTTGTCTGGTGGCCATTTTGAACCAATAAAGACTTCAAAATAGGGAATTGGCTCTAAAAAATAAATGAACTGCTTGATAATTGAACTGTCAGTTCCAGCAAGTCATAAATGACTTGGGGTAGCTATAGAATGTCTCTAATGGTGTAAATAAAAGGAAATATGGAAAATAACCTAAATGGTCATTACAATATCCACTACTAAAGGAACTTTTGTGCCAAAAGATAAGATTAGAATATACCTGAAGCCTTGAATATGTGAGGATACTGGTTTTGCATCTCACTCTCGATCTCCTAAGTAGCCTCCTCTATTATGTGGTGCCTTCACTAAATATTAACTATAGGAATCTACCTAGTTTGCAACCATTCGACATCACTAGCCAAAATGAGCACAGGCTCTTCTACGAAGATCAACCGCTCATCCAATTGGGTCGAGTCCCATCAACGAATATGAGATGGATTAGGAATGGAAAACTGGATGGGCAGTAGAAAAATCTGGAGGTAAAGGTAACTCTTAAGCCACCATACGAACTGTGCAAAGAATCTCAAAAGGCCAATATATCTAGGGCTAAGTTTTCCCTTCCTCTAGAACCTCATCACACCCTTCATGGGAGACACACGGAGGAATACCTAATCCTCAACTTAAAATATCAAATTGAGAAGCCTACAGTCCGCATAGGACTTTGGCCTATTCTAAGCCATTCTCAACCTGTCCTAAATCACCCTGACTCTATCCAATAACTCCTAAAGAAGATTAGTACCGTAGGGTCAAATCTCAGAAGTCTCAGACCATCAAATCAGATAATGACATCTCTTACCATACAAGGCCTCAAAAGGCGCCATCCTAATACTCTAATGATAATTTTTATTATGTTCAAACTCTTCCAAAGGTAAGTTCTTCTCCCAATGTCCTTCAAAATCCATAACACCGGCTTGGAACATATTCTTAAGTACCTTGGTAGTCTGCTCGGACTAACCATCTGTTTGTTGATTCAAGGTTGTGCTAAAATCTACCTGAGTATCAAAATCCTCTTGGATGTCTCTCCAAAAGATAGAAGTGAACATAGAACACCGATGTAAAATAATAGATATGGGCACACCATGCAGATGAACTATCATTCGCATATAGATACGGGCTAACCTCTTGGCACTGAAAGACATCTGAATATGAATGAAATATGACAACTTGGTCAACCGATCTATAATGACCCAAATGTCATAAGAACCATAGTAAGTAAGAGGAAAACATCTACAAATATATGTGGTAATCCTCTCCCACTTCAACTCGAGAATGGGTAATCTTTGAATCAATTCATCTGGTCACTGATGCTCTGCCTTCACCTACTTAAAACTATGGCACTAAGCTAGAAAGTCTACTATATCTATCTTTATTACACTCCACCAATAATGTTTTCTCAAATCTCTATAAATCTAAGTAATACCTAGATGAATAGAATATCTAGAGTTATGAACCTCATGCAAAATCAACTAAATCAAGTCATCAATCTCAGAACACAAATGCGTTAATCAAACCTCAAAACACCCTCAAAATCTATTGTGGCCCTCTTAGACTCATGAAACATACTAGGTTTTGAACCTTAGAAAATTTCCTAGAAATCCATTTTGTTGGCCCAACATGTCTTATTGGTATGAGCTGTATGCTGAGGTATGAGTGGTATAGTCTTATCGTATGTTGACCAGTGTTAGTTGGTAGGATGGTTTTGGTCACTGAAATGGGTAAGACATAGAGATATAAGTTGTAAGTGTTTGATACGAGTCATAGCATGGACTAAAATAGTGAGCAGTATTTGATCCTCCTAGCATTTTATTCTGCTAGGGATACGGGTTATAGGTATGGATCTTATGTTGTTGTTACGACTCGGTTGGATGAGTCGTATACTGGAAAGTGTTTTATCCAAAGGTTGAGTCTTGGATACGAGTGGTGGATATCGATCGTATAGAAGGGTATGACTCATATGGGTCCGTCGTATCCCTGTGATGGGCTTTTGAGGGATTTAAGTGGGGGTATTCTGGACATTTCTCTACTTACCGTAATTAGGGCCCACAACTTGTAATACACTAAGGAGGTTATTTACCCTAATATTATATTCACTAACACTTAGAAAATATTCCAAAATACTCCATAATTCTCTCAAGAACTTTTGGAGCAATAACGCTAGGATTTCATCTTACGGATTGCTTTAGGGCATGTCTTAGAGATTTCTTCCCATCAATTCTTCAGTATAAGGCATGATTCTCTTCCTTTATTATAGTTTCAACTAAATTCATGATTTATATGATTGATTTCATGGTTTTACTATTTCATTATTATGGTTTTTAACTATTATTTGGGGGTTTTAATATTCAATGCTTGGTTATGGTTTCCTATGGTTTTAGTTATGTGTTTATATGCATTAATGGTGATTTTGGAAAATAGGATTGCATGGTAATGATTTACTGGTCTTTGGAATTTGTTTTGGTTATATTATAACCCCAAGGTACTTGAGAAAACACTTATAAAGATATGTTCATTGCATTAACATCTTTTAATGGAACTCTTGCATGTTTTAAACTAGACAAAGGATTCATGCAACGTTTAAATGGTTTCAAAAGGCTAAAGGCTAAATGTTTGTACTTATGGAGAACATGGAAGTCTCCCAAGTGGATTTAATTTTGTAATTAGAAGGGCACCTAAGGTCCCCTAAAAATAAATGGTTTGGCTATGGATATTACTTGCAAGTAAAGGGTGGTATGACGATACTACAAAAATTGGCCTTGGTTAATAAATGGTAAATGGATTGTTTGGACATTGTTTTAATTGGGAATTAATGGTGATGTGTGTATGTAAACCGATAAAGGTGGCAGTCCAGGGGGACCAAACAATCCCATTTTTGTTGATATGAGGGGTCTTGATGACCATATGTGTGTGCCACATTTTATATTGGGGGATGTACTAGTCATCCCATAGGATATTCCCTGGACGTGCGGCTACATGCACTGAAGCCCTTTCAGCAGGGGGAGCTAAACCAATAGTTACCATGGGTGGTTAGGACGGCAAAGCTACACAACCCAGGTAAAGGTTTTAAGTGTATGCTAAACCCAGTCTCCTTTTTCAGCACTTATATATGTATGGTTGTATGCATTATGGATGGTTTTACTTGATTTTATGACTGGCATTATTTTGTACTTATCCTAAGAATCATACTAGTGGTCAGTCACTAACCCCATCTATTGGCAGTTGTATACCCACGCTATATAGGAACCGGCCATTCTACTCCTATTTCGCATGTGGATTCGGTATCAGCATTTTGACTGAAGTGGTGAGCGTCAATCCTTTCGAAGGGTAGAATTTCATGTTAGGGATTTCTTTAGACATTTTCCTTTTATTTTGGATATTGGGTTTGGCCATGGTTAAGGGCATGTCCCGACCAAATTTATTTACTCTTTTGGATAGAGGCTTTGTGGTACTTCTGGGGTTGGTATGCGCGGGATCGGTATTGGTGTCATCATTGGCATTGGAATAATCCGGTGGGCTGACATCATTGGATGATATTGTTGGTTTTTCCATCTTACTACATTTTGGGATAGATTTTAATATTATGTTTTTGTATTCCCTTTGGTTTATGGTCTATGGTTTGCTTTGGTATGGTTGGTTGTTGGTGTGGTATGGTTGGACTCAGTTGGGTCAGTCATGGATATGACCCTATCCCAGATTCTTATGAGAACAGTAACTCTATCTTATTATATGTTTGAAATTCAGCCCATCTAAGGCTAGACATAGGTGATTGGGTTGGGTAAAAAGGGGTGGTCCCCAGACCTGGTTTTATTTGGGATGCCCATTACTACAAATCTCAGGGTTGGGTCATGTCTAGTCACCCCTCAACACCTGATCACAAAGGAAGCAAAGCTTACTAATCTCAAGATGGCAATCCCAGATCTGCTCAAAAAGCAAAGACCTCACCTCAAACCTAGCAGAATCCTCCTAAGGCCAGAAATATCAAGAAGAACTATCAAGTTGGCTAAGGACTGAATGTCCCATGCCATCAGCCTCTGAAAAACTAAAATAAGGGCCAAACTACCGATATTCTCTGCCTCCTGACTCAAGGCATCTGCTACCACATTAACCTTGCCCGGATGATATAAAATAGAGATATCATAATCCTTAAGCAACTATATCCATCTATTCTGCCTGGCATTAAGCTCCCACTAGGTCATAAGATACAGAAGACCGCAATGATTGGTAAAAATCTCACAGTGCCCACCATAGAGATAATTACTCTAAATCTTAAGCATAAAATTTACTACCACCAACTCTAAATCATGAGTAGGTTAGTATTTTTCGGGCACTTAAAGCTGCCTCAAAGCATAAGCAATAACACAACCCTGCTGCATCAACACACAACCTAAGACAACACTAGAAGCATCACAATACATAGTGAATCCCTCACACTCTATAGGAACAGATAGAATAAGAGCTAAAGTGAGAAAATCCCTAAGCTTTCTAAAGCTTGACTCATACTCCTCTGACAATTGAAAAGTAACCTCCTTTCGAGTCAATCTAGTCATAGGTGCTGAAATAGTAGAAAAACCCTCGACGAATAATCTATAAGAACCAGCCAAGCCAATAATGTTACGAACCTCAATCACAGATGTAGGACGAGCCAAATCACAAATAGCCTCAATTTTTGTCGAGTCTACCATAATCCCATCCTTAGACACTACAAGTCCAAGGAATGTCATCGACTCAATCAAAAATTCACACTTAGAGAATTTGGTAAAAAGAACACGATCTCTCAAAGTCTAGAGCACAATCCTCAAATACTGTATGTGCTCCTCTCTCCTCCTTGAGTACACAAGGATTTCATCGATGAACACAATCACAAAGGAATCAAAATAAGGTCTAAAAACTAAATTCATCAAATCTATAAATGCGACTGGGCATTAGTCTACCCAAAAGACATCACTAGGAGTTCATAATGACCATAATGGGTCCTCAAAGTTGTCTTTCGGATATCCCCAACCCAAATTCACAATTGATGGTAACAAGATCTCAAATAAATCTTAGAAAATACTGTTGCACACGGAAGATGGTCGAACAACTCACCAATGTGAGGCATATGATAACAGTTCTTCACTGTCACCTTATTAAGTTGCGTATAATCAATGCGCATATGCATAGAGCCATATTTCTTCATTAAAAATAGGAGATCCCCAAAAAGACACACTCGGTCTAATAAGACCCTTACCAAGAAGATCTTAAAGCTAAGAATTTAGATCTTTAAGCTTGGAAAAATCCATATGGTAAGGTGCCATAAAAATAGGTTGGGTGCTAGGCTCTAGATCAATCACAAACTAAATTTCACAGGCAAGAGGTATACCAAGTAGATCAATATGGAAAACATTGGGAAACTCATAAACTATAAGAATAAAGTCAAGCAACGAACTCTCCACCCTAACATCACAAATATAAGCGAGATAAGACTACAACCCCTTAAAATAAGTTTCTTAGCACACATATGGGAAATAATCTCCGTCGAATCATGGCTAACAACTCTCTTCCACATGGCTGGGGGTATATTAGGCATGGATATAGTAACGGTCTTGGAAAAAGAGTCCATGACCACATGGTAGTGGAACAACCAGTCCATGAACAAAATCATATCAAAATCCAACATATCTAATTTGATAAGATCAGCATGAGTCGCAAGATCTCTAATGGTCACAACACAAGATCTAAGCACTTAATCCACTACTAAAGAATCACACATGAGAGTAGATACATGTAATGGCATAGATAATAAATCCTAAGATAACTCTAGCCATCGAGCATAATAAGCAGACACATAAAAGTAAGTAAATTCTGAATCATATAAAGAAAGGACCAACTAATGGCACACCAAAATTGTACTTATGACAACAACATCTGAAGACTCAACGTCTAGTTTAAAAGGTAATGCATACAACATACCACGCCTGCCACCCACTGGGCTCTAGATTGACCTCCTGTCTTACCCACCTAAGATTTACCATGAGCTCCCTGAGAAGCACCCCTATGAACCTAATAACCACCTCAAGCTAAGGGATAAACTTCTCTAATAGGGGGAACACTCTAAGCTGACACAATAATTGCCCCAAGACTAGGGCACTCTCAGGAATAATGACCACAAGCTCCACAACAATAGCAGGTCACATGAGTTGAACAAAAACTAGAAGGTTTGGCTAACCCAGAATAGCCACCATGCCTAGAATAACTGGAAGATAAACCCCTCAAAGACTGACCGCAACCCAACCTTGGGCAATCATTGGCACTAGACTGACCTTCATTAGTAATTTGAAATACAGCATAAACAGATCAACTAGGCTGACTCTTAGGCTAATAGGATAGATGAGAATGATATATTCCATAAGAATTGCTATCTTTGAATCAGGAATTACTAATGCTCCTACTGAATTTGCCCCATTAGCTAGGCTTTATATCGCTAAACCCATGGGCCTCATGATATATTTCCTTCAGTATATATCAGTACTGACTGGTGGAACAATCCCCTTAATTGATTCATTATATGTTATTCTTCTTCCATTAAATATTATTCTTTCTTTATTATTTGGGATTGTGGAAGGCCCTCCTCACTATATAAACTCACCATTCTCTTTCTCTAAGAGGACAAACTTCTCCTCCGCTATTACTCCCTCTATTTTCTCTTAAAAGTACTTTGAAGTTCTTTGGCACTTTGGATTTCGAAAAACATTCGGTCCTTTCCTTACTGCAATTGCTTTGGGTTCTATTATTTTTGTTTGGTGCCTAATCGGTTAGTCTCTATCGATGCATTCTTATCTTATTCTGTAGCATTTTTGATAGCAAGGCATAGAAAGCATGTCTATAGGAACTAATTTAAAATAATTATGATTTTACTTTTTTCACTATCATAAAGAAGATTAAAAAAAGAAAAGAATAGCTTACTAGAGTGTACTATAACCAGTTCTAGCTGTTTTCTTGAACAGTAGTACATTTGGTACAAGTTGAAGACATTCTGGGTATTGCTGTTTGTATTTTCTTGTTATGTGTTTTCTTTGTTTGACTGTGGTTTCTTGTGAAAGTTTTGTCATAATTGAACACAGCTCAGGGTCTTATACTCAGTACCCAAAATAGAAGTAGCATGCCTATCCAACTTGTGAAAATGAGCCTCATACTTCCCAACATTCATGGAGTCCTGCACCAATCTCAAAACCTAAATTCTCAACAAATCCCTAAGGTTGCGGGGCATGTACTTCTCCAAAAATATCTCAGAGAGCTGATTCTATATCAAAGGAAAACATCCAGCTGTCCTGGAATAAAGATAACCTCTCCACCATTGTTAATTATGAAAGTCCAACTAAAAGGTAGTGTAATCCATACTACAAGTCTTAATCTGGCCTAAATTATGGAGCCTATCCTTACAAGCAATCAAAAACTCATATTCATCCTTGCCTGGACCACCAGAAAACCTAGGTAAAGCCAATCTCAAGAATATACCAAGCATATTCTACTCCTTCAAAAGACATAGCAGGCTGAGCAACCATAGGCTAAACAACTACTGGTTGAGAAACCACCAGCATAGGAGGGACCACTATATTAAGAGTTGCAGCTATAGGCTATACCTACGCCTCTGTATGATCTGATTTATAAACTGTGTACCATGATATGATGCATTATTAACCAACCTTAAAATCTAAACCAAAGCATCTTTGAGCACCAAAGAAGAATAAATCTAGGTAGAGCCTCGGTTGGTCCCTGGCCCACCAATGGCTGAGCTAGAAGAATTCTCAAGAATGAGAATAAGGTCTGGTGAAGGATCCCAATCTTGTCCCCAAGATGGGGACACATTTCATAAATGTCCATGACCTCTGGGTCATCTATAAATAGGGGTAGGATCCCTAGGCTCAGTCTTGGGACCCTTGTCTAGTGTAGTGGTAGCACGTGTCCTAGCAACTTATGAAAGAGTAAAGTCAAAGGAATGTTCTATAAACCAACCCAGACTCTTAGCAAAAAATGAGTGAAAGGAGTGAACAACTCCTAAGAAAGTCTCATAACCTACTAAAGATAAGAAACGGACATCATTATTCCAATCCACATGACACTACTAGATATTTGCACTTATACCAACAATACTGGTGAAACCTTGGCTCTGTTATCAATGAGTCATAACTTGATTCATGAGTCATGATGGAATTAACTCTATCCCTCAAGTAGGTCAGACAAATTACAATTCGAAGCTAAAGTCAAGGGGTTAACTTGGTAGAAAGTCCCACAAGTCAAAAAACAACAAGTGCAACTTATAAATAAAGTAGGGTATTAGGAATAGATAACTGATAGTCAATAAATAGATACCATCCCACGATTTGTTAGAGCTAGTACAAGAGCAACTATAAATACAACCCAAGAATCTAAAAATAATCAATACAATTTCTCTTAAAACTAAGGACAAGACATAAGTAAGATAGAAATAAATGAGTGAATCTGAATCCAAGAGCTCACCTTATATATAAAAGCCAACACATCATGAATGTCGATCAACGACGATGACTAGTACTCGAATCTGTACCAAAAAAGTAAGATGTATAGCATGAACAAGAAAACCATGGGTACTTAGTTGGCATCATCAGCCTATTGAGCTAAATTATGATATAAGTATGATAAAATACAAGATTATATAACAAAGTCAATGTAAAGAGGTGAACCTTAATTAACTCCACATCATTGTGCATAAATAAGTAAATAAGCTAAAATAATAACATAACACGGCATAAAGGAGAAAACACATGAAATTGTAACTACAAAATTAGCTCCATATGGCAATTACTATGAAAATATAAATAACTCATCGCAAGACCCCATAAGACTGGGAGGTAATCATAAGATAGTATAACTCACCACTGTTATTTAACAACTGTCATGATACAACTAGCATCCATCCATGCCATGTTATGCCATAACCATCGACTATCCATTAGCCCTTATTCAACAAGTAATCACCGTCTCTCAACTATTCATAACTTATCAACCAATCATTATTTTTAAACAAATCATCTATTAACTAATCATTACTTATCAACTAATCATCATTTATCAACTAATCACCATCTATAAACTAATTATTATTAATTTGCTAACCATCATTTATCAACTAATCAACATATATGAACTAATCTTAGTATCCCTAGAATCCATTCATATCATGCCATATAACCATTTCCCAATTTTCAAACTTATCTAGAATCACCATTGCCAATCTCTCCCCCCACCCCTACCCCCCATATTCGTTATATCATAATAAGTACATTATCATAGTATAATATGTATATCCAGACTTAGACCGATAGATATAAACAATCAGTGTCATCATTATTATCTAGACATGTACTTATATTTTTATAGTTTATAGCATAAGCAATATCTGAATTTTTACCGGTAACCATATTATCATTACCATGTTCAATAGCATAACCCTTAGCAAACCAATAGCATAATCTCTAGAATAGTCATTTGGCTTAATCACTATTCATAATTAAAAGCATGATCCCTAGCATAATTGATATGCCTAAATTACACCTCTCTTACGAGAGGGAAAGCAGTCGTTGTCAAATATATAACCCAACTAGGTTAGGATCGAATCCCACAGGGAATATGGTGCTAATTAAGTTGTATGCAAATTAGTTAACTTTTAATCGTTCATTTTCGTAAAATAAATAGGGGGATTTGATTCAGTTCACCAATTAATAGTTTCAGTTTAACAAGACGAAATAAGTATAGTAGAATTCAAATTCAGAGAAATGGCAAGCTAGGGTTATGTCCACCTTGTAGTTTTCAATACTTTCTAACTATGGGTGTATGAATTCATACATGCATCATGCTTACAGAGAAATGTATTGTATTTAATAACATAATCTTAGTGTTTATCAACCATCAAGGACTAATTCACTTTAGTTCTCTCGAATCAAAATTGTTCACCAAAAAAATAGTACGAAATATCCAAGTACTTAATCCTGCTAAGGCATTAACTTATGAAATAGGGGTTGGTAATCCTATTTTCTTGTCACTGCTCCCTTTTTCGAACCTCAACCTTTCTTTCAAACAAGTTGTGCTTTAAGGCATATCCTCTATATTTTCAACCACGAGAATTCAAGAAAAATGAAGAGAGTATGATGTAAACAAATCAATGTATAATGAATTCAAAACCCAAAGTTATAGATTGTATGCTACAAGGCTTCCATAACCCTAACTAATAAACTTAGCTACTCATGAATAAAATTAAAATCATCATAAATATATTCATCATACCAAAAACTAGAAGATGATCTTGGTGTGAGAATAGTGAAAACAAGAGAAAAAATGTTTTTCTCTTACTCCCAGGCTAAGCCGCCCTTCTCTGCTCTCTCCAAAAAACATTGAATAATGAATAATTGAATAAAAATTCTGCATAAAGTCTTTTAATAATCTTGTCTCTCATAATTGCCTTCTAAGTCCCTGAACTAATTATAAATGACAAACTAGTCTTGGACATAGTTTCTAGGCACCACATTTGGTCCAGATTGCTACTCTCTCTTGTGTCATATGCCATCCGTATTCCATAGTCCCATAATATCTTCATCTACCTCATTAATACCTGAAATCATGCTAATCACATTGGTTAGCTCAATTACATAGAAGTAGAGTAAAAACATAAAAAAATTAGGCACTTTGTTCTCTAAACATAGCTAAAATACGGATAAGTTATGGCGCTTAGGTGATAAATACACCCAAGATCACCACCCCACACTTAAATCTTTGTTTATCCTCGAACAACATATCCATTTATACATACTACACAAGCCTTAGCACCCACAAAGGAAGATAAGATGCTCAAATAGGCTCACACAACAATTATGAACAAGAATTAGATTCAGGAATCATTACTTGAGTCAACCTACCCTCAGGAATAAACTCATTAAGTTGGAAATTTCATGCATATAGTTTAAGCGTAGAAATCATATAAATTACCCAACCTTCATCAACTATGTGCCCTCACAACAAGAAAGTTACCCATAATCACTCATAATCATGCAATTTCTAACAAAATGGGTACAACAATCAAGTTGCGCTCACTCTCACAAAGAATTCTCAAATTACAACTGATGACCATATGCTTTCCCTTAGTGTAATACTCCAATAATATCAGAATGCTATGATTAGGATCATATAGGTCTTTTACGGGTTGTAATGCAGGCTACAGAATGGGTAGGAACTATTTTGGCTAGAAATAGTGACTATCCTCCCTAAGCGCTTTAATACACTTCATTATGAAATTTAGACCAATCTATAGCAACCAATTTCCACTTCTACTATCTTCACAGATTTGCAATATAATTCACTCACTTTAATTCCCCCAATTCTATTTCAATGAATCTCTTTTTGAACAAAATCATGCCCTACAACTTCAACCATATAAAGATATACAAAACACCATTACTTTCACATGATTTTCTCAACATTATGTTCAACACAATAAGATAAAAACTAATGGTTATACAAATACCATGTTAGGTGTGAATAATTCACTCACATGTACAAGCTCAAGTACTAGAACAATGGTGATTATCTACCCAAGATGTTCAAAATCCTTCTTTGACATAGACATGGCAAGAATTTAATTCATAATCCTCAAGAAATCAATTAACTATAACAAAAGGTCACAATAACTAAGGGTTAAGAAAGTAAAACTTACCTTGAAAATGGAAGATTGAAGAAGAAAGGGGGAAAGTCTTGAGATTGTTACACAAAGAGTAATATTGAAGGACAAATAGAATAGTGAGAAAGAAATCTTGTACAGCATAGGAGTGAAATAAGGATGACTTTGGGCATTCATGGGGTTGATTCTATTAAAGAGTGAAATTCAAATCGGATTGACCCAATTGGAAGTTGGGTACTAATCTAAATTTAGAAGGGTATGCGTCGCACAAGGGAAGGCAAATGTTTAAGTATGAACCGCATAAGGTATCATATACATTAAGGTGTGTGATGCATTGTGCATCGCACAAGTGAAATAGTGGGCATAGGCAATTGTAATTGTGGCGCATACCCAATCACCTAATTTACATATGTGGCGCATATGGTATCGCCTAGTTTAGGAAGTGGGCATAGGCGATTGGAAATGCGGCGCATAACCTATCACCTATATTTTTATGTGTGGCGCATAGGGTATCGCCATGTTTAGGCAGTGCTCATAGGCGATTGTAAATGTGGTGCACTCTTGGTCGAAAAGGTCCATACCATGGAGGCTTCACCCCCGCACACCCATCAAGGTTAGTGGTGGGCTTCAGGATTGGGCCTATCGGACCGATCCCTACGCTACCACCACAGACCTCATTGGAAGTCACAAAATAAAGTTGCACCGTGAAACTTTTTGGGTCGAATTAACATAATTCGAGGCATGAATCTAATGCGAATCATACTTGAGCCATACACATTTGACCACTCTAACTTACCTGTAATGTTCTCATCACTCCTAAACTTAACACCATTGACATAGCTTAATTCTAAAACAAATTTGGTACTAATCTCCTCCTTAGTACTTCATACTCCTACACTTACTCAAAAACAACAAAAATGATTAGAAGGATGACTTTCCTCCCTCCAAGCAATGTCGTTTTGGTCGTGGCTTAACTCTTCTTTTTGTATTTTTGTTTAAGATGATAAAGTGAAAATAAAATCATGGGTTGCCTCCCATGTAGCGCCTGATTTAACTTCGTGGTACGACTCGATTATCTTGACTACTTAGACTTCATCAAGATACATCGATGATACCATTTGTACCTCATTTGTTGGATCAAGACAATGCTTTATTCCTAGTCCAACCATTTTGAAGTCACTCACATCCTTGCTTGCAAGTTCAACCAAACTAGCTATGGTCTCCACAAAAGACATATCCTTAACTGGTGTATCTCGCTTATCTTCGTAGAATACATCAACAATCGAGAAGACACTCATTTCTTTTTGTTGTTTCATAGACCGACATACTTCAAAACTAACTTCTTTCTCATTGAGCCTAAATTTTAGCTCATTTAGCTCCATGTCAACTAACAGTCTCCCAGTTGCTACGAACGGCCTACCCAAAATTATGGGTACTTCATAGTCCACTTTGCAATCAAGAATTACAAAGTCGGCAGGAAATATAAAATTAGCAACTTTACAAATACATCATGTAGAATCCCAATCGGCCTTTTTACCAATCTATCTACCATTAGAAGCCACATATTGGTGGGCGTAGGATCTCCCAAACCCAGTTTCTTGAAAACTGTCAATAGCATAAGATTTATACTTTCCCTAAGATCAGAAAGGGCCTTTTCAAATTTTAGCAATCCAATCGTATATGGAATAGTAAATGCTCCCGGATCAACCTTCTTCTAGACAATAGATGTTGTAGAAATAGTACTACAATGATGAAGATTATCTACCATTTCATACTTACAGTCCTTTTCTTCATCACTAGATCTTTCATAAACTTAACATATCCAGGCATCTGTTCCAGTGCTTCAACTAAGGGCACATTCACTGTTAACTACTTTAACATAGCCATGAATTTGTTAAACTTGCCATCATCTTCTTTATTCTTTAGTAGTTGTGGAAATGGGGGTGGTGGCCTTGGAATTTTAGTTGGAGCAACTTTTACCTCCTTTCTTATGCCTTGTTCCATATCACTAACATGCTTCAGCTTAGGTGGTTTTTCTACTTCTGCATTCTTCTTTTTTAAACTTCCCAACTCCATAGGCACCACTGAAGATTCATCAACTATTTCCCAATCCATTTCGACCTCATCAGTATGAGAGGATGCTCCCAATTCTGGACTAGATAACATCTTACCACTTCTAGTGGTAATGTCCATACACGATCCATCTGTCCTTGGATTCTGAACTGTATCACTTAGTTGGGTCCCATTTTGTCTTTGGTTGATACTGCGAATGATTGGATCATCTGCTGATGCAATTATTTAATAGAGACTGAGTGCGAATTTACTAGTTGACTCATAGAAGATACTTCACTCTTTACAGTAGTCACCTTAGAATTTATCGCATCAACTCCCTTTAATAGTTTCTCCATCATGTCCTCCATGGATATTTTTCCTGAACTGGTGGCAGCATTATCACGGCTTCCAGGAGGTACATACATTCCATTCGTATCACTTTTATTCTTCCAATCTCCTTGATGGTTCAAACCTTGGTTTTGTTGTCCACCACCTCCGAAACCCATCTAATTGTTCAAGTAATTGGCTTCTTCCTCAGGATTGGAGTCAGCCCTTCCCTATGATGCTATAGCTTTAACCTTCTCTGTCTTTCCCAATAATAAATGCTTAGTGATAAGATCCATCTGCTTCTTTATATGAGCCATGTCATAGTCATGCTCTTCTTCTCTTCATCTCTGTTCTACAGTCAGGCCAATAAATATAATAGAGCTTGCTACCTTAGAATCCCTGGTATGCCAAACTCTACTTTGTTTCATTATACGATCAAGCATGTTAGTTGCTTTAGAGAAGGTAAGGTCCATGAATGACCCACCTGCAGCATTGTCCACTACTGGCTTAGTCACAGAGTTCAAGGCTTGATATAATATCTCCATCAAGTGGACATTGGTCATCTGATGATTTGGGCAGCGCATAAGATTCTTCTTAAACACCTCTCCCAAGTCTTGTGGTGAGCTTTAGTTTGAAGCTATCTAAAATTGCTTATCTCATCTCTCAACTATGCTCTCTTGGATGGCGGAAAGAATCTTTCTAGGAAAGCATCTTTCAGTTGCCTCCAATTAGTAATAGAGTTGGGAGTTAGCCCATTTAACCATAGAGTTGCCTCTCCAGATAGAGACAATAGAAATAGGTGCAGTCGAATCACATTTTGTCTAACCCCTGGGTTGTCAAATGACTTGCATGTTGAGATAAAATTAACCAAATGCATATTCGGGTCATCGCCTACAAGTCCACCAAATAACCCTTTGAGTTGCAATAGCTAGATCATAGTGCTTGTAATATTAAACTTAGCTCTAGGTTCTAAGGGTGGAGGAATAATATCTCCTGTTGCATCGGCTCTATCCAAGTCATCATCATCACCCTCCAGATTAAATTGCATATCTTGGTGTTTAGGTCTTTCTTTGAAAGAACGATTTCTGTTCATATTTTTGTTCACTAGTGCAGCTATATCCTCTGCATGCCTTCGATTAACTAGCCCCAAGAACTCATCGTCTCCCAGGTCCTCATCATCTGGATTAGGTTCCTGACCTGGGTTATCAGCATTTTGCAGGTTTAATTGAGCATTAGCCAAAGCGTCTAATCTTTCAGCTTTCTATTGGTTAGCCATTCTTTAAATGAGATGAGGTTCAGGATTGAAGGATAATAATGGTTCACCTGAACTTCTGGTTCGTGGCATAAACAACAGTAATCCTGTAATGAACAAAAATAACAAATAAACGTAAAATAAGGAAACTTGACTAAAAGTCAATTAATACACCAAAAATCAATCGACAACCGTATTTCCCGGCAACGGCACCAAAATTTGATACACCCAAATTACACCTCTATTACGAGAGAGTAAGCGGTCATTGTCAAATATATAACCCAACTAGGTAGGGGTCGGATCCCACGGGGAATATGGAGCTAATTATGTTGTATGAAGATTAGTTGACTTTTAATCATTCATTTCTGTAAAATAAATAGGGGGATTTGATTCAGTTCACCAATTAATGGTTTCCCTTTAACAAGATGAAATACGTGTAGTAGTATTCAAATTCAGAAAAATAGCAAGCTAGGGTTATGTCCACCTTGTAGTTTTCAATACTTTCTAACTATAGGATTTATGAATTCATACATGCATCATGCTTACAGAGAAATTTATTGTATTTAATAACATAATCCTAGTGTTTCTCAACCATGAAGGACTAATTCGCTTTAATTCTCTCAAATCAAAAGTGTTTACCAAAAAAACAATTTGAAATCTCCAAGTAGTTAATCCTACTAAGGCATTAAATTATGAAATAGGGGTTGGTAATCCTATTTTCTTGTCACTACTCTCTTTTATGAACATCAATCTTTCTTTCGAACAAGTTGCATTTTAAGGCGTATCCTCTATGTTTGCAACCACGGGAATTCAAGATAAACGAAGAGAGTATGATGTAAACAAATCAATCCATAGTGAATTCAAAACCCAAAGTAATAGATTATATGCTACAAGGCTTCCATAACCCTAACTAATAAACTTAGCTACTCATGAATAAAATGATAATCATCATAAATATATTCATCATACCAAAAACTATAAGATGATCTTTGTGTACAAATAGTGAAAACAAGGGAAAAAACATTTTTATCTCACGCCTAGGCTAAGCCGCCCTTCTCTGCTCTCTCCAAAAAACATTGAATAATGAAAAATTGAAAAAAAATTCAGCATTAAGCCTTTTCATAATCTGTTCTCTCATAATTGCCTTCTAAGTCCCTGAACTAATTATAAATGACAAACTAGTCTTGGACATAGTTTTTAGGCGCTACATTTGGTCCAGATTGCTATTCTCTCTTGCGTCATGTTCCATCTGCATTCCATAGTCCCATAATGTCTTCATCTACCTCATTAATACCTGAAATCATGCTAAGCACATCGGTTAAATCAATTACATAGAAGTAGAGTAAAAACACAAAAAAAATAGGCACTTTGTTCTCTAAACATAGCTAAAATATGGAAAAATTATGGTGCTTAGGTGTATAAATACACCCAAGATCAATATTAAATAGAATAATCGCTAATATAATAGATAGGCATGATCTTTAGCATAATTCGTAATATAATCTATAAGAATGGTCCCTGGTGTGCTATGGATTCTTAGAACTTATGATGCTTAAATTTAGCGAATATGCATGTAATTAAGGTTATTTTGTTGGATTTGATGTATGTTTAGAGTTATTTTGCAAGAAAAATATTGTAAGATAACCAGACAAAAATGGAATGAAAAGATGAAAAGTGACCACCTAATTTTGCATCTACTAGACATAGATACCATCTACTAGTCATAGGTAGTAGAGTAAGTGAAAGAAATTGAATTCCAGAGGCTTAAAATCATGAAAAGAAAGACTCTGACACTAATGGGGGGCAGCTACAGTCTGTAGGTGTTAGAGTAGGATGCAGTGGGACAAAGTACAGAGAGTTTCAGCACTTTTGGAGGTTAGGAAACCTAATAAGGATATGGTTTGTAGGTGGCCTAAGTAGGTAGCCACCTACGCCAAATTTTCAAACCATTTCAAAGTTGTTTCTTAGGGTTTTCATGTAGCCTAAATCTACTCCTATGATGTTTTTAGTCCTTATTATGTTTGTTTAGTCAAGTTTACCTAATTTATTTTAGGATTTTATTTCTAGGGTTTCCTTGTAATCTATAAATACCCTTTTTACATTCTTAGATAGCATAATTTAAAGATAGGTCCTTTGGAGCTGAGTTTACTTCATTCACAAATATTTTTTTATTTTAAGATTGACTTGTAATCTTGGTATCTTATTGTTCTTGGTTTGTTTTTTATTTGTTTTTCAATGTAAGACTTTGGGTTTTCTTCTTTCATTATTGTTATATTTATTCTATAATTTTATTAGTTGATTCCATGAATTATCTCATAACTATGAGCACCTAATTCCCTTATCTAGGGGTGTGGTAACCCTAGTGGATCAATGAAGTAGAGGAAGTTCCAAGTCATCCTAGATAAAGATTTTTGCATTTATTGTGGTTTCCTTAAATTTGATTATCTTCTTAATGGATGAACACATTAAGATTCTATTTGTATTCATTACGAGTCTAGTTGGAAGGTAGTAATTAGGAAAAGAAGATCACAACAATGATTTGGAGTTAATTATTAAAATAAGCTTACTTGCACTATCTATTTAAGATGATTATATTTCATCTAATAACTTGAGTTTCAAAAGGTAATAGTTAAACTGAGATCCAGGATTATTAGTAAGGCGACACCTTGAGACTTAAAAGCTAAAGGGTGAAATCTATGAAGGAGTCCACAAGACAGTTAATGGTACATAACTTATCAGATTCTACAAGCAAGAAATTGGAATAGTTCAACAGTGCACTAGAAATCTATGAAGTTAGAAGCCAGGAGGAACATAATCCTAGTTTTCATCTTAGATTGACTACAACCCAAACCATCCAGTTCTTGTAACATTTTACATTTTTAGAAAATCCCTCATTTACTTTCTATACTGCTAGGTGATTTCAACAAGTTCGAGAAGGATTTATGATGTATTCCCTGTAGGATCAACTGCAAACTAGTTGGGTTACTATATTTTGACAATAAATGCTTAATTTTTTTATTAGAGGTGTAGTTTAGGAAACATCAAAATTTTGGCATTGTTGTCGAGGAATGCAATTACGGATTGACTAATTGGAGTTGTTAAAGTTGTCAACTTTTTATTTTTTGTTCTTCTTCGCGCATATGCTAGTGTATGCCTACTTTTCCTTATATGGAAACTTGGCTAGATGAAGTATCGAGTGATGAAGACTTCTTTATTATTGATCTTTATACCTTTAATATGGTGTGGTATTATAGGATTGTGGGAAATATAGTGTGTAAACACAAGGATAGCTTGATAGAAACATTGACACACCTTGCAAACAAAAATAATGATCTTATTCAAAAGTTTGATAGGTATGTCTGGGATATTCATCACTTAAAAGTAG
Organism: Capsicum baccatum var. pendulum; assembly: GCA_030864225.1. Classification (NCBI taxonomy): domain Eukaryota; kingdom Viridiplantae; phylum Streptophyta; class Magnoliopsida; order Solanales; family Solanaceae; genus Capsicum; species Capsicum baccatum. The sequence goes on from CM061561.1 coordinate 90,615,579, forward strand.
AGTTGAACTCAAAAGTTGCTGCATGTAATGCCCAACAACTTAGTTATGGGTGGTGTGAGACTAAAAAAATTCTTAAAAGCCAACTTAAGGAGCTAAAATTGGAGGATTGAATAATTTCTCATACTCTTATGGATAATATCACTTTTAAGGAGAACATACTAGAATTATGTGGGCATGCACATAAGACTAAAATTCCAAAGTTAAGGCATCTTAGACCTTATTTGAAGCATTTTTTCACATTGTGTTTGGATAGTCAGATCTTGGCCAAGCCATCAGAACTCGAAGAAGAGTGCAAGAAAGAGTAAACATATGTATATATTCTTAAATTTATTGAGCCAGAATCAAAGAATTATATTCCTTATGTAAGGGCCATAAAGTAAATCATGCCTCATCTAGTGCTTGGGCCCTTTATTTTTATACCACCGCCCCCCTGAGCATAATAGGAAATAATAAAAATAATTAGTGGTAAAATTCACAAGTTCAAAGTTGAAAGAGAAAACTAGAAGCCAACTCATGGGCTACCTTGAAGAATTTTAAGTAATCAAGATACCCATGGGATTTTTTGGGAAGTCGGAATACCCAACCAAACCCTATCATGCTGCGATGTTAAAAATGAGCTACTTGGGAGGCAACTCAAGATATTGTGTTATTTGTAGGTATTTCTATGGTTGAAGTCAGATCTACGCACCTATGGTGCCACATATATGTTCCTTACTCTCTTGTTTTGTTGAAGTCCAATACATTATGGACAATTCATGATTATAAGTTAAGGAAGGGGTTTCTTATGGGTATTAATGTCCTACTGGAGTTTTTATTATCGTACCTTTTTCCCTGTAGTCCTTTTCCAACTAGAGCGGATAGGTTTAGGCATATTGTGTTTTATTTTGTGATGTTTTGTATTTAACTAGGAGAAAAATGAGTATCTAGGGTAGTTTACATTTTTTTGTTGATTTTTGAGAAAAATTATACCCATGTGAATCCCTCAAAAATTTGTGTTTCGAACTGTGTGATTGAATATATGTGTGACCATTGTGAATCTTGTTATGGCATTAGGATTAGGGAAATAATAATCATTAGTTAACTTGTGCATGAACTGAATAGGTTGTGGCTTGTGATGCAATCTTGTGCTATATGTGTGTGAGATGCTACTTTGTTTGCTTAGTGTGTTGAATTTAGAACTTGCTCGATTGGACTTGCCTAGGTTGTAGGATAGTTGGTTAGGAAAGGATTATAGGTCATTTTTAAAATAAGTCCATTTTTAGCCTAAATGACCTTCCATATGTGAATAAGTATCCCTTGATCCGTATTATTAGTCCATATAGCCTATTTTTCTTGTTACATCTTTCACCTTCCCATTTTTCTTACAATGAACTTGTTTTGGCCCTAATCCTCCTTAGACATTGTGCATTTCAACTCACACAAATTACTTAAGTTGAGGATAGCTATCATAGAGGTGTGTAATATGAAGTGGGTATAAAGAAGGGCATAATAAGAGAAAATAAAGTAGGGATAGGTGTGGTAGAAAAGAAGAAAAAGAAAAAATTCTGGAAAAAAAAATGAAGAAAGAATAAAAGAAATCACACTCAACCTGAATGTGCAATAAAGAATAAAAAGTTAGAAAGAAGGGTGTAAGAAAAAGAAATTGGTTGATAAGCGGACCCTATAGTAAGTGTTTTTTTGAGGAGGCTTAGTTATTAAAAAAGTCCATATGTTCCATGCCATCCTCTCAAGCCTACCTTATAAGCCAAATAAGGTCCTATAGTGATTCTAACTTGACTAGCTAAAAGCTAAGTTAAAGAAATTAAGGGCAAGCCTATGGTATTTAATGTGCATTTTTGGAAATTCTCTTGTAAGTGTGGGTGTCTCTTGACCATCCTTGCATTGACATGCATGATTTCATATGAATGAGTGGAACTTCTTTATTGTGAGGGAACATGGATTGTGTTGCTAGCTGCTTACCTATTTAGGTAGTGTAACTTGTACATATGCATGATTGTTTGTTCCTAATATAATACCATGACTATATTCCATTGTGTCACATTTTTTTCCTTTATGAATACATACAGTTGGTTTTGAAGTATTGAACTTGGAGAAGGTAATGTGTTTTAAGCTAAATTTGATGATTGACTGCCATAGGTGTCTTAGGTTTCTCTTGGTAAAGCATCGTCGTATATTTAATTATTTTTTATTTTCTGGGGACATGCAACATTCTAAGTTGAGCATCTTGATGTGCTATGGATTCATAGCACTTACGATGCTTAAACTTGGAGAATAATGCTATTTTTTTTATTTGATGTGTGTTAAGAGTGATTTTGCAGGAAACTAGGTGTTGGAAGCTATCTGGATGATAACGGAATGAAAAGATGTTATTGACCACCTACTTTGGCATCTACTAGCTATAGGTACCACCAATTAGTTGTAGGTAGCAGAGTAAGTGGTAGAAATTAAAGCCAAGAGTCTCAAAAGCAAAAAAAAAAAAAGATACCTATGGTCCGTTGGTGTCTAAGTTTGTTCCAGAGGGACAAAGTCCAGAGAGTTTTCAGAACTTTAGGAGGTCAAGGAACCTACTAATGACCACTTTTGTTCCATAGGTTCCACCAATGATTTGTAGGTGTCCTATGTAGGTTGCCACCGACGTCAAATTCTTGGATTGTTTTGAAGTTGTTTCTTAGGGTTTGCACGTAACCTAAACCTACTCCTATGATGTTTTTAGTCCTTATTATGTCTGTTTGGTCAAGTTTTCCTATTTTATTTAGGATTTTATTTTTAGTGTTTCCTTGTAATCTACAAATACCCTTTTTACATTCTTAGATAGCACAATTCAAAGATAGGCCCTTTGGGGTTGAGTTTACATCATTCAGAAATATTTTTTGATTCTAAGATTGACTTCTAATCTTGGTTTATTATTATTCTTTGTTTTTTTTTTTGGTTTGTTCTTCAATTTAAGACTTTCGGTTTTCTTCTTTCATTATTATTAGATTTATTTTGTAATTTTTTCTATAGATTTCATGAATAATTTCATAACTATGAGCGGCTAATTCCCTTAGCTAGGGTTATGGGAACCTTGGCAGATCAATGAAGTAGAGGAAGTGACAAGTCATTCTAAATAAAGATTTTTACATGTATTATGGTTTCCATTGATTTGATTGTCTTCTTAATTAGTGCATATGTCAGGATCGCGACTATATTCACTATAAGCCTTACCGGGAGGTAGCAATTCGAAAAAGTATATCACAATATTAGTTTGGAGTTAATTGCCAAAATAAGCTTACTTGCACTATCTACTTAAGATGATTATCTTTCATCTAATAACTTGAGACTCGAAGGTACTAGTTAAACTGGAATCCAAAGATAAGGGTCAATAAGGTGACACCTTGAGACTCAAAGGTAAAGGGTTAAATCTATCAATAAGTCCATAAGACAATTGGTGGTACATAACTTGTCTGATTCTACAATAAAGTCATTGAAATTGTTTAATAGTTCATGATAAACCTATGGAGTTAGAATCCAGGGGAAACACAATCCTAATGTTCATCTTAGATTCATTACAACGTCAAGCATCCAGTTCTTGCTAGTTTTTACTATTTTAGCAAATCTTCCCATTTACTTTTTGTACTTCCTGGTTATTTTAATAAGTTCGAGATGGATTTCTGATGTATTCCTTATAGGATGGACCCCAACCTAGTTTGGCTACTATATTTTGACATCGACCACTTTATCCTTTTATTGGAGGTACAATTTGTACGACATCAGTACTTAGTACAATTAATAGCATAATCGCAAATATAGTAGATAGGTATAATCTTTAGCATAACCAATAGCATAATTGCTAATATAATCTACAAGCATGGTCTTTAGTATAATCAATTTCATAACTGCTAATATAATCAATAACCATGATCCTTAGCATGAACAATAGCATGATCGCTAATATAATCAATAAGTATGGCCATTAACATAACCAATAGCATGATCACAAGTATAGTCAATAGACATGGCTACTATCATACTCAATCGCATATCCAATAGCTCAATCAACAACCTAATCAGTGGCTTACTAAATATCATACTCTAGAGATTTTTCATTAGCATATACAATATTATAATCAATAGCATATTTAGTAGATCATCATTAGATTAACCAATAAGTTATTCATAGTGTAATTAATAGGCGTTGCTCCTAATGTCAACCCATCATAACCTTGAACTACCAATACATCTCAATATCACGAGTGTACACAAGTATTTAAAAGATCTTCAATAACTAACATAAGTCTTGCTTAAGGTGGACCAAAGATCCCACTTCTAAATACCCAAAATCCTTTACCACGCAAGGTCTACCCCTTACTATGCTAATGTATCTAACTCCATTATTAGAAATTCAATAAGCCATAACTAGCCCTAGGTTTGTAATTTCTCTCAATACAGATCAACAAGGTCAATTCTACCTAACGTAATGGAAACTATGACAAGTTTCACCGTATGATCAAGTGACCTAGGCAATCTCCTCAATGGTTGAGTAACTAAAGCATTACCATCCTACACAAGAGCATACAAGTCAATCTCCACCAAATATATGGTTAATTGGGCTAATTATTCCCAAAGTAATATCCAAAATAGCCTAAACGATCCAACTAACCCAAGTATTGAAGTTTATTGCACCAATTCCTAGAACCCATCCCAAATCAAGCACAATATCATAAACATATTATGAATTATATTAATCTAACAAGAGGTAAAACCTAGCCTACCTAGATGCCAAAGAAAGAACAAATGATTTGTTAAATCACCGCATCTCCCTTCCAAGATGCCAAGCTATCAAAATTATATTTTACTCATCAATACAAAATAACGATAACCATATTGAACTATTATGCTTTGGGTCAAAATATCATACCAAAATCCCTTGTGGGTCTCACTTACGAAAATCACATTTCCTAAACCAACCGAACATTTCCTTATGCTCAAGGAGTAATTACCCTAAAAATAGGTAATATTTGAGCTAATTTGTGGATAAAATCAAGACTCCAATGTTTGGGATTTTTGATCAATAAATGATAAAAATATACCATGAAAAGGGTGAAATCTCACCATAAATTAGAAGATAATCGCATAAACAAGTGTTAGCCAAGCTCCCAAATCACCTGCTAGCTTCAATTTCAAGATATCTCACTATTAGTGTTTTATCTCTCGTATAAATGGATGAAGAATGGAAAAAAGTTCTAAAAAGGGACAATTTATACCCATCCCAGGTTCTCAGGTGATGCAATCGCAATAGAGTTATTGCTATCGCGACTATCGCTTTTGAAACAATCAATTTTGTGACTCTGATATTATGGTCACGATCTGAAAATAGTAAATAGCTATGGGGATCGTGATTTACCCTTTGTGATCACTGTCTCACCAGTTACCTAATACACCATATTTTCTAAGTTCAGAATAGACTTCGATCGGGTGATTAAGATTCGCTCGGAACCCCATGCGTGCAAACAAACTATGCAACTATAACACCCTAAATTTAAGTGGCCTAGACCTCTTAAGAGGTAATCCATGAATTTATCATTTCAAATACTTCAAGTCTCATCTCAATCTTATGTCAAGGCAAAGAGTCATGGAAGGTTTCCCCTAAGGACCTGGTACACTGCCATGGCTACGACTTAGGAAATGAGTTGTAACCACTCGGGAAGAGTCATCATGAGTAAGTCAAAGTGTAATACCCCATATGTTTCTAGTTTAGCTCCGCCCCTAGTACTTGCTTAAGACACTTAAAACCTAAAAATAAGACTAAGTGTTAAGGGACTTAGTTACTTTTACTCCCTTTAACTTCGAGGATTTTTAAGTAGTCCTTTTGGGATTTGAGACAATGGTTTTTGAGTTGATTTATGTTAAGGGGTGTAAGTAGCATATCTCGGGTAAGTTTTGGTTTTTTGGGATAAGGTTTGGACCATGTTTGAAGTTTCTAGGCAGCAGCTCACAAAGATTAGACCGCGTCGCAGTGAGTATAGAGGTGAAGGAGCCACCGCATCGTAGTGAAGAAGCCACCATATTGCGGTGAAGGGCAAATCGACAATGATCATTTCCTGTGATTGCACCGCATCACGGTGAGTATAGATATTAGGGTATCATCGCATTGCAGTGAAGTCTTAATCGACATTTCAATTATAAATTTTAAATTCAAAAGGATATTTTCAACTTTTTCCCCTCATTTTAACATGGGATTTAGGGCCGAAAGCAGAGTCCTTGCCTCATAATTCATGTTTCACTCAAAATTAATAGCAATCTCTCTCAAGAACAAACCCTAGCCCCTCCAACATTCGAGTTCAATTCTCAAGAAACCCACCAAGAACCTTCATAAGTTCTTTAATTAAGGTATATTAGAAGATGATTAATGGACCCTTTTCATCCATGGAGTTCAAAAACCCAATTTTCAAGTTCAATTATGATATTAATATTTATTTATGAATCTTATCCATGAACTTCCATAAATTTTGACTTTATGACATGTTTACCTGGGTTTTTCATTAGAGTTAGTTCTTGACATGTTAATAATGAAAATGGCATATTGAAATCCCTAACCCATGATTTTAGTGAAGAAGCTATGTTGCTATCCTATGTATTAAGCTAATTTCATGCTTTAAATCACGACCCCCATGTGTTTGATGAAATGCCTCATAAATAAATTTTGAATAATGACTATTTATGAAGTTCTCCAAGTTGTATTATGGTTTCAAATGCTCACATGTGATCTTATTGATATTACTATTGATTCCTAGGGGTTATGAATACCCAAAAACTTAGCTATTTAGTTAGTTTAAATACTTTTAGAAGGGTTTCAAAGAGTATTATCAGTTCAGTCAGTGCACCATGTCAATCAGCTCAATATAGTCCATTAATTAGAGTCAATTTAATTAGGAGTAGGATTTAGCTTCGAGCAAACCCAGGGATGGGGGCTTACCTACCAGTTGAGAGTCTGACCTTTACTAGCAGTCCTTGCGTTCAGAACTATGTAGCCAGTATTGGTTTAGATATTAACCTTCTGGTTGAGGGTTGGCACATATCTCATTAGGTCCCTGCTAGTTGAGGGTGACCCTTAGTCCTTCGGGACAACACTTTAGTGGATCCATACAGCCAGTGTTAGTACCCATGGCATGGTACTAATACCCTTCTAACTGGGTGTCAGGTTGGACCCAAATTTACCTTATTAGGGCATGTCGGTTAGATGATAGCTCCCATAGTCTCATCCCAGTATTCTATTTAGAGTTCAGTTTCAGACTTGTTTGACCATGGCATACAGTTATTAGTTGTTCAGTATCAATATTTTAGTATTTCAGTTCACAAACTATTCTAGTATCATGTCAGATGCTTGGTCATGCATTCTCAAATTTTGTAGTATTTCTCACAGACTATACATTAGTTATCTCATACTACGCATTCAGTCAGTATCATTCATGCATATGAACTATGCACATCATTCTAACCACATTTAGCATACTAGTACATTCAAAGTACTGACCACATACTCATTTCTTATGCTATAATGTATCATATCATAGGTTCAGAAGATCAGGTTACTGACCACAACTAGATCTCCCCAGCGTATCTACAGCAGTAGCAGTGGTGAGTCCTCATATTTCAAAGAACATTTGTGTTTATTTTAGTTTAGTTTAGTAGTCTATCAAAGTTTGTTGGGGACATGTCCCATCAACTCCACAGTTAGTCAATTAGAGGCTTTTAGACACTTTCAGTCATTTATTCAATTATTAATTGTTATTGATAGTTTTATAGTGTTTTTTTCAGATGGACGTTTTCAGTATTTCAAATAAGTATTGTTTTCTTATTGAAAACATTATGTAATTTTCAGTTAAATTCTACACATGTTCTCTATTTTTTATTTAGTTGCCACAACAGGTTCCAGCATATGTTAGATTGGGGTCCTTTGGGGCTGTAGGCACCGTAAAGAATCAAAGGTGTACTCTTGAGGTATTACAAACTCAGTATCAGAGCCTAAGGTTTTAAAGACATTTCCCTTATTTTAGTTTGCATGTCATGCGGTTTTGAACTCCCTTTCTAATCCAATATTCATTCTATTTATAGAACATGCCTTCCAGAAAGACTAACAGAAGGAGAAATGGGAATCAACCCATACCTCAACCTATTCAAGAAGGTCCCCTTAATGAGCATGTCTCTCATGATGAATTCAGAGTAGCATTCACTAATATAGCTCACTCAGTAGCATCCTAGAATAATTAGTCAACTGTCATCCCAGCCTTTTCAGTGTCTAATACTACCACAGCTAGGATTCGAACTTCACCCAAATAAACCATCTTCTGATTTTGGGATCTAAGTTTGATGAGGATCTATAAGAATTCCTTGACATGGTTCAGAAGGTAATTAATAATATGGGTGTGACATATAGTAAGATTTCAAAGTTGGGTGTAAGCAGTGGAAGAGAGATAGAAGGGCAGATACAGGTCCAGTAGAATGGGAGAAGTTTGCCACGGTTTTTATAAATAGGTTCTTTCCCTTAGAGTTAAGGAAAGATAAGGTGTAGGATTTTATTAATAAGAGGTAGGGAAACATAAGTGTAAAGGAGTATTCTCTTAAGTTTACTTTGCTATCCAGGTATGCTTCTCATGTTGTGTCTGATGATAGGTCTAGGATTAGTAAGTTTGTCTCTAGTGTATTTGATAGCATTATGGAGAAGTGTAGGACCCTGATTTTGATAAAGGAAATGGAATTGTCTAGGTTGGTTGTCCATGCTCAATAGATCTAAGAGTAGAAGTGTAAGGAAAAAGATAGGGAGAATAAGAGAGCCTGAATGGGTGGCTTTAATTTTCCTCAGCTGAGGTCGGAGGGTAGTAACCATCCTTAATTTCATTATAAATCTTTATTCTAATATCCATCTTTATCTAGTGTGACAGTGCCAAAGCCTAGAAATAATAATCAAGCTAGGACGCCAGGCCCTAAACTCTTGGGAAATGTGAACAATAGTCGCACAAATCCTTTTTGTCAGAAATATAGTAGAAACCATCAGGGTGTGTGTAGAGCTAGCAATGATATATTCTTTGGGTATGGAAAGCAAGGCCACAGGATCAGGTACTACCCACAGAGTGGTCAGCAAGGTGAGTCTAGTCGTCCCCCTTTTCCATCTGGTCACCTGACTCAATATGGTGCCACTTCTAGTGCCACGAGTAGGCAGGGCCCAAACAGTCTTTATGCACTTCAGTCCTAACAGGATCAGAAAAGTTCTCCTGGTGTGTTTATTAGTACGTTACAAGTCTTTTATTTACATATTTATGATTTATCATACCCCAAAGTTTTTCTTTCTTTTGTAACTCCCTACATAGCTGTTATATTCTGTGTCAATACTGAGACTTTAGCAGAACCCTTCTCAGTGTCAACTCCAGTAGGTGTTTCTATTGTAGCCAGATAGGCATATAGGAACTGTTCAGTCATAATATCCCAGAGAGTCAGTTTAGTAGATTTCATGAAGTTAGAGATGATTGATTTTGATGTCATTCTCGGCATGGATTGGATCTACTTATGCTATACCTCAATTGATTGTAGAAATAGAGTTGTTCATTTTCAGTTTTCGAATGAAATAGTCCTTGAATGGATGGGTAGTACTTCAATATTTAGGGGTTAGTTTTTTTCATACCTTAGAGTAATAAAATGATAGCTAAGGGGTGTGTCTACCACCTTATTCGAGTTAAGAACAATAATTTTGAGACTTGCAGTCTTAAGTCAGTTTCAGTAGTAAGGGAATTCCCAGATGTGTTTCCAAAAGATCTTCCTGGAGTTCCTCCCGAAAGGAAAATTGACTTAAGAATAGACTTTCTTTTGAATACCCAGCCTATCTCTATTCCGCCATACAAAATGGCTCCAGTAGAACTCAAAGAGTTGAAAGAGATATTAAGAAAATTTCTAGATAAGGGGTTCATTAGGCCCATTGTTTCCCCATGGGGGCTTTATTCTTTTTCATGCGTAAGAAAGACGGTTCTCTCAAAATGTGCATCGATTATCGTCAGCTGAGCAAAGTCACTATCAAGAATAAGTACCTACTTCCTAGAATTGATGACTTATTTGATCAACTTTAGGGTTTTAGCTATTTCTCTAAGATACACCTCAGATCCAGCTATCATCAGCGCAGATTCAAAGAATGTTACATTCAGAAAACAACTTTCAGAACTCAATATAGTCACTTCAAATTTCTAGTCATGTCATTTGGTCTTACTAATGCCCAGCAGCTTTCATGGACTTGATGAGCAGAGTGTTCAAATAGTACTTGTACATGTTTGTCATAGTCTTTATAAATGATATACTTATCCATTCCCATAATGAAAATAATCATGAAAACCATCTCAGAATCATATTAAAGGCTCTTAGAACCCATCAGTTGTTTGCTAAATTTCGTAAGTACGAGTTTTAGCTAAGATCAATAACTTTTCTTGGCCATATTATTTCTGGTGATGGCATTAGAATTGACCATCAGAAGACCAAAGTAGTGATAAACTAGCCCAGACCTATTTCTCCATCAGATATTACGAGTTTTTTCTATTTGGTTGGCTATTACAGATGATTTTTTGAAGTGTTTTCATCTATTGTGTCCCCCGTCCTGACTGACTCAGAAGAAATTCAAGTTTTAGTCGTCAAATTCTTGTTAAAAGAGTTTTTAGTAGTTAAAGACTCGACTCACCTCAGCCCTAATTTTGACATTGACCGATAGTTCAAAAGGGTTTGTTGTTTAATGTGATGCTTCCAGAGTTGGTTTGGGTTGTGTTTGGATGCATAAAGGAAAGGTCATAGATTATTCCTCTAGACTACTTAAATCTCATGAGAAAAATTATCCTGCTCATGATCTTGAGTTAGTAGTTGTTGTGTTTGCCTTGAAAATTTGGAGGCATTATCTGTATCTGGTGCATGTTGACGTGTTCATAGACCACAAGAGTTTTCTGCATGTGTTTTCGTAGAGAGAGTTAAATCTTCATTAGAGAAGGTGTCTAGAATTATTGAAGGATTATGATATGAGTGTTTTGTATCATTCGGGTAGGGCCAATGTAGTGGCAGATGCTCTTAGTAGATTGTCTACGGGTAGTGTGGCTCAGGTTTATAATGATAAGAAGCAGTTGGTTTAGGAGGTTCATCAGTTGGCTATATTAGGTGTTCGTTTAGTTGAATCAGCTGAGGGTAGTGTTTGGGTGCAGAGTAGTTCGAAATCTTCTTTGGTTGCCAAAGTGAAGGTAAGGAAAGATAGGGACCCCAGTCTATTAAAGTTGAAGAAGTCGGTTAGAGATTAGAAAGTAAATGTTTTCTCCCAAGGGTGGTATGGTGTGTTACATTTCTAGAGTAGACTATGTGATTTGTGTATAGATGGATTAAGACATCAAGGTTTTGTGGAAGCGCATGGTGCACATAACTTTATTCATCCAGGGGCCACTAAGATGAACTGTGATTTATGGGATATCTATTAGTGGAGCGGTAAGAATGGGAATATTGCAGAGTTTGTAGCTAAGTGCCCTATTTGTCAGTAGGTTAAGATTGAACATTAGAATCCTAGTGGCACTATGCAAGAGTTTAGTATTCCCACTGTGAAGTGGGAAGATATGAACATGGATGTTGTGAGAGGTTTTCCTTGCACTCGTCGTCAGTATGATCGATTTGGGTCATTATGGATAGGATGACCATATCAGCCCATTTTTTGCTAGTCCATACTTTATTTTTAGCCAAGGAATATGTCAAGATCTATATTAGAGAGTTGGTTAGATTGCATGGAGTCCTATTTTCCATTATTTCAATAGAGGTACTCAGTTCACTTCTCATTTTTAGATGGCATTTTAGAAGGGTCTTGGTCCCCAAGTTCGTCTTAGTACAACCTTTCACCCTTAGATAGATAGTCAAGTAGAGATGACTAGTTAGACCTTAGAGGACATGTTGAGATCTTATGTTATCAACTTTAAGGGCATTTGGGATGATCACTTGCCATTGATTGAGTTCACTTACAACAACAGCTATCGTTCCAGTATCCAAATGGTTCCGTTGAGGCTCTATATGAGAGGAGATATAGATCTCCTATTGGTTGGTTTGAGGTAGGTGAGACTGCATTGATAGGACCAATTTTAGTGTTTGATCATCTGGAGAAAGTTCAGTTGATCAGAAAGAGGCTTAAGATAGCCCAGAGCCGACAGAAATCTTACGCAGATGTGAGGAAAAAGGATCTCAAATTTGAGATTGGTGATTTTATATATTTAAAAATCTCTCACATGAATTGGGTAAAGAGAATGTGAAAAAATGATAAGCTCAGTCCTCGATATGTAGGCCCTTTTATGATATTGAGTCATTTTGGGAGAATAACGTATGAGCTTGAGTTGCCTGCAAATTTAGCATCAGTGCATGCAGTCTTCCATGTTTATTTATTAAAGAAGTGTATTGGTGATCCAGAGGTCTTTGTTCCTTTAGAGAGATTAGATATTCAGAACGGACTTTCATACAAAGAAATCTCAGTTGAAATCTTAGATCGCCAGATTTGTAGAATAAGGAACAAAGAAGTTCCCTTGGTCAAAGTTCTTTGGAGGAATCAGTTCATTGAGGGATCTACTTGTGAAGCAGAAGCAGACATGCATACCAAGTACCCTCACCTTTTCTCTGCAAACTTAGACCCAGCTCAAGGTAAAAGTTTTCCTCAGAGTTCCTCTTTTCATTCTTAGTTCCAGTCATAAAATCATGTTCCTGTTATTATATACAATCATGAAATAGTTTAGTCAGTTATCGTGTTCAAACTCAGTCATGTCATCATATTTTCAATTATGCATAATCAGCATGTGATCTCAGTCCCTCAGTATACTCAGCTTAATCAGTCTTATTCTAGGATGAATATTCCCAAGAGGGAGATATTATAATAGCCCATATGTTTCTAGTTCAGCTCAACACCTAGTACTTGCTTAAGATACTTAAAATCTGAAAATAAGACTAAGCATTGAGAGACTTAGTCACTTTTGACTCCCTTTAACTTAGAGGATCCTTAAGTTGAATTTCCAGGCATCGAGATGATGGTTTTTGATTAGATTCACGTTCAGGGGTGTAAGTAGCATGTCTTGGGTAAGTTTTGGGTTTTTTGGTTAAGGTTTGGACCACGTTTGAATTTTCCAGGCAGCAGGTCACCGCGATTAGACCGCATTGCGATGAGTATAGTCATGAAGGAGCCATTGCATCGTGGTGAAGGGAAAATCAGCAATGGTCATTTCCAGTAACTCACCGCGATTGCACCGTGTCACGGTGAGTATAGAGAAGAGGGAATCATCGCATTGCGGTGAAGTTTTAATCGACATTATAGTTATGAATTTTAAATTCAAAAGGGTAGTTTCATCTTTTCCCCCTCACTTTAACACGGGATTAAGATCCCAAAGCAGCATCCTTACCCTATAATTCATATTTCACTCAAAATTAAAATCAATCACTCTCAAGAACAAACCCAAGCCCATTTAACATTCGAGTTCAAATCTCGAGAAATCCACCAAGAACATTCACGAATTCTTTAATTAAGGTATGTTAGATGTTTATTCATGGACCCTTTTCATCAATAGAGTTCAAGAACCGAATGTTCAAGTTCAATTATGATATTAACATGTATTTATGAATCTTATCCATGAACTTCCATGAATTTTGACTTTATTCCATGTTTAAATTTTTTTTTCGTTGGAGTTAATTCTTGACATATTTAAGAATAAAAATTGCATATTGAAATCACTAACCCGTGATTTTAGTGAGGAAGTTATGTTACTATCCTATGTTTTAAACAAATTTTATGCTTTAACTCACGATCCCCATGTGTTTGATGAAATACCTCATAGATGAATTTTGAACATTGACTATTTATTTATGAAGTTCTCCAAGTTGTATTATGGTTTCAAATGCTCTCGTGTGGTCTTATTGATATTACTATCGAGTCTTGGGGGTTATTAATACAAAAAAACATAGTTGTTTACTTAGTTTAAATACTTTTAGAAGAGTTTCAAATATATTAGAGTATTATCTATTAAGCCAGTGTATTATGTCCGTCAGCTCAGTTCAGTCTAGTAATTAGAGTCAATTCAGTTTGGAGTAAGATTTAGCACAGAGCGAACCCAGGGATGGGGGATCACCTGCCAGTTAAGGGTGTGACCTTTAGTAGCAGTCCCTATATTGTAGAACTACATCTCCTACGTAGGTTAAGATGTTAGCCTACCAGTTGAGGGTTGACACATATCTTATTAGGGCCCTGCCAGTTAAGGGTGACCCTTAGTCCTTCGGGATAACACTTTAGTGGGTCCACACAGCTAGTTTTATTACCCGTGGCAAGGTACTGATACTCTTCTAGCTGGGCTTACAGGTTGGAACCCAATTTACATTATTGGGGCATGTCGATTAGATGATAGCACCCACAGTCTCAGCCTAGTGTTTAGTTCAGAGTTCAATATTCAGAATTTCTTGACCATGGCATACAGTTATTAGTTGTTCAACATCAATATTTTAGCATTTTAGTTTACAGACTATTCTAGTATCATTTCATATGCTTGGTCATGCATTCTCAGATTTTACAGTATTTCTTACATACTATACGTCAGTTATCTTATGCTATGTGTAGTCAATATCATTCATGCATATGAACCTTGCACATCAACCTAACCTGATTTAGAATACTAGTACACTCAAAGTACTAACTGTATACTCATTTCTTGCATTATAATGTCTCATATCAGTGGTTTGGACGCTCAGGTTCCTGACCGCACCTAGACCTCCCAAGCGTATCTGTAGCAGTAGCAGTAGAGATTCCTCATATTTCAAAGACCATTTGTATTTATTTTTCTTTAGTTCAGTAGTTAGTTTGAGTTAGTTGGGGACTTTTCCCATCAACTCTATTGTCAGTTAGTTAGAGGCTGTCAGACATATTCAGTCAGTTATTCAGTTATTAGTTATTATTTACAGTCTTCTAGTATTGTTTTCAGACAATTTTTTTTAGATTTATTTCGCATTTAAAACCTTATGGAATTTTCATTTAAATTTTGCATATTTTCTCTATTATTTTATTTAGTGCTCACAGCAAGCACCAACATGGGTTAGCTTGTGGTTATTTGGGACTGTAGGCACCGTGTCGCATCCAGGGTGTAGTCTCGGGGCATTATATATAGTCATTACAGTGAAGGAACAGAATTTCAATCCCATGACCATGACTCTACTCCATGATTAGTAATCAAACATTATAACTCATTGGGTGGGACTAGTAGTCATAATAATGTTCAGAAAATATTACCTTCCCATGGTTATGTGTCCAGCATACGAATCATAGTCATACCTTATGAGTTGTTGTATGGAACGTGTCCTGACAATTAAAGGATCCATGACTCAAGCCTTTAACTACACTTCACCTAACGACTCGTAGTCATTCATAACAAGTCGTTAGGTGGCAAGCCGTAGTCATACCAGAAAGTATATGAAATTGTAAGATCCCAGGTTGCAACTCAGACTACAACTCATAAAGATTTGTGAGGTGAGTCATAATGACTAGGAACGTGTTTTACTGCATGATTTTCTAGGGGATTTTATGTCTATTCCCACTACCTTAAAATCCAAACCTATGTCATTTTGGGTTTCCAAGGGGTGGTATAAAAGACCCAATGCCCCAAATTCAGGACATAATTATCAATTTCATAGATCAAATCAAGAGAGGTTGTTTTTTTTCTCCCTCAAGAGCAAGTTAGGGTTCTCAAGAACAAGATCTATCCCAAGGATTTCATCCAAGCTTTTACTTCAGATATGTGGGATATTCATCATTGGGTCTCTTTCACCCATTAAGTCCCAAGAATTACCTACTCTTTTGTTTTAAGTATAAACCTTTTTTCCCTAATTGGTAAAATTTCATAAAAATTACGAACTCTATAAATTTTCCCTCAATTATCTTGATTGTACACCATGAAAATATATTCCCTCGTAATAGTTGTGTTTCCATATGTATGATAATTCAAATGACCACTTCATTATTTATTATTGAAATGTGGAGTGTTACTCATGACTTTCCCATTCCATGAATTGTTCAGCAAGTGCCAAGAGTATTTTGCAATAGATAGTGCTAGTGCGTTATGAACATCTGATGCCTAGATAGTCATGCATGTTCCAAGTTTCCAAGTTGCATGTCATCCAGATCATGTTTATGTTGTTATATTCATATTATCATCATGTTGCTCATTTATCTTTCTGAATCATGTTAAATCTTCATTAGTATCAGTGTCAGTTTAGTTGGGAGTAGAACTTAGCACCGAGTGAACCTAGGGACAAAGGCTTACTTGCCAGATTAGGGTAAGACCTTTAGTAGCAGTCCTTAAGTTCCAAAACTTCATATCTAGCATAGGTTATGAGAGATTTTCCTCGAATTATAAGGTTGATACTCTCTCAAGGGAACCTACCAGATGAGGGTAACTCCTTAGTCCTTTGGGACACCATTTAAGTGGATCTACATAACCAATGTCAGTACTCGTGGAAAGGTACAGACAACCTTCAATTGGGGGTTACATGTTGGACCCCGATTTGATCAAATTAGGGTGTGTAGGTTAAATGTTATCTCCCAAGTCTCATTTTAGTATTCAGATGATATTTAGTACAGGTTTGCTTGACCAAGAGTTTAGTCTATCAATTATTTAGTTATTCAGTTTTATAGATTATTTTAGTACATACTTTTTTAGTCTTCATTCATTTTACATGTTCATCCATTCATTTTCAGTATCCATATATATTTCAGTTAGTCCCTATCTCATGTACCAGTATATTTAATGTATTGACCGCATACTCTCTTTTGCACGATATTGATTTCACAATATAGATTTGGACGCCCAGTTCCCCAACCATACATAGAAAGTTCATGTGTCACTCAACAGCAGTTATGGTGATTCCTCATCCTTTGAGGACAAGTTATCCGTAGTTACTTACAGTATTTCTTTTAACTAAGTCAAATGGAGTTAGTTAGAGGGTTTTCCAATCAGCTCCTCATGTTTAGAGGCTTTTAGATTGTCAAACTTGTTTTTAGTTTTTATTAGATATTCAAATACACTGAATATTATATCTTATCATAGTTTTCATTAGCTTACCTTTTGCATTTGATATTTTATAATTATCTTATTTAGCGCTCACAACAGATACCAAATCATAGGTTAGCTTGGGGTGACTTATGTCCTTGAGCACTGTGTTACTACTAGGAGGTAGCTTCGAGTTATGATAACTACCTTACAAAATTTTATATTTTAGACCCAATGGTTCACTATAAATTTCCATCCAAGATCGTTCGACAAAAAGTGGGTCCCACACCTAATATCTAATTTTTAACTTTCCAACCAATAGGTTGAAATAAGCTCGTGTGCCTCGAGGCCTAAATCAAGATTTCACCTAGCCTAAAATTGATATTCTAGAGAAACTAGAACAATCAGAATTCGCATTTGTGGTCATTTGATTGAAGTTTTTTCCCAGTGGCCATTAGAAACCAATGATGATTTCAAAATAGGAAATTGGCTCCAAAAAAAAATGAATTTTTACATAACCAAACTATCAGTTCCAACAAGTCATAAATAAATTGAGGCAGATATAGAAAATCTCTAATAGCAAAATGCATAGAAGTATGGAAAATAACCTAAAAGATAATTACAAAAGCCTTGCTTTAACTGGACATCCCTAGACATATAAGTGTCTTATACTAGGCTTCTTTTTGGTTTACTACTCTTATATAGATGTTAGCTACCACTTTTATTAAACCTATAGTTAGCATGTAAACTACAGTCTTTGATGTTTCTCTCCAAAGAAATTTATTTAAAGTAGAATGACTAATCATACTTTTTACATTATTCTTAGGAGTTCAATTTTGTCTCTCGACTACCCCATTTTGACTTGGGTTCCTCGGCATGTTGTATTGAGGTGCATCCCATACTTTATAAAATATCTTACAAAAGTTTCTAAACATTATTCACGTGATTCATCATATCTACTGTAGCATTTTTCTCCACAGTCAGATTTGATAGCCTTAATTTTCTTCACTAATTGAGTTTCAACTTCAGCTTTGAAACTTTTAAAACATTCAAAGAATGTGACTTCGTATGAATAAATAGAGATATCCATAAAGGGAATAGTCATCTATAAAGTTAATAAAATATTATTCACCATTCCTAAAGTCTTAGGCAATGGACCACAAATGTTTGTATGTATCAACTTTAAAGGTTCTTTACTCCTATAAGCATCTCTTTTCCTTACATTAATTTGTTTTCCCTTAATGAGTTCTATACCAATTTCAAAATCTATTAAATCTAGGGAATTAAGAATTCTCTCTGACACAAGCCTTTGCATTCTTTATTTATAAATATAACCCAAATAATTATACCATAACATTGATAAATTCTAATTTGTTAATATATGCTTAGAGCCGAAGTTACTTGAATGCAGGTTCTTATTATTGCATGTTATCTACATAATTTGTACAACTTATCAATCAGAGTACCGATTCCACTAATATTAAAATTTAGAGAAATATGATAAATTTCATTTCCAATAGAATAAGAATAATTATATCCTGCTATATTCATACAAGAAATAGAAATTAAATTCCACCTAAAAGACTATAATAAATGTTTCCTCTAATTCTAAATAGAAACCAATATCTAATAGAACTCTAAGGACACAAATTGCCTCCACAGTTGCTTTATTGTTAATGCCTATATAGATGTATCTTTTAGGATCAATTAGTAGTCGACTCCTTATGCAATCGCGCATAATAACACTTATGCGAGTAGTTGCACTAGTATCTACCCACCAAGTATCACTATGCACCATATTATAATTAACTTCTGAATAAATAAAAGTGAGAAATTTACCTTTCTTTTCTCACAAGGAAGTGCACTTGGAATACTCTTTCTTTATGTCACCAAGTTTCTTAGAAAAGAAACACAATAATGTTCCTTTGTCTGTAGTTTCTTTAGTATTACTTATTTTTTCTTATGTGCAATGATTTTAGTTTTAGATATAGATCCCAAACGAGCACCTTCAATCGGTTCTTCTTTAATTTATCTTCTTCTTGCACTTATTGAGCTATAAGCTCATTCAAAGTTCGGCTCTTAAAGTTTTTGCCATTAGGCACGTGAATATTGTTCATATTGATAAATATAGAAGACATTATTGGATAAAATTAATAATATTCAACAATTAATTTTTCAAATATATCATGTATATTTGCTGATAATTAAATTAAATAAATTTGAAAAAAATAATAAATAAATAAATAAAAAATTATATTTGTCACACACATGCATAAAATTGGGCCAATAAGATACCTAACACAACATTATCATTTAGTCTTTGGATAGAAATAATAACTTTTTAGTAGTACTCTTATACATAGTCCATATATATTAATTATTAAAGTGTCCTGACAATATGCCTTTCTTTGGACTGATACATTATCAACATGCATTAAAAATGTATCACATATCATGACTATCCATAATCCAAGCAAAATAATTTCCTTTTGAATAATTATTTTGCACAGATAAATTATTTTTATATGTTCAAATTAAAAAAATCTACACAACAGAGGTTATTTTAGCAACATATTGATTCAAACTACTCATTTTTAAACAAGAAGCACAAACAGAAATTTATTTAAATTTTTCTAAAAAAAAGTCAATAAGACTATTATGATAACACCAACTTAAAAAACATATAATTCCAATATCAAAACTTAAACATTACATCAATTATAGAATTTTAACAAAATAAATACAAAATATTTCATACCAAGATGCTTTTTGTAAAATGTTTTCTCATATCTAACCTTTATTAAAAGGAAAATAATGATACTGTAAAAGGGGGAAACCAAAATTGCATTGATATTGCTACTGTTAGTATTCTTTGCAACCTTGGTGAGTCCTTCGTTATTCTTAGGTGCATTATTTCCTCTAACAGATATGGATTCGATTGCTCATAGCTGTAGCATGTGGTTTTCTTTGGTTGTGGCTATGTCTTTGGCATTATTTTAGTATCAACCCTTGCAGTAACTATTGGATGTATGCTTATTCTCTGAAGAAGAGATGGGTTTGGGGTGTATGCTTGATTCTGGCTATGAGATTGATTTTCGGTAGGTGATCCTTTCAAAGTTTTATTGACTCTAGTTGTGATTTTTGGCTCCTTTAAATGACAGCTTGAGAGTTGTGATAGATTTTGGCATATGGATGCTTACTCATCAAAAAGATCAATTTGGATAATTGAGATTGAGTGGTTCAACTTAGGCATTGAGATTTTAACTAAGGATTGTAGATCTTGGTTGCAACCATTGTTTTTAAGATTTGATTCAGTTAGGACTTTGTTACATATCGGTTCAGTTATCTTCAATTCAGATGGGTTAATCTTGATAAATGCTCGAGGGATAGTCTGTTGGTACATAATATCTATATCTACTGCTCTTGACCTTGATTCTTAATTTTTATCAGAATTTAGGATTGCCAGCTCAGCGAGGAAGTATGCTCAAAATGGAATTAGTATGGTTTTATCCTTAGTTAGTGGGACATTCAGGACCAGATCATTCATTTTTTGAGTAGTTATGCATTATAGTCCTGACTATTAGTTTGAGCGTTATTCGAAATTGTTGTATCTTGGCTAGAGATGCAATCTTTGATAATCTCTATTAGTGCATCTAGGTCACAACGTATGGACTTATTCTTATGCTTGCTATTATGGATTTTTGGTGGATTTGCTTCAGATCTTAGAGGTTAGTGTTATGTGATTTCTCAGGCAGGTTGGTTATCTTTAGCTTGGTTATGTTCCTTTGGTGTGATGTCAGCATGTTGTTATTAGGGTTTGCATTCATCAGCCATTCTCCATTTAGTTGGAGGCCAATTGTTTGTTGAGGTTATTTTTGTGGCTATTTGGTAAGTAAAGCAAGAAAGTTGGTAAAAAACAAATACCTTTGGTGAAATCCCTTGAAAGTGTTGTTTCTTCGTAGAGGTTACCTAGGAAGTAATGCTCGAAGCATACAGGACTAGTACCTCACTCTTTTTAAACTTTCAGGTTCTTCCTATCCATTGACTTTCACAGATGAAAGTTTTTTTGGTAGTGGATATTGTAATGACCCTCTAGGTCCTTTTATCAATTTTTGTATGTTTTCGTCATTTTTATCTTTCCCACAATGGATACAGGTTATTTATGACTTTTCAAAACTGTTGCTTCGGTTATCAAATAGTTTATTTGGATTTTAGGCTCAATCCCCTATTTATGATATTTCGTTATTAAGGAATTTGTATCAAAAAAAATTCTAGTTAATGGCCTTGAATGGAAATTCTAACTGTGCCATCAGCTCTTGAATATTCATTTTAGGCTAGGGGACCCTTGATTTAGGTCTCGATGATTTTAGACTCATTTTTGTCTGCAGGGTATAATTTTGATTTAAATAAAAATAGGTGTGGGATCCACATTTAATCAAAAAGATCTCAGGTTAAATTTTTTATGGTTCCATTAAATCTAAAATGTCAAATTTGGTATGGTAGCATAGTTTGTTTTCATGCATGGAGTTCCAAAAAAATACAGAACCCCCACTCGAGGTTCGTGCGGACTTGGTGAAATTGTTGGTTCACAGCATCTGGTGCTTTCTTTAGTTTCTCTTTGCTCTCTTGAAGCTCGAATTGCATTTTCAAAGGATCAAACTCATGATCATCACATCTGCGAGCCTTTTCATCATGTTGATGATGAAGAATGACCCTAACCCAATCTTATTGTCTTCTTGGCAATTGTGACCTAGTGTATTGCATTCACGATAGTTTCATTGACCTTAAATTTATGACCCATCACTTATGTTTGTGACTCATCGCTCATATTAATAAAGGGTAATCTCCTTGGGCTTTGCATTTACGACATCATGCCCTCGCAATTGCGATAGGTAATGGCCTGGAAGTATATAACCCCTCTTCTCCATAATTTTCTCTATTTTCTTAACCCTCATAAATATTAATGGCATTTAGAGCTAAAGAAAAGTGTTACAATCGATAAAATGATGTTGGGAGTGCGTAGAGAAAGTGGAAGTACCATTTTCTACTAATTTCTTTGTAAGTTTTCAAACTAAATCATCCATTTGATTCCTATCATCTAATTTTTCTCAATCCTTGAGCACTCATTCTTTGTCCTTCTAGGGAGGTTATGATGGATTTAATTTTGAAATTTCGTTAACAGACTCTATGGGCCCATTATTGACCTAAATTTTGGCCCATAATTTTATATAGCAATATAGGTATCTTCTTACTCTTATTAATGTATAGATTACTATTTTGATAGAAGAATGTCATTTCCGGATCATGGAGCAAAGATGAGAAAATTATTGATGATTCAAGAATGCAGTTTTGTTATTGAGGTAGGCTTTAATCTACTTTTCTCTACAAAAGCTTATATAGCATAGATTGCATGCTATGGAGGGATTTTAGAATGGGTTCATGACAAGTAAACCATGACCTGTCCAAATTAGGGGATTTAGAATAGACATGTGGCCTGACCAATAGCCTAGAATACCTATTAGTGTATAGGATTCTACTGTATCTACTGATGGATTTGATTATTTAATGACCCTCCAATTTATTTTCTTGATTTCCATGCATTTACGGATTTTTGAGCCTTCCCATGGCGGTATAGGTAATTTATGACTTACATTAATTATCGGTTCGATTATCAAATAGTTCATTTAGATTTTAGGTTGATTTTTCTATTTTAGAGATTTTGTTGTTTTGGATTTGGTCTCAAACCAAAACTCCTAGAATATGAGCTCGGATTTTAATTTTGATAGCGCCATCAGCTCAGAAACATTGATTTTAGGTTAAAGGGACCCTTGGTTCAGGTCCTGAGGCTTTCGAACTCATTCTGGGCTATTCGGTAGATTATGTGAAAAATAAAACTATAGGTGTGGGGCCCACACTTGGTCTAATCGATATCATATGAAAGTTTTGATGGTTCCATTGAGTTTGGAATGTTAAATTGGTATGGTAGAATATTTTATTTACTTACACGGGGTTCCGAACGAATTTTGAGCACCCAGTCGAAGTCCATTTTGGACTTAGTTAAATTTGGTACCAAATTTGGTACCTGAGGTCACTGATGAGACTGCTTAAGAGATCATATGACTACTTAAGTGATTAGTATATACGTTACATGGTGTCTCTTAAGTGACACTGACCATTTGGTCACTTGTGGATTAAGTGATGACTGTGTTCGCATAAGTGGCCTGACAGTCGCTTAAGGGGTATCCACCTGTCTTGCTAGATCACTTAAGAGGTACTGCTGTTGCTTAAGTGATTATTGCTTAAGCGACTTCTTGGTCGCTTAACCGATCCTTGGTGGCCTTAAATGCATTTTTCCCCACCTGATTTTCTACAATTCTTCCATCATTTTTACACTAAGTTGAGAGATCAAGGAGAGGAAAAAGTGAGAAAGCACCCACATAAGTTAAGGTAAGCTAACATCGATCTTCTTCGTCATATCCCATTAATTTTCTCATTAACTTCCATCCTAATTCTTGATAAAATTATTAGAAATTAGGCCTTAACTTTCTAAATTTTGTGGGTTGATTTGAGATCCAATTTGTGTTGTGGTTGTGCTCCAACTTTCATTATCCTTTGAGGGACCTTATGATGGGTCCAATGTTTTATTTAGTTTGTGTTCCCCGTGGGCTCGTTCTTGACCAAAAATTTGAACAGACCTATAATATAGAGATATGGGTATCGTTTTACTCCTTATGATGTACAGAGCACTATTTTTATAGCATGATGACATTTTGGGATTGAGGAGTAAAGATAGATAATTCATGGATAATTCAAGAATTTACGATTCGGCATCGATGTAGGCTTTTGTCTATTCTTCTTCTTGAGATGATGTTTGATATATGTTACATGTTAAATAGGGATGTTTGAAATCTGTTGCATGTTAAATAGGGATGTTAAGGTAGAACATCGTGACTTAGTTTAATTTATAAGTTTGGGGGCTAGAATGGTAATTGACCCTTAAGGTGAAATACTTATTATACTTCTATGCTCATATTACCTTCTTCATAGATTGAGCTAGTTCATAGTAGGATTATGGTATTATGCGAGATATAGGATGGGATTTAGGTATTGTATGCATGATTGATATGATTAGGCTTTTTGGACTGTTTAGACTACCTTAGAATCATAATTTAGGTAAAATTGACTCAGTTGCTCATGTTTTAGGTAGATTTATTATCTTAAGGCTAATCATGTCTGATCTAAAATCTATAAGTCAATGTAGATACTTTAGCCTAGTCTGTGGAAGAAGCTTGTCTAAAAATGGATTTCAGTGATTAAAAGTGGGCCCCTCCAGCCCACCTTAGGCCAAGATTTATGTTAGCTTTTGTAGACTTATATTCATATGTTAGCGTGTTAGTCATAGCTTAGACTAGTGAACCTTTAGGATAAGCTTTCTGCGTGACTTTTTAGATTGTAATGGTTTTTCCTGCATTATGATGGTATGGTTACGTCATAGTTATATTATTGGGCCTAAGGTCGTGATTATGATATTGGTTGGATTCCTGGAAGTGTTTTATCCATGTAAAGGGCGTGACACTAGTTTATAGATGTTTTGATGTTTATGATGGCATTGTTTGGATATTGATGACAGCATGCGTAGATACAGTATATTCATGATCACTACAACGGTAAATGGTACAATTCCAACTAAGATATGGTTTATTTATTTATTTTTTCCTAAAAAGGAATTTATTTCCACTTTTAACATTTAAAATAGATTTCTTCATAATGGGAATTGTACCATATTAATGAATAACTTATGAGCCTTTGAGAATAAAAATGAAGTTTTAGGGACCTGACCATGATTGATTGTGGTCTATAGTTTTGCTAATACTATTTAACTCAATCGTGAGAGATTTTGACCCTTTCCACACTTTTATGATGATTTAGTCCTGGAGTTTACCTTGGGTAATGGATTTACAGACTTACACTTTTTTAGCCATGGTTATAGCTCATGAATCTATATATATATATATATATATAGATAGATAGATAGATAGATAGATAGATAGATAGATAGATAGATAAATATAAGGCATTGGATGGAGTTGATTAATGATGATGATGGTTATTGGAAATCCTAGATTAGGACCAAGTCAGTGTATATGGGTACTCTCGAACCCCCTAGAGGCCACTTCGTCCGTGAGCCCTTATGTTTGTGAAGAGAGGTCGTCATGTGTCCTATCTTTGCAATACGTCGAGCTGGAGTAGGTTTATACATTGGGTTATGTTATGGTACTTGGATCAGTTATTGCATTATGGATTCTATTTGCATTCATCCTCGTGTGCTATTCCCTATCACTTGTTTGCCCTATATCTATCAGCCTTATGAGGGGTTACATATGTATAGGTATGATTGTTACATGTGGCATTTATATGGTTCTTGTGTCTGTCAGCCTTATGGGGGGCTGAATTTGTATAGGCTCTGATTGTTGTTTACTAAATGATGATTGAACCTTCCGAGCATATGCCGGTGGTGGTTTATGAGAACCCCGATTAGGTATTATTTGTCATAGCTAGCCAATTACTTTTGTCATGATCCAAAACAGGGTCTGGTCATAATGGGTATCACAAGTCCACCGAGGACCATAGATCAACCCCTTAACCTAGTTGATAAGAATATAATATAATGTAACAGTCAAATCCCAACATTAAATAAGAAATCTCAAAGAATCTATGATAGATCAATATCCTACAACCACCAAGCAATAACCAATACCAGTAACCAACAATAATATCTATGCCCACAATAATGTCCAACAAAGCCTTTAACAAATCCAAAGATAGTCTGGTCGGGACATACCCTCGACCCTAGCAAAAAAAAATCCAAAAGAAAAGTCCAACATAAGGAAATCCATGGCATGAAATGGAGTCTTATGAAGTATGGAAGCTAACCACTTTAGTCTGACTCATGAGTTGTCCCATGATCACCTAGTCACTGTAAAAGAGGAATTGGACTTTGTCTAGTTCCTGCATCGCATGGGGATATATCGCCTAAAGATAGCTATAGGTGGAAGAGCTAGTATGGAACTCAGGGATAAAGGATAATAGAATGCCATGAACCATAATATGGAAACCATTAAATCCAATAGACGACATCATATGCAATACATATACATATATATAAAATGCCAGTAAAGGGAATAGGGCTCAGCATGAATTTTAAAACCTTAATTTGGACTATGTAGTTGTGTCCTAAAGGCACCCACGGTCTATATGGGTTCAGCTCCTCTGCTAAAATGGCCCGAGTGCAAGTAAGCCGCATAAACTGGAGAAAGCCCAAGGGAAAGCTTGATCTATCAAGGCAACTAGCCATCCTAAAATATATATAAAGTGTGACTCATGCACGTGATCATCAAGACCAACCTTACATTGGCAAACATCAATTTCCAGTATTAGTCCCTCGGGACATCAACCTTCACGGCTTAGCTACACAACCCCCTTTAAGCCCATATTAAGACATTTAACACATAACCCAACAATTAAATTAAGGAGTCAACCAATAAGTCATAATTACATGGTGTCGTCAAACCGACTACAACTTGGAATCCAATTCCATTATGCCATTCCAAACTATTTACCCAAAAGTAACTCCAAGGTTCCAATCAAAACCAATCCATGGCCACCAAAGCCTAACAAAAATTATTTCAAATTCCATTAGCCTTTTATGAATGCAAAGTTCCAAAACTAATTTCAATTATGCATTAGTTTCAAGGAGAATAGCGAAACCAAATGATAATTCACATTTCCAAAACCAATTATGCAAGTGGGCCAAGGTTATTATCACTTTCCATACCAAAGAAAATTATTTAGGGAATCCATTATACCCAAAATTTCATCTGTCATTCCCATGCCCCCCCATTGAGTGTACAAACCAATATTTAATGCATAATAAAACAATAGAAACCATGGAAAAACATTCAAACAATTTATAACCAAAACCCTCAACCCATAGTTCAAAACCTAAAATCAAAACCATGAATAATAAACCAATTTTCATGACAATAGTAAAATGTATGTATAGGGAAATAGGTACATGCCTTAGACACACAGGAATTTGAAAGTAATTTGGAGCTTGAAACCCGAAAGATGAACATATAATGAAATCCTTGACTCTCTTGGTGTTTTAAAGTTTGGGAGTGGAATAATAGCCTTGGTTTTGCTAAAACTGATGGAAATAGATTAATATAGTGTTTAAAGGTCATTCATAGGTGAAAAGACCTCATTACCCTTCATCCAAAGTAAATAAAACAAACTGCACAAGTTTTTACATAGGTTTTGGCACAGACCTTATCACGAATGCTAGTCTTCGTCCCACGGAGCCTAACGCGTAGAATATACTTCTCACGAACCTATAACAGAGATTATAATCCGTGACACAGGGATATCTCAGAGGCTCACTACTTCTAGTCCAAAATTACCCCGAACCTAGTTTTGAAAATTCTAAAACTCTTTTGGGACACCCCTTTAATATACCCATGTACAATTTAAGTCAAAAATTGATCGTTTAAACTCGGGAAGGCCAAAAATAAAATGCTTAAAATTTTTGAGGGTTTTACATTATCCCCCTCTTAGGATCATTTGTTCTCGAATGATGAGCTAGGACACTTTTCGCATGAGAATAACAATATTACCCCAAGAATCTAATGATAAATCCGGATAATAACAAGGGAAAACAAAATGGAATTCATTCCTTAAGCTCCTTCGTCCAACACATGGAACAAGAATGGATACTTAGCCTTCATATTTTTTTTGCATCCCAAGTGGCTTCTTCCACCTTATCATTCCTCCAAAGGACCTTTACTCAAGCTACATATTTTGTCCTCAACCTACAAACTTGTATATCCAAGATCTACCCTGGGACTTTCTCGTATAATAGGGAATCCAAAATACCAACACTTTCAATAAGCACCACCAAAGAAGGATCACCCACGCACTTCTTTAACATAGATGCATAAAACACAGGGTTAATAGAACCTAAACTTATAGGCAATTTTAGCTTATAGGCAACATTTCTCACTCTCTTCAAAATCAAATAGGGGCCAACATAAAAGGGACTGAGATCTCTCTTCTTTCCTAATCACATCACTCTCTTCATGGGAGACACCTTCAAGAAAACCCAGTCTACCATATTGAACTTCAACTCTCTTTGCCTTATGTTTGTATAGGACTTTTGGAAACTTCAGAAATCTTAAGCCTATCCTGAAGTCTCTTCACCTTCACTATAGCTTGATAAACTAAATTAGGACCAAAAAAACTTTAATCACCACCTTCGAACTACCCAATGGGAGATCTACACCTTCTACCATACAATGCCTTAAACGGAGCCATACGAATACTTGTATTATAGATATTACTATACACAAACTCTACAAGAGGCAAGTGGTCAATCCAACTACCACCATAGTAAGTTACACAAGCTCAAAGAATATTTTCCAAAGTTTGAATGGTTCTTTTAACTTGTCCATCGATATGGGGGTGGAAAGTAATGCTAAGGTTTACCTTAGTCCCAAAACCTCATTGGAATGACGACCAAAAATGATATGAGAATTGAGTTCCACAATCTGAAATAATGGAAACTGGGCACTATGCAACTTTATGTTCTCTTGATTAAACAACTTTTCATAGTCCTCAACAGAATAATTAGTCCTCACCAGCAAAAAGTAAGAACACTTAGTCATCTTATCCACGGCGACCCAAATAGAGTCAAACTGGTTCCAAAACTAGGGAAGAATGGTAAAAAAATCCATATTAATTACTTCTTACTTCTACATAAGCAACTCAATTTGTTGTGACAATCCACTAGCTTCAAGTTATCCACCTTCACTTGTTGACACACCATGTACTTAGTGTAACACTCTCAAAACATTGAGCATTTTATTCCTGGCCTTCTTAAGTTTTAAACATTATTCTTAACTTAAATTATGATTAGGAATGTTTAATAGGTGTCTCTAAAGAGTTTCAAAATTTTTGAATGAGGTTTAGGATGATTTCGGACCTCAAAGGCAATGAATCTTTGTAATATCCCTGTATCACAAATGATAATATCCAAAATAGGTTTTGTGACATAGAGGATATTATATAGGCTCTATGGCATGGAGGTTAGTCTCCGCGATAAGATTCGTGCCATGGACTTACATAAAAATTCATGAAATGTGTTTTATTTACTTGGGATAAAGGGTAGGAAAGTCTTTTCACCTATAAATTACATTTAAACACTATATTGACCTATTCCCATAAATTTTCATGATACTAATGATACTATTCCACTCCCAAACTTAAAACCCCAAGAGAGCCAAAGATTTTATCATACGTTAATCTTTTGGGTTTCAAGCTCTGAATTACATTCCAATTCTCATGTTTTCAAGGCACATACTGCTTTCCCTATAATTATATTTTGTTAATGGCATAAAAATTGGTTTATTATTCATGTTTTTGATGTTGGGTTTTTAACTATGGGTTTTTCATGGTTTCTATTAATTTATTATGTATGAATTGTTGGTTTGTACACTCATTGGGGTATATGGGAATGGTGAATAGAATAGTGGTATAATGGTTTTCCCTAAATAATTGGTTTTGGTATGGAAATTGATAATAACTTCAACTCACTTGCACAATTGGTTTTGTAATATGAATTATCTTTTAGTTGAGCTAATCTCTTTGAAACTAATTCTTTGCATAAATGGGAAAATAGTTAAGGATGGTTTTGAAAACCTTGTGGGGTATAATGGAATCCCCTAAGTTATTTTAATAATGGATACTGGGGTACAAATTCCCAAATGGGTTTGCTGATGGCATGTGTTTGCAAGCTATAGTCAGTATGATGATACCACTTTATGATGACTTAAGAATTAAATATTGGAATCGACGGTTAGGTTATATGAAAATGTTTTAATATGGCCTTAAAATGTGTTTGTAACAAATTCATGAAGGTGGATGTCTTTGAGGGACTGATTCTATAAACTGACATTTTTTTACTTGATGGTTGGTCTTGATGACCATGTGCATGAGTCACAATTGATACATTTGGTATGGCTAGTTTCCTTTATTGCTCTATCTTTCTTGAGTTTTCTCTGGTTTATGCTGCTAACACATCTAGGCCCTTTCTGTAGGGTGAGCTAAACTCATATAGCCCATGGGTGCCGTAGGACGATCAAGCTACATAGTCCAAGTTTATATTTTAAAGTTCATGCTAGGCCTTGTTCCCTTTTTCAACTTATGATATATATATATATATATGTATTACATACAATGTTGTGCATTATTTTTAATGGTTTCTGTATTATGGTTCATGGCATTATCTTATCCTTTATCTCTAAGTTACATGCTAGTGCTCCAACCACTAACCATCTTCAAACATTGTATCCCCATGCGATGGAGGAGATCGATGATTTTATTGCTAATGCACATTGACTATGTGATCTTGGAATAGCTCATGAGTTAGACAAAAGTGGTGAGATTCCATCTTTTGGAAGACCCCATCTCATGTTTTCGGTTTCCTTATATATTGACTATTTCTTTGGATATTTTATTGGCTATAGTTGGGGACATGTCCCGATCAGATGATCTTTGATTTTGTTAGAGCTTTTTTTGGACATTACTATAGGAATGGGTATTATGGTTGGTTATTGGGTGGTAGATTTTGGATATTGATCTATCATAGATCCCTTGCATTTTCTTATCATTTCTTGTTTAATTTTTGAAATTTATCCGCTGCTAGGTATACTTAGTTCTGTTGGTTAGGCTAAGAGAGTTATCTTGGATCCTTGGTGAACTTAAGATGCTCGTCATAGCCAGGCCCTAGTTTGGATCATGAAAAGTTTATATTAGAGTGTAGGTTCATGGTCTATTGGGTGTACAAGAAGTCGTGTCAAGTAGAGTCTCTTTTATGGATGTGTAGCATGCCACACTTGTAAGGGAGAGGCTACGAGGCATTTAGGAATATTTCCCTTCTATGTTGTCTTACTTTTGGGCTATAGAGTATAAGGTATTGGATTTCTCAAACTCCCATTTATTTACCTTTTAGATCATATTTCCCAGATGTTCTAAAGCTCAAGAAAACTCATTTGTTCCTCCTGATGACAATATAGGTGGATTCCGTCCAACTTATGGTGTGCAGACTCGATCAAGGGTAGCTGCTTCTAGTTGCCCCTATAGATTTACACCTGCCTCCACTGATCCTTATCTAGCTATTGGCACTCATACTCAGTCATCTCAAGAAGTATTAGTAATGCTGAGTTTCGTCAATCTATTCATCTATTGACCCAGTTGGTGATATCTCAATCACATCAGATGGAATTAACCTTCTCTAAAGCCATTAAGGGATCCTCCTATTCAATATGGTATTTGTTCTAGGGAATAGGGTGCCTAATATTAATATAATGAGGCTTAGTCACCTCCATGATATCCTTTTTATAGATATTGTGGTCGGCTGCATCATAGTTTTTGTGATGAGGAAAGGAATCAGTGATTCAATCATGGCTAGCTGAGACATATATGAAAGAATTACCTTAGGGACAAGGTTGTTATGGGGTCTAATAAGGTTCCATGTTTCACAGCATCTACTCTTGCACCAAGGGGTGCTACATCTAGTACCAGTATTGGTCAAAATCTCGTGTACGCTCTCACTAACCATCACGTGTTTGAGGCATCTCCTAATATCATTGCTAGTATGTTGAAACTTTTTTCTCATGATGTATATGATTTACTTGATCTGGGGTCTACCCTTACTTATGTGACCTTATTTGTGGCTGTGCATTTTGGTTTCAGTGTCGAGTATATTTTGGACTTCTTTTTTTGGAAACTCATACTATCCCTATTCGTCCTTATAGAATAGCTCTGTCTATGTTGAAGGAACTTAAGATATAGTTGAAATATCTTCTTGGCAAGGGTTTTATCTATCCTAGTGTATCTCTATAGGGTTCTCTCTTTTTTTTGTTTGAAAGAAGGATTGTTCTCCTTCGATGTGTATTGATTATCACCTGTTAAATAAGGTGAGGTGAAGAATAAGTACCATCATACTAGGATCGATGACTTGTTTGACCAGCTTAGAGGTGCTAAGTATTTCTCCAAGATTAATCTTTGGTCGGGTTATCATCAGTTAAATATTAGGGGGAAGGCAATTACTAAGACTACTTTTCATACTTGGTATATACATTTTGAGTTATTGATCATGTCTTTTGGGTTGACCAATGCCCTAGTGGCATTTATAGATCTTATGAACCATGTATTTAATCAGTTTCTAAACTTGTTCATAATTATGTTTATAGATGACATTTTGGTATATTTTAAGAGTGAGGTGGATCATGCCAACCACCTCTATATTGTGTTGTGGACCCTAAAAGATTAGTGTTTGTATGCAAAGTTTCAACCACTTTTGTATTGTGTTGCAGACCCTAAGAGATCAGCACTTTTATGCTGAGTTTTTAAAGTGTGAATTTCTGTTGAATGCTTTTACTTTTCTGGGTCATGTTATTTCTAGTGAAGGGATCATGGTGGACCCATATAAAGTTATGGTGGTTAAGAAGTAGCCTGGACCCACGACTCTAACCAATATTTGGATCTTTTTGGTTTTAGCTAGTAATTATAAAGGGTTTATGGAGAGCTTCTCATTGATTGTCGCACCTTTGACTAATAGACTCATAAAAAGGAGAAGTTTTGTAGTTTGATGCTTGTGAGAGGAGTTTTTAGAAACTTAAAGATACATTAATTTCTGCTCTTGTTTTGACCCTGCCCGAGGGTCCTGATGCTTTTGTGGTTTATTGTGATACATCCCATATGGGACTTGCTTGTGTGTTAATTCTGTATGGCAAGGTAGTGGCCTATGCTTCTAGGCAATTTAATGTTCATGAGAGAAATTAACTGACTCGTGATTTGGAGTTACTAGTTGTGGTATTCACATTAAAGATTTGGTAACATTATCTATATGGAGTCTATGTTGACATTTATTCAGATCATAAGAGCCTGCAATATGTATTCACCCAGAAGGTGTTGAATCTCGGGCAAAGAAGATGGCTTGAGTTACTCAAGAACTATGAAATGAGTCTCTACTATATTTCGAGTAAGGCTAACGTGGTTATTGATGCTCTTAGCAAGTTATCTATGGGGACCTTGTCTTATATGGATGAGGAGAAGCGGGATTTCGTGAAGGATGTTCAGTATTTGACAATTTTTTGAGTTCGTCTCTTAGATTCTGGAGATGGTAGTGTGTTTGTGCAAGAGGTGGTGAAATCATCTCTTAGCGCTAAGGTGAAGGAGAAGTAGGTATTGGATCCTATCTTAATGCAAGTCAAGAATTATTTGGGTAAGAATAGGGTGATGGTGTTTGAGATAAGTGGTGATGGTATCTTAGGTACTAAGAGAGGTTGTGTGTTCCTAATGTGGATAGGCTATGAGGTAGGATTTTGTCCAAAGCTCATGACTACTGTTATTTGGTTCATCCTAGTTAAATTAAGATGTATCATGACCTTAAGGAGATCTATTGGTGGAATAATATGAAGAGGGATATGGATAACTTTGTGGCTAAGTACATAGTGTGTCAAAAAGTGGAGGTAGAGCACTTGAGGCCCTGTCAATTGTCTTAAGAAATTGAGTTGCCTATGTGGAAGTGGGAAGTGATACTATAGATTTTATTAGTGGTATTCTGTAGTCTCAAAACCTATTTGAGTCTATTTGGGTCATCGTATATTGGATGACTAAGTCTTTTCACTTTCTGTCTGTGACGACTAATTATTCTGTTTAGGAGATCATGAAGTTCAATGGTGCTCCACTTTCAATCATTTCAGATCGTGGTACTCAGTTCTCTTCTCATTTTT
The DNA here is from genome assembly GCA_030864225.1 of Capsicum baccatum var. pendulum. Classification (NCBI taxonomy): domain Eukaryota; kingdom Viridiplantae; phylum Streptophyta; class Magnoliopsida; order Solanales; family Solanaceae; genus Capsicum; species Capsicum baccatum. The sequence goes on from CM061561.1 coordinate 90,649,474, forward strand.
GGCAGTCATTTCAGCAAGGTTTGGGGACTAAAGTAGCCCAAAGTGCCTCTTTCCACCCACAAACAGATGGACAAGTGGAATGAACTATTCATACATTGGAAGATATGCTTCAAGATTATGTAATTGATCATGGTGGTAGTTGTGTTAACCATTTTCTTCTTGTAGAATTTCCATATAGCAATAGCTATCACTCTAGCATTGGTATGGCTCTGCTTGAGGCATTTTATGGTAGAAGGTGTAGATCTCCTATAAGGTGGTTTGAGGTTGGTGAGCCAAGGTTGTTCGGTCATGATTTGGTTCATCAAGCTTTAGAGAAGGTGAAGGTAATTTGGGATAGGCATAAGACTACCCAATGTTGCCAAAAGTCCTATGCGAACAAAAGGCAAAGAGAGTTAAAGTTCGATGTAGATGATTAGGTATTTTTTAAGGTGTCTCCTATGAAGGGAGTGATGCAATTTGTAAAGAAGCGGAAGCCCAGTTCCTATTATGTTGGCAACTATTTGATTTTTAAGAGAGTGGGGAATGTTGTGTATGATCTAGAATTGCCTGCAAGTTTGGGTTCTATGCACCATGTGTTCCATGTGTCTTTGTTGAAAAAGTGTGTAGGGATCCTTCCTTGGTGGAGCCTATTGAAAGTGTTGGTATTTTAGATTTATTTTCTTACAAAAAGGTCCAGGTGGAGATCTTAGATAGACAGGTTCATAGATTGAGGAATAAATATGTAGCTTCTATAAAGGTCCTTTGGAGGAACCATAAGGTGGAAGAAGCCACTTGGGAAGAGGAGGGAGATATTAAGACTAAGTACACATTCTTGTTCCATGTGTCAGATGAAAGAGCTTAAGGAATGAATTTCATTTTGTTATCTTTATTTTTATCGGAGTTTATCATGTGACTCGGGTGTAATATTTCTATTCTCATGCAAAAAGAGTCCTAGCTCATCTTTTGGGGACGAATGATCCTCGGGGGAGGGATAATGTAATGCCCTTAAAACTTTGAGTATTCTATTCTCGGCCTTCCCTAGTTCAAAACCTCGATATTTGACTTAAATTATGCTTAGGTATGTCAAAGGGGTGTCTTGGAAGAGTTTCCAAATTTTCAGATGGGATTCGGGGTGATTTCAGACCCCAAAGGCAATGAGAATCCGCAATATTCCCGTGTCATGGAGGATAATCTCTGTTACAGGGTCTGTGACACAGAGGATATTCTTAGCATTAGGCTCTGTGGCACGGAGGTTAGTCTCCGTGATGAGGTTCGTGCCATAGACCTATGTAAAATTTTGTGCAGTATGCTTTATTTACTTGGAATGAAGGGTAGTGTGGTCTTTTCACCTCTAAACGACCTTCAAACACTATATTAACCTATTCCCATCAGTTTTCCTGATACTAAGGCTACTATTTAACTTCCAAAATTAAAACTCTAAGAGAACCAAGGATTTCATCGTACGTTCGTCTTTTGGGTTTCAAGTTCCAAATAACTTTCCAATTCTCGTATGTTTAAGGCATTTACCTCTTGCCCTATAATGGTATGAAAATTGGTTTATTATTCGTGGTTTTGAACTATGGGTTGAGGGTCTAGATATAAATTGATTGAATGTTTTTTCATGGTTTCTATCTATTTATTAAGCATGAATTGTTGGTTTGTACAATTATTGGGTGGGATGAGAATGGCGAATGGAATATGGGTATAATGGTTTTCCCTATATAATTAGTTTTAGTATGGAAATTTATAATAACCGACACACTTGGATAATTAGTTTTGGAATATGAATTAGCATTTGGTTTGGCTAATCTCTTTGAAATTGATCCTTTGCATAAATGTATAAATGGTTAAGTATGGTTTTAAAAACCTTGTGGGGTATAATATAATCCCACAAGTGATTTCAATAATGGAGTCTAGGATACGGATCCCCAAAGGGTTGGCTTATGACATGTGCTACCAGGCTATAGTCGGCATGATGATACCAGTTAATGATACCTTAATAATGGACTCTTGGAACTGGTGGTTTAGTTATATGATAAAAATTTTAATATGGGATTAAAGGGGGTTGTGTAGCAAATCCATTAAGGTGAATGGCCCAGGGGGCTGATACTGGAAACTCACGTTTGTCGACGTGAGGGTTGTTCTAGATTACCGTGTGCATGAGCCAGACTTGATATATTTTGGGATAGCTCATTTCCTTGATGGCTCTAGCTTACTTGGGTTTTCTCCAGTTTGTATGGCTACAACGCACTTGGGATCTTTCAGGAGGGGAAGCTGAAACCATATCGCCCGTGGGTGCCGATTTAGGATGGTCAAGCTACAAAGTCCAGGTTAAAGTTTTAAAGTTCTTATCTCATAAATATATATATACATATACACCTGACTGTATCAGGATTGTTTGTATGTTCTAGTCGTTTCCACTAAAGAATCTTCCTAAAACTTTCTGTACCATCGTATATATATATATATACACACACACACATTTATATATTATATGTATTTATTACATATGATGTTTTGCATTGGTTTAATGGTTTCTGTATTATGGTTCATAGATTATTTTATCCTTTATCCCTGAGTTACATGCTCGCGCTCAAACCACTGGTCATTTTTAGACATTGTATCCCCACAGGATGCAGGAACTGGCCATACTTCTATTCCTTCTGCACAGTGACTAGGTGATTGTGGGGCAGTTTGTGAGTCAGACTGAAATGGTGAGCTTCCATCCTTTAGAAGACCCCATTTCATGCTTTGGATTTCCATATATATTGACTATGGACGGGGGCATGTCCTGGCCGGATGATCTTCAGGTTTTTTAGAGGTTTTGTTGGACATTACTATGGGCTTGGGTATTAAGGTTGGTTATAGGTATTCGTTATAGGTTAGTGGATGTTGGATATTGATCTATCATAGATTCCTTGGATTTTCTTATCATATCTTAGTCAATTTTTGATATTCATCCATTTCTAGGTATACTTGGTTCTATTAGATTAGGCTAAGGGGTTGATCTCCGATCCTCGGTGGACTTGAGATACTCGTCACGGCCAGGCCCTAGTTCAGGTCGTGATACTTAGCCACAAAATGAGCCGCATCCCTCTTCATGTTATTCCACCAATAAATCTCCTTGAGGTCATGATATATTTTTGTCAAACCAAGATGAACCAAATAACACAACTCATGGGATTCGGCAAAAATTCTACTTCACAGCCCATCCATATCAAGAACACAAATATACCATCACAACCAATCTCAAAAGCCATCACCTTCTACTTACCATATCATCCTTGACTTTCATCAAGATAGGATCCAGCATATTCTTATCCTTCACCTATCATCAAGAGATAACTTCTACACCTCTTGGACAAACACCCCACCACCCTTAGAATCTAAGAGACGAACTCCAAGGTTAGCCAAAAGGCGAATATCCTTCACCAACTTCTGCATCTCCTCATCCTCATAGGATAAACTCCCTATTGATAACCTGTTAAGAGCACCAGCAACCACGTTAGCCTTACCTGGGTAATAATGAAGACTTATGTCATAGTCTTTAAGAAACTCAAGACAGCCTTGCTCTCCAAAATTTACTCACGTGACAAATCAAAAGAAAATTTCCTCATTCTAGCCCTCATGCTAGACACTAGCTCGGGAGCATATCACGACAATTGGGGGAAATTCAAAACATATTCCTTTACCTCAGCATGCCTTGCTTCAAATTCACAAATTCCTCAGCTTTTGTTTCCCTCAACTCCTGAGGAAAGAAGTGATGGCACTAGAAAATTCATCCCACAATGCCACTTCTACATCATCATCCTGAGACTGATCCCACTTTTCATACCATTGGTATGATATATCCTTTAATTGATAGGTAGAGAATTCCACACCTTCTATATCAGAATCATGTATAACACAGAAGATCTTTTCCATCTCATCTATAAAACCTTGAGGATCCTTCTCAACCCTAGTACTAGTGAAATTTAGAGGGATCAAGCTCACAAACAGGCCAACTCTAGAAGCCTCAGATAAACTTCTAGAAGTACCAGCAGAACCCATCTGATCTGACTGAGATGTCATTAACTAGTTCAATAGAAGAATGTATTGGTAAAGCTCAGCATTAGTCATGCCTCCCTAAGAAGACTGAGTACAAGTACCACCAGCTGGAGGAGAATACGTAGAGACAGGTGGAACTCTACAGGGACATTTAGAAGCAGCGACCCTTGATCGGATCTGTACCCCAAAAGTTGAATGATATTCTCCCACATTATCCTCATAGCTTCTCCCATATAAATGTGGCACGTTACACACCCATAAAAAAAACTACTTGACACGGCTTTTTGGACACCCAATTGACTATGAACCTAGGCTCTAATACCAACTTTGTAATAACCCAAACCAGGGCATGGTCATGATGAGTATCTTAAGTCCATCGAGGATCGAACACCACCCCTTAACCTAATTGACCAAATATAAAATAATATAATATAATAGCAGAATTCCAACATTAAATAAGATATGATAAGAAATCTCAAAGAATATATGATTAATCAATAACCTATAACCACCAACCAATAACTAATACCGATAACCAACCATAACACTCATGCCCACAGTAATGTCCAACAAAGTCACTAACAAAACCAAAGATAGTCTGGTCGAGACATGCCCCCGACCCTAGCCAAAAATAAATCCCAAGGAAAAGTCCAACATAAGGAAATCCATGGCATGAAATGGGTCTTCCATTTTATAGAAGCTCACCACATCAATACATCTCACAAGCAGTCCTACGATCACCTAGTCATTATGTAGGAGGAGTGAGAGTATGGCTAGTTCCTACATCACATAGGGATATAGCATCTGAAGACGGTTAGCAGTTGAAGTGACAGCATCTAACTCAGGGAGAAAGGATAATATAATCCCAAGAACTATAATATAGAAACCATTAAATCAAATGCACAACATCATATGCAATACATATACATATACATATATATCATATGCCGGGAAAGAGAGCATTTTGGAATGAACCTTACAACCATAACCTAGACTGTGTAGTTGTAATTGACCTAAGGGCACCCATGGGTAATATGGGTTTAGCACCCCTAATAAAAGAGCCTCAGTAAGTGTTAGCTGCACAAACCTGATAAAACTTGAGAAAAATCTTGAGCCATCAGTCATCAAGACCAATCTCATATCGGCAAACATGAGTTTCCGGTATCAGTCCCCCTGGGATATCCACCTTCAGGGCTTAGATACACAACCCCCTTTAAGCCGATTTTAAAATATTTAACACATAACCCAACCATTACATTAAGGAGTCAATTATTAAGGAATCATTATGTGGTATCTTCATACCGGCTACAGCTTGCAACTAATTCCATTATATCATTCCAAACCATTTAGCCATAAGTAACTCCAAATTTTTAATTAAATCCAATCCATGGCCACTGAGGCCTTCCAAAAATCATTTCAAATTTCATTAACCTTTTATGAATGATATGTTCCAAAAGTAAATTCAATTATGCATTAGTTTCAAAGAGAATAGCCAAACTAAATGATAATTCATATTTTCAAAACCAATTATGCAAGTAGTTCAAGGTTATTATTAATTTCCATACCAAGAATTATTTAGGGAATCCATTATAACTCTAAATTCATTCACCATTCCCATGAACCCCCATTTAGTGTACAAACCAACTATTCATGCATAATAAATCAATAGAAACCATGGAAATATTTAAATAATTTATATTAAAAAACCTCAACTACAGTTCCAAAACCAACATCAAAACCATGAATAATAAACTATTTTTTATTATATTACTAAAATATTGGTATTGGGAAAGCGATACATGCCTTAGACATACGATAATTTAGAAGTAATTTGGAGCTTAAGACCCGAAAGATAAGCGTACTATGAAATCCTTGACTCTCTTGAGGGTTTATGTTTGGGAGTGGAATAATAGCCTTGGTATCATGTAAACTGATCAAAATATGTTAATATAGTATTTAAAGATCGTTCATAGGTGAAAATACCTCATTACACTTCATCCCAAGTAAATAAAACAAACTACATGAATTTTTACATAAGTCTGTGGCACAGACCTTATTGCAAAGGTTAACCTTTGTGCCACGGAACCTAACACGGGAATATCCTCTATTTAACGGACCCTATTGTAGATATTATCCTCTGTGACATGGGGATATCATGGAGGCTCACTTCCTTTAGGGAGCAAAATCACCCTGAACCCCATCAAAAAATTCCAAAACTCTTTCGGGATACTCCTTTAACAAACCTAAGTAATATTTAAGTCAAAAATCAATGTTTTGAACTCAGGAAGACCAAAAATAAAATTCTTGAAATTTTTTAGGGTGTTACAACTTTACATTGTTATTTCTATAATTATGGTTAGTTCCTAATAGCTTCATTATTCTACTAGTATTGATATTCAAGTTATGATTATAATTCTATATTCTTACGATTATATTATTATGTGTGATCATACCATGGTTATGCATTATGATTTAGACCCTGATTATGTTAGCACTAGTTCCTACCATAATTGGGAGACCTTTAGATGCTAGTATGACTACTGAGGTTATATCGTTGAGTTAGCCTTGTTATGGTATATATATGTATGGTACTTATGGAATTTTCATCCTTTCATTCATTATAGTGTTCATTTTGTATATGCATTCCCTGGCCTTGTATATCACTATCTATATTCTTCATTTTCTCTTTATTTGTACATTGGCTACTCATATAAGATATAGTGGCAAGACCTGGATTATGGTTTGAATAGGCTAGTTTATCCTTAGTCTCCTTATCTTACTATATTTGTTTTCATAAATATTTAAGCATAGTTTACATTTTTGTAAGTATGTTATGTATATTTGCATTATCTTTAAAGCTCAGTCGGTAGTTTCTTATTGAGTACTACGTGTTTGGTACTCACACTACACTTCTAGAGCCTGAAGATCATAGTACGGGTTCTTTTTGTTGTTGTGTATGTCGCTTAGAGAAACTATAGTTAAGTATCATAAGGTCATCTCCTGGCATTCAGAGTAATACTATTCTCCCTTTTATATACTATACTAGTCTCTATGTTGTATTCAGAGATGGGTTGTATCAGTATATCATTTAGTACTTTATTTTGTAATCTTATTACATTAGAAGCTTTTGTACTAATTCTACTAGGTTTTGGAACTATCTTACGTATGTCAGTCACTTCTATATTTAGTCTATATTTTTCCTTTATTTGTTTTGGTAGTTCATTACTAGTAGTTCTGAACAATGATTTGTTTTACCTACTGGTAGGTTATAATAGGTGCCATCATGACCTAATAAATTGGGTTGTGAAAACTTGGTATTGGATCCTAGGTTTATCATTGTATTGGAACAAGAGTTGGGTATATATAATAGTCTTGTGGATCAGGGCAGAGACATTTGTAACCCATTTTCGGGAGGCTACAAGGGCATTCTTAGGAAATTTTGTTTCGGACTCCTTGCCATGTGGTTGTATTTCTATAAACCTCAAATACATTCCTTGACTTTATTCTATCCTAGATAGAAAATAAGTTATGGTCGATAGATACAGATAGACTTTAACATGCATTTCTAGAGCTTTAATAAATCATTCGTCAGGGATGGATGTCGAAGTTCTTTAGCATTAGCTAGTTGATTTGGGGCCAGCTTAGGCTCCATTAGAGTTCACGATTACTTCAGCCTATCATGATTCAGTAATAGGAATCCCAAGTCTATTTATGGATAAATTACAGCCAGGGATGACATTTGGTTTATCAAGTAGTTCTTAGGCCAGAGATGGATTTGTTGGTGTTAATTACGATTCTTTTTCTATTTTAGATTATGAGATTAGCCTCCTTGATTGGAAAAGGCATATTCCTATTCAATATTCTTGATAGAATGACATGGTGTGTATATTTATTAGAGGATTAGCATTACCACTCTATTTGGCATCGAAGCACTTAATAGTAGTTGGGCATTCCTTCCTTGAGGTTTTTGATTATATGAGGGCTACAAGGAGAGCATGTATTAGGACTTATGGAAGTAACGGTAAGAGGCCATATCATTAGTACAATGCTATTAGCATTCTATTCAAGAGTTAAGATCCTCACGACGAAGGTCAGCTTCACTTGTAGCCTATCAATTCTACATAGGTAGTATTTTACACTATTGGTGGCTTTCAAATTAGTCATGGTGATAACAGTGGGCATAGTATTTACCAAACCATAGGTAGTATTTGGTATAGGTCTTTAGGCCATGGCAGTCATTTTAGATTAGTAGAGGCAGCACCTCAGAGCATTCTAGGATCTTTTTATTATTGAGGTGAGATTGGTCATTGGTCTAGAGAGTGCCCTAAACATAAGTTGGTTGTTCAGAATGGGTTAGCATGTACTCATTTCCAGCCTAGAGTTCTTGAGGTATGTTATGATTACGGGGAGGATAGTCATTTAATAGAGAGTTCCCTTAATGTTAGTTGGTTTTCCAATTGGGGCCAACTCATGTTTCTCTCTAGGTTAGGGATTCAAGGATTGAATACTACTATAGAGAGATTGTCCATTGATCTAGAGAGTGTCCTCAGTGTGGAATTACTAGTCACTCAGCTCATTTAGATCAGTCTCATAGTGTTTTTGCACCTTTAGTTAAAGGCAGTGTGCTTAGCACCTTAGTTGATGATTCAAATACTCAGTTTGAATTTTGACCCATTTAAATTTGTTCTCTCTTAGACCTATCAGGCACGTGACTTCAGATTCCACCATAATAGGAGCTCTTTTATTTCTTGTATTTAGCCTCTTTATTTGAGTGTATTAAGGTTCTTGTACGCATCGATGATTGTATGCCTTGGTATATTTATATTGATTATTGTATACCTTAATATAAAGTTCATAAATATATGACTAACCCTATAGATTATTTCTTTTAGTGGTGTATGGAGTGGATCATGTTGATATTTCCTAGGGGTATATCATTAGGGTTTGAGTCCCATTTACTAAGGCATATTGGCCTTCTTATGTCCCTATAGTGGTACTTATTGTTGATTTTCATTTTTGGTACCACCTATTCCTTATATTGATGTTTATATTATTGTTGTTGCTATTGTCATTGTTTGATATTAATTGATCCTCACTTTGTAGATGGTTAGTCGAGCATTATCTACTTAGAATTTCCCTTCCTCATTGTTCTTATTTATTACCTTAGGCAGTTAGCTTGGTTGGATGATTTATCTCCTGTAACAAGGTGAGATTAGTTGTTTTCCTCTTTTTTGGTGCTAGATTGCTTATGGAGTAGATTATGGTATTAAAGGTAAGTTGGCTTTTCATGATTTTTTTATGGTTCTAGAGTTCGCAATTTTGTTATACTGCTCATTCTTATGTCTGAGATTCTAAGACTTGCTTTTTTGTTTACTAAGATTTTAGCATTACTTATCCTTCTCTATAGCCTATTTTTTAGGTTGGCTAGTTTGGGGTCTGTTATTGTGATGTGGCTAGCTCATTGTCCGAGACTGATATTGATATTGATGTTGAGAAGTCTTGGATTCATTTTTTAGGTTTGTTGGGTGCGTCTATCGGTGATGGTTCACTCTTGGTATCAGTGTGGAGTTTGATACTCTATTCTTAGGATGATGTGGTTCTTGTTTTAGTGGAATTAAGAGAGTTGGAGATAGGTGATCTTTTCTATAACCGCTTCTTAAGTTGACAAATTGGAAATTTGTTATCTTGAGTTGTTGGTTTATTTCCGTATAGTGGTCTTAACCTTAGCATTGGTGTAGAGATTGGTACTCTATTCTTTGGTAATGTGATTCAGGGGTTTATTGGGTTAAGGTTTTCCTACATTGGTGGATTCAAGAAATCCTTATTTAGGAAATTATTTGGCCAAATAGGACTTGGTAGAGTACTTTTCCATGGTGATATTACTCTGTGGGTATTCATTGTCGAGGTGGAGTATTGCATTTATTAGTTCTTGAGTAACATTGTATTTCTCCTAGCTACTAGAGTTTTGGTTACCATGATGCAGTCTGCAGCCTTAGTGTATTCTTGAGTATACTTTGGTGGTCCGTGCCCTCTGGTGGATAAAGAGTTGGTTTCCTGTGTTTTCAATCTCTATGTTTCATGCCCTATAGTATATATAGAGTTGGTTACTTGTATTTTTCAGTCGGTGATTTAGCCTCTGTTGTGGTTTTGTTCTTTAGCTAGGTTTTGATTTTGGCCCAACATGATTTAGTAAAGATATGTATGATTTAGATATTAAGGAAGATTGGGTATTTGGCCTGAGTTTAGGCTTGTTGGCTCAGTTTTGAACTTAATGCCTAGGAATGGTGATTTAGAGGTCATTGAAGATTTTGATTTTGGATGCATACCTATCTTCAGGTTTAGTTTGGCTAGTTGAGTTCGAATGGTTCATCCTTGGGGTTGAGAAATTTAGTTTGGAGTTGTAAAGCTTGAGTACAGCCTTCATTTTCAAATCTTCCTTAATAGGTATTTTTGTTATAGGATGGCTAAGACTACTCTATGATTACCTATTGTAACGTCGCAGATCTTTGGTCCTTAAAAATTTCTAAAATTTTATCGTCATTACACAGACTATTACTCCTCCTTACGAGTTATAGGGAGTCTTAACGAATCATAGGACCCTAATCATTGCCTATCCACTATGTGTGCCTAAGTTTCCTATCCTAATTATGAGTGACTCCCAATGAGTCATAAAGACTCTATACGAACTGCATAGTATAAATCACAGGGTGACCAGTGTAAGGCCCAAATAGTTTTTTCTTAGATACAAGTTTAACCCTTTGATTCGTAGGGTCACAATACAAGTTGTATGGTGTGAGTCATAGGGTCAATAGTATATGTGCCCCATGACACTGTATGGTAACAGGTCGTAAGGTGTCTCAATGAGTCGTTATGAGACTCGTAAGGACTAGTGATAATTTTTCAACTTTTAAGTTGAGGGAACTTTGGACATTTTCCTCTTTACCCAATTAGACCCCATATGCATAAAATATCCTTGGGCATTATTTTAACACTTTAACAAATCAAAAACCCTCTTTATTCTTTCAAATTCTATCAAGCAAAGTAAGTTAAGGTTTCCTCAAGTTTGAGCATCTACCGGTCAATTCGAGGTTTCATCTCCATAATAGAGAATCCTTCAGGCATGTTGCTCTTCCCCATCTATTATATTGTAAAATCATGTTTCTTAAATAGTTATTCATGACGTTTTGATGTTGGTTTTGGAACATGGGTTGAGGGTTTTGAATGTTGTTTTTGAACAATGTTTTCCCATTGTTTATATATGATTGTTCATGCTTTATTCATGGTTTTGAACTTGTGGGGTGTATGGGAATGGCGAATAAATAAGGGGATTGTGATTTCTCCTAATTTGTGAATATTGGCCATTAAAGTGATAATGACCTCAACCCCATATTGTTAAATTGATTTTGAATATTAAAAGTATGAAATTATTGCATAATGTGAAAAGCTAATGAAGAATAATGAATTTTAATTGAACCTTAGGGGTTATGTAATTACCTAAGCTAATGTATAATTGAACCAAGGGGGTTGTGAATGCCCCAAAGTGATGATAATTGGTTTGGCATGTTGATGTTACCTTGCAAGTGTAGTTTGTATGATGATACCAACAGTATATGCCTAAATGTTTGTTATGGTTCAATGAAAGGGAACGTGTTATAAATGTTTCAATGGGACTTAAAAGAGGGTTCTGTAGTTGTACCATAAAAGTGGAGGTCCCAAGGGACCAATACTGGAAACTGGGGTTGTCGACATGGGAGTTTAAATGATCGGAAGGTTTAAGTCCCCCTTATTATATTATTAGGAGGTTTGAGTCCTCTATGTTATATGATTGAGTGATTAAGTCAGTCTTGATATATGCCTGGAGCTTTGAGTCCCCCATAATGCATGTACATGTGACTATTCTTTGTTTCATGTGTCGACACGTACTGGGGCCCTTCCATCTAGGGAAGAGCAGGAGCTATATATCTCATGGGTTCCTTTTTATGACGGTAATGCTACACAATCTAGGTTAATCATTTTGAAGAGCATGATAAGCCTTGTTCTCTATCCCAGCATATTAATTATATATATATATGATGTTCTTGTGGTTTTAAATTAAATTTGATTTGACCTTATTTTATCCTTTATCCCTGAGTTACATGCTAATGCTCAACCCACTAAATGACTCCAGATGTTGTATCCCAACGCGATGCAGGCACCAAGGATACTTCTACTTTTCCCATGTAGAGTTAGGTGGATTGGCTCAATTTATTGGTCATTGTTGGCAATGTTGTTAGCTTCCATTTTCCTAATGACTTGGACATTTCATTAGTTTCTATTTGTAGACTAGAAATGAGAGTTCACATTATCATTATCATTAACATTGTCATTGTTAGGGTTGGGGGCATGTCCCGACATAGATTGGATTTTAGTTTCATTAGTGTAAGACCCCTCAAAATTCTCTTTTAGTCTTAGCCTTAGAGCATGTTTAGTAAAGTGTTAATTCAACCCTAAAAGGTTAATAAGTGTCTTCCCAAGTGAGAAGTATTTTGAACCGTGTAGAACAAGCTTTTTATAGATACCAAATTCACCCAAATCTGACACTCGGTCGAAGAGTTAGAGCCATTTTAGTGAGACAGTGTGCCACCTGGAACTTTAGCGCATCGTGGAGACAGCCAAAATGACAATCATAAAAATCCAATGAGCCTCCACGATTATGGTTCATCGCGCCATGGCTTAATTTCAAAGTCGTAAATTTCTAGTGCACCAACACGATCTCCACCGCATCACGGTGCCTTTCCAATTTTTAACCAAGGTGGCAACGTGATTTCCACTGCATCACGCCATCAAGCAATTTCCCAATTGTCCAATTTCCAATAAGCTGGCGCAATTATGCCGTATGAAGCCAGCATGTAAAATCAGCAATTTTCAGTTTAGTCCCAATGGCAAAAAGGATCATTTTGATACCCCTATATATACTCCTTAACACGAGATTTGGCCTTATTTAACTCAAAAATACTAGTTTTCTCTCCAAATTATTCAAGAACAAGAGCTATGGTTCCTAAATCAAGACCTCAATCATCAAGATTCCTCCGTTAACTTTTCAAGAATAAAGAAACTAATGTATGCAAATGTTGATTCTTGGGTCCCTTTCATCCAAGAAGCTCAAGAACCCTTTTCTAAATTTCAAAGATCTTATGTTTATGAGTTTTCATGATTTATGTGAATTGAAGTTGGAGTTCATGCTATTATTGAGTTTTAATTCATGTTTTGTTGATGAGGTTTCAAGAGTTGACCCTAGTATATGATATTCATGTGATGTTCATAATAAACTCTCTTCAAGTTGCTTGTTAAGTGATGTGTTCATGTCAATTAAGTGTACAAATTGTTGAATAAGTAAAGCATGCTCCCCATATGTTTGATAAAATATTTATGTGAAGGAATTAGAGCCATTATAGCATGTTGACTAGAAATCTCCAATTGTGTGCAAACCTATGCATGCCAAGAATTTGTTGAAAAGTCTTAGTGAATGAATTATGATATGATAGCATGAAATTCCCCAATTATGTGTTCTTCGATACATGCTGAGTGTTTGATGTAAAACCTTGTTGAATGGAGTATAAGCCAATATCATGTCTCCATATACTATCACATGTTTATGATTTCTAAATGCTTGAGGAAATGCTTTAGTGATTGTGATGGTGAATGAATACCCATGATCTTGATTATTCAAGAATGCCTATGTTTAGTTTTATGTTATCGAGTCCTGGGGGTATTTATTCCCAATAAATTAGCTGCAGTCTAGAGCCCACATCAGTTTTCTCGATAATATTAGTCAAGCCATGATTCCCAAAGCTCAAAGAGTTATAGAACTCTGTACTCTCAGATAGATATAGAACTTAAGAAATCTCAGAAATATCAGTAATCTAAGTATCTCTAGTATTCTAGCCTCAATTCAGTACTTAGCTCAGATCTAGTAGTATTCGAGTGTTCAGTTCAGACTTCAGTAGTACTTGAGTAATCTTTTCAGAGCTCAGTATCATTCAGTTAGATAACGAGATTCAATAATATTCAGTCAGATATAGAACTAAGTAAATTCATCTTAACCCAGTCAAATCATTTAAGAAACATGATCAGTATCAGATTCAGCTCAGTTTAAGTTTAATTAAGAATCAGTTCAAAGTCTTTTAGTTAGGAGTAGGAGCTAGCACTGAGCGAGTGCAGGGATGGAGGCTCCACATTAGAGAGACAGAGTCGTTAGGAGTAATCCATGAACTCCAGAACTGTATAGCCAGCGTAGGAGCAGGAGTCACCCGTTAGAATAAGGCTTGACTACTATACTACCTTACGCTTGACTTTTTGTGAGAGTCACCTGTTAGAAAGGCTAGACCAGAGTTGAGGTGTTTACCCGTGGCATAATATTGACACCCTTTTAGCTGGGGTTATAGGTTGGACCCCACCAGTATAGATTTAGGGTATGTCGGTTAAGTGAGAACTCCTACAGCTGCAGATTCAGTATCAATCTTTAAAGTAGAACTCAGAAATCAAGACTGTTAGATACAGTCACCTATATCAGTAAGGAACTCAGATAGTTCCATTGATTCATGGAACACCTACTAGATAGGCATGGTCTCACATACAGATATTCAATATTAGTATTATTAGATTCAGAGATCACCCGTTAGATAGTCTTGATCTCAGTCTCAGATTAAGTTGAGTAATCTCATTATCAAATCCAGAGATCACCCGTTAGATAGGCTTGATCTCAGTCTCAGATATAGTTGAGTAATCTTATTATTAGATCCAGAGATCACCCATTAGATAGTCTTAATCTCAGTCTCAGATTTAGTTGAGTATTCTCATTATCAGATTTAGAGATCTTCCGCTAGATAGGTATGATCTCAAATATAATATTTTCTTATCATTGATAGTAGATTCAGGGATCATTCTTTAGAGAGGTTTGATCTTAGATTTAGACAGTCGAGAGTAGTAAGCTCAGCTTTCAGTCATTGATATGAGTAGATTCAGTTAATCAGCTTTAGTATCGTCAGTTTTTTAGATCACTCACTAGATGGTACTGATCTCGATTTCAGTACTCAATTATCAATATCAGGAGATTCAGTTATTTAGTATCTCAATATTAGTAGTATGTTTAGAGGGCAGTAAAGTAGCATTCGAGTTTCAGTATTCAAAGTCATGATGATTTTAGTTATTGTTTATCTATTTATGCATATGTTCATATTCAATATTCTCATGATTATTCAGATAAGTAATTGTTTATGCATAAGACCTTGAATTTAGCCTTAACTCATCTTCATACTCAGTATATTACTGTACTAACACATTTACGCTATGGTGTTTTATTTGACACCATAGGTTCAGAGGCACGAGATCTAGAGTACCCTTAGCAGCTCAGCCCCAGTCAGCAGAAGTTGATGTAGAAGTGAGTTCTCTTTATTCGAGGATGATCCTTACTTTATTATTGTATTAAGTTTTGTTTATTTTCGGTTGACAGAGTTAGTTGGGGACATGTCTCATCACCTCCACCGTTCAGATAGTTTAGAGGCTTTACGGACAGATGTATCAGTATTCAGTTTTTAGTTTTGAGTATTTTTAGATATTTTGAACATTATGGCCAATTTTTGAATTGATTATCTATATTATGTAGTGTTTAGGTACAGATATTAGTAAAGGGTGAGCTTGTGTTCCTTTGGTATTATGAACACCAAGTAACTTTCCAGTTCCAGATAAATCGGGTCATTACAATTAGTGGCTTAGTGGATATTGTTGTGGTTGGTCTGGTTGGCTGACATTACAGAGACTTTGAATTTTATCTATTTTATCTTGTTATGTGTTTGGAATTAATCCATTATTAGGTGTGTTATGTTTTCGATTGGATAGGTAAAGGAGTGGTCTTGGGTCCTCGATGGACTTGAGATACCCGTCATGGCCTGGCCTAGTTTGGGTCATGATAAAGTTAGCATCAGATCCTAGGTTTGGTTTCTTTGGATATCCACAAACTTGTGTCAAGTGGAGTCTCTTTTATGGGTGTTTATCACTCCATACTTATAAGGGAGAGTCTACGAGGCACTACGGAATGTTTCCCTTTTATTATGATATACTTTTGGGTTGTAGAGTTTACGATGTGAAAATCTTCTCTAATTCTGATTTTTTTGCTTTGTAGATCATGCCTCCTGGAAGATATGATGCTCATGGAAAATCCTCTGTCCCACTTGAGGAAAATGTGGATGGAGATTTTACTATTCCTATAGTTCAGACTCGATCTAGGGTCACTATTTTTTATTTCCCCAGCAGAGTTATAGCGGTCCTCACTGATCCTTCTCCTGCTTGTAAGACTTTTGCTTAGACTCCTACAGGAGATATTAACCATGTTGAGTTTGTTCGTTCCATTCATCTGTTGACCCAATTGGTGACATGTCAGTTATGTCAGACGGGTCCTGTTAATGCTACTATGAGTTCTACTGACGCGACTAGAGTTGGCCAATTTATGAGGTTGAATCCTCTGACCATTACTAGTTCTAAGGTTGAGGAAGATCCTTGATGTGTGAGCTAATGCTAACATATTTGAGGCTTTTAACTAAGAATAATTGCGAAGTCTTAAGAAACTTTTGTCGTTTTTGATTGCTTTATGTTTGATTTTGCAGTAGAAGCTAAGACGCTAGAGAACCAATAAGAATGGAAGAAAATAAGCTGAAATCTGAAGTAAAGAAAGGTAATGTGTGGCTGACAACATTTGTGATAAGTCGTCACCCCTGTGATAAGCTATCAGCTTCATCATCAGTAGTAGACAGAGAATTGTCCTAAGTTGAAAGTTGTGACGACATTTTGTGACAAGACGTCAAGGAGATGATAAGTCATCAAGATTGTCATCAGCCTAAGGCAGAACATGAGTGCTAAGGAAAAGCATTGATGACATTTGTGATAGGTCATCAAGGAGATGATAGGGCATCACTATTTGTCGTCAGCGTTAGGCAGTGAGTACCAAAAGCATAAAGGAAGATGATGACATTTGTGATAAGTAGTCAGCCTCCTGATAGGCTATCACAAATGGCGTCACCTAATCCGCGGAATTTCTGAATTCTATTCTTTTGTTTCTATAATTAGGGTGAACTATTTAAAGCCTTGTTTAGTGTTTTCTTAGGGGTTCCGAACCTTGAGTTTTGAGATACGATACTCTGATATTTTTGTCCCTCTTCTTTTGGCTTGAGAAAGAAATTACTTTAAAGTGACTATCATCATTATATTAGGATTTTCTTTGGTGATTTAATCTGAGAATCTCTAGTTTCTATTCCTCTTTTGGTAAGTTTATATTTCAAAGCATGAATTTATCTAGTTTCTTCGATTATTACGCCATGAGCAGCTAAATTCCTTTAACCTGAATTATGGGATCTAGGGGTAGGTCTTGATAAGGTGTTGAGTATTCAAAATTCAAAAAGTGGTGGGACACCTTGATAATTCTAATGTTTTAATTATTGTCTGTTGGTTGGAAATGATAGATAACACCTGCTTTGATTTGCTTGAGAAAGAAATCAAATATAGTGGGAAGTGAAATATCAATAGGGACTGGGAAACACTAAACTTCTATTTAATAATCATCATTGTAACAAGGTTAGTTAACCTGAGGTAAAATCTGGGCGGTAAATATAAATTCCTCAAGTTTGAGAGGATTTGGTAATTAAATGCTTAAGTAGGTCGAGAGACATTTAAGCATAACTTCGCTAAAGATAACCTGTTGTCATACCTACCGTGAGAATCTTGAACCACTAGTAGCATCTGTCAAGTACTCAAAACCCTAGTGAACATAATTCTGGTTTTTCATAAACTCTTGATTACAAACATTTAAACTAAAGTGAAAAACCATTACTTGTTAACTAAAACCCCGCTGTTTTTGGAAACATCCAACTATCAGTTTATTAAATTGCAAATGACCTACATTCACACCATATTCCCTGTGGGATTCGACCCCAACCTATTTGGGTTTTGTAGTTACGATAATCGCTTACATTCTCGTTGAGAGGTGTAGTTTAAGCATTATCAAAAATAGTGTTGTTGTCGGGAAATACGGTTGAAAACTAAAGTTTGTGTGCGCTAATTGACTGTTAGTCAAGTTTCCTAGTTTTGCGTTTATTTGTCATTTTTCTTTATATGCTGGATATTTATAGTGTATGCCAAGAACCAGAAGTTTCGGAGAATCATTATTACCACATAATTTTGAACCGCAACGAATTGGAAGAATGGCAGAAAAGAAAAAGGCTGACAGACTAATAGCCTTAGCTAGAGCTCAGGTAAATGTGCAAAATGTTGGGCAACAAGCACAATACCCAAATCCTGAGGACGAAGATTTGGGAGACGAGGAGTTGCTAAATCCTGGTAACCCAAGGCATGCAGAGCAAATAACTGCACCAGTACGGCATAATGTTAACAGGAACCGTTTGTTCCGAGAAAGGCAAGAGTACCAGCCGGTTCAGTATGATCTCAATGATGATGATAATAGAATGGACGGAGCAGGTGCAACGGGTGAAATTATTCCTCCACTATTGGCACCTGGGGAAAAATTCCACATTACGAGTACTATAATTCAACTCCTAAATCTGAAGGGGTTGTTTGGTGGCCTTCTTGGGGATGACCCGAACTTGTATCTAGTGAATTTTGTCACCATCTGCAAATCATTTGATAACCCAGGAGTGGGCCAGAATGCTATCCGGTTGAGATTATTTCCGTTGTCTCTGTCTGGGAAGGAAACATTGTGGCTAAATGTGCTGACACCTAATTCTATAACTAACTGGAGGCAGTTGAAAGGAGCTTTCCTAGAAAGGTTCTTTCCGCCTTCCAGAAGGGTACAGTTGTGGAAAAAATCAGCAACTTTAGGCAGCTCCCAAATGAAGCCTTGCATGAAACCTAGGAAAGATTCAAGAAGAAGCTAACATAATGTCCGAACAACAACATCACGGACATACATTTGATGGAGACATTTGTACAGGGCTCTTAACTCTGTTACAATGCCAATTGTAGACAATGCTAAAGGTGGTTCGTTTGTTGATCTTACATTCCTAGAGGCTTCAGAGATGCTAGATAGAATGACCAAATAGAGTCAGGCATGGTATACCAGAGACTCTGTGGTGGCCATCCCCACTGCTTCTATAGGTATTACTGCGGAACAATGCAAAAGAGAAGAGGAGCGTGACAAAGACATGGCTTACCTTAAAACACAGATGGACTTACTAACTAAGCACTTGCTATCAGGCAAGATTGAAAAGGTGAAAGCTGTGGGATCTCAGGATAGAAGTGAGGCTGATGTAGATGAAAATGCTAACTATGTTAATAATTAGGGGGTTTTCGAGGCAATAGACAAGGTAATCAAGGTCGTACTTAATATGATAAGCCTGGTTATAAAGATAGGGAGCAAGGAAATTGGAGGAATAAAAATGACAAAAGCAGGTTATATGTTCCTCCTAGAAATCGTGAGACTGCTTCAACAAGTTCTGAAAAGATATCCATGGAGGACATGATGGCTAAGTTATTAAAGGGAGTGAAGGCTACCAACTCTGGTGTGACCACCATGAAGATTGATCTGACATCCATCAGTCAGTTAGTGCACTCACACTCCATTGCAATCAAACAGTTGGAGCAGCAGATGAGCCAACTCTCTGCAGCATTCAACCAGAGAAAGAGTGGAATGTTACCAAGTGTACGGTCTAGAATCCGCTGAATGATGGCTCATGAATGGATATTATCACTAGGAGTGGTAAGATATTACCTGGCCCTTCTGTGGGGAAACCTGTAGTTGATAAGTTAGTTGATGTTAAACTGGAAGAAAGTGGTCTAGTGGTGCCTGAGAAGTTGGATAATTCTAATTATGCTCCAAATAATGAAAAAGAGAAGGAGAGGGAGGTAGTGCTGAAAAATATCCCAAGACCACCACCTCTATTCCTCAGCAGTTGAAGAAAAAGGTTGATGATGCAAAATTTAGCAAATTCATGGCAATGCTCAAACAATTAACAATAAATGTGACTTTGGTTGAGGCACTTGAGAAAATGCCAGGATACGCGAAGTTCATAAAAGACCTTGTCACTAAGAAATGGAACGTTAGCCATGAGTCGGAGGACAATCTCTTTCATTATGACGCTATCTATACAAGGTATTTAGTGTAGAAAAAGGCAGATCCGGGAGCATTTACCATCCCGTGTACTATTGGGTCCCTAAATTTCACAAAAGCACTATGCAATTTCGGAGCCAGTATAAACCTAATGCCACTCGTTGTGTACAAGAAACTGGGTTTGGGGTATCCTACCCCGACGAACATGTAATTAGTGATGGCAGATAGGTCTGTAAAGCGGCCAATGGGTATATTACATGATGTATTGGTAAAGGTGGCCAACTTCATTCTACCTACTGATTTTATAGTCCTAGACTATGAGGTAGACTTCGAAGTGCCCATCATTTTAGGTAGACTATTCCTTGCAACTGGGAGAGTGATAGTGGATATAGAACTAAATAAGTTGAAGTTCAGGTTCAATGACAAAGAAGCAAGATTCAAAGTACACTCATCCATGACACCAGCAAAGGAGATGATTATTTTCTCAATCATGGATGTATTCTATGAAGATAGTAAAGAGGTATCAACAGGTTGTCTTGGTGAAGTCTGAGTAGTTAAGATAACCAAGTCGTGTCGCGACAGTAAATTAGGTGTTATTGGGAGGTAACCCAAAATTTTTATACTCCAGCAAATTATTTATTTTTGTAGTTAGGTTCTAGTTCAAAGAAGGTGGAATCGATATATCCAGCCAAGTGCTCCTGACGACATTTTTGATGGGCTGTAACAATTATGATAAGCCATCAGCTTTGTCGTCAGAAATAGTAGCTCTGAGGCAATTTCTGTTATGACTGATGACATTTGTGATAAGTTATCAAAATTATGATAGCTTATCAGAAATGTCGTCACAAAAAGCCCAACATTAGCCAAAACTGTGGGCCAAATTAAAAAGACCCGACCTAGCCCACAGCTTGGCCTTTCCACCTTCCCTCTTACTTTTTATTTCCTTTAAGTTATTATCTTTCCATCTTTGGTTTATTTTCATCCCTTTTCAAAATCTCTCCAACTAAAACAAATGAAAGTTTCCTTGTATGTGTGGGTTTGCAATGAAAATCAAGAACCTCTCTTTATTTCTTCTTGCTCGTGTAACCACATTGAAGGCTCCCATTAGGTATGCTCGAAACCTAGCATTTCTTTTCAAGTGGAAAGTGATAAATACATGAAGACCCATGTTCCCAAGAAGCTTGAATCAAGTTCATCTTGCAAAAAATGGCTAAAAATCGGAACTAGGGTTTGCTATGCAAGCTTAAGGTTTAAAAGTTCAGCTTAAAAATGAAAATTGAGTGGATTTTAAAAAAAATTGGACCAAAAATTGAGTTAAAATCAAGTTGGGGTTCTGTTTATAGCTAACGACATTCGTGATGAGCTATCACAACTATGACAGCTTGTCAGAAATATCATCAGAAGTTGATAAGAATTTTGTGGGTTCTATTTAGGGCTGACGACATTCACGATAAGCTATCACAACTGTGTTGGCTTATCAGAAATGTCGTCACACCTAAGACCTGAAGTATTACTAAACCCTTTCAAAGGGTGTGGAATTTCAATGATCAATGTGTTTGTGTATACTTTTGAGAATCAACTAATGGTTTTTCTCTTGCTACAGGTCTTGAAATGGCATTCAAAGGAAAGAACTCAAAATCCACAAAGAAAATGACCAAGGGAAGTGTACCTCGGATACTCTTTAACAAAGAGTATGATTATGAAGAGGAAGAGCCTCTACTCAGGAAGAAAAAAAGAAGCAAAGCACTAAAAAGACTCCACCACCCCCACCAGTTGAGGCGGAGGAGAGTGAAGAAAGTGAGACTGAGCAAACAAAATCTAAGCATAGAACTTTTGAGCAAATGGTCTCTGAACAACAAGAGTCTAACATGCTGAATCTGAAAAGTATCATTCAGATCATCCTAATTCTGAGGGAAATGAGTCTGAGGGACCATCAACTGAGTCTTCTCTAATAACTCTCAAATTACACCTCAAATTAGTGTAAGGCGGTCGTCGTCAATATATTTATCCAACTTTGGAGTCGGGGTCGAATCCACAGGGAACAATGTGAGTGGCGATTAAACTAGTTCAAAATTATAGATACAAGTTAAATTCACGGATGGCGTCAGAATTGCTCCAGTTGCCTTCAAAATCTGTCTTAGGCTGATGATGTAGCTGCCGTTGCATCACCGATCTGACGGCATATCACCAACGTCGTCAAATTTCTTCTTCAAGCTTAATTCTCTAGTTTAAGCTGACGCCCATCGTTACGCCTTATCAGCTCTTTGATGCCATGTCACCAATGTCTTCAAAACTTTCTCTCAAACTTCAACTATCTGGTTAGGGCTGACGCCAATGCTGATAGCCTATCACAAGGTTGATGACTTATCACGGTCGTCATCAGCCATGTTTTCATCTCTTTTTCCTTTGATTTCAGCTCTTTTACTCCATTGTTATTTATTTCCATGCATCTTGACATTCCTACAAAATCTTAAGAAATAACATCAAAAATACCACTAATTACTTAAGAACTTACAATTATTTCAAGTTAAAAAGTCTTAAATGTGCTACAAAAATCTAGCATATCATCACCCTCAACTTAAAACAATTGCTTGTCCTCAAGCAACTACATAACACCATACTACGATGCTTAACCAAGAGGCACAAAAGATACCTGTCATAGTTGATTATCAAGTTTACACAAAACTTATGCCACTCTCCACATTCAATTACTTATAAATCCAATTGTGAATATCAATTAAGATTAACAATGTGACCCAAAGGAATCATGATATGGAATCAATTCAGCAACAATAACCATGCATATGTACAAGTTACACTACCTAAACAAGTAAATAGCTAGCAATGCAGCTGATGTTCCCTTACAACAAAGAAGTCCCTCCTCACTCATATATGAACTCAAGCATGTCAATGCGGAGACGATCAAGAGACACTCACTCTCAGAAAGAAATTCCAATCAATGCATGTCAAATACCATATACTTGCCCTTATTTTCATTACCAAGGTATCCAGACAGGTAACTTAGGATCACTATAGGTGTTTTCTTTAGCTTGTAATGTAGGCTAAGGGCTGGTATGATATTCAATGGCATTTAGAGTGACTAAGCCTCCTTGGAACTACCTCAACTTTTGGGGTTCACTTATTAACCTTTTTGTTTTTCTCCATTTCATGATCACACATTATTCAGGATAGTTGTGGATATTTTTTCATTCTTTTTCTTTTCTTATTGTTCTTCCATACCACTCAGCTTTTTATTCTTTTTCACTTATTCTTTTCCTTTTATTCTAACTTTCTTCATACCCAGTTTACACCACGAACCCCTATAATGGCCACTCTCAACTTAGGTTGTTTTCCTAAATCAAGGTGCACTGTGTCCAAGGAGGACCAGGGCTAAAATAGGTTCATTATGATCTAAACGGAAAGGTGATAGGTGTCATAGAAAGAAATAGTCAATTCAGTCTTAAAATAGGGATCAAGAGATATCATGCATACAGGAAAGGTCACTTAGGTAAAAAAAAAAAGTGACTTAAAAATCAAAACTGCCGATGATCCTTTCCTAACCCCTATCTTTCAATGAAGGTAAGACTAATCGGTCAAGTTCTAGATTCAACACACACATGGAACAATGGTACATCACAAGCTACTACCCATTCTATTCATGCAATTGTTAGCAGTGATTATCATGTCCCTAGTACTAATGCCATAAAAAGATTCATAGTAGCCACATATAAATTCATATCACATAGTTATAAAATAGACCAACAGAGAGGTGTTTATCAGTCTGAAAAGTTAACAAAAATATATCAACTACTCTAGATACTTATTTTTCTCCAGTTAACCACAACACATCACAAAACAAACACAATACGCCTAAACATGCCAGCTCTACTAGGAACAAGACTCCGGGGAAATGATGCACGGCAACAAAAACCCCAAGAGGATATCACACCCACAAGTAGCCCCACCCTTAACTTAATATCATACAGTGTTCCCAATGCGTCAATCCAAAACAAGAGAGTTATAAACATACCTGTGGAACCATGGATGCGAAGATCTTATGTCAATCACACAACCTCACCAGACAATTTATTATCTAATTCTCTCGAACTTAGATAACTTATCTATTTCCATAGGATGTTATCTCAGATAGATTAATCCAGTTATGGCATTAATCATTAAACAGAAGGTTGGTAGCTTTCGAGTCCCTATTGATAATTCACATCCTTTAGTCCATTTCTCTGTTCAAGCAAATAAACCTAAGACATAACCTATTATTTGAAACCAATAGATTTTAAGTTAAAAAAATAAAATTTCAAGACATCCTACTACTCTTGGAATCCTTTAAGTACCTAGCATCATATGAAACCCTAGTCCATGGATCCCATAACTCAGACTAATAAAATTAGCCGCTCATGATTTGATGAACGAAATAAAAAGTTGAATTCATGAGAGTATGGATAAACTTAAGAATGGATGAAAAAATCAATTATTTCTTCAATTGAATCACAAGAGAATAATCCACAATAGTTGATAAGTGTTGAAGGAAAAACAAAAAAAATACTTGATGAAAAAGATGAGGCAATGTACGTTCCTCCCAAGTTTCTTTTTAAAATAAGATTGAGAGCTTAAAGGATTAAAGAAGATTGTCCATAAAACCCTAAAAGATGCTATTTATACTTAACCCTAATTCTGGAAATAAAATAACAAAAATCATAAAATTCTTTAGATTAGGTGACGCTGTCTCTGATGCCACGTCAAGGTTCTGACGCCTTATCACGGATGGCATCAGAATTGCTCCATTTTTCTTCAAAATCTGTATTAGGCTGACGATGTAGCTAATGCTGCATCACCGATCTGATGGCGTATCACCAACGTTGTTATATTTCTTCTTCAAGCTCAATTCTCTGGTTTAGGCTGACGCCCATCGTGATGCCTTATCAGCTCTTTGACGCCATGTCACCAATGTTGTCAGAACTTCCCCTCAGACATCAACTCTCTGGTTATGGATGACGCCAATGTTGATAGCCTATCACAAGGCTGACGACTTATCACGATCGTTGTCATCCCTGTTTTCAGCTCTTTTTGCTCAAATTTCAGCTTTTTTGCTCCATTTCTATTTATTTCTATGCAACTTGACTTTCCTACAAAATCTTAAGAAGTAACATCAAAAACACCACTAATTACTTACGAACTTACAATTATTTCAAGTTAAGAAGTCTTAAATATGCTATAAAAATCTAGCACATCACCTTCTGCTGAGCCACAAGATGATGAAGACTCTCCAATTGGGGGAACTATGGTCAAATATAAGAATCCTGAAGTCCGAGATAGCACTAGATAGAAGATTCCCAAAGATCAAAATATCTTCTTTGATGGGATTCGTAGAACCAACAGAAGAGCTGTCAAGAGGCCAATCTTTGAGGAGAAGAGAATCATCACTAAGGGGTTGAGCAGGTACCCAGAGGTGGAGTAGAAATTTCATGGCTATGATTTGGGATAGACTACATAAGGAATACAGTCATTTTTCTCTACACTAGTTAGGAAGTTCTATGCAAACTACCAAGCTCGCTTGGAAAATATGCGTAGAGATGGAGAGAAAGCAGCTGACCAACCTTTGTTGGATAAAGTTCTGGTATAGGGCGTAAAGGTTGATATTTATGAAGCAACAATCAACAGGTTACTTTATGGCCCATCTTCACTCCTCAGGCCACTTCACCTACTTTCTATGCCCGATTGAAGCATTAAAAAAATCAGTGGAATTGGTTAGCCACACTCATAGCTGATGAAGAACCAGAATGGATAACAAATCTGAGTGGAAGGATCTTTAAGGCCTCCCTGACTTCAGAGGCAAGATTTTGGTGGGGTATTATATGTATGTATGTATTTGATGCCCATAGATGGTGATAATATCCTCAGGGATGATAAGGCAATATTAGTCACAAGTTTTATGGCTAACCTCAAATTGAATTTTTGAGAGATTATCTCCAAAGAGATAAAATTTAGGTCTCGAGGTTTGATACAGCATATCCCTTCCCTTGTTTAATTACAAAGTTGTGTAGGCAGCAAATGTGCCAAACATTGTAGGGTTTGAAAAAGAACTCTTTGCCAAGAAGACCAACAATCAGATCTGAAATGAGAAAAATCAGCCAAGGCTAATGTTTGACAAGGGCATAGAGATTCCAAATGATCCACCGATTACAGATACTAGTTCAACACCTAATATAGAGGTGCCTAATTCTGAAGTTGTACCTTCAACATCTGCAACAATGGCATAATCATCAGTGCCCAGAACTGAGATAATTCCTCAAGTTGCAGTGCCTACAACAGAATTTACCTTTAACCCTATGAATTTTAGAAGAGTAGCAAAGTAGTCCAAGTGGTGCGAGGCTCGGCTTAAAATTTTTGCCAAGAAATTCACAGTTGTAGTTGACAAAAGAATTAAGGTTGTACTGCAGCCTTACAAGGGTCTGCCAAGCTGGATTGATGATTTGAAGAACTGATTTAATGTGCAATCGAGAGAGAGGTCAGCTTCAGAGATGGTATTATTTAGATCAGACCTAGGAAAAGTAAACGCAGAGGTTAGAAAGCTACAGTAACACCACTTTATGGTGTCAGTAGATCCAGTAACTGAGGAGTCTGAGGGAGAAATCCCAATGCTTGATCTCACAGAGGATCTAGTAAAGAAAAAAAATAATAAAGGTGAGAAGAAAGGAAAAGAAAGGAGAGAGAGGCCCAACAATGATGAAGAAAGAAAAGCAGAAAAGAGGGTAAGAAAGAAGTCTGAAAAGAATGAGATAAAAAAGGTAAGAATTGAGTCCTTAGTGGATAATGAGAGATAAGAGGAAGACATTCGAGTGAGATCCAAAGGTGTCTCTACTAGTAGACCTTTAGAGACTGATAGACCAGTTGCACCAGAACAGAGAGAGTCTCTTGATGAAGATGCGGCAGCAAGATCAGGAACCTATGAATGCCAGGATTGATCTATTCTAGTTATACTCTAACCCTTAGTTTAGATTTTCTTTGATTGTAAGTTAGGTTGTAGGGTAAATTTGTTTATATAAAATTTTGTAGTCAACTAGGAGAAATACGTGTACTTGAGGAATTTGAATTATATTTGTGATTTTTGTACACCTCTTCAAGTGGTCTACTTTTTTAAACTAAGTGATTTACATTTAAGTGTGTCCACCGTACATCTTTTTATGGCATTAGTTCTAGTAATATAATAATCATTGCTAAACAGTTGCACGAAATGAATGAGTAGTGAAGTGCGATATACCTGTGCGTTAAGTGTGTTGTGAGATGTTACTCAATTCCATCTATATGCTGAAGCCATAACTTGTCCTGTTAGTTTTACCTAGGTTAAAGTATAGGGGTTAAGAAAAAGATCATAGGTCGTTTTAATATTAGCTCACTTTAGCCTAAATGGCCTTCCCTATGTGTATCATATCCCTTGATCACTATTTTGAGCCTAATTAGACTATTTCTTTGTATGACACCTGTCACCTTCTCATTTAGATCATAATGAACCTGTTTTGGCCCTGGTCCTCAGTGGATACTATGCACCTTGACTTAGGCAAATGGCCTAAGTTGAGGGTGGCTATCATAGGGGTATGTGACATAGAATATGTATGAAGAAAAGTAGATAAAATAAAAGAATAAAAAGTTGGGTGCAGAGGAAAAGAGTAAGAAAAAGAAAAATTGTGAAAAAGAATAAGTAATTGAGAAAAGACTGCACCCGTCCTGAATAATTGTGATCAAGAAAAGAGAAGAGTGGAAAAGTCTAATGAGTGAAACCCCAAAAATCTAGTATAGTGTCAAGGAGGCTTAGTCATTTTAAATACCATCAAGTATCATACCAGCCCCTAGCCTACATTACAAGCCTAAGAGAAGTCCTATAGTAATCCTAGCTGACCTATCTAAAGATCTGGGTAATGAAAATAATGGCAAGCCTATGGTACTTGGCATATACTAATTGGAACTTTGTTCTGAGAGTGAGTGTTTTTATTGTCCCCATGGTTATATATATAATTCTTGATATAATATGAGGGGGATTTCTTTCCTGTGAGGGCACACTAGTTAAATTGCTAGTTACTAACTTGTTCGGGTAGTCTAATACCAGTTAATCCATGGTTGTTATAGCTGCATTGATTCCATATCTTGATTTTTGTGTGTTGCATTGGTTTTCTTCATTGTACTTAAATTGACTGACTTTGGAGATGGTGAAACTATTTTGAGATGATATGGATGGTTAACTGCCAAATGTGCTATCTATTCTTTTAGTTGTACTGAGTTGCTTGAGGACAAGCAATTGTTTTAAGTTGAGGGTGTTGATGTGTGAGCTAATGCTAACACATTTGTGGCTTTTAACTAAGAATAATTATGAATTCTTAAGCAACTTTTGTCATTTTTTATTGCTTTACGTTTGATTTTGTAGTACAAGCTAGGATGCTAGAGAACCAACTAGAATGGAAGCAAATAAGATAAAATCTAAAGTAAATAAAGAAAAATGTTTGGCGGATTACATTTGTGATAAGTCGTCAGCCCTGTGATGAGCTATCAGCTTAATTGTCAGTAGTAGACAGAGAATTGGCCTAAGTTGAAAGTTGTGATGACATTTTGTGATAGGACGTCAAGGAGATGATAAGTCGTCAAGATTGCCATCAGCCTAAGGTAGAACACAAGAGCTAAGGAAAAGCCTTGACTACATTTTTGATAGGTCATCAAGGATCTGATAGGGCATCACCATTTGTCATCAGCATTAGGCAGCGAGTATCAAAAGCATAAAGGAAGCTGACAACATTTATGATAAGTCATCAGCCTCCTGTTAGGCTATCACAAATTTCGTTACCTAATCTGAGGAATTTCTAAATTTTATTATTTTGTTTCTATAATTAGGGTGAACTATTTAAAGCCTTTTTTAGGGTTTTCTTAGGGGTTCCAAACCTTGAGTTTTGAGGCACGATACTTTGATATTTTTCTCCCTCTTTTTTTGGCTTAAGAAAGTAATTACTGTAAAGAGACTATCATCATTATTTTGGGATTTTCTTTGGTGATTTAATTTGAGAATCTCTAGTTTCTATTCATCTTTTGGTAAGTTTATCTTTCAATGAATGAATTCATCTAGTTGCTTCGATTATTACATCATGAGCAGCTAAAGCTTTAATCTAAATTATGGGATCTAGGGGTAGGTCTTGATAGGGTGTTGAGTGTTCAAGATTCTAAAGGTGGTAGGACTCCTTGATAATTCTAATGTTTTAATTATCGTCTATTGATTTCAAACGATACATAACACCTGCTTTGATTTGGTTGAGAAAGAAATCAAATATAGTGGGAAGTGAATTATCAATAGAGACTTGGAAACATTAAACTTCCATTTAATAATCAGCGTTGTAACAAGGTTGGTTAACGTGAGGAAAAATCTGGGCAGTGAATATAAATTCCCTAAGTCCGAGAGCATTAGGTAATTAAATTCTTAAGTAGGTCGAGAGACATTTAAGCATAACTTCTCTAAATATAACTTGTTTTCCTACCTACCATGAGAATCTTGAGCCACTAGTAGTATCTGTCAAGTACTAAAACCCCTAGTGAACATAATTCTGGTTTTTCATAAATTCTTGATTACAAACATTTAAACTAAAGTGACCAACCATTACTTGTTAACTAAAACCCCCCTGTTTCTAGAAACATCCAACTATCAGTTGATTAAATCACAAATAACTTATGTTCACACCATATTCCCTGTAGGATTCGACCCCAACCTAGTTGGGTTTTATATTGACAATGATCACTTACATTCTCATTGAGAGGTATAGTTTCAGCGTTATCAATCCTCAAGGGTTCATAGATAATATCGAGAAGATTCTCTGTGTGATGCATGCTTCTGACTTTGAAGGTATGGAATTTGTTGTATACCAGCTGAAAGATATAGTGTATCAATGGTATAAAGAGGGAGATTAGTCTATGGGTAACAATGCGAAGTTGTTATTATAGGAGGATTTCTCGGGTGCTTTTCTAGATCTTTTCTTGCTTCAAGATTTAAAGGAGCTAGAAACTGAGGATTTCATGAACCTGAAGCAAGGAAAGATGAAAGTGAAGTAGTATGCCCTGAAATTTCATCGACTGCCTCATTATGCTCTGGATTTGGTATCATTTATGATGGCTCAAATGTGGAAATTTACTTTTGGGTTATCCCATGATTTGGTGTTGGAATGCAAAGTTGTACTATTAAATAGTGACATCGATATCTTTAGGATTGTGAAGTATATGCTACAGGTCGAAGATGAGAAGAAGAAACAAGACAAAATAGAAGAGAGGCAAAATAAGAGATCCCAATTTTGTTAGTAAGGTAGTGGCCTACCAAAAAGTGGCAAGGATGGTAGGCAGTGGTCTAAGAAGAAATGGGGGAATTCTGGTTCCTATTCTACGGCTAGTGCCCCTTATTACAATACGTTCAGTGATCACTGTTTTCAAAATAACTGTGGATTCAGTGGATATAAGGAACAGGGTGTCACATCTCAGGACAATGGAGCCAAGTCAGCTCCATTCTATCCCTCTTTTCATTTTTATGGTCAGGTGCATTATGGAATTTGTGACTAAGAGAGAAATTGGTGTTTTAGTTGTGGTTAGATTGGTCACATATAGAGGGATTGTCCTTCTAAGGTTTATTCTGGAGTAAATAAGGCTTCTATTTCTACTTCTTCAACCCCTGCACCAAAGGGAGCCACTTTTGATTTCAGCACTGGTCAAAATTACCTCTAGTCTCTTTCACCTGTCTGGATTTTGAGGCATCGCCCGATGTTGTTACTGGTATACTTAAAATTTTCTATCATGATGTATATTGTCTCTTTAATCCGGGTATAATCTTTCTTATGTGACCTTGTATATGGTTATTCATCTTGGTTTTGATCCTGAGTGTATTCTGGATCCCTTTTTTATATCTACCCTTATTGGTGATTCTATTATGGCTAGGAGAGTCTATAGGGGTAGGGTGGTATCTATTTATGGTACAAAATCCTTAGTGGATCTGATGGAGTTGTACATGTTAGATTTTAATGTGATTTATGGAATAGATTTGTTGCATTTATATTATGCATCTCTTGATGGTAGGACCCGAAGGGTTAGTTTCCAATTCCATAACGAGCCGGTGATTGAGTGGGAAGGTAGTTCCCTAAGGCCTAAGGGGAGGTTCATTTCTTATCTTAGAGCCTGAAAATTTATTTCAAGCGAGGGGTATCTCTACCATCCAGGCCATGTTAAGGATTCTATATCCGAAGGTCCTTTATTGCAATCTTCCTCGGTGGTTTATGAGATTCTTAGGGTAATTCCTGATGATCTTTGTAGTGTTCCTCCAGATAGGGAAATTGATTTCGAGATTGATCTTCTTTCGGACGCTCGTCCTAACTCCATCCCTTCTTTTAGAATGGCTCCAACTAAGTTGAAAGAACTTAAGGAGCAGTTGAAAGATCTTCTAGATAAGGGTTTTATCCACCCTAGTGTTTCTCCATGGGGTGCTCCAGTTTTTGTAATGTGTAAGAAATATGGGTTCCTTTGGATGTGTATAGACAACCGCCAATTGAGTAGGGTGACTATGAAGAATAAGTATCTGCTTCCTAGGGTTGATGATCTATTTGACCAGCTTCAAGGAGCTAAGTACTTTTCTAAGATTGATCTTTGGTCAGGATACCATGGATATTCCTAAGACTACTTTACAAAATCGGTATGGTCATTTTAAGTTTTTAGTAATGTCTTTTGGTTTGACCAATGCCCCAGCGGTATTTCTGGGCCTCATGAATTGGGTATTCCGTCAGTTCTTGGATTTATTTATAATTGTGTTTATTAATGATATTTTGGTGTATTCCAAGAGAAAGGTAGATCATTCCAATCACATTACAAACCTTAAAATATCAGTTGTTGTATGTGAAATTCTTTGAGTTTTGGTTAAATGTTGTGACCTATTTGGGTCATGTTGTTTCTAGGGAACATTGTGGATCCACAAAAATTTGCAATTGTTAAGAAGTGGCCTAGGATCAAGACTCCAACTGAAATTCATAGCTTCTTAGGTATAGCTGGTTATTATAGAAGGTTTGTGGAAAGTTTCTCTTCTATTGCTACCTCATTGACCAAGTTGACTGAGAAGAAGGTAAAGTAAATATGGTCCGATGCTTGTGAGGGTAGTTTTGAGAAGTTGAAAGATAAGTTACCTTTAGCTCTGGTTTAGACCTTATATGCATCTCAGTTGGGATTAGGTTGTGTGTTGATAATAAATAGTAAGGTGATTGCATATGCTTATAGGCAGCTGAAGGCACATAAGAAGAACTATTCGATGTATGACTTAGAATTGTTAGTTGTGGTCTTTGCTTTGAGGATTTGGCATCATTATTTGTATGGAGTGTATGGTTATATATTCTCGAACCATAAGATTTTGCAGTATGTGTTCAACTAGATGCCAGAGTAGAGAGGCTCAATGGGTAGTTAGAGAGGAATAGCTAGCTGAGCAGAGACAAGTAACAGATTGCTGAGCAGCACTCGGTGGAAACCAAAATAGAGCTAGAGGTGCCCATGTTCAAGTAATCCCAGCATATCAGTATGTGCATGGTTTCTAATCATCGGTTGTCAGGGACGCGCTTATTAGAGAAATCCTACAGAGCCCTGACCATCAACTCAAGAGCCATATAAGACACCACATCCTAAGGCTGTTTTAAGACTATACTTGGAGCCAACTATAGAGATCTTAGATCAGATCTAACCACTAATCGAGGGTGAAAAACTTGGGAGGCTGAGAGGGGATCTTGCACTTATGCTATTGGTGCCTCCTGCAACTAGAAAGTAGCTGATGACATAGTAGTGCAAGAGATTGCATTGCTAAGGATTTATGTTGGGGTACTTATAAAGCAGCTTGCAGTCGCATCTTCTGAGAAGGTAAATACAGTAGCAGCATAGGGGTCAGCTTCCAAAGCTTTTGAGTCAGAATTAGAGGAGAAAGTGAATTATCTAGATTGTGAGTTGGCGGGTTTTTAAGCCCATTTACAAGGGAACCAAGGTCAAAAATATTATGATAGATACATAGAATGAAGCATAGAAGGAGATAATGAAAGGATGCCTACAGAGAAAAGGAAGATACGTAGATTCTACCTGGCAGATGAGATGCAGAATCCAGAATGGACGTGATGATGGCTAAGCTGGTAAAGGGTCAAGAAAATTAAGAGATAATCCTTAAGGAGATTAAGGCTGATACTTCAGGACTGACCCAGAAGGTCGAGTCAAATGCCACTGTTATCAAGCAGTTGGAGCACCAGTTTGGGTAGATGTCAGAAACTCTAAACTAGAGGCAGTCAGGTACCCTTCCGATCCATACAATGCAAAATTCTAAAATTGATGGTCACTTACTTGCTATTACCATAGGAGTGGTATCACTACTATGGATCCCCCACGACCTGCTATAGAAGATGTTGATAAAAAGACACCTGTTGTCAAATCTGAAAAGGTAACAAGTGATAAAGGTAAAGCTACTAAAAACAAAGGTAAAGGTACGGTCATTGAGATAGAAATCAGACAGATTTCGAGACTACACCTACCTTTCCCTTAGAGTTTGAGGTAAAAGAAAGAGGAAGCTAAGTTTAAGTAATTCATTAATATGTTGAAGGAATTGAGCTTGATCATACCTCTTCTAGAGGCATTAGAGCAGATGCCTAGATATTCTTGGCTCATGAAATAGTTGGTCACAAGGAAGAAAGGTGTGACATTTTAGGATGTTGATGGTATGCACACTACAGTACAGTTACGACTAGGTATTTGGTGCAGAAAAAGGGTAATCCTGGTGCATTCACAACACCATTCACTATTGGGTTATCCCGATTTTCCAGAGCCTTATGTGATTTAGGACCAAGCACTAATTTGATGCTGCTGGTCGTATTCAAGTAATTGGGCTTGAACCCTCTGGAACCAACTTTTATTCGGCTATTAATAGCTAACCGCACAATAAAGAAGCCTATGGGAATCTCTTTTGATGTTATCATGATGATGGATAATTTTATCTTTTCGGCAGACTTTGTGATCTTGGACTGTGAGGTTGACAATAAGAAGCCGATTATATTGGGAAGACCATTTATGGCCAAAGGAAAAACTATGGTTGACATGGAGAAAGGTGAGCTGAAATTTTGAGTCAATGGTGAGGAGGTAACATTCATCATCTGAAATTCAATAAATCTGCCAACAAAAATGAGGGTAGTATCGGTGATTGATTGTATTGATGACATTGGGGGATATTCCTATGGGTATCTTGACGAATTCTGAGTAGTCAAGATACACCCGTAGTTCCACGAAGTTAAATCAAGCATTGCATAGAAGGTAACCCATGGGCTTGTCGGTGAAGTATGAATAATCAACATAGCTATGTTGTGTCATGACATAAAATTAAGCGTTGAGTAGGAGGCAACCCACTATTTTTAGTGTTCACATTTTTGTTGTTTTTCATTTTTGTAGGATTTAAGCTCATGAACTTACCCGAAATATGGTAAAAATTGCTACATTTATCGATTTCTAGGTAAGGGGACTAAGTGATCAACCCTTCAGGGTCAAAAGTCCCACAATGTAAGTTGAGTAATAATTTTAAGACTTGAAATTTTGAGAATGAAAAATGGTAAGTTATGGACTTCGGCATCTAGTTTTACTTTTGGGACATAAAACTTAGGTTGCGGGACCATAAGTATCTAGAAAAATATCAAAACTTCAAGTCTAGGTTTTAGAAAAGAAGTCCAAAATCTTTGGCTTGGCACCTACGCCCATCACCTACATCCATAACCCGCTAGCTGCAGGTAGTAGATGCGCCCAGAGCCAGACTACGGATGGTGGTTGCTGGTACAAGCAGTGGTTAGGTTAGATTTTGGACCAACTTTTTAATTAAAATTTTAGGCACACCAACACTTAAATATGACCTAAAACAGCCCTCCACCTATATAAAAACATTCTTACCCCCATTTTAATTAGTTCAAATCCTCAAAACTTTACTTTTCTCTTTGAATTCAAACTTTCAACTTAAAACACAAAATAACCCCACAATTATGTAAAGGCTAAATTGTCACTTATTTGAGATACCAACTTATTCCAACATGCTACAAACACATTCCAACTTTGGATTGCCAAACTTCTTCATTATTCTATTCTGGTTCTTTATATAAAAGGTAACTTTCTCAGCTTCTAATGGTTACATATTGTCTTTTCTATTATTTAAACAAGTTGATATATGTATTCCATCGCAAAATATATAGAATCTATCATGATTGTATGTTGGAGAGGTGAAGTCTCCTAAAACCATAATGTAGGGCCTTATTTTGAACAAAAATCTAAAGTTAGGCCACAATCGGAAGTTGAACTTGAATTAATGAAAGTAATACCAATAATTGAGCATGTTTGTTTTCTTTAAAAGATATGAATTATGATAAGTATGCGTGCATTGGACTTTTTGGAATTCCAAATAGGTTATAGGGTGTGAAAATTGAGGAAAAATTCAAAAAATTTTAATTTTGAGTTTTTCTTTAACTTTTGCTACATATCACTTTTGTTGGAAACTAACGACTGGTATTTTAGGTACATATGGTACCTAAAGTGGTGAAGAAAATGAAGGCCAGTACTTTGAGTATATGGGCAGTCTTTTGAGCCTAGTGGTTCAGTGGAGGAGTACCCGAGGCAGCGTAATATAGACACTATAATTGGGGTGATATGCAGAGTTATGAGAGAACACACTCGCCAAGATGCTCAGATAGATGTAGCCCATACCAAGATGAAGTTCTCATGGATATCACCCCTACACACTTCTCAACCGGTTGATGATAATAATGGTGAAGAGACAGAGTCTAATTCTACTCCACAGGTTGCTGCTTGTGATCCCCAATCTGAGAAGGGGTCCCAGGATTCATCTGATAAGGTTGTGTAGAAGAAGTCATCCATGGTGCTTGAGGAGGGTATGACTAATCATGTATAGTAGACATAGGTACCCTAATATTATGAGGGTATCGAGCATCCTTCCCATGATGCATCAGTACAGTAGAGCCCCGCACCTGCACATATCCTAGAGGCACCTCCCAAGGAGAAACTGTTGAGATGGTGTGTGGAATGGATATAGAATATATTTTAGCTTAACAGTCATATTTGTGATCTAGGTAGGCCTAGCAGGTACATTTATGAGGAGTATCGGATTGACTTATCGAGGCTAGATCAAGTAGCATTATTATGGGTAGAATTTGATAGATATCAGCTAGAGTGGATGACTAGGCCACTCAATATTTACAACCTAGCTATGGTATGGGAATTTTATGCACCTTTCAAATATACCATAGTCCTTCTTATGGTGTGGTATTATTAGGGTTGATAATACAGAGAAGAATATCCACAGAGTTATCTTTAGCCCAGATTATATCACTCCTACATCTATAGTTGAGTACAACCATAGATTGAGGATCTCACATGATCGACATATCATATGGGAGGCTGAGAACCATTGAGAGAGGATTGAGATAACTAGTTTGATAGCCAGTTATATTTCACCGTTGGGTGATACGGCCCTATGGATTGAGGGGATAGTTGCGATCCAGATGGGACTATTGACACTGGAGGCCAAGTTTTAGTGGTTGTTGATTTGATATAGATTTATACCTACTGCTTCAGATAATATATTAACGTGAGAGGGAGCAGAACAAGTTACCTATCTGATGGTTGGATATGATGTTGATTTTGCAGTTATTCTTTGCCATAAGTTACATGATAGTGTATTTGGGGAGTTGACTAATTCGCTCTTTCCTTACATGATTCATAGATTATGTGATGAGATTGGTGTGTCTGAGATATCGGGTGTAGACAAAAAGGTACCTACAATAGCGACTGCACAGATGAGGACCATAAAGGGTCTAACAAGTTCAGCCACTTCTAGGAGATCAAGAATATAGGAACCAATACCACGGGCCCAATCTGAGGGCCCAATAGTTTCCATAGATCCTACTGAGGCATAATAAGATAATACTAGTATCAGTTTTGACATATAGATAGGAGAGTAGAGAGAGACTCCTGATTTAACTACGTAGGGCGAGGGACCACAGGCTATTTTTTCTTCAGCCTTAACTTCAACCTCAGAGTTGGTTGGTGCATCTAAAGAGCCTACTCTCCCATATACTATAGCTCTTGCGACATGTATAATTATTATATCTAGTAAGTTCTTGCAGAACTTAATGGAAAACCAAAGTCTTGAATATGCTAGAGTGAAGGTTGCTGAGACTAAGATGACTGCCCTGCACTGCGTGTTGCACTATTTGAAACCAGATCTAGCCCAGATGAGGGAGGATTTTGATGTATTATAAGCAGAGGTACGCTCTCTCATAAATATCCATGTTGCAGCCAAACCCTCAGTTATACCCTAGGTTGTCCATATATCACCTCCATATGCACTGAGATAGTTTGATTTTCTCATGGAGGGTGATGATAAGGTCCTAGTAATTGGGGCCAAGAGAAGTCTCATAGATGACTTGTAGGACCCTGATTAACCATATAACTAGGGCCATTAAAAAGGTCATTTATGATTTGATGGGGTTTGCATTCGTTAATATGTAGCGGCATACATCTATAGCAGCGGGTGCATCATCCAGTAGTGCACTTCCACCACCATCGCCTCCGTCAGCTGATATTCTCCCATGTGGGGATGCTCTTGATTCAGGTGCCTAGTGCATCCCAGTTATGTTTTCACTTCCCTCTATTTACTTTGTTTTAGCACATTGTGGACAGTGTGCAGTTTTTCATGGGGGGGGGGGGCATACCATGCCACTATGGCATTTTATTATCATGCTTCTTTTCATGCCAGTCATGGTATGGTTGTAGAACCGACATGTCTAGGATAATTTTGTATCATATTATGTTTTGTTTTGTATTGTTTTTTGTTTTTGTGTAGCTAAGAGATTTTTAAATATTTAGGGCAGTAGTCATGTTTTGACTGAGTATTGATACCCCTCCAAAAATTTGTGTTTAAGAACTATGTGAACATATATATGTGCGAAAATTATGGATCTTGTTATGGGATTAGGATGAGGGATATGATAATCATTTTCTAACATTTGCATAAATTGGATTGGTAGTTGTTGGTAATATTAACTTTGTGTTATGTGTGTGAGATACTACCTAGTTCCCTTTGTGTATCGAATTCAGAACTTGCCTAGTTAGTATTGCCTAGGTTGAAGGATAGTCGGTTAGGAAAGGATTATAGGTTATTTTTTATTTTAGTCCACTTTTAGCATAAATGACCTTCTATGTGTAAATGATATTCCTTGATCGTGATTTTGAGCCTTGTAGCTTATTTTTCTTGTTTCACCATTCACCTTTCCATTAATAGTACAATGAACCTATTTTGGCCCAGGTCCTTCTTGGACATTATACATCTCAACTCAGGCAAAATGCTAAAGTTGAGAGTGGATATCATAGGGGTGCATAGTGTAAAATGGGAATGAAGAATGGTAAAATAAGAGAAAAAGTTAGTAGGGCTGGGTGTGGTAAAAAAAGAAAAATAAAAAGCAAAAAAAATAAATAGAAAAAAATAAAAAATAAAAAGACCAGACTCAACATGGATATACTTAAAAGAATAAAAGGCGAGAAATAAGGGCAGAATAAAAAAGAAATTGGCTAGTAAGTGAGACCCCAAAGTTAGTGTAGTGCCAAGGAGACTTAGTCACTTAATATATCCATATTTACCATACCCCCCAAGCTACATTACCATCCGAGAAAAGTCCTATAGTGATCCTAACTTGACTATCTGAATACTAAGGTAAAGAAAATAAGGGCAAGCCTATGCTATTTGACATGAATTTATTGGAAATTCTATTCTGAGTGTGAGGGTCTCTTGATTTTCCCTGCATTAAGATGCATAATTTCATATGAGTGAGTGGTATATCCTTGTTGTAAGGCCACTTTAGTCATATTGCTGGCAAGTTGCTTATTTCGGGTAGTATAACTTGTATATATGAGCAGTCATATATTGCTAATGTAATTGTCATACCTTTATCCCATTGTTTCATATTGTTTTGATTTATGTTCATAAACAGTTGGTTATGAAAAATAATATTGGAGGGGATGTTATGTTTTGAGCTTTACATGTTGACTGACTACCTTGACTAGCTTAGTTTCTCCTGGTTAAGCATCACTTTTGTTTTTGTTGTGTTTTGTTACCTGTGGACATACAAATGTTCTAAGATGAGGTTGCTGATGTACTATAGAAACATCGAACTTTTGATGCATTAAATGAGGAAAAGAGGCACATTTTGAAGGTTATTTTGTTAGATATGACACCTTTTGGGTATGTTTTGTAGGAAATCATATTTTGGATGATAAGTTTGTGAAAAGGGTGATAAAGGTATTTTTGGCCATTTTTGGAGCAAATATGATATTCAGGATATTTTTCCAGCTTGTTCGTGATCAAAACTTGTTCGGTAATCAAAGAAAAGTTGAAAAGATGACTCCCGACACTTACCTAGTCAACATGTGCCCACATGTAGGACCTACAAACCTCATGTAGGCAAACAAAGTAACAAAACACCAAATTATTGAGAGCTAAACTTGCAGGATTCTTGCTCCCAATACATGTAGGTTCTTACCTGCGCCCAGTTTTAGGACCGCAGGTACTACCTGCAATCGGTTCACAATTGTGGGTATGGACCACATATGGCCACCAACCTAGTTTTCTCTAATTTTATTTAGGGTTTCGTTTTAGGGTTTCCTCATGTACTATAAATACCCTTTATGTGTCTTTTAGTAGTAGTTAATCACTTTTGATATTCACAAATATATTTTGATTCCAAGATTCGGTTTTGATCTTGGGATTTTCTTTTAATGCTTTGGTTCTTTAATTTAGTTACGGTTGTGGGTTTTATTACTTCTTATCATTGTGATTTCATCTATTCTTTCAAACATCAATATTATTGATCTCTTCACAAGCATGAACAGCTAAAACCTATAGCTAGGGTTATGGAATCCATGACGGATTGATGAAGTAGGAGAAGTGGTTTCATTATTCTGGACCGATACCTATTCATGTATTGCTTTGTCTTTATTATGATAGTTTTCTTAATGGGTGAAAACATTAGGTTCCCCCTAGATCTTGCTTCTTACTCCAAAAGAGGAATAGTTACTAGCAAAAAATAAAGTCAACAGTAATTTGGAGTTTAACTATCAATCCACACTTCTATGTCCTATCTCAGTAAGATGGTTAGGTTTTATCTAATAACTAGAGACTCAAAAGTTAATAGTTAAATGGGATCAAGATAAGGGTTAGTAAG
Organism: Capsicum baccatum var. pendulum; assembly: GCA_030864225.1. Lineage (NCBI taxonomy): Eukaryota > Viridiplantae > Streptophyta > Magnoliopsida > Solanales > Solanaceae > Capsicum > Capsicum baccatum. The sequence continues at coordinate 90,689,899 of CM061561.1, forward strand.
GCGACATCTTGAGACCAAAAAGGTAAAGGGTAAAATCGTTCTACTCATTTAAAACACTGTAGAAGGTACATAACTTATCAATTCTATATGTAAAGTATCGGGTTGGTTCAGCAAAGCACGATAAGCCTAAAGAGTTGAGAAGTCAGGGGGAACACAATCCTAGTGTTCACCTTCAATGATTACAATCAAAGTTACTACAGTTACTTTCTCGAGATTACTATATCAAAACCCCCCATTTACTTTCCTTGTTCTTCCCATTGACTACAACTATTGAGATTTGCAAAGCCACGTGTACTATTAGGATTTGACCACAACTTCCGTTGGGTTACTATATTCTGACAGTGATTGTATCATCATATAATAGATGGTATTGTTTGGACGTCATTAAAATTTTAGTGCCATTACCGGGAACACGGTGTTGCTTTATGATTTGAAGTTGTTTCTGTTTTGGGGTTTCTTTTTGTTCTTAGTTAGGCATATGCTGATGCATGCCTAGAACACATAGTAGAGTCAATCCCTTACTCCCATTGAATCTGAATCTAAAGAGAATCCTACAAATACCTGGTAGGATGTCTAAGAATAAAAGAGATAAACCTCCTGGAGGGATTGGTAATGTTGTACTGCCCTCTCCTCCAGAAGGAGTACAGGATATTGTTAATCAATAGTCCAATGAGATATTTTCTTAAGATGAATCTAAGAGTAGGGCAATGGAAAAAGCTCAATAGGTAGATAGAGTGACAAAGTTAACTAGGTAGAGACATACAACAGACAGCCGAGCAGCTCTTGGTGGAAACCAAAAGAGAGCTAAAAGTGACCATGTTCAAGTAATTCTTGCATATCAGTATATGTATCTATATATAGATGATCTTGTTTTTCCCCTAGGAATCAAGTTTAATATCATAAGCATAATGATCCAGCTTTTGAATCTGAAGGGTATGTTTGTAGGTCTACCTACAGACGATGCAAACCTGCACCTCGCAAATTTTCTCTGGATCTACAGTTTTCATACAAATCCAGGGGTGAATCAGGAAACCCTTAGACTAAGGTTATTCCCCTTCTCACTCATAGAAGAGGCAACTTTATGGTTAGGGGAACTGCCAAGAGGCTCTATCACTACATGGAATGAGTTGCACAAGTAATTGTTGAATAGGTTCTTTCCTCCATATAGATTGTTACAGCTCAAGGATGAGATTTATAATTTTAGTAAGTTGTAGTTCGATTCTATGTACGAGGCATGGTTCAGGTTCAAGAAGAAGCAAGTGTGGTTCCCAATCATCGATTGTCAGGGACGAGCTTATTAGAGATATTCTATAGAGCCCTGACCATCAGCTCCAGAGCTATGGTGGACATGATATTTAGAGGAGCTTTTATGAGACTACGCTGGAAGGTAGCTTCAGTGATGTTATATATTACTCACTAACTGAGGGTGACAAACTCGGGAGGCTGAGAAAGGATCTGGCACATATGCTATTGGTGCCTTCTACAACTAGAAGTAGATGATGACATAGTAGCACATCAGATTGTAATGCTAAAGACTGATCTTTGGTACTTACAAAGCATCTTACAGCAGTGACTTCATAAAAGATAAATGCAATAGCAACACAGGGGTCAGCTTCCAAAGCTTATGAGTTAGAATTAAAGGAGGAACCAAACTATATGGATTGTCACTTGGCAGGTTTTCGAGCCCAAGGGCAAGGTAACCAAGGTCAAAACCATTATGATAGATACAGAGAGTATATCGGAGAGAAATATGGTGATTGGAGAAAAAGGATGACTATAAAGAAAAGGGAGATAGATACATTCCACCTAGCATACCAGATGTAGAATTTAGAATAGAAGAGATGCTAACTAAGCTAATGAAGGGTCGATAAAATTAAGAGACCTACCTTAAAGAGATTAAGGCTGATATTTCTATAATAACCTAGAAGGTCAATTCATATAATCTAGAAAGTCCATTCATAGACCTGCCCTCTAGAGGATATAAGGTTGGTTGCCTGTGTTTTCAATCACTATGTTTGTGCCCTCTAGTGGATATAGAGTTGGTTGCTTGTGTTTTTAAGTCGGTGATTTATCCTCTATTATGGTTTTGTTCTTCAGCTAGGTTTTTATTTTAGCCTAACATAATTTAGTAAAGATATGTTTAATTTAGGTATTAAGGTAGATTAGGTATTTGGCCTGATTTTAGTCTTGTTGGCTCAGTTTTGAACGTAATGCCTAAGAATGGTAATTTGTAGGTCATTGAAGATTTTAAGTTTGTATGCTTACCCATCTTCAGGTTTAGTTTGGGTAGTTGAGATCAAGTGGTTTATCCTTGGTGTTGAGAAATTTAGTTTGGAATTGTAGAGCTTGAGTGCAGCCTTCATTTTCAAATCTGCCTTAATAGGGATTTCGGTTATAGGATGGCTAAGACAACTCTATAGTTAGCTATTGTAACACCGCAGATTTTGGTCCTTAAGAATTTCTAAAATTTTATCCTCACTGTACAGACTATGACTCCTTCTTACGAGTTATAGAGAGTCTTAACGAATCATAGGACCCTAATCATAGCTTAACACTATATGTGGCTAAGTTTTCTATCCTAATTATGAGTGGCTCCCAATGATTTGGAAAGACTCCTTACGAACCACATAGTATAAATCGTAGGGTGACCAGTGTGAGGCCTAAATAGTTTTGTCTTAGATACAACTTTAACCCTATGAGTCATAGAGTCATGATACAAGTCGTATGGTGTGAGTTATAGGATCAACAGTATATGTGCCCCATGACACTGTATGGTAACGAGTCATAAGATGTTTTAATGAGTCATTATAAGACTCGTTAGAACTGGCGACAATTTTTAAGATTTTAAGTTGAGGGAGTTTTGGACATTTTCCTCTTTACCTACTTAGACCCCATTTCCATAAAACACCCTTGGGCATTATGTTAACACTTTAACAAATGAATACCCTCTTTACTCTCTCAAATTCTTTAAAGCAAAGTAAGCTAAGGTTTCTTCAAGTTTGAACATCTACGGGTTAATTCAAGGTTTTATCTCAATAATAGAGAATCCTTCTGGCATGTTTCTCTTCCCCATCTATTATATTGTAAAAGCATGTGTCTTAAATAGTGATTCAAGAGGTTTTGATGTTGGTTGTGGATCATGGGTTGAGGGTTTTGAATGTTTGTTTTTGAACAATATTTTTCCATGGTTTATATAAGATTGTTCATGCTTTATTCATGGTTTTGAACTTATGGGGTGCATGGGTATGGGGAATAAATAAGGGGATTGTGATTTCTCTTAATTTGTGAATATTGGTCATTAAAGTGATAATGACCTTAACCCCATATTGTGAAATTAATTTTGAATATGAAAAGTATGCACATTAAACTACTCTTGAATTATTGCATACTATGAAAAGATAATCAAGCATAATGAATTTTAATTGAACCTGAGGAAATGTTTAATTACCTAAGCTAATGTATAAATGAACCAAGGGGGTTGTGAATTCCCCAAAGTGATGATAATTGGTTTGATATGTTGATGTTACTTTGCAAGTGTAGTTTGTATGACGATGCAAACAGTATATGCCTAAATGTGTGTTATGGTTCAATGAAAAGGAACATGTGATAAATGTTTCAATGGGACTTAAAATAAGGTTCTATAGTTGTACCCTGAAAGTAGAGGTCCTGAGAGACCAATACTGGAAACTGGGGTTGTCTACATATGGGTGTAAATGATCGAAAGGTTTCAGTCCCCCTTATTATATGATTGGTAGCTTTGATTCCCCCATTTTATATGATTGAGTTCTTAAGTCAGACTTGATATATGCCTGGAGCTTTGAGTCCCCCATAATGCATGTACATGTGATTATTCTCTAGTTCATGTGGTGACACATACTGGGGACCTTTCATCTAGGGAAGAGCAGGAGCCATATAGCTCATGGGTTCCTTGTTATGACGGTAATGCTACAAAATCTAGGTTAATCATTTTGAAGATCATGATAATCCTTATTCTCTATCCCAACATATTAATTATATATATACATAATGTTCTTGTAGTTTTAAATTAAATTTGATTTGACCTTTTTTTATCCCTTATCCCTGAGTTACATGCTAATGCTCAACCCACTAACTAACTCCAGATGTTGTATCCCTACGCGATGCAGACACCAAGGATACTTCTATTTTTCCCATGTAGAGATAGGTGGATCGGCTCAATTTGTTGGCCATTGGTGGTAATGTTGTTAGCTTTCATTCTCTTGAAGACTTAGACATTTCATTAGTTTCCTTTTGTAGACTAGAAATGAGATTTCGTATTATCATTATCATTAACATTGTCACTGTCAGGGTTGGGGGCATGTCCCGACATAGATTGGATTTTGGTTTTATTAAAGGCTTAGTGGATATTGTTATGGTTGGGTTTTGTTGGCTGACATTTCAAAGTCTTTGAATTTTATCTATTTTATCTTGTTATATGTTTGAAATTCAGCCATTGTTAGGTGTGTTATGTTTTTGGTTGGATAGGCAAAGGGATGGTCTTGGGTCCTCGGTGGACTTGAGATACCCGTCATGGCCTGGCCTAGTTTGGTTCATGTTAAAGTTTGCATCAGAGCCTAGGTTTGGTGTCTTTGGGTATCCACAAAGTTGTGTCAAGTAAAGTCTCTTTTATGGGTGTTTAGCACGCCATACTTATAAGGGAGAGGCTACAAGGCACTATAGAATGTTTCCCTTTTATTGTGATGTACTTTTAGGTTGTAGAGTTTAGGATGTGAAAATCTTCTCTAATTCCCACTTGTTTTCTTTTTAGATCATGCCTCCTAGAAGATCTGATGCTCGTGAAAACTCCTCTGTCCTACTTAAGGAAAATGTGGATGGGATTTTCCTACTTCTAAAGTTCAGACTTGATCTAGGGTCGCTACTTTAGATTTCCCTAATAGAGTTACAGTGGTCCCCATTGATCCTTTTCCCACTTATAACACTCTTTCTCGGATGCCTACAGGAGATATTACCAATGTTGAGTTTTTTTGTTCCATTTATTTATTGACCCAGTTGGTGACATCTCAGTTATGTCAGTTGTGTCCTATTTGTGCTACTGTGAGTTCTACTAAGGCCACTAGAGTTGGCCAATTTATGAGGTTGAATACTCTTACCTTTACTAATTGTAAGGTTGAGGAAGATCCTCAAAGGTTCCTAGATGTGATAGAGAAGATTCTCCATATGATGCTCGCTTTTGACTCTGAAGGTGTGGAATTCATTGTATACCAGCTTAAAGATGTGATGTATCAATGGTATAAGGAGTGGGATTAGCCTAGGGGTAACAATGCAGAGTTGTTATTATAGAAGAATTTCTCGGTGTTTTGCTTGATCTCTTCTTTCCTTAGGAGTTAAGGGAGGTAGAAGCTGAGGAGTTCATAAACCTGAAGCAAGGCAAGATGACTATTAAGGAGTATACCCTAAAATTTCACCAATTGTCCCATTATGCTCAAGATTTGGTATCTTTTATGAGGGCTTAAATATGGAAATTTTCTTTTGGGTTGTCCCATGATTTGGTGTTGGAATGTAAGGCCTCACTATTGAAGAGTGACATCGATATCTCTAGGATTGTGAAGTATATGCAGCAGGTCGAAGATGAGAAGAAGAAACAAGACAAATAGGAGAGAGGCAAAATAAGAGATCCCAATTTTGTTAGTAAGGCAGTGGCCTACCAAAAAGTGGCAAGGATGGTAGGCAGTGGTCTAAGAAGAAATGGGGGAATTCTGGTTCCTATTCTACAGCTAGTGCTCCTTATTACAATACGTTCGATCATTGCCATTTTCATAATAACCGTGGATTCAGTGGATATAAGGAATAGGGAGCCAAATCTGAGGATAGTGGAGCCCAGTCAGCTCTATTCTATCCCTCTTGTCATTTTTATGGTCAAGTGTATTATGGTGTTTGTGACTATGGGAGCAATTGGTGTTTTAGTTGTGGTCAGATTGGTCACATATAGCAGGATTGTCCTTCTAAGGTTGCTTCTGGAGTAAATAATGTTCCTATTTCTACTTCTTCAACCCCTACACCAAAAGGTGCCACTTCTGGTTTCGGCACTGGTCGAAATTACCTCTATTCGAGTTCCACCCGTCTGGATTTTAAGGCATCTCCCGGTGTTGCTACTGGTATGCTTAAAATTTTCTCTCATAATGTATATTGTCTCTTTGATTCGGGTCTACTCTTTCTTATGTGATCTTGTATATGGCTATTCATCTTGGTTTTGATCCTGAGTGTATTCTGGATCCCTATTTTATGTCTACACCAATTGGTAACTCTATTGTGGCTAGGAGAGTCTATAGGTATGGTATGGTATCTATTTGTGGTAGAAAAACCTTAGTGGATCTGAGAGATGGTGAACATGTTAGATTTTGATGTGATTTTTGGAATAGATTTATTACATTTGTGCTATGCATCTCTTGACAGTAGAACCCGAAGGTTTAGTTTCCAATTCCCTAACGAGCCGGTGATTAAATGGGAAGTTAGTTCCCTTGTGCCTAAGAGGAGGTTCATTTCTTATCTTAGAGCCTGAAAATTTATTTCGAGCGAGGGGTGTCTCTGCCATCTATTCCATGTAAATGATTCTATATCCTAAGGTCCTTTAATGCAATCTTCCTCGGTGGTTTGTGAGTTCCTCAAGGTATTTCCTGATGATCTTCTCGGTGTTCCTCCCAATAGGGAAATTGATTTTGGGATTGATCTTCTTTCGTATACTCGTCCTATCTCCATCCCTCCTTATCAAATGGCTCTGGCTGAGTTGAAAGAACTTAAGGAGCAGTTAAAAGATCTTCTAGATAAGGGTTTTATCCACCCTAGTGTTTCTCCATGGGGTTCTCCAGTTCTTTTAATGCATAAGAAATATGGGTCCCTTTGGATATGTATAGACTACCGCCAGTTGAGTAGGGTGACTGTGAAAAATAAGTATCCACTTCCTAGGCTTGATGATCTATTGGACCAGCTTCAAGGAGCTAAGTACTTTTCTATGATTGATCTTTGGTCGGGCTACCATGGATATTCCTAAGACTGCTTTACAAACCCGGTATGGTCATTTTAAGTTTTTAGTAATATCTTTTGGTTTAACCAATGCCCCAATAGAATTTATAGACCTCATGAATTGGGTATTCCGACTGTTCTTGGATTTATTTATAATTGTGTTTATTAATGATATTTTGGTGTATTCCAAGAGTGAGGCAAATCATTCCGATAACATTACACACCTTGAAAGATCAGTTGTTGTATGTGAAATTCTTTGAGTGCTGGTTAAATATTTTGACCTATCTGGGTCATGTTGTTTCTAGCGAAAGGGAACATTATGGATCCACAAAAATTTATGGTGGTTAAGAAGTGGCCTAGGCTCACAACTTCAACTGATATTCAGAGCTTCTTGGGTATAGCTAGTTATTATAGAAGGTTTGTGGAATGTTTCTCTTCTATTGCTACCATATTGACCAAGTTGACTCAGAAGAAGGTAAAGTTAATATGGTCCGATGCTTATGAGGGTAGTTTCGAGAAGTTGAAAGTTAAGTTACCTTTGGCTCAGGTTTAGACCTTATATGCACCCCAGGTGGTACTGGGTTGTGTGTTGATGATGAATAGAAAGGTGGTTGTATATGCTTATTGGCAGTTAAAGGCGCATTAGAAGAACTATTAGGCGTATGACTTGGAATTGTAAGTTGTGGTCTTTGCTTTGAGGATTTAGCGTCACTACTTGTATGGAGTGTATGGTTACATCTTCTCGAACCATAAGAGTTTGCAGTATGTGTTCAACTAGATGCCAAAATAGAGAGGCTCAATGGGTAGCTAGAGAGAGAGATCTAGCTAAGCAGAGACAAGTAGCAGACCGTCAAACAGCACTCGGACGAAACCAGAACAAAGCTAGAGGTGCCCGTGTTCTAGTAATCCCAGCATATCAATATGTGCAGCCATATACAGATGATGAAGAAGTCTTGGGATATGTTGAGTTGGTAGAGATTGGAGATATAGTTCCACCTGTTTTTACCCCAGGAATCAAGTTTGATATCACGAGCGCAATGATCCAGCTTTTAAATCTAAAGGGTGTGTTTACATGTCTGCCTACAGTTGATGCAAACCTACACCTTGCTAATTTCTTCAGGATCTGCAGTTTGTATACTAATCTAGGGGTAATCAAGAAGCACTTAGACTGGGGCTATTCCCTTTCTCACTTACAGAAGAAGAATCTTTATGTTTAGGGGAAGTGCCAAGAGGCTCTATCACTACATGGAACAAGTTGCTCAAGCAATTCTTGAACAGGTTCTTTCCTCTATCTAGGATGTTGTAGATTAAAGAAATGATTTATAATTTCAGGAATTTGTAGTTGGAGTCTATGCATGAGGCATGGTTCAGGTTCAGGAAGAAGCTGAGCATGGTTCTTAATCATCAATTGTCAGGGACGAGCTAATTAGAGAAATTATACAGAGCCCTGACCATCAACTCAAGAGCCATGGAAAACACCATATCTGGAGGATCTTTTTTGAGACTATGCTGGGAAGCAACTTTAGAGATCTTAGATAAAATCTAACCACTAATCGAGCGTTAAAAACTCAGGACGCTGAGAGAGGATCTGGCACTTATGCTATTGGTGCCTCATGCAACCAGAAAGTAGTTGATGACACAGTAGCGCAAAAGATTGTGTTGCTAAGGATTGATGTTGGGGTACTTACAAAGCAGCTTGCAATATCATCTTTAGAAAAGGTAAATGCAGTAGCAGCACAGGGGTTAGCTTCGAAAGCTTATGAGTCAGAATTGGAGGAGAAAGTGAATTATCTAGATTGTAAGTTGGCAGGTTTCTGAGCCCATATGAAAGGGAACCAAGGTAGAAATATTATAATAAACACAGAGACTGTAGTAGTGAGGGACACAGTTAATTGATGAAAAAGGATGACTACAGAGAGAAGGGTGATACATACATTCCACCTGGCAGACGAGATGCAGAATCCAGAATGGAAGAGATGCTGGCTAAGCTAGTAAAGGGTCAGGAAAATCAAGAGATCATACTTAAGGAGATTAAGGCCAATACTTCAGGATTAACCCAAAAGGTCGAGTCACATGCCACTATTATCAAGCAGTTGGATCACTAGTTCGGGCAGATGTTAGGAACTCTAAACTAGAGGCAGTCAAGTACCCTTCCGAGCAATATGATGCAAAATCTTAAAATTGATGGTCACATACTTGCTATTACCACAGGAGTGGTATCACTATTATGGATCCCCCATGACCTGCTGTGGAAGATGTTGATAATGAGACACATATTGTTGAGTCTGAAAAGGTAACAGGTGATAACGGTAAAGCTGCTGAAGACAAAGGTAGGGGTCCGGTCTTTGAGACAGAAATCAGACCGATTTTGAGACCACCCTCACCTTTCCCTCAATGATTGAGGCAGAAGAAAGGGGAAGTTAAGTTCAAGCAACTCATTAATATGATGAAAGAATTGAGCTTGATTATACCTCTTATAGAGGCATTAGAGCAGATTCCTAAATACTCTTGGTTTATAAAATATTTGGTCACAAGGAAGAAATAAGCAACATTTGAGGATATTAATGGTATGCACCACCCTAGTGCAGTCACGACTAGGTCTTTGGAGTAGAAAAAGTGTAATCCTGGTGTATTCACTATACCATGCACTATTAGGTTATCCCGATTTGTCAAAGCCTTATGTGATTTGGGAACCAGCATTAATTTAATGTTGTTGACCATATCCAAGCAATTGGGCTTGAACCCTTTGAAATCGACTTTGATGCAGCAATTGATGGTTGACCGCATAGTGAAAAAACATGTAGGAATCTCTTTTAATATTATTGTGAGGGTGGATAATTTCATTTTCTTGGTTTACATTGTCATCCTAGACTGTGAGGTTGACACTGAGATGCCCATTATATTTGGAAGACCATTAATGGTCACAGCCAGAGCAATGGTTGACATGGAGAAAGGTGAGCTAAAATTTTGAGTCAATGGCGAGGAGGCTACATTCAACATCCAAAATTCAATGAAGCTTTCAAACGACATAAGGGTAGCATCCGTGATTGATTGTATTGATGACCCTGGGGGATATTCCTATGGGTATCTTGATGAATTCTGTGTAGTCAAGATACCCGCATCGTGCCATGATGTTAAATCAAGCGCTTCATGGAAGGCAACCTATTGGCTTACCGGTGAAGTCTGAGTAACTAAGACATGTAGTGCTGCAATGTAAAATCAAGTGCTGAGTGGGGGAAACCCACTATTTTTAGTGTTCACATTTTTGTTGTATTTATTTGTTGTAAGTTTTTAGCTCATGGACTTACCCAAAATATGTCAAAAAAATTGCTACATTCATCGATTTCTAAGTAAGGGGATTATGTGATCAACCCATCATGGTCACAAGTCCCATATGGTAAGTTGAGCAATAATTAGAAAATTTGAAACTTTGAGGATAAAAAATGGTAATTTATGGACTTTGGCATCTAATTTTACTTTAGGGACCAAAACCTTTGGTTATGGTACCATAAGTATCTAGAAAGTATCAAAATGCCAAGTCCAAGGTGAAGAAAAGTGGACCAAAATATTTTGCCCAGCACCTACTAGCCGCAAGTGGTACCTACGCCTAGAGTCAAACTGCAGGTGTTGACCGTAGGTAAATGACGCGGTTAGGTCAGATTTTAGGCCCACTTTTTAATTATAAATTTGGGCCTACCGATACTTAAATATGACCTAAAATATCCCCCCCACCTGTATAAAAATATTCTTACCCTCATTCTAACTCATTTAAATCCTCAAAACATCACTTTTCTCTTTGAATTCAAACTTTCCGCTTAAAACACAAACTAACCCCATACTTAAGTAAAGGCTAAATTTTCACTTAGTTGAGATACCAACTTTTTTCAACACGCTAAAAACACGTTCCAACTTTGGTTTGCTTGACTTCTTCATTATTCCCTTCTGTTCTTCATATAAAAGGAAACTTTCTTGGCTCCTAATGGTTATATATTGGTTTATCTATTGTTTAAACAAGTTGATATATGCATTCCATTGCAAAATATATAGAATCTATCATGCTTGTATGTTGGATCCGTGAAGTAGCCTAAACACATAATGTAGGGCCTTGTTTTGAACAAAAATATAAAGTTAGGCCACAACTGGAAGTTGAACTTGAATTAATGAAAGTAATACCAATAGTTGAGCATGCTTTTTTGCTTTGAAATCTATGAATTAGGATAAGTGTGTGTGTGTTGGACTTTTTGGGATTTCAAATATGTTTTAGGGGTGTGAAATTGAAGAAAAAATTGAACTTTTTGAATTTTAAGTTTTTCTTCAACTTTTGCTACCCCTCACTTTTGTTGGAAACTAACAACTGGTTTTTCAGGTACTTATGGCACCTAAATCAGTAAGTAATACAAAGGTCAGTTCTTCGAGGAGACGGGCAGAGTCTCTTGAGCCTAGCGGTTCAGTGGAGGAGTACCCAAGAAAGTGTCGTATAGACGCTACAATTGGGGTAAAATGTAGAGTTATGAGAGAACAGATTTGCTAGGATGTTCACACAGCTACAGCCCAGCCAAGGATAAAGTCTATATGAAAGTCACCCCCACACACTCCTCTACTGACAGATGAGGAGGAGGAGAAAGAGACAAAGTCTGAGTCTACTCCACTTATTTCTACTCAGGACCCCTAGAATGAGGAGGGGTCCCAGGATTCATCTGATGAGGTTGAGCAGGAGCGGTCATCTATAGTTCCCTAGTTTTAGGAGGGTGATGCTACTCATATATAGCATACAGAGTTACCCTAGTCTGATGAGAGTACCGAGAAGCCTTCCACGATGCATCAGTACAGCAGAGCCCTGCACCTGCACATACCCAGAAGCACTTGTTATTTTGAGATCTTATTACATTAGAAGATCATGTACTTATTCTACCAGGTTTTGGGACTATTTTATGTATGTCAATCTTTTACTGTATTTATTCTACATTTTCCCTTTATTGCTTTTGGTAGTCCATTACTAGTGGTTTCAGACTTCTAGTTTCCTTACCTTCTAGTTCATTATAGTAGGTTTCTTCATGACATGATAAATCAGGTTGTCACAATTAACTACACATTGGCATAAGAAATCTTTTAGCATAAGACGTAGCATATTACTTAATATTTATGGCGATATTTTCCGATTAGACCCTTGAAGTAGTTGTTTTTACTTGCTTACCTTGGTCCCCAATTTATGGCATTAATGATGGATTGAATAGTATGTTGTGGGACTAATGTCGTGATTTTGATACTGGTTAAGCACCAGGTTAGTATTCTATACCTTATGAGGATGTGGTTGTGGTTTATAGATATTTATGATTAGATTGCTTGGATAATAGTGATGGCATGCATACTTAGGCATATTATCATTTACTTAGTGGTACGATTTCAACCAACCCCTTATTTTACTATTGTTCTCTGAAAAGGGATTTATTCCTACATTTCACTTTTAAAAATGGATTTCTTCTAAATCATACTGATAATGCCCAACTACAGCTCTCGTAAGAGTGTAAGTGGTCGCTGTCAAATATAGAACCCAACTGGGTTGGGTGTCGAATCCCACAGGGAATACTTGGTCACTAAGTATGCAACATTAGTAGACTGTTGGTCAAAAATTCTACGGAAAGTGGGGATTTAATTTATGCGTGCAATAAGGTTAACAAAGTAACGAATGAATGTTGAGTTTAGTAAGATTTAATCACAGAGAATAATAAGTTAGGGTTCTGTCCACCTTATGAGTTCTGCGTATCTATTAACTATGAGTTATGCGGAATTCAAACATGCATGCACTTATAGGGATTCGTATTCTAATGGTAAATCCTAGTGTCTCTCGACCATCCAGGATTATTTCACTTTAACTCTCTCAAGCTTAAAGTGTATAACTAACGGTACAAACTCTCCAAGAAGTTAATCCAGTTACGGCACTAACGTGTAAATAGGGGTTGGTAGCCCTATTTCCTTGTCACACTCTCTTTTCCAAACATGTAACTTTTCTCTCGAACAAGTCAATGTTATAATGGCGTATTCTATATGTTTGCAACCACAAGAATTTAATTAAGATGAAGAGAGTAATAATATAAGTAGCATACGTATCAAGAATTCACAAACTCATAGCAATAGATAGTATACCATAAGGCTTCCATAACCCTAACAGAGAAGTTTAGCTACTCATGATTACAACGGAGATCATAATAGATATAATCATCATACCACAACCTAGAATAAATCTTGGCGATGGAGATGGTTTATGCGTCACTTAGGGTTTGAAGTTTTCCCTTCTCCGTTGCTCACAAGAGCCGTGCTTTCTCTGTCAGAACGTAACGTGAATAAATCCAAAAGTTGCATCTGAATTATGAAAAGCAATTGATGAAAGAATAATGAAAAGCGTGGATAAAAAGCTTGCTGAAAAATTCAGCAAATAGGGTTTTTATAACATCCTTGTCCTAGTCCTACTGAAATAGGGTTTTTATCCTTGTCCTAGTCTTACTGGGTTACTGTTGCACCCCTAAGTATTAAGAAATACTGATTTTGCCCAGGACGGATTCTCCATGCTACACATTCAGTCCACAAGCTTCCAAATGTTGTCTTCCTTCTTACGTGAAGTTTCCCTTGCTACCAAAAGGTCCACAAAGTGCTGAAATCTTCATCATAAATACCTAAAAATATGCTAATCACGTTGGTTAGCTCACTTACAGGAAAATGGACTAAAAGTGTAGGAATTATAAATTTTATCCTCAAAACGTAGCCTAAAATATGGGTAAAGCATGGTGCTTAGGCGTGTAAATACGCCCAACATCAACACCCCACACTTAAAGCTTTGTTCGTCCTCAAACAAAATACTACGTCCATGCAAACATCTACTTAGGATTTCACAGTAACAGCACAAAATGTTCAACAAGACATGTACGGCAATAATTAACAAAGAGTAGTTTTCTTGATCACTAATAGAAACAATTCAACCTCCAACCTAGACTCGTGATGATGGCTAATTCGTATCCACAAGTTAAGGCACAAAGAATCATACACAACTACCCAAAACTCGTCAACCATGTGTGTCTCACACAAGATATTACCCATAATCACTCACAAGTTTTGCATTTTTCAAAACATGGGTACAATATTCTCCTTGCTCTCACTCTCACAAAGAATTCATATTTTGCAATTTATGACCATAGGCTTGCCCTTAATGTAATGCTCTACTAATATCAGAATGCTAAGCTTAGGATCAAATAGGTCTTTTACAGGTTGTAATGTAGGCTGAGGGACAGGTAGGACTATTTTTGCCAGAAATAGTGACTATGTTCCCTAAGCGCCTTAATACATCACATTATGCCATTAACACTCTCTTTTAAACGATCCTGCTACCTTTCTTTCATATACCACCCCTTTTTAACCTATTTTGTTATTCAACTATAAACACAACTATCTTTTTTTTTATTTTGCTTATTTGATTTATTGTTTTTTTTCTTTTTTTTATAACACACCTCTATGATAGTCATTCTTTTTCACAACTATTTCGAGTACCAATATACTCTGAGGCATCACTCTCACCCAATTTCCTCTTATTTTGTCACATGATTCTACAATTTAAAGCGCCTAGGAATTAGGATCAAATTATGGTCTTAAAAAAATGGATTAGGCTACATATGAGGCTGTCAAAGAAAATAGCTAAAGGCTCAAAGGGGGTTAACTAGGACAATGTACACAGGTAGGTAAAAAGAAGGTAAACAATTACAGGCTGCCAAAGAAATGCCTAAATCATCTCCTAAACTAACATTCTTTATTTCGCTTTACACACACACACCAGGCAAGTTCTAGCATCAGTCACAGCACAGAATATACTATAATTTCACACACACATGGCACATGGTCAACTTTATTGGGAGCAGTATAGACTCTTGACCTAACAGATGAATGAATTAAACCACACAATTATCACACAGTGAGTCACACTTAGAGCCTAAACGTCTCAATAGTAATGATTCTCGCACAAACTCTTGTCATAATACCATGCCGCCTGTCAGAACAATTTCATGCACTTCATGCAAAATCTAAAAAAAATTTAATCTAAACAAAATTCTAAAAATTTAACTACTAACTACTAACTACGACAAAATCAAACAAACAAACATAAATAAATGTAGGCAAGGAAGTACAGCATACAAATACCAGCACCCCACACTTAGATGGGACACACTGCCCTCAGTGGAAAATAAATAAGGAAAACCTAATTAGTCGGACTCTTTCTCTATGTCTGGGGTCATACCCCCTGCGTCAGAATCATCATCAGAGTCGTCAACCTCAGAGTTTCCTCAAAATGTACCCCATTTGATCCCAAAAGTGGATCGAGGTATTTGCAGCGAGGAGGATTCAGCTTGCTCTTTTCTTCCCCTTTTCTGACCTTTCTGTGAGGTGGACACATTTTCTTTTCCTTGTCGTCCTTTTTGTGTCATTCTACCTTATTCAAATCACCAACACCACTTCAAGATCTAACAAATCGTTATAAGCGTAGTATTGTAACGCTTTATGGAATATAAAAGAAGAACTTACTTGGTGATGGGATGTGGAAGATGGTCTTGCAAGGATAGATGAGCAAAAAGAAAAGTTTTGAGAGATTTGGTAATGTTAAGCGACGCCTAATATTTTTCCTAGTTGAGCATAGGCGGCGCCTATGCTATGGCATTGTTGGGCATAGGCGGCGCCTATGCTATGGCATTGTAGATTCCGAGAGCTTAGGCCATAGCATAGGCCTTGCCTTGTTTGTTGACTAGATTTACATAGGCCTTGCCTTTACCATTGCCTATTTTGCATAGGCAATGCCTAACCGATAGCCTTTGCTTCTTCACTCCTAACTTACCACCTTTAACATAGCACACTTCCAATTCAAAATTTGAGACCAATCTCCTCTTTCATATGTCTTACACCTACACTTACTCAAAAACAACAAAAACGATTAGAACGATGGGTTGCCTCCCATCAAGCGCATTAGTTTTGGTCGTGGCTCGACTACAAAAACAAACTCCTAGTAAAACAAAACAATTAAAGACGATGGGTTGCCTCCCATCTAGCGCTTGATTTATTATCGCGGCACGACATAGTTATCTCGATTACTTAGACTTCATCGAGATATATGGTGCATCATTTTCTGAATGGATTCAAACGACGCTGATGCTTACTTGTATGCATGCAATCTTCTTCGAGATGACTCTTGTGCATACATATCCCAGGAGGGATACCAATTATATCATCAATAGTCCATCCCATAGCTCTCTTGTACCTCTTCAGAGCAGAGATGAGAGCCTTTATATGTTGTTCACCTAAATCAGCCACAACACTCACCGAAAGTGTATTTCTACTTCCCAAGAATGCATATCTTAGGTGACTGGGGAGCTCTTCCGATTCAAGCACTGGTGGCTCTTCAATGGAAGTCTTCACTATTGGTGAAGGTCGATTCTTAAGATCAAGGTCCAGCTTCTTAGGGCCATGAGAATAGGACCTTATTCCTATTAGAGCACAAGCGGTTTCTTCATATTCTTCAACCTCTTCACGCTCAAAATTTAGCAGCACGTCAGATAGTGACTCAACAGTAAGCTGCTTCTCTACAGATAATTCTTTCTCATCCTCATAATAAACATCATCTACAGAGAACATATTCATATCGCTGGGCTACTTCATTGCTTTGCATACATCAAAATGGACTACTTCGTCATTCATCCAAAATAAAAGCTCATTAGCTCTTAAGTCAATAAGCACACTTCCAGTTGCGAGGAAAGGGCGTCCCAAGATTATGGGAACTTCAGAATCCACCTCGCAATCCAAAATAACAAAGTTTGCAGGAAAGATGAAGGTGGAAACCTTCACCAACACATCATTCAAGATACCCACAGGTCATTTTACCGACCTATTTGCCATCATGAGCCGCATATTGATTGGTGTAGGGTCACCCAACCCCAACTTTCTGTACACGGATAGCGGCATCAAATTGATGCTAGCTTCCAAATCGCACAACGCCTTAGCAAAATCCAACGATCCAATCGTGCAAGGAATAGTTAAAGCACCAGGATCTGCCTTCTTCTGTACTAAAGATCTCGTTGCAATTGCACTGCAATGATGAACATTATCTGCCAGCTCATAGCTTACTGCCCGCTTCTTTGTCAAAAGGTCCTTCATGAATTTAGCGTACCCAGGCATCTGTTCCAGCGCCTCCACCAAAGGAATATTAATAGTCAGCTGCTTCAACATAGTCATGAATTTACTGAACTTGGTGTCATCAGCCTTCTTCTTCAGTCTCTGCGGAAAAGGTAGTGGTGGAAGGGGAATTATTTTCTCCACCACTTCCTCTTTATCTTGCTTCCGATTATCAACATTTTCAGAAGTGTCATCAGCCTTCTTCTTCAGTCTCTGAGGAAAAGGTGGTGGTGGAAGAGGAATCGTTTTCTCCACCACTTCCTTTTTATTTTGCTTTAGATTATCACTCTTTTCAGGCTGGTGACATCTAGGTGTAACATCATGAGCACTCACTTCAGCTTCTACGGCATCTTCAAACTCTGTATCAAGAACATTCTCCTCTGTATTATCAACTACCTGCTTGCCTTTGGACGGACTTTCCAACACTTTACCACTCCTGGTAGTAATAGCCATACATGATCCATCATTCCTTGGATTTTGCACGGTGTCACTAGGTAAAGTGCCAACTTTTCGTTGATTGAATGCCGCTGATAGTTGATTCAATTGTTGCTCCAGCTATTTTATTGCAGTAGAATACGATTCAACCAATTGATTTATTGAAGAAAAATCATTCTTCACCTCATTTATGCCCATATTGGTTGCCTCCACTCCTTTCAATAGCTTAGCCATCATATATTCCATGGACATCTTACTAGAGCCAGACGCCATAGCCTCACGATTTCCAGGAGGAATATACAAACCACTCCTGTCAGTCTTATTCTTCCAACCACCTTGATCGCGGTCCTTGTATCCAGATTTATCATAATAGTTCCGACCTTGGTTTTCTTGGGTATTGCCTTAAAAAAACCCATGATTATTCAAGTAGTTTGTTTCTCACTCTGAATTCGATTCATCTCTTCCCTGTGATACGACGGCCTTAACCTTTTCAGTCTTTCCTGATAATAAATGCTTGGTAAGAAGATCCATCTGCGTTTTCATGTGAGCCATATCCTAGTCATGTTTCTCTTCTCGTCGCCTCTATTCTGCAGTCATGCCAATAGATATAGTAGAGCTTGCTACCTCAGAATCTCTGGTATGCCAAGCTCTACTCTGCTTTGTCATACGATCTAGCATACCACTTGCCTCATTAAAAGTAAGGTCCATGAATGACCCTCCCGCAGCATTATCAACCACTGGCTTAGTCACCAAAGTCAACGCCCTATATAATATCTCCATCAAGTGGACATTGGTCATCTAATGATTTGGGCACCTCATATGCTTCTTCTTGAACCTCTCCCATGTTTCGTGGAGAGCTTCAGTTGGAAGCTGTCAAAAATTGCTGATCTCATCTCTTAATTGTGCTCTCTTGGATGGCGGATAGAATCTTTCTAGGAAAGCGTCTTTCAGTTACCTCCAATTAGTGATAGAGTCAAGAGTTAGCCCGTTCAACCATAGAGTTGCCTCTCCAGATAGAGACAATGGAAATAAGCACAGCTGGATCACATTCTGTCCAACCCCTAGATTGTCAAAAGCCTTGCATATTGAGATAAAATTAATCAGATGCATATTCGGATCGTCTCCTGCAAGTCCACCAAACAACCTTTTGAGTTGCAATTGCTGAATCATGGTGCTAGTGATATTGAACTTGGCTTCGGGAGCCAAGGGCGGAGGAATAATAGCCCCTGTGGCACAAGCTCCATCCAGATCATCATCATCATCATCAAAAGGACCCTGCACAACTCGGCGGTCAGGTCTCATTCTAACTTGACGATCTCTCCTATGCATAGGTGCCGCCACCTCATCAGTACAGCTAGGATTTAGTAAGTCATCATCACCCAGGTCCTCATCATCAGGATTTGTTTCTCGCCCTGGGTTATCAATATTCTGTTGATGCCCTTGAGCAGCTGCCAATGCAGCTAATCTAGCCTGCTCCTGTTGAGCAGCCCTTCTTTGAATGTCACGTTGTGCATCCATTTTGCCAATAAGTTGTGGTTCAGGATTTATGGGTAATAATGGCTGACCAGAACTTCAAGTATGTTGCATGCACTGAATAGAACCTGAATAAAACAAAAACAACAGGCGAAGTAAAATCTAAGAATTCTTGACCAAAGGGTCTAGTAACTATCACAAACTTAGTTGACAACTGTATTCCCCGGCAACGGCGCCAAAATTTGATAACGCCCAAACTACAGCTCTCGTAAGAGTGTAAGCGGTTGCTGTCAAATATAGAACCCAATTGGGTTGGGTGTCGAATCCCACAGGGAATACTTGGTCACTAAGTATGCAACTATTAGTAGACTGTTGGTCGAAAATTCTACGGAAAAGAGGGATTTAATTTATACGTGCAATAAGGTTAACAAAGTAACGAATGAATGCTGGGTTTAGTAAGATTTAATCACAGGGAATAATAAGTTAGGGTTATGTCCACCTTATGAGTTCTACGTATCTATTAACTATAAGTTATGCGGAATTCAAACATGCATGCACTTATAGAGATTCGTATTCTAATGGTAAATCCTAGTGTCTCTCGACCATCCAGGATTATTTCACTTTAACTCTCTCGAGCTTAAAGTGTATAACTAATGGTACAAACTCTCCAAGAAGTTAATCCAGTTATGGCACTAACGTGTAAATAGGGGTTGGTAGCCCTATTTCCTTGTCACACTCTTTTTCCCAAACATGTAACTTTTCTCTCGAACAAGTCAATGTTATAATGGCATATTCTATATGTTTGCAACCACAAGAATTTAATTAAGATGAAGAGAGTAATAATATAAGTAGCATACGTATCAAGAATTCACAAACTCATAGCAATAGATAGTATATCATAAGGCTTCTATAACCCTAACAGAGAAGTTTAGCTACTCATGATTACAACGGAGATCACCATAGATATAATCATCATACCATAACCTAGAATAAATCTTGGCGATGGAGATGGTTCATGCATCACTTAGGGTTTGACGTTTCCCCTACTACGTTGCTCACAAGAGCCGTGCTTTCTCTGTCAGAAAGTAACGTGAATAAATCCAAAAGTAGCGTCTGAATTATGAAAAGCAATTGATGAAAGAATAATGAAAAGCGTGGATGAAAAGCTTGCTGAAAATTCAGCAAATAGGGTTTTTATAACATCCTTGTCCTAGTCCTACTGAAATAGGATTTTTATCCTTGTCCTATTCCTACTGGGTTACTGCTGCACCCCTAAGTATTAAGAAATACTGATTTTGCCCGGGACGGATTCTCCATGCATCATATTCAGTCCACAAGCTTCCAAAAGCTGCTTTCCTTCTTACGTGAAGTTTCCCTTGCTACCGAAAGGTCCACAAAGTGCTGAAATCTTCATCATAAATACCTGAAAACATGTTAATCACGTTGGTTAGCTCACTTACAGGAAAATGGACTAAAAGTGCAGGAATTATATATTTTATCCTCAAAACTTAGCCTAAAATATGGGTAAATCATGGTGCTTAGGCGTGTAAATACGCCCAACATCACGTACCACCTTATTTAATAATATATGAGCTTTTTGAATTAAATATACTATTTTAGAACCTAGAACGAGATTTATTTTGGTCTATTAATGTTCTACTCTCTTACCACTACTATTTACTTCAGTTGAGAGAGTTTCCAACCCTTTCTACATTATTATGCCAATTTAGTCTCAAACTTGATCTTGGGCAATGGATTTATAGATTTATACCCTTTTAATCATGGTTTGAGTCTTTGCACTTATTATTATTATTATTATTATTATTATTATTATTATTATTATTATTATTATTATTATTATTATTTTATACATGTATATACATTTATACATATATACACGCTCCATTTCAAAAAGAATAACCTACTTTTCTTCTTACTCTATTTCAAAAGAATGACCCTTTCCTATTTTGGCAATACTTTAATTCAAAATTTCCATGTGGCATGTTTCAGATCATAAGATTAAAGGGAATTTTGGTACATTTGTCATAACTTTAATTTAAGACCAGAAGATTTAAAAGTCTTTTTTATTTTCTTAACATTCGTGCCAAGTCAAAATAGATCATTTTCTTGAAACAGGGGGAGTGTGTGTGTATATATATATATACACGTCTTTGATGCTAGATGGAGTAGACTGATTATGCTAGTTATTGAAAGTCCTAGTTTGGGATCAGACCGTGTATACACTTGGTACATTTGTCATTCAGATTGTATATAGTTTACTATTGGCTTATATGCAGTCATTCATTCATATGCAATGCCTATCAGTAGTATAGTTGTTTGGTGCTTATGTTTTTCGGTCTTATGAGGGTTGTATAGGTATAAGCTATGATTGTTGTTGCGTGTTTGCTTAAACCTTCTAGGGTTATGGGGGCTCAATTAGGTATTATTTGTCTGAGCTAGTCGTTACTTTATTATTGATTATTATGATTAGTTTGTGGAAGGACGATAATGGACTAGTACTTGAGATTATTTGTATATTTTTTATCTATTTTCTCTATTGTTGTAAATTACATTATTGGTAGTACAACTCATGTTTAGGCATCCTTCAGTTAGACACCCAAATAATTCTAGCATTAGTTTTCCTACTTGGTTAAGTTTCCTTGTGATGTTAGGCTAGCTACCTTAGGTTATTACCTTGAGTTAGTTTTATATATATATATATATATATATATATATGGCACTACTATATATCTCTCTTTTCCCCATCTATTCATATTGTATATGTAGCCTTTGGCATTGTATTACTACTATATATATATCCTTCTTTCACTTCTGCTTTATATATTAGTTGGAGATATACGGTATTGCACTCTAGTTCTCGTACACTACTAGAATAAGATAGTTCATCCTTATTGATCCATTAGTATTATTATGTTTATTTTTGTTGAATAGTTATCTGTAGTTATATTCTTGCTTTTCATGTTATTTATGCTTGCATTATTTTTTTATCTTAGTCGGTCGATGCCTACTGAGTACCATGTGTTTGGTACTCATACTACACTTACTGTAATGCCCCATACTTTTCCTAGCTTAGTTTAGCTCCTACTGTGTCAATGGACAATTTTGAACATGTATAACTCTTGATAAATGTGGAATTTCTAGTTCTAGACCCACCAAATAGTAGATAATTGAATCAGCTTTCCAAAAATACAAATTTTGCCTCAATCCAATGAATGGTTAAGAAGTTATGGTGATTTTAGTGAAAGTAGTAGAGCACCGCGATAAGCACCGCATCGCAGTGAAGGAAAAATTTGCAATTGTCCAATTTCCAGTAGTGCACCACGATTTGCCCATGTCACGGAGAAGATCCAGTTCCCAGTCGTCCCTTTCCAATAGCTCAACGCGACTTGATTATGTCACATCAAAATTCCTAATTGGACAGACACTGCATCGCGGTGGAGTGCAAAATGGCACTCATCCTTTTCAAATGATGCAATGCAATTACACCGCGCTGCGCCAGAGCCCAAAATGGCGTTCGTCCTTTTTCCATTGAGCCACCGCAATAGCAGAGCATCGCGGTGTTGTGCCAAATCAGAATTTTTTCAATTCTGAGTAATTTTACAAAGGGCAATCTAGTCATTTTCCCAAGCCACAAATCATGAAAAACAAGGAATTTAACCTATTCTAAGCATTATATGCATACTTTCCACCTAATTACTCTCCAAGAAACCCTAGAACATCAACTCTTAATCCCCAAGAAATCCAAATTCCACCATTATTTTTTCAAGATAACACAAAATTAAAGATTCTCAATTCAAAAACTTTAAGAATCAATCTTCAAGAGCCCAACTAGGAACTCAAAGTTCAAGCTCCTTTATCAATTTCATCAATTAAGGTATGTGGGGTTTTCAACAAGGATAATTCATTCATCCTTGATCCAAAAATTTGTTTTAAAGTTGATTTTTACATGAAATTATATGAATTTCAATTTAGGGTTTATACCCACTTATTACTATTTGAAGATTATGAGATTTTGAGACATTTAGATGTTGAATTGTATGTCTACTTTCGTATTTTCATGCGTATTGCAGTAATTTCCAGATTTAGAATTGAATTATCAATATTTTTACTATCAAGCATGAACTTTATGATGATTTGACATGAAATAAATGCATGGTTTATTAGCCCTAGTTTGAATGTTGTTATTTCAAGAAAATTATTCTTTTAAGCATTCCATGATTTCTGTATCCAGATTTTTGAACAAAGATTTGATCTTTTGATCTCAACTTATATATGGATTCCACTTTACATATTTAACTACAATTTATAGTAAACAGATTCACAAGTGGTTTTCATTTTAAACCTTTATACTAGTTTTAAAAGTGGATTTCCTACAGAATGAGCATACAGACTAAAGGGAGTAGTATTTAGAACAAAGTTGGGTATGTTTACATGCCCCAGAACTACGAGCCAACATAGGTACAGATTATCAAATTATTCTCATTTCTATATGGATGACAGTTACAGATGTGATCACTTAAATTAGATTATACTCCTTGGTAAGAGTATGAAACTTCTCCCCAACGTGAGGTTTTCCCATAAGGGAACTAGACATTGGACAATATGATAGATCGCATAGAGTATATAGGTTAGAAGAACCTCCCTAAAAGTAAAGACTTGTAGAATAGTTTTTTAAAGTATTTCTCTACAGCCTAATAGCTAAGACTTATAGAACAAATTTTAGAAATAAAGTGTAAAGGCTCACAGTTTTATTCTCATATTGCTTTGCATATGACATTAGCTATGAGATTTCAGATTTTAGTTTACAGATATAGAAGTGAGTCCTTTCTACACTTAGATAGCATGATTTAAAGATAGAATACTAGTACAACTTTTAGAAACTAAATGTTATGACTCACCAGATTTATGCAGCATGTTTTATTATTCATGATTATGATTTTTAGTTCTTAGATATTCCAGCTTATGTGAGTCATCTATATTTAGCATGCATTATTTTACAAATTATGATAATGTTGAGACATTGTTTTACTTATGCATTCACCCCCATATACTCAGTACAATCTTAAAGTACTGATCCACATATATGTCTATGTGCTACATTGTCTCATAATATAGGTTTAGGTGCTCAGTTTCAGCAGCGTGAGTGATTTTAAGCATCTCTATATTCATCTCGATAGTTGGTGAATCCCCATAGTTCGGGGACCCAGTGATTCAGTTTTTTAGCTTATTAGTATAGATGATTTAGTATTTTTAGACAGTTTGAGTCAGCTTAGGGTTTATCCCAGTGACTCTCTAGTTATTAGTAGTAGAGGCCTGTCAGACTCCTAGACATAGTTTATATTTCTAGTATTACTTTTTCAAAATTTGAGTCTTACATTTTTAGATATTATATTCAGATATTTCAGGTTAAATCAGATAGACTTTCGCATTGATTTTATGATTATATTTCTCTATTATGAGTTTCAGACTTAGTAGAAGGCTTATAGGATTAGCTTAAGGGTACTCATAGTCTTGAGCACCGTATGATGTCTCGGGGCCCATTTTTAGGGTGTTACAAACTAAGTATTAGAGCCTAAGGTTTTAAGAGTCCTAGGGAGTCAGACAAGCCACGTTACATAGAGTCTTGCTCATGGGTGTGAAGTGCACTATATTTATGAGCAAGAGGCTATGGGATGTTTTTAGGAAACCATCTATTTCTTTCATGATCTATCATACTTGTAGTATCTCTATCTATTTTTAACTCGTGCTCTTATGTGACAGTTGAATATGCCTCCTCGTCGAGCTAACGCTCACAAAAATGATAATCGGCCACTCCAGCATACTGACTCTCTGAATGAGAATGTGTCCCATGATGAATTTTGGGTTGCCTTTTAGGATTTAGCCCAATATTTGATGTTAATGTTCAGGGAAACCATCAGGCGATAGTCTTACTTCAGCAAATTAGGAATTTAGCAGCAGCCAGAATTTGTGACTTCATAAGAATTAATCCGCCTGAGTTCTTTGGGTCAAAAGTAGGTGAGTACCCACAGCTTTACTTATATGAGGTGAGGAAAATCACCTAGATTATGTATGTTTTTAGAAAGAAGAGTTTAGAGTTGGTATCCTATAGATTAAAGGATATAGCGTATGATTGGGTGGTTATGTGGAAGAATGATAAAGGTGAGAATGTAGCTCCTATGAGTTGGCAAGTATTTCAGGATATATTTCTAGACAGCTTCTTTCCTCATGAAATGAGAGAAGTTAAAGTAGAGAAATTTGTGAACCTGAGACAGGGCTCAATAACATTAAAAGAGTACTACCTTAAGTTCAACCAATTGTCTAAATATGCCCCTGATATAATGGCTGACTCTAGGGCAAGTATGAGTAAGTTTGTTACTGGAGTATCTAGTTTGGTAGTAAAGGAGCGTAGGACTGTCATGCTTATTGGTTACATGGATCATGCTACGCTGATGATTAATGCTCAGTAGATTGAGGTAGAAAAGTTAAAGGGGGGAGAGGGGAATAAGAAGGCTAGTACCAGGCAATTTAAGTATGGCTAGACTAGATTTGGAAGGGGAATTATTCACAGTTTTAGAATCGTTCATATATGTCAGCACCATCTTCAGCTAGTGCTCTCTCTCCTAGAGCTAGGCAAGAGTAGTATAGTAATACTTCTATGTCCAGATCTCAGAATAGTGCGAGTGGAAAACCCAGTTATCCTCCGTGTGCTAAGTGTAGTAAGAATCATCTTGGTGAGTGCTTGTTGGGATAGAAAGGTTGTTATGGTTGTGGTAAACTGGGTCATGGAATCAAAGAGTGTCTGCATGCTAAGTAGGGAAACAGGGATGTTCATCCCCAGAATCATGCTACTAGAGCACCAGCTCCTCTAGGTCTTCCAGTCCCTCCTCAGTGTGCATCATCCAGTACCAGTGGAGGTCAGCACCAAAATTGGTTTTATTCTTTACCATCCCGTCAGTAGCAAGAGGATTCACCAAATGTTGTTACTAGTATGCTTAGTGACTTTGATCTTGATGTTTATGTGTTATTAGATCTTGGGTCGAATTTTTCTTATATGACCCCACTAGTTATAGTGAATTTTGAAATAGGTCCTGAAAAGATCCCTAAGCCTTTCTTAGTTTCTACCCCTATGGGTTAGTCAGTTGTTTCCAAATTGATCTATAGAAAGTGTCCTATCACTGTACTTCATAAAATCATGTTTGCAGATTTAATAGAGTTAGATATGGTCGACTTTGACCTTATTCTTGGTATGGATTGGCTCTATTCCTATTATACATCTATAGATTGTCGCACCGAGTGGTGAATTTTTAGTTTCCAGATGATCTAGTCTTTAAGTGGGAAGGTAATTTAGTGTCTCCCAAGAGTCATTTCATATCCTATCTTAAAGATAGAAAGTTGATGCCAAAAGGGTATAACTATCATCGAGTTTGAGTCAAAGACACCAAGTCTGAGACTCCAACAGTTTAGTCATCTTATGTAGTCAATGAGTTTCCTGATATTTTTCCTAAAGATTTGTCAGGGGTACCTCCCGATAGGGAAATAGAATTCAGTATTGACCTTCTTCCAGATACTCAGCCTATCTCCATTCCTTCATATCAAATGGCTCCAGCCGAGCTTAAAGATTTAAAAGAGCAGCTTAAAAACCTCTTAGATAAAGATTTCATATGGCCCAGTGTCTCTTCATGGGGCACTCACATCCTATTCGTGCGAAAGAAAGATGGTTCTTTGCCAATGTACATTGATTATTGTTAGTTGAATAAAGTTACAATCAAAAACAAATATTCTCTTCCTATGATTGAAGACTTATTCGACCAACTCTAAGGTATAAGTTACTTCTCAAAGATAGACTTTAGATCCATCTATCATCACCTTTAAGTAAGGGAATGTGATATTCCAAAGACAGATTTCAGAACTTGTTATAGTCATTTTGAGTTTCTAGTCATGTCCTTTGGGTTGACAAATGCCCCAGCAGCTTTCATGGACTTGATAAACAGAGTGCTCAAACAGTATTTGGACATGTTTGTCTTAGTATTTATCGATGATATTATTGTCTATTCTCGTAGTGAGGATGATCATGCATACCATCTTAGAATTATATTGCAAACTCGTAGAGATCACCAGTTGTTCGCCAAATTCAGCAAATGTGAATTTTGGCTAAGATCAGTAGCTTTCCTTGGCCATATTATTTCTATTGATGGCATTTGAGTTGATCCCCAAAAGACAAAATTAGTAAGAAACTATCCTAGACCTATCTCTCTGTTAGACATTAGAAGTTTCTTGGGTTTAGCTGGCTATTACAAACATTTTGTTGAGGTTTTTTCTTCTATTGCATCCCCTATGTATAAATAACTCAGAAGAAAGTTAAGTTTCAGTGGTCAGATTCATGTGAGAAGAGTTTTTAGGAATTGAAGACTCGACACACTTCAGCCCTAATTTTAGCACTACCTAATGGTAAGATAGTTTCATTATCTATTGTGATGCTTCTAGAATTGGTCTGGGCAGAGAGGTAAGGTCTAGCCTATGTCTCTAGATAGCTTAAGCCTCATGAAAAGAACTACCCTACCCATGATCTTGAGTTAGCTATTGTTGTATTTTCTTTGAAAATTTGGAGGCACTATCTTTATGGGGTACATGTTGATGTGTTCACGGATCACAAAAGCTTGCAATATATGTTTAGTCAGACGTAGTTAAATCTTCGTCAAAGAAGGTAGTTAGAGCTATAGAAAGATTATGACATGAGTATGCTATACTATCCGGGAAAATTTCCAGTAGATTATGACATGAAAGATATTCAGAATAGCCTTTTATACGAGCAAGTTCCAGTAGAGATTCTTGATCATCAGACCCATAGACTAAGGAACAAAGAAGTTTCCTTGGTCAAAGTTTTGAGGTGAAATCAGTCAATTGAGGGTGCTACTTGGGAAGTAGAAGCAGACATGTGTAACAAGTATCCTCACCTTTTCTCCATGAACTCAGATTCATCTTAAGGTAACATTCCTTCTTAATTCAATTTTTTTTCCAGTATCAGATTCAGCTATATAGTTATCTTCATGAAAATCATGCATTCGCAGATTAGTTCAGTCACTCAATATGAGTTAGGTTAGATTCAGTCATGTAGTTTGTTTCATTTTTGCATGCTAGCATATAACCTCAGTCCCTCAGTATCTTCATCTTAATTAGTCCCATTCAAGGACGAATGTTACCAAAGGGGAGATATTGTAATACCTCGTACTTTCTCTAGCTTAGTTTAGCTCATAGTGAGTCAAGAGACAATTTTGAAAATTGATAACTCTTGATACATATGGACTTTTATAGTTTTTGACCCACTAAATAGTAGATAGTTAAATCAGCTTTCCAATGATACCAATTTTTCGTCAATCCGATACTCGGTTAAGAAGTTATGAAGATTTTAGTGAAAGTAGTAGCACACCTTGATAAGCACCTCATCGTTGTGAAGGACAAATTTGCAGTTGTCCAATTTTCGGTGGAGCATAATGATTAGCCCGTATCGTGGAGAAGTTCCAGTTCCCATTCGTCCTTTTCCAGTAGCTCAACATAATTTGCCTATGTCACATCCAAATTCCCAATTGGAAAGACACCGCATCGCAATGGAATGCAAAATGGCATTATTCCTTTTCCAGTAACGTAATGCAATTACGCCAGATCCCAAAATGGCATTCATCCTTTTTCCAGTAATCCACCGCGATAGCGGCGCATCGTAGAGGTGTGCCAAATCGGGATTTTTTCAGTTCCGATTAATTCTTACAAAGGGCAATCTAGTTGTTTCCCAAGCCCTAAATCATTAAAAATAAGGAATTTAACCTATTCTAAGCATTATATATATATTTTTCACCTACTTACTCTCCAAGAAACCCTAGAACATCAACTCTTAATCCCCAAGAAATCCAAATTCTACCATTCTTTTTCCAAGATAACTCAAAATTAAAGATTCCCAATTCAAGAACTTCAAGAATGAATCTTCAAGAGAACAACTAGGAACTCAAAGTTCAAGCTCATTTATCAATTTCATCAATTAAGGTATGTGGGTTTTTCAACAAGGATAATTCTTTCATCCTTGTGCCCAAATTTAGTTTTAAAGTTGATTTTTACATGAAATTATAAGAATTTCAATTTAGGGTTTATACCCACTTATTACTATTTGAAGATTATGAGATTTTGAGAGATTTAAATGTTGAATTAGATGTCTACTTTCGTATTTTCATGTGTATTGCAGTAATTTTCAGATTTAGAATTGAATTATCAATATTTTCATTATAAAGCATGAACTTTATGATGATTTGACGTGAAATAGATGCATGGGTTATTAGCCCTAGTTTGAATGTTTTTATTTCAAGAAGATTATGCTTTTAAGCATCCCATGATTTGTATA
Source organism: Capsicum baccatum var. pendulum (assembly GCA_030864225.1). Lineage (NCBI taxonomy): Eukaryota > Viridiplantae > Streptophyta > Magnoliopsida > Solanales > Solanaceae > Capsicum > Capsicum baccatum. The sequence goes on from CM061561.1 coordinate 90,719,417, forward strand.
TTCATATTTTTGAATAAATATTTGATCTTTTGATCTCAGCCTAGATATGGAATCTACTTTATAGATTTAACTACTATTTACAGTAAATAGATTCACAAGAGGTTTTCATTGTAAACCCTTATACTAGTTTTAAAAGTGTTCCTACAGAATGAGCATACAGATTAAAGGGAGTAGTATTTAGCACCAAGTTGGGTATATCTACATGCCTGTAACGCCTCGACATCCTATCTCGTGACGTCACATGGTGTTTATGATTCCGAAGGACCAGAAGCTAACCCTTTATTGATATCTGTACCTGTACACTGCATAATATCTTAAATAAATGTGGAAACTAGCCATAAGGTTCAACACATCTATGAATACTCATAATACAGAAAACTGAATACTAATACATCACATCCATTTGAAAGGCCTCTAAACTGTCTAAACTGTGGAGTTGATGGGACAGGTCCCCAACTAACTTCGTCAACTGAAAATAAACAAAGTCTGAAACAATAATAGTAAACTGAGATTTGTCCTTGAAAGAAGAGGACACACTGCTACTGCTGCTGACTGGGACTGAACTACTGAGAATACTCTGGATCCTGTGCCTCTGAACCTATGGTGTCAAATAAAATACCATAGCCCAAATGCGTCAGTACAGGAATATACTGAGTATGTAGATGAGGTAGGCTAATGCAAGGGCTCATGCATGCACAATATATAAGTTGAATAATCATGAAGATGCCATATGAGAACACATACATTAATGCACAGACCATGAACACAATCATCGCAACTCTAGATACTGAAACTCAGATACCACTTTACTGCGGACTGAACTCACTATTAATACTGAGATACGAAATCACTGACTCATCTGATACTGATAACTGAGGATCTGGATGTACTTCCATCAAAGACTGAATTATGAGCTTACTACTTTCAACTGACAAAATTAGAGATCAATCTTTCTAACAGATTATTCTTAAAGTAATTATCAATGATAAGAAGTATAATCATGTCCAAATCTCACAACAAGAATACGCAATAGAATATGAGATGGAGATCAATCCTATATGATGGGAGTTCTCTAGATATGATAAGATAATAAGCATTTGTATATGAGACCAAGCCTATCTGATGGGATGGTCCATAAATCAATGGAACCATCTGAGTTCCTCACTAAGATAGACGACTATACCACACAGCCCTGATTTTTGAAGATTGCTACTGAAACTGCAACTGTGGGAAGTAGTTATCTAACCGACATACCCCTACTATCTCTTAGGGGTCCAACCTCTACCCCCAGCTAGGAGGGTGCCAATACCATGCCACGAGTAAAGACATTATCGTTATGTGACCCTCATCTATCAGGTACTCAAATGAGAATGGTGGATCCCTTATCTAATAGGTCAAGCCACCTCATCTACCCTTAACTAGCAGGTATAATGTCTCAACCTACATTGGCTACGTAGTTCTGGAGTGCAAGGATTGCTTCTAAGAATCACACCCTCTACTAGTAGGTGAGTTCCTATCCTTAAGCTCACTCGGTGCTGAGTCCTACTCCTAACTGAAAGACACTGATATGATTCTTAACTGAACTTAGACTGAGCTTAATCTGATACTGATCGTATTTCTCAAATGATCTGACTGAGTTATGCTGAGATTACTTAGTTCTGTATCTGACGAAAAAGGTATCGAATCATGGTATCTGACTGATGATACAGATCTTGAATAGATTACTCAAATCACTTTTGAGATTATAATTGAATTATTTAAATAATATTAGAACTGAGCTGATTAAAGGACTAAGGCTAGATTACTAGTGATACAGAGATAACAGAGATTACTGAGCTTTCTTAAGTTCTCCATTTGTCTAAGGTTACAGAGTTCTATAGTTCACTGAGTTCTGAGAATCATGGCTCGACTGGAATTATCGAGATAATGACACGGGCTCTAGACAACAGCTCTATTTTCATGTATAAATACCCCTAGGACTCGATGACATGAAAGTGAAGCATAATCATTCATTCATCATCACATTCATTCATATATCATCATAATCATTCATGCATATTTAAGATCATCAAAGCATCTTCAAGTAATTAGGAATCATATAATAAAATAACGTAGGGGAAACATACTATTATATTGTACTCCATTCTATAAAGTTTTATCTTAACTCTTTCATACTTATATCAATCTTGACACCTGTTTGGATATCACATGGCTTGGGGAAACTTCATACTATTATGTCACAACTTACTTGCTAACCACTTGACATGTATCAAAAACTTAGAATATATCAAAGAGCACATAATCAGGGAATTTACAACCATCATATCTCGACTTGTTCACTAGGGCCTTTCAATAACCACTAGACATGACTAATTTTATACCTACATTGGGATTTCATGCTATCTTGATGCATATCACTCACTAAAGTATTTTATCAAACACTAGGCATGCATGGACTAGCTCAAATTTTGGGGCTTCCTATTTAACATACTATAATGGCCCTTATGCTTCACCTAAGCTTTTTATCAAACCTATGGTGGACATGCTTCGCTTATTCAACCATTTCTACACTCAAAAGTCATGACCACATCACATAGAAAACAACTTCAAGAGTGTCTATCACAAACATCACATGAATTCCATATACTAGGGTTAAAGCTCATAATTTTTGTAGGCAAACATAAATCAAAACTCAACAGCACATTAAACATCAATTTAAACCCATACAAATCATTAAAAACTCACAAATATAAAAATCTTTTAGTTTTAAAAAGGGTTCTTGAGCTTCTTGGATGAAAGGGACCCAAGAATCAACATCTACATACCTTAACCTTTGGAATAAGATTAATTCTAGTGCTTGAGACTCTTTCCGCACTTGTAATAAATGATTCTCGAAGCCAACACTATGAGGAACTTGATTCTTGAAGAAAGCTTGAAGATTTATTGATGAATTTTGGAAGATTAGGGTTCTTGATGAAACCCTAATTAGATATTCTTGAGAGAATTGGAAGAGAAAAATGATGGAATTAGGATTTTGGAAGTGGGTTCTCATATTTATAGAGGCTCACAAAAGGTGGGAAATGACCAAAATACCCTGGCAAAAATGTCTCTAAATTGCTAAAAAATGGCTGACGACATTTGTGACAGGCCATCAAACCTGTGGCAAGCCATCACAAAATGTCATCACAAAAGGGTGGATTTTATTATTTTTTGCCTAATTGTGATGACCTTTTGTGACAAGCCGTTAGATCTGTGACGGGCCATCATAAAATATCGTGACACATTTTCCACACTGACATGCTGGATTCAAATAGGCAGAACTCTTTACTCTGATATAGGTTTTTAACAAAATTGGTATCGTTGGAAAGATAATTCAAAGAGATTTTATTTTATATATCGTAGGTCCTATAATTAGATATGTACAAGGAGTTATGGTCTATTTAAGTTGACCCAAATTTTGACGGTCACTAAAACTTGAATGATAGGAAAGCTTTCAACTCGTCCATGAGTTAGGGGACCTCTATGATCTTAATTCATGCTCAAATAAATTCCCACACGATTCAAATTATTTCTTACTTGGGAGGATATCGAAACATTTTGACTCAAATTTTTGCTTTACCAAATACGCTCTAAGGCTCTGACTGTAAAAGAATTTTGCCGGGCATTACATTATCTCCCCCTTGAGAACATTCATCCTCAAATGTTGCTTGATAGACTGAGAATATGAATCAACAGAAATTAATCAAGAAATGAAAACATCTCGGATCAGGACTACGCAACTGGAATAACTGACATATGGAGTTCTCACACTGGGCATGCATATCTGATGCATGGAATACTCGACTGATGATAACGCTCAAACTACAGCTCTCGTAAGAGTGTAAGCGGTCGCTGTCAAATATAGAACCCAACTGGGTTGGGTGTTGAATCCCACAGGGAATACTCGGTCACTAAGTATGCAACGATTAGTAGACTTTTGGTCAAAAATTCTACGGAAAGGGGGGATTTGAATAATGGCGAGAATTAATGTAAACAAAATAAAAACGGAATGCTTTGTATAGTAAGATTTAATCAATGAGAATTATAAGTTAGGGTTATGTCCACCTTATGAGTTTTACGTATCTATTGGCTATGAGTTATGTGGAATTCAGACATGCATGCGCTTATAGAGTTTCGTATTCTATGGTAAATCCTAGTGTCTTTCGACCATCAAGGATTACTTCACTTTAACTCTTTCGAGCTTAAAGTATATAACTAATGGTACGAATTCTCCAAGAGGTTAATCCAGTTACGGCACTAACTTTTAAACAGGGGTTGGTAGCCCTATTTCCTTGTCACTCTCTCTTTTCAAGACATGTAACTTTTCTTTTGAACAAGTTTATGCTATACTGGTGTATTCTATATGTTTGCAACCACAAGAATTCAATTAAGATGAAGAGAGTAATGATATAAGCAGCATACGTATCAAGAATTCACAAACTCATAGCAATAGATAGTATCTCATAAGGCTTCCATAACCCTAACAGAGAAGTTTAGCTACTCATGAGTGCAACGAAAATCGCAATAGACATTATCATCATACCAAAATCTAGAATAATCTTTGCAATGGATGATTTTAACGTCAACTAGAGTTGGACGTTTTTTTCTTCCTCTATCCGTGCCTCAAGTGAGTCGTGGTTCTCTGTTAGTAACTTACAGAATCTGTAAATTGTTGGATACTAAAAGTCAAATGAAAGAGTAGTAATGTAATCGGAAAGAATTAATAAGAATGGGGAGGAATGAATGGATGCTGAATAGTTCAGCAAAATAGGATTTTTATAACACCCATATCCTATTCCTACTAAGCTACTGCATACTTGTCCTAATCCTAATAGGTTACTGCATCCTTGTCCTAATCCTACTAAGTTACTGCTGATCCCCAAGTCTTTGGAAATACTTATTTTGCCCGGGACAAGTTTTCCATGCATCACTTTCAGTCCATAGGCTTCCAAAAGCTGCCTTCCTTCTTTCGTGAAGCTTTCTTTGGCGTCAACCATTCCATAAAATGCTGAAATCTTCATCATTTATACCTAAAAACTAGCTAATCACGTTGGTTAGCTCACTTACAGGAAAAAGGACTAAAAGTGCAGGAATTATATATTTTTTCCACAAAACTTAGCTAAAATATGGGTAAATTAAGGTGCTTTAGGCGTGTAAATATGCCTAACATCAACTGATGATACTTATAGCCGAATTCTTATAATACACATACATATATAATGCATGGACTCATAACTGGGATGATCTCATCAATACATAACTGAACACACACTGACAAGATGAACTCTTTCTACTAAATGTGCATATCTAATGCATGAATGTCCAGCTAAGCTGACTTTTGAAAGCACGACTTGACAATGCAACAATGACTGATGCTAACTTTATAAAGAAAATCTAAACATGCATCAGGATGAATCTAATAGAATGCAACATCATAATTCTATGGGGTATCTCCCCTTTGGGACTCTGTGTCCCTCTAAACACACTTTATTGAAATACTGGAGCGGTGCGCGGGGGGGCACCTACAGACTGGGTCATAATTGACCGATCAAGATTTGAAACTTATGCATGACTCATGCTAACACATATGCTCAAAATGGGTGCAAAGGATCCAAAAATACATATCGCAAAGATGTAGGGCTCATAACATACCCGGGTCTATATCAGGGAATCCTTCCCGATCAAGCCGAGCCTGAAATGTATGAAGTCTACCCCTTTGAGTCATCACTCTACATTCTCGCCTTCTACGGCCTAGCTCACCACACCCAAAACATACATCACTACCGGCTCTACACATACCCTGTTGGCACCTATCACACTCTCTACAATCCAGATTGGTACGAACACCACTAGCACAACCCTGGGCCTTGGAGCTTGGTGCTCCCTTATATCTGAAACCCCCAAACACAGGTGTGGGTACACTAGCTGAAGCTAGAGCTGGAACTAAAAATATCCAACCATACTGAGAACTACTACCACCTTGAGAACCTAACTACAGAAAACTACAACTACTTATCTTGGCTCTCTTACTCACTCTCTCCTTTTCTTTCATTTTATTTGCCTCAATTTGTTGTGCATGCATCATTAGCCTATAAAGATCCATATCTCTATTGATCATGGAAGATCTACACTCTTTCAACACATCACTTGATGCCCCAATCAAAAACTTACTCATACTCATTCTAGGGTCAGCTATCAAGTCAAGAACATACTAAGCTAATTGGTTAAACTTAAGATAATACTCTTTCACTGTCATGGAACCTTGCCTTAGGTTCATGAAATCTTCTACCTTAGCTTCTCTCATTTCTAGAGGGAAAAACCTATCTAGAAAGGCACTCTGAAACTCTAGCGATGTCACAGAAGCTGCATTTTCCCTTCTACTCTTCTCCCACATCACTACCCAATCATGAGCAATATCTTTCAACCTATAATATGCTAAATCAACACTCTCTTCCTTAGAAACATGCATAATCTGGGTGATCTTCTTCACCTTCTCTAGAAATAACTGCGGGTCCTCACCTACTACTGACCCAAACAATTCGGGTGGGTTCATTTTCTTGAAGTTTCTAATCCTGGATGCGGCAGAATTTCCATCTTGCTGAGGTGGGACTGCAGCCTGATGGTTTCCATGAACATTAGTCATCACCTGGGCTAGCACTCGGAAAGCTTCCTGAAACTCTGGATATGACACACTCATTTTGCAGGATCTACTGGCTAGGGGGGATAATCATCAACCCTATGGACAAAGTCTTTGCGAGGAGAGATACTCTGTAAATGAAAGAATAAGGTGGATTAGACTAAGGATCAACTTGAGCTCATGCTCACTCGCATAAAATGATCATTCAAAGAAGACGAACTGCTCCTAAGAACATCATGTAGTCTCTTGTACATAAATGTGGTGCGCTACATACCCATGCACAAGACTCTACTAGATGCGGCTTTTTAGACTCCCTAGGATACTCTTAAACCATAAGCTCTGATACTAAGTTTGTAATGCCTCGAGATCCCATCTCGCGATATCACACGATGCTTATGACCCGGAAGGACCATAAGCTAACCCTTTACTGATATCTGTACCTAAACACTGCATAATATCTTAAATAAATGTGAAAACTAGCCATAAGGTTCAACACATCTATGAATACTCATAATACAGAAAACTGAATACTAATACATAAGCCTCTAAAATGTTTGAACTTTAGAGTTGATGGGACAGGTCCCCAACTAACTCTGTCAACTAAAAATAAACAAGGTATGAAACAATAATAGTAAACTGAGATTCGTCCTTGAAAGAAGAGGACTCACTGCTACTGCTGCTGACTGGGACTGAACTGCTGAGAATACTCTGGATCTTGTACCTTTAAACCTATGGTGTTAAATAAAACACCATAGCGCAAATGCGTCAGTATAGGAATGTACTGAGTATATAGACAAGGTAGGCTAATGCAAGGGCTCATGCATGCATAATATCTAAGCTGAATAATCATGAAGATGCCACATGAGAACACATACATGAATGCACAGACCATGAAAACAATTATCATAACTCTAGATACTGAAACTCGAATACCACTTTACTGCGGATTGAACTCGCTGCTGACACTGAGATACTGAATCACTGACTCATCTGATACTTATAACTGAGGATCAGGATATACTTATATCAAGAACTAAATTCTGAGCTTACTACTTTCGACTGATACAATTTGAGATCAATCTTTCTAACAGATTATTTTAGAAGCGATTATCATTGATAAGAAGTATGATCATGTCTAAATCTGATAACAAGAATACCCAACAGAATCTGAGATGGAGATCAAGCCTATCTGACGGTAGATCTCTAGATACGATCAGAAATAAGCATCTGTATATGATACTAAGCCTATTTGATGGGATGGTCCATGAATCAATAGAACTATCTGAGTTTCTCATTGAGATAGACGACTGTACCACACAGTCCTGATTTTTAAAGATCGCTACTAAAACTGCAACTGTGGGAAGCAGTCATCTAACCAACATGCCCCTACTATCTCTTAGGGGTCCAACCTCTACCCCCGGCTGGAAGGGTGCCAATACTGTGTCACGGATAAAGACATTATGTTTATGTGACCATCATCTATCAGGTACTTAAACGAGAATGGTGGAGCCCTTATCTAACAGGTCAATCTACCTAATCTACCCTCAACTAGTAGGTATACTATCTCAACCTATGCTGGCTACGTAGTTCTAGAGTGTAAGGGTTGCTCTAAGAATCACACCCTCTCAAAGTAGTTGAGTTCCTATATTTAAGCTCACTCGGTGCTGAGTCCCACTCCCAACTAAAAGACACTGATCTGATTCTTAACTGAACTTAGACTGAGCTAAATCTGACACTGATCATATTTATCAAAAGATCTAATTGAGTTACGTTGAGATTACTTAGTTCCATTTTTAATAGAAAAGGTATTGAATCATCGTATCTGACTGATGATACAGAGCTTGAATAGATTACTCAAATTGCTTCTGAGATTAGAATTGAATCACTTGAATAATATTAAAACTGAACTTATTATAGGACTGAGGCTAGATTTCAAGTAATACAGAGATTACAGAGATTACTGAGATTTCTTAAATTTTGCACTTTTTTGAAGATACAGAGTTCTGTAGTTCACTGAGTTCTAAGAATCATGGCTCGACTGGAATTACGAGAAACTGACACGGGCTGTAGACAACAGCTCTATTGTTGGGTATAAATACCCCCCAGGACTCAATGACATAAAAGTAAAGCATAATCATTCATTCATCATCATGTTCATTCATATATTATCACAATCATTCATGCATCTTCTAGATCATTAAAGTATCTTCATGTAATTAGGAATCATATCATAAAATAACATAGGGGAAACATACTACTAGATCATAGTCCATTCAACAAAGTTTTACCTCAACTATTTCATACCTATATCAATCTTCACACCTTTTTGGATATCACATGGCTTGAGGAAACTTCATACTATCATGTCACAACTTACTTTGCTAACCACTTGACATGTATTAAAAACTTAGCATATATCAAACAGCACATAATCGGGGAATATACAACCATCATATCTTGACTTTTTCACTAGGTCCTTTCAACAACCACTAGACATGACTGATTTTACACCTACATGGGGATTTCATGCTATCTTGACACATATCACTCACTAAGGTATTTTATCAAATACTAGGCATGCATGAACTAGCTCAAAATTTGGGGCTTCCTATTCAACATACTAAAATGGCCCTTATGCTTCACCAAAGCTTTTTATCAAACCTATGGGGGACATACTTCGCTTATTCAACCATTTCTACACTAAAAAGTCATGAACACATCACATAGAAGACAACTTCAAAAGGGTTTGTCACAAACATCACATGAATTCTACATACTAGGGTCAAAGCTCATAATTTTTGTAGGAAAACATAAATCAAAACTCAAAAACACATTCAACATCAATTTCAATTCAAACAAATCATTAACAACTCATAAACATAAAAATCTTTTAGTTTTAAAAAGGGTTCTTGAGCTTCTTGGATGAAAGGGACCGAGGAATCAACATCTACATACCTTAACCTTTGAAATAGGATGAATTCTAATGCTTGAGACTCTTTCTGCACTAGTAATAAATGATTCTCGAAGCCCACACTATAAGGAACTTGATTCTTGAAGAAAGCTTGAAGATTTATGGATGAATTTTGGAAGATTAGGGTTCTTGATGAAACCCTAATTAGATATTCTTGAGAGAATTGGAAGAGAAAAATGATGGAATTAGGATTTTGGGAGTGGGTTCTCATATTTATAGAGGCTCACAAAAGGTGGTAAATGACCAAAATACCCTGGCAAAAATGTCTCTAAATTGCTGAAAAATGGTTGACGACATTTGTGACAGGCCATCAAACCTGTGACAGGCCATCACAAAATGTCATCACAAAAGGGTGGATTTTATTATTTTTTGCCTAATTGTGACGACCTTTTGTGACAAGCCGTTAGATCTGTGATGGGCCGTCACAAAATATCGTGACACATTTTCCAGACTAACATGCTGGATTCAAATAGGCATAACTCTTTACTTTGATATAGGTTTTTGACAAAATTGGTATCGTTGGAAAGATAATTCAAAGAAATTTCATTTTATATATCGTAGGTCCTATAATTAGATATGTACAAGGAGTTATGGTCTATTTAAGTTGACCCAAATTTGACGGTCACTAAAACTTGAATGATAGGAAAGTTTTCAACTCGTCCATGAGTTAGGGGACCTCTATGATCTTAATTCATGCTCAAATAAATTCCCACACGATTCAAAGTATTTCATACTAGAGAGGATATTTTTGAAATATTTTCACTCAGATTTTTGCTTTACCAAATACACTCTAAGGCTTTGACTGGAAGAGGATTTTGCGGGGTATTACAATGCCTCAGAACTACATGCCAGCATAGGTACAGATTATTAGATTATTCCCATTTCTATATGGATGAAAGTTATAGATGTTATCTTTTACATTAGGTTATACTCCTTGGCAAGAGTATGACACCTCTCCCCAACGTGAAGTTTTCCCATAAGGGAATTAGACGTTGGACACTATGAAAGCTCACATAGTGTATATCGGTTAGAAGAACCTCCTTAATAGTAAAGACTTATAGAATAGTTTTTGAAAGTATTTTCCTACAGTCTAATAGTAAAGACTTATAGAACAACTTTTAGAAACTAAGTGTAAAGGCTCACAGTTTTATTTCGATATTGCTTTACATATGACATTAGCTATAAGATTTTAGATTTTAGTTTACAGATACAGAAGTGAGTCCTTTCTACACTTAGACAGCCAGATTTAAGGACAGATTACATGTTTAGCTTTTAGAAACTGAATATTATGACTCACTAGATTTATGTAGCATATTTTATTATTCATGATTATAATTTTCTATTTACAGATATTCCAACATATGTGAGTCATCCACATTTTGCATGCATTATTTTATGAATTATGATAATGTTGAGATATTATTTTACTTATTCCTTCGCCCCAATATGCTCAGTGCAATCTAGAAGTACTGATCCACATATAGGTCTATGTGCTATATTGTCTCATAATGTAGGTTCAGGTGCTCAGTTCAGCAGCGTGAGTAATCTTGAGCATCTCTATCTGCATCCCAACAATTGGTGAGTACTCATAGTTAGGGGACCCAGTTATTTAATTTTTTAGCTTTTTAGTATAGATAATTGAGTATTTTTAAACAGTTTGAGTCAGTTAGGGGTTTGTCCCAGTGACTCTATAGTTATTAGTAGTAGAGGCTTGTCAGACTGCTAGACATAGTTCAAATTTCCAGTATTACTCTTCCATACTTTGAGTCTAATATTTTCAGACATAATATTCAAAAAATTTCAGCTTAGATCAGAGAAACTTCTGCATTGATTTTATGATTATATTTATCCATTATGAGTTTCATACTTATTGGAAGGCTTATAGGGTTAACGTAAGGCTACTCATAGTCTCGAGCATCATGTGACGTCTTAGGGCCCACTTTTGGGGCATTACACTTACGCAGCCTACAGATTATAGTACGAGTTCACGTTGTTGCTTTGTGAATCATGCAAAGAAGATATGGATAGGAGATTCATTGTGAACTCCTAACGTTTTAGTATTCCTGCTCTATCTCGTATTTATTATACTTTATCTATATTTTTTATTTTGGAGATGGTTTGTACAATTATATTTTTCTATATTTTCCTTTGTACTATAATTGAATTAGAAGCTCTTGTACTAACATCACCAAGTCTTGGATGTTATTTTATATTAGTCTTTTATTAAATTGTTTTCCCGTTATTTACTCCATTTCTCTAGATAGTCCGTTACTAGCTTTTCTGAACTACGGGAACCTACTGGTGGGTTATAGTAAGTGTCATCATGACCTAAGAAATTGAGTTGTGATAGAGATTAATCTAGAAGAATGGTAGGAACACTAACCATATTTCATTCCAAGACTTGATTAAAGAAAAACTTGATATTTTAAGTCTTGATATTTCTCTTAATTTTGTTTTTCTCTGAGATGGGATAAAAAAAGAGAAGCATATATCTGGATTAAGGACTGATTCCAGATATAATCTGCTTAAGTGTTTTTCAAGTTGAAAAGGTATCTTTTCAATAAGTCTCAGCAAATTTATGAAAAGGTCCATGGATTTCCTCAAATTCCAAATTAAACTCACTAATAAATAGGGAAACTTTTGGAAAATAGCTTAAGTATGTCATATGACAAACGCCTGTAGCAATATTTATCAAAATTACAACCTATAGCCTAATTGAGTAGTTCGGTCTGCAATATATCAATGTATTTGTATCAACAAATACAGGTGTATTTGCTAGTACAAACTTGTCTTTCTCTTCTTTTTTTTGTATTTTGTATTTTCGCTCCTCGTTCTCTCCTTCTTTGCATTTTGTATTTTCACTTCTCTCTCTTTCTCACCTATATCAAATTTATCATTTATATTTGTATATTAATAAGTACATGCATCAAGTGTATTTGAATACTTCAATTTGTCCATCATTTTTTTAAATTTCCAGTTTTGTATCAAAATGTATAGGAATTTGAAACCAAATACAAATACATAACTGGAAGTTTTGAAAACAAGAAGTTTTTTATACAAAACTGGAAGCATTTTTTTGAAAAAAAAAATAAAGAGAACGAGCGAAAGACAGAGAGAGAGGGGAAACGAGATAGAGGGGGAGGAAAAAGGCAAGAGCAAGAGAGATAAAGGGGAGACGAGCGAGATTGGGAGAGAGGATGGAAAGTAGCGAGAGAGTGTTAGGAAAAGAGATGCTATAGATTGTAATTAAATAAGAAAAGAGCCTATGAATTGCAATTAATTAAAACTTAGGCTAAGTATGTTAGTTAGGGGCTTATGTTTGTTATGCCTTGTTTTTTTCGCTAATAAATATCTATTATTTAGGCCCAAATATTAAATACTTTATTAGATCGTGAATTGAGCTTCTTTAGATAACATATGTATAATCTAGGAGAAATGACATAAATAGCAATTCAAATGAAACCATTGACACGAAAATGGTCAAATTTTAATTCCATTTTCTAGCCATTTGTTTTGATACATATATTATACAGATATGTATTCTATCTAATAAAGATATAATAAAGATATGCATCTTATACAACATACATACATATATATATATATATATATATATATATATATATATATATTATACAATAATGATAGAAATTTTAGACACATCATATTAAAAAATGCACATTTTATTTATCAATAATACAATTTTTACCCATAAATTCACTGCTTTATTTTTTTACAAATTGCATTAGTATGGTATATAGGTTGTATCAAAATGGTATATAAACTGTATCTGAACTATCAGGGCCAAAATTGTCATGACCCAAAAATAAGGGTCATGATGGCACTTGTAGCGGCGTACCTTGACAGGTAAGCCTATCACCTAAACTGATACAAAAAATGGTAAAGATAGAAATATCTCAAGGTAAGGCTTCTAGAAAGAAGCCAAACCATACAAGTAATCATAACAATGTGTAAAGGACTTATCCAAAATACCAATCATGCCCAAAACCAGGTGTCAATAGTGTAAGAACTACTAATACAATCTAGAAGTCAAATACGTCAGAAAAATAACCACAAAGGAACAATATCTGTCTCTGAATACCAATAAAGACATAACTACTATAGAAGGATAGAGGTGAACTCTGGATGCATGAATGTCTAACCACTACCTTGGAAACTCCAATAATCACTCGAGTCAATCAAGCTGAGGCATACTCGAGCTAGGACCTGCATCGAAAAGGTACAGTAGGCATGAGTACGGTCCACTTGTACTCAGTAGGTATCATAGGTTGACCAAGCAAAGTAGTAAATAAAACATATAAAATATACACTAAGGGCACATCACCGGCAAACAGAAAATGTCCCACAACAGTAGCCTACACCGCATGCACTAACAGTTTTAATACTTCACATATACTGCAACATCACAACCAGATAGAACAAAAGTATCCATTATATCACATATAAGAAGAACAAGGGGGAACATCATATATAAGATCATCAAATACAACAAAAAAAAAGATAAGACAATTCAATAAATGGCATGTCAATATGGAAATACAACACAATATAAACACAATAAAGAAAGTACAATGTATATGATGATGATGATGATGATGCACGAGGTTGTTGTAAAACCTCTGGAATCATCACACAATCCCCGTACACATCTACGGAGGTAAGTCTCCCAACACAGGACCCATGGGGGGTTCGTTAACCGGTATACAATCCACATATCTCATTTCTACTTTCTGACACATCCCTCAAAAAGAGTTTTATAAGGTGTTTCAATATCTCCTCCCCAATACATCCCTCGAGGGGAATTTTAAAAAGGTGTTGTCGGTTTCATTCAAGGGTTGCCACAGTGGTACCAATATTTCATGAATGGTTATGATATGAGATGTAATGCTCACAACCAATCACAATGAGTATTTCCGCAATCAACCACATGAAATATTTCCACAACCAACCATAATGATACATTTTTACATCCATGTGAGTCAATATTCACTCATTATTTTTGTTTTATCCATGAATTTTCACATGTCTCATATACCAACAAGTATGAATGTATCATAATACACCAATGGTTCCATAGTAGATATTTCAACCACACAATATAATTATTCACATGTATTCAAGGATATCAACATCACATAGCACTCCACACAGTCACATACATCACATAATATCTTAATTTCGACAATTACATCACATATAGCCCCCCCCCCCCGATCAAAACACAAAGATATCCATTTTTCATGATTAGTTTCCACCCTTAACATGCATTTTGCACCATCATTTACTATTCAGCTCAGTCTGAAAGAGTTAAGCCATAACCTACCTCAAAAGACAAACCGGTCCACTACACTTCGAACCCACGGCCTATTGTTTCATGAATAATCCCGAACTCTACTAAAAATATCATCTGTGGAATCTGTGCATCATAACAAAACCAACGACATCCATATTGACTACTTTTCTTTCGGAGTCAAAACCGACCCTCGAAATGGCTTTCCAAAAAAGAAGGGCAAATTGGATCTTTAATTCAAAAATATGTTTTCCATATTTTTTGGAATCTATAGATGAAAACTCAAGTCAAATTGAGTCCAAAATAAGGTTCAAATTGAAGAAAAACTATTTTTAGGTTTTATTGGGTAAAATCTTTGAAATCCAAAATAAAATCAAGAATCGAAGTTGTTTTGAAGGTTAAATTGATGAAAAACTAGTAATTATAAGATAAAAATATTATTCAAGTAAAAAGAAGTGAAATTAGGTTTAAAATCAAGCCCTAAGATTTTTTTGGGGTTTTGAGAAATTAATCAAGAATTTACTAAGAAAAGGGTGAATTCTTACTTTAAATCCGTAGTAAAACCAAGAAATAGGTGTTAATCTAGCATTCCAAGCTCTCACAAATTTTATTTTAAGCTCCCACACTATTTTAGGGTTTAACTCCCAAGAGGCAAGATGAAAAATGAGCAAAAAGGACCAAAAGGGGTATTTATATTGTAGAAAAATCTGGTTTATGCACTAGATTTTTCCCGTCAAGTTCACCCCGGACTTCGACGGGGTGTCCGGAATCCGTTTGGAGTCCGATATATGCAAATGAACTATGCAACCATACTAAATTTGACATTTCGGATGCATTGGCAAAGTCGGATTTTTGAAAAAAAAGATTGTTTTTTAAAAGTTGACCCCAAAAATTGCAATTTTCCAAATCGAGGGTCGAAATATGATTTAAAAGCTCTAAAATCACACCAAATCTCTTACCATCCAAAATTTGACACTTTGAATCTGTTGGCATCATCAGATTTTCCATCTGAGGTCGTTTCGACCAATTGTGTACTCCATACCCATAATCTCAATTTTTTAACTTTTCGATCAATTGGTTGAAATGAACTCGGGTGCACCGGAACCCAAACCAAAGGTCTACCTAGCCTAAAATTGATATTCCGGATCTTCTGGAATAGTACGTTCAGTAATCCATCACACGAATCAAAAGATATCCCCATAAGTCTAAAATAAGTCTCTCGAAGCCATCAAAAACCACAATATCGCATAAATGGTACCAAAATGCGTCGAAAACCATGTCAATCACTCCCACACCCCATAAATACCATAATGCAACTATTAGGAGGGATAAAATAGTCAAATCACACAAAATTACAAATTTCACATATTTCATCAAATTTTTAGATCGTTACATCGTCCACCACTGAAAATCTAGTTCATCTTTTAACTAAGGCAAAGAAATACCTGAATCAATGAAGAGCTGAGGATAAGAACTACACATATCAGACTTGACTTCCCATGTAGCCTCATCTACATGTGCATGTTGCCATTGAACCTTAACCACAGGGATAACTCTAGAGCACAACCGCCTAACAACCCTAGCCAAAATAGAGACCGGCTCATCAACAAAGGATAATCGTTCATCTAACTAAACCAAATCCCAACGAATGACATGAGGCTCATCGAGAATATAGTGACGAAGCAAGGAAACATGAAAAATTAGATGAACAATTGATAGATCAGGGGGGAAATCTAACTCATAAGACACATCACAAACAATCTAAAGAATCTCAAATGGACCAATGTACCTAGGGCTAAGCTTGCCCCTCTTCCCAAACCCCATCACACCCTTTATGGGTGAAACTTGAAGGAAAATACCAACACCGAATCTAAAGGCACGAAGTCTATGATCAACATAGCACTTCTGCCTACTCTGAGATACTTTAAGTCTACCCTGAATAACCCAGACTTTATCCAAAGACTCAAGAAGCAAGTCTGTACCTCGAGGTTTCACCTCTAAAACATCAAACTAACCCACCGAGGAGCGACAATGCCCACCATATAATGCCTCAAAAGGAGCCATATCAATACTGGAATAGTAGATATTATTATATGCAAACTCTGCTAAACCCAAATGCTGCTCCCATTAGACACCAAAATCCATCACGCATACGTGAAGCATATTCTTCAAAACTCGAATAGTCTGCTCTAACTAGCCATCAGTCTAGGGGTGAAATATTATACTGATATCCACTCGAGTACCTAACTCACCCTGAAAAGTCTTCCAAAAGTGATATGTGAACACAGGACCTCGATCTGAAATACTGGACACCAACACACCATGGAAACGCACAATCTCATAAATATGGATACAGACTAACCTCTCAGCACAGAATGAGACCTAAATAAGAATAAAATAAGTTGGCTTGGTCAATCGATACACAATGACCCAAACACTATCATAACCATGAGATGTACGAGCCAAACCAGTTACAAAGTCCATGGTGATCCATTCTCACTCCCACTCCTACTCGGGAATAGGTAACCACTACAGCAACCCACCAGGCCTTATATGCTTGGCCTTTACCTGCTGACAACATAGGCAACGAGCCACAAAATCCACTATATCTCGCCACATACCACTCCACCAATAATGTTACCTTAAATTACGATACATCTTAGTCACATCTGGATGGATAGAATATTTGGAACAATGGGCCTCCTCAAACATCAACCTAATCCAATCACTCACTCTCTGCATACAAACTCTGCCCTTAATCCTTACAACTCCATATGAATTAAGTGAGGCTTCCTTAGTTTCCCCACTTAACACCATATCTCGAATCAACCTTAATCCAACATCATTAAATCGATGATCTAGAATCTGCTCTATTAAAAAGATCTAGCCTCCAAAAATGCCAAAATACACTCATGTGTTGAATTATCAAGCCTAACAATCTGGTTAGCTAAAGACTAAACCTCTAACGCTAAAGGCCTCTCCTGGGTCAAAAGATGGACCAAGTTACCCATGCAAGTCAACTTCTAGCTCAAGACATCTGCAACCATATTAGCCTTGCCTGAATGGTAAAGAATAGTCAAGTCATAATCCTTAAGCAACTCAAGCCAACAATGTTGTCTCATATTAAGATCTCGTTGGGTAAAGAAGTACTGAAGGCTATGATGATTTGAGAAGATCTCACAACGGACTCCATACAAGTAGTGACTCCACAACTTCAAGGCAAATACAACTGCGCACAACTCCAAATCATAGGTAGGATAATTTCTCTTATGATGCTTCAACTGATGAGATGCATAAGCAATCAACTTTCCTTCCTACATAAATACAACACCAAACCAAATACCAAAAGCATTACAAAAGAAAGTAAAACCCATGCCCTCCTTAGGCAAAGTCAAGATAGGACCTAAAGTCAATAAATCCTTAAACTTTTGAAAGCTCACTTCACAAGCATCAGACTACTAAAAAAATATTTCTTCTGGGTTAACTTATTTAGTAGAGATGCAATGGGTGAAAAAACCTCGATAAAACACCGATAATAGCTTGCTAAGTCAACAAAACTATAAATCTCAGTGGGCAAAGTAGGTCTATCACAATTGTGAACCATTGCAACCTCGGTTGTATCAACCATAATACATTTCTTAGACACCACATAACCCAAAAAAAAATAGACTCCAACTAAAACTCGTCCTTAGAGAACTTAGCATATAACTTCTTATCCCTCAATCTCTGAAGCACAATCCCTAAATGCTCCTCATGATCAACCTTAGTCTTGAAATACACCAAGATATCATATACAAACACAATAACAAAGGAGTCAAAATATGGTTGAAACACCTGGTTTATCAACTCTGTGAATGCGGCAGGGGCATTGGTCATCCTAAATGATATGACCAAGAATTTATAATGACCATATCTAGTCCGAAAAGCTATCTTTGGAATATTTGAAGATCTAATCCTCAATTAGTGATAATAGGGCCTCAAATTAATCTTTAAAATATTGTGGCACCCTGAAGATGATTAAACAAATCATCAATGCAAGGAAGAGGATACTTATTCTTAGTCCTCACCTTGTTCAACTATCAATAATCAATACACATCTATATAGACCCATCATTTTTCTACACAAACAAGATAAGTGCACCCTCAGGTAAAATACTAGGTCGGATAAATCCCTTATACAAAAACTCCGGTAACTAATCCTTCAGTTTCTTCAATTCTATTAGGGCCATCCTATAAGGAGGAATAGAAATGGGCTTGGTGCCCAGTTCAATATCAATAGCCAAATTAATATCTAGATTCATAGAAATACCAAGAAAGTCCATAAAAAATACATCCATAAACTCACAGACAACACGAACAGAATCCAAGAAAAGAGTTGATATAACAATGGTCTCACAAATATGAGCCAAGTAAGATAAACATCCCCGTCAACCAATTTACAAGCTTGAACATAGGATGTAATCCTCTTAGGACCTAAATAAAGTGCACTCTTCCAAGCTATCCTTGGAACACTCGGTGAAGCAAAAGTCACAATCTTATCAAAATAATCTAAGACAATATAATAAGGAGCCAACCAATTCATACCCAAAATAACATCAAAGTCAACCATATCTAGCACAATAAAATCTACTAAAGTTTCATGCCCGACAAAAGTCACAACACAAGATTGGTACACCCAATCCACAACTAAAGAATCACCTGCCGAGGTAGATGTATAAATAGGCATGGAAAGAGGCTCACTAACATAATCAAAATCCAAAGCAAAATACATAAACAGATAGAAGAAAGTCAACTCGAGATCAAATAACATAGATATAGGTCTGAAATAAATAGGGAAGATACTTATAATCATAGAATCTGAAGCCTCTGCCTCAGTTCTAGTTGGTATAGTGATGTTGGGTGTAGTTCTGTATTCTAATGTCACTATTCTAGTCTTTTTAGCTTTATTTTGAGGATAATTCTATTCTATATGGGTTGATAATGAGATAAATATGTATCAAAGTATTAAATAATGTTTTTACAATGGTTGTAAGTGTTTTCTAATGATATTGTACTTCAAGGAGTCAATTAGAGTTTAATCGGAGAAACTAGTATTACTAGCTTGAGCTAGGTGCTTGTCTAGTCTATATTATTGGATTCAATTGTATTTTAAGTGTTCCTTATGGTTTTAAATGTGTTATTATATGTGTAAAAACTTTTTATAAGTTTACAAAGTTCAATAGAGTCAAGGAACGAGTCAAAACATTGAGTAGAAGATCATGGAAATTTGCCTAGTCTAAGCTCTTATTTTTTATTCATCGTTATGGACATATTGTTGTTTGTACCTATAATCCATGTGGTGTATTCTTGTAGGATCCTTTGTGAGATTAATATGATAATTTATGGATGATATAAATGCTGAAAAATCATTGGAAAGACACCAAAATACAAGGGATGAAAGGTGGAAGGACAACCACTTAACCAAAATTCGAAGGACAGCTTCAAGTGGCACCATGCAATTAGCATGCGTTGCATGCTCTGTTTCTATGGAGGATAAGGTGAAATTCATACCCCATTCCATAGTAATAGAGGGTTTGATGCACGCTCTACTCCACCCCCCGGGTATTTTAAGCTAATTCACTCTAACATGGACTTGGCTTACCCTATTAATATAAATACAAATTTGTAAACATTTTTAATCACTTTTGGACGTCCTTGAAAGATATTGGAGGATACCACAACTTCTTTTTAGGTTTTATGATTCTTTAATTTATTTTTATTTATGGTTTGTATCATCAATCTAATAGATTGGATAATGAATATTTCCATTAGAGTCTAAACTCCTTTTCCGAGGTTAAGGCCAAGATCATGACAACTTTTGTTTTGAATTAAGTTTTTTGGATTTGCTTATCATCATTGGTTGGTTGTTTATTCTTTTTATAACTATTTTAAGGATTCGCAACCCTTAGAATACATCAATTGTCAACCTTGTGAACTCGAGTGAAGGAATAGGGCGATAGAACATAGGAATGAGCAAAGTATGATTTGTGTTTCTTTATGAAATAAGGAATTCAAATTAGTATCTAGGACAGGAATATACTTAGATGCCTTACTTGATTCACATGTAGGATGATAGCTTAAAGAACTTAATTGGACAATTACATCCCCGCTCAATGATATAGTTGTAAGGTTTAACTTAGGTAAAGGATTAGAGGTTGGAAAACCATAATCATGTGATTAACCCTATGAATCAACAACCAAGATAAGTGATTTAATGAAAGAAGTTCAATAACTTAGTATGATTTTTCTTAAGCCTACACCCTGGGCTTCTACCCTGGGTTTTTATCCTTTGATTGTCCAAATTCATTATTTTTCTACATTAGTTTAGTTTCTTTTTAGTTACAATTCCAAAACCTTTTTATTTACTTTTTCTCAATTGTTGAACTAGAATTGGATAGTCAGTGACTGTAAGTCCTTGAGAGATTGATACTTGGGATTTCTTGAAGTCACTTTACTACTTGATAAGACCACGTACACTTTTAGATTTATTTGGTGTTTTTATGCTTTGTATTGGGTTTTTTATTCCAGGAAACAGGTTTTTAGGTTGATAAGCTGGCAAGGGATCAGGAGTTGGTAGAACCAAGCCCGGAACCCACCAAGCCCTGAACCCAAGCAAGACTTTCACCAATGCAAGAGAGAAGTAATATTTCTCCCCAGAATTTCTTAAATCCAATAAGACCAAGAGAATACTGTTCCAATGTCTAAAGAACAAGAAGCCTAAAGGATAGCTAGGAAAGTGGCAGTCCCACTTTTGATGAACTTGACTTCCTTAATTCAAAGACCGACAGATTGGGGGAATTTTGAGTTGAAACACAATACGATGCCACTTCTAATTAGCAGTGGACAATTTGTAGGGCTTTCACACGAGGATCCACAAGTCTACTTGCAGACTTTTATTGAGCTTACTGACATATTCATTCCGACTAGGGTGAGTGCAGATTATGTGAGGCTGACACTTTTCCCCATTCACTTATGGTGGAATCTAAAAGGTGGTTAAATGCGGAGCCGACCTATTCAATTGCATCATAGGATGACTTAGCTAGAAAGTTCCTCATCAGATTCTTTCCATCAGGCAAGACTGCAAGACTTCATAGTGAGATAGTGAGCTTTAAACAGAAGCCGGATGAAAATATGTATCATGCTTGGGAATGCTTCAAGGCACATCTTTGGGATTGTCCACACCACCAACAGTCCAATGAGGTACTTTCTCTTACTTTTATAGAAGCTCTTAACAACAATACAAAGATTTTGCTAGATTTAGATGTAAGTGGTCAAGCGCTGGAATTGACTTATGATGAGTTGTACAAATTGTTGAACCATATAGTACAAGGAAATCCAGAGTGGCATTCAGATTCAAGAAGTACCACAAAAAGAATTACAGGTGTATTGGAGGAGTAGACCAATTCACAGCCTTATCAGTACAGGTTTCTACATTACATAATTTGATCAACACTCAGTTCAACATCATGAAATTGGGAGAAGCACAACTTGTAACCACAGTTAATACCGTCCAACAAGCTATAGGTTGGTGTAAGGTCTGCGGAAATAATGGCCATTCAGCAGCTATGTGTACTTCAAATCCTGAATCTATGATGTATATAGGTAATTAATAGGCCAAATTATGGTTATGCCTACAATATCAAGTGGCAAAATCATCCACCAAATTATCCATGGAACATGTCACAGCCACAGGCCCAACAAAATCAGTCAACTAGCAACATGGAAGAGATGTTGAAGCAGATTCTAGCAAATCAGACAAAGCTAACTACAAACATGAAAAATCAGCAAGCAGACACAAGAATTTTAGAGTTTCAAGTGGGTCAATTATCATAGGCAATGAATACTAGATCACAAGGTGGTTTTCCATCAGATATAAAAAATCCAAAGTAGGTTATAGCAATTACCTTGAGAAATGGTAAAGAGCCTCAGGGAGAACCTCTCAAGGCAACAAAGGAGGTAGATGCTGAGGTGGTGACCCAACAGGTGAATGAAAAAGTCACTAAAAATTCAAAGACGTCTGAGTACTTGAAAGAAAAGTTGTTGAACCAGAAGTGAAGAAGACACTGCCACCACCCTTTCCTCAGAGAAAATTAAAGTGAAGGAGGATGCAGTTTTCAAGAATTTCTTTGATACATTCAGAGAGCTTCATATTAACTTACCTTTATTGGATATTTTGTAGAGTATGCTTAAGTACGCAAATTACTTGAGGGATATGGTTGCAAAAAAGGTGAAATTGTATAATGTGGGAGCAATAACACTTACTGAAGAGTGTAGTACTGTGATGACACAGAAAATCCCCAAGAAATTGAAAGATCGGGGGAAGTTTGCTATCCCTATTCAAATTGGGAGTAAAGCGTTCCATGCACTGAGTGACTTAGGGGCGAGCAAAAACTTGATGCCCGTATCACTATTTAAAACATTGGGCTTGGGGGATCCTAAATCGACACCAGTGATTATGCAGCTCGCAGATGGATCCATAACATATTCTAAAGGTATAATAGAGGAAGTCCTCATAAAGGTTGGTAAATTCATTATACATGATGACCTTTTTGTTCTTGATTTTAAGGGAGAAGAATAGGTACCAATCATCTTGGGGCATATATTCTTAGCAACTAGAGGGGCCTTGATTGATGTTAGAGAAGGCACTCCCAAGATGAGAGTAGATGATGAAGAGGTGGTATTTGATGTTTACAAAGCACCAAATGTAACATTCCAAATTAAAGATTTATGTATGATTAATGTTATTGAAAAGGACAAGTGTGGGGTGATTAGTCCGCCAAAGACCTCTGCAAACTACCTGATTGAGAGGTCCAAGTTGAATCCAATATTTCCCAACATGATTAAGGTTAATGTTGAACTTTAGAGAGAAAATTCAAAAGGTCAGAAACGAATGAGAAAATGGCTCCCAAAAGGGAGTAAAAGGGTAAAGGAATATAGTTGAGTTGAGTTGGGTCATGCCGCGACACTAAATCAGGTGCTACTTAGGAGGCAACCCAAGTTAATTAGGTATGTTTTATTTTTAGTTTTTAGCTTTTATTTCACATAGTTTTTGTTGTTGGTTTGGTCACAGGTTAATGGGAAGTTTGAGTACCATAAACTTGAGCTAAGGAGCATGAGAAAAACTGAGTGTGGGGTCCCACAGATCATATAAATACAAAAGATGCTACTAGCTAGGCCTAGAGGCCTCAGGGAGTATTTCTATATCTTACTTTTAAATTCACTTTGGGGACAAAGTAGATTTTTAAGTGTGGGGTGGGGAAATTCCCAAATCTTAGCTCAATTTAAAAAAAATTATGTAAGATATTCTTTTTAGTGCTATTTTTTATTACATGATGCAAGTGGGTTTGTTTGTAAAAGCATTTTGATTGAATGAATTGCTATTTTATGAGATTCCTAGGCTCATGTCTATGACTCTTGTATTTTTTGGCTTAATTTTGAATTCATATTACGGTTTGGTGAGGAGTCTATGATGATCTTATATGAGTTGAACATGTGCCATGTGAGTGTGATACTTTTGTATATTCCTTATTGTGTGTGATGTATAGAACTTTCCCGGTACATGTGTAAATCGAAATAAAGAGTGTGGGTTTAATAGATGATTTAGGAATTTCTTTGATAGCCTTATTGTATACCTCTTATTTGTCCTTCCATTGTGCATAATCCTAGTTAACCCCATTGATACTTTAGCTTTTTCTTTGAAAACCTCATATGTATCCTAATCCCTTCTTTGATAGACCATAATTTGATCCAAAAATCTCCTAAGTGCTTTAATGAAACATTAATTAGTAAGGAGTGTAAGAAATTGAAGAAGAAAAGGGTGAAATTGATGCCCCAATTGGTGTCTATAATTTATGTATGGTGGATGAGTGTGATATAATTTATGTTAGAAATATTTCCATTATTTTGAAAAAAGAGAAAATTGATTCATGTGGTAGTAAACTATGCATGTACCAAGTATTTATGAAAATGCTTAAAAGAGATAGGGCAAAACAAAAGAATGGGGTAGACAAGAAAGGTGTAATTTAGTTGTTGGAGATTGGTTTTAAATGCATAATGTAGTGTATTAAAGCTCTTAGAGAGGTTACTCACTATTCCCAAATAGTTCCTACCCGTCTCTTAGCCTACATTACAACCCAAAAAAGTCCTAATTGATCCTAAGAATTATATTTTGATATTAATGGAACATTACACTAAGGTCAAGCCTATAGTTCATTGTGTGTAACTTGTGAATTCTTTGTTTGAGTGAGCATAATTTGATTTTTGTACCCATCATATTGTGAATTGCGTTATTGTGAGCGATTATGGGTAACTCTCTTGTTGTGAGAGGCACATGTTTGATGAATGTGGGTGATTTGTATGATATCTTTGATTGAGCAATATGCATGATTTTTCCACTAGGTGAGTCAATTCTTAAGACTAGGATGTTTTGGAGTAGTGTTCATGAGCTTTCAATTGTTCAAATAACATGCTTAGTATAGTAACTTGCATTCTATGTAGTCATTGTAGTGCTAGCCTTATTGTCTTGAATTTATTAGAAATTTATAGTCTCCGTATTTGATAATGATTTTAGTTAAGAGTTGTTCGAGGATGGACAAGGCTTTAAGTGTGGGGTGGTGATGTTGGGTGTATTTATGCATTCTAGTATCACAATTCTAATCTTTTAGCCTTATTTGAGGATAATTCTATTCTATATGGGTTTATAATGAGATAAATGTGTATCAAGGTGATAAATCATGTGTTTACAATGGTTACAAATGCTTTCTAACAAGTTTGTACTTCAAAGAGTCAATTAAAGTTCAATCGGAGAAACTAGTGTTACTTGCTTGAGCTAGGTGCTTGTCTAGTCTATATTATTTTATTATATTGTGTTATATGTATTACTTATGGTTTTAAATGTGTTATTATATGTGTAAAAACTTGTTAGAAGTGTAAAAAATTCAATAGAGTCAAGGAACGAGTCAAAACATTGAGTGGAAAATCATGGAAATTTGCCTAGTCTAAGCTCTTGTTTTTTATTCATCGTTATGGACATAGTAATATTTGTACCTCTAATTCGCGTGGGGTATTCTTGTAGGATACTTTGTGAGCTTAATATGATAATATATGGATGATATAAAGGCTGGAAAATTATTTTAAAAACACCACAAGACAAGGGATGAAAGGAGGAAGGACCAACACTTAACTAAAATTCGGAGGACAACTTCCAGTGGCACCATGCGATTAGCATGCGTTTCATGCTCTATTCCTATGGATTATAGGGTGTGACTCATGACCCATTCCATATTAATATATGGTTCTACATATGCTCCACTCCACCCTTGGGCATTTCAAGCTAATTCAACTCCAACGCGGACTTGGCTTACCCTATTGTTATAAATACAACTTTGTAAACATTTTTAATCACTTTTGGATGTCCTTGGAAGATATTGGAGGATACCAAAACTTCTTTTTAGGTTTTATCATTATTTAATTTAGTTTTATTTACTGTTTGTAACATCAATCCAAGAGATTGGATGAAGAATATTTCCATTAGAGGCTAAACTCCCTTTCCAGGGCTAAGGCCAAGATCATGACTACTTTTGTGTTGAATTAAGTTTGTTTGATTTGCTTATCATCATTGGATGGTTGTTTATTATTGTTATAACTATTTCAAGGATTCGCAACCCTTAGAATACATAAATTGTCAATCTTGTGAACTCGGGAGAGGGAATAGGGCGATAGAACAAGGGAATAACCAAAGTATGGTTTGTGTTTCTTTATGAAATAAGGAATTCAAATTAGTATCTAGGACAGGGATGTACGTAGATATCTTACTTGATTCACACGTAGGATGATATCTTAAAGAACATAATTGGACCATTGCATCCCCGCTCAATGATGTAGCTGTAAGGTTCAACTTAGGTAAAGGATTAGAGATTGAGAAACCATAATCATGAGATTAACCTACGAATCAACAACCAACATAAGTGATTTAACAAAAGAATTTCAATAACGTAGTATGATTGTTCTTAAGCCTTAACCCTGGGATTGTATTCTTTGATTATCCAAAGTCATTATTTTTATGCATTAGTTTAGTTTCTTTTTAGTTTAAAATTCTAAAACCTTTTTGTTTACTTTTTTTCAATTGTTGAACTAGAATTGGATAGTCAGCAAATGCAAGTCCCTGAGAGATCGATACTTGGGCTTTATTGAAGCCGTTTTACTACTTGATAAGACCACGTACACTAGTGTCTGCACTGGGGCCCTATCATATAGCATAACATTGTCCATGACTACCAACTGGCTGAATAGCTCTACGACCACCACTGCAGGCTCTCCCATCTCTACTTATCGCACCTTTGGTAGAACCCCTACCCCTCATATATGAAATAGGAGTAGCTCTAAACACACGGCTAGAACAGTCCTTGGCCACATGGCTAATCTCATCACACACATAGCAACCTCTATGACCAGTCTCAATTAGAGAATATACAACTAAGCCCGAACGGCCACCCTGAACTGCTAAGCTAGAAGATCTACTACCTGAACTCTATAAAGTCACTTGCACTGGCCTACCATGGTATCCACGAGAATCTTTAAAATCTCCACCTCGATAGGTCTAGCTCCTAAACTCACTAAAACATCGTGCTTTCTTGGCACCTCCCTGAGATGCACTAAGAATATCATATGCCATCTTTGGATTATCAACAATACTCTGAAAAGAAGCCCAAAATACAACTATTTAAGATGTATCCAACTAAAGTAAAAACCTCCAAACCCTTCATTAACTTTTGAACCTTCTCAGACTCGATGGAAATGCTATCATAAGAATATCTGTACAAGGAATGGAAGCATAGCTTATACTCTACAACTATCATAGAGCCCAACACCAAATGATCAAACTCATCCCTTATAGTATCTCTCAAACGGAAAGGCACAAATCTCTCCAAGAAGGCATCAACAAACTGTTCCCAACTCATTTTAGGTGAATCACAAGGTCTACAACTCACAAACAACCTCCACCAATCTCTAGCACCACCTCTCAATTGATAGGTCGTATAAGCAACACCATCCACGCAAAAAGGGTGAAACACAACTCAGAACACAAGGTATAAAAGAACTTCACACTATAAAGAATAAAATGAGGGAAGTTTCCTAAAAATGTACAATAGCCTCTCAAAGATAGATACGTATGTCTACGTACCGATCTGTGATACTATATTAGATATCTCGTTCTTACACCATTAAGACCAATGAAACCTGGCTACTCTGATACCAATTTGTCACGAACCAAAAATGAGGGTCATGATATCACTTGTCGTGACATACCTTGACAAGTAAGTTTGTCACCCAAACTAATACAAAAAGAGAAAAAGACATAAATCCCAAGGTAAGGATTGTAGAACAAAGTCGAACCATACAAGTAATCATAACAACGCAGAAATAACTTATCCAAAATATCGATCATGCCCAAAACTAGGTGTTAATAGTGTAAGAAATACTAATATAATCCAGGAGTCAAATACATCAGAAAAATAACTACAAAATAATAATATCTATCTATGAATACATCAGAAAAATAACTACAAAATAATAATCTCTATCTATGAATACTAATAAATACATAACTACTATAGAAAGATAGAGGTAAACTCCGGATGCATGAATGTCCAACCGCTACATTAGAAACGCCATTAATCACCCAAGTCAAGCAAGTTGAGGAGCACTCGAGCTAGGTCCTGCACTGAAAGGGTACGGTAGGCATGAGTACGGTCCACTTGTACTAAGTAGGTATCATAGGCCGACCAAGAAAAGTAGTAAATAAAGCATACAAAATATACACTAAGGGCATGTCACCTATAATCAAAAAAATTCCCACAACAGTAGCCCAAACCGCTTGCACTAACAGTTCTAATATATCATATCTATTGCAACATCACAACCAGATAGAACACAAGTATGCATTATATAACATATAAGTAGAACAAAGGGAAACATGCATATGCAAGATCATCAAATACAAGTAAAAGAAGATAAGATAATTACATAAATAACAAGTCAATATAAACACAAAAAAGAAAGTGCAATGAACATAATGATCATGATGATGACAATGATGCACGAGGTCCTTGCACAATCTCCGGGATTATTTCACAATCCCCGTATACACCTACAGAGGCAAGCCTCCCAACGCAAGACTCATAGAGGGTTCGTCAACCCATTTACAGTCCACATATGTCATATATCCTATCCAAAACATTCCTCAGAAAGGGTTTTATAAGATGTTACAATATCTCTTTCTCGATACATCCCTCGAGGAGGATTTTAAAAAAGTATTACCAGTGTTACTCAGGTGTTGCCACGATGGTACCAATGTTTCATGAATGAGTATGATATGAGATGTAATGCTCACAACCAATCACAATGAGTATTTCCACAATCAACCACATGATATATTTCCTCAACCAAACACAATGATACATTTTTACAACCAATTACAATGATATATTTTCACATTCATGTGAACCAATATCCACTCATTATTTCTGTTTCATCCATGAATTTCCACATGTCTCATATACCAACAAGTATGAATGTATCACAATACACCAATGGTTCCATATTAGACATTTCAACCATACAATACAATTATTCACATGTATTCAAGGATATCAATATTACATAGGACCCCATACAGTCATACACATCACATAATATCTCAATTTCGATAAGTACATCACATATAGGCCCCCGTACGAGAAAAACACATAGATGGATATTTTTCATGATTAATTCCCACCCTTAATATGTGTTTTGTACCATCACTTACTACTCATCCCAGTTTAAAAAAGTTAAGTCATAACCTACCTCAAAAGCCAAAACTGGTCCGCTACACTTTGAACCCATGATCTTATTTTTCATGATCAATCCTAAACTCCACTACAAACATCAAATATAAAATCTACGCATCAAAACAAAACCAACGACACTCATATTGACTACTTTTATTTGGGGTCAAAACATACCCCCGAAACGGATTTCTAAAAAAGAAGGACAAAATCAAAACTTTACTTCAAAATCATGTTTTTCATATTTTTAGGAATCTACATCTAAAAACTCAAGTAAAACCGAGTCAAAAATAAGGTTCAAATTAAAGAAAAACTATTTTTAAGCTTTACCGGGTAAATCTTTGAAATCCGGGTTAAAATCAAAAATCAGAGTTGTTTTGAAAGTTAAATTGATGAAAACTAGTGATTATAATATAAAAATATTATTCAAGTGAAAAAAATAAAATTGGGGTTTAAAATCAAGCACTAAGATTTTTTAGGGGTTTTAATTAATCAAGAAATTACTAAGAAAATGGTGAATTCTGACCTTAAATCCGCAATAAAATCAAGAAATAGGTATTAATCTAGCTTCCCAAGCTCCTACAAACTTTACTTTTAAGCTCCCATACTATTTTAGGGTTTAACTCCCAAAAGGCAAGACGAAAAATGAGAAAAAAGGTCCAAAAGGATATTTATATTGCAGAAAATTTTGGTTTATGCACCAGATTTTTTCCTTCAAGTTCACCCGGGACTTCGATGAGGTACCCGGGATTCGTTTGGAGTCCGATATATGAAAACAAACTATGCAATCATACTAAATTTGATGTTTCTGACACGTTGACAAAGTCAGATTTTTGAAAAAAGAATTATTTTCAAAAAGTTGACCTCCAAAACTCAAAATCGCAATTTTCAAAACCGAGGGCTGAAATGAGATTTAAAAGTAGTAAAATCACACCAAACATCTTACAACCCTAAATTCAATATTTTTTAATCTACTGGCAAAGTTGGATTTTCCAACCGAGGACGTCTCGATCAATTGTGGGTCCTATGAAATGATCATAATATGGAATTCGTTTGGGCCGAATGACCAAGAATGTTCAATGGCCCAAATATGGGCCAATTGTTTTGAAAACGACCAACCCATTTCCTTTTCCTATAATTTATCTATATTTTTTTTGGTTTCTCACCCGATGTATGATACTCGAATTAGAGCCCCGACTAATTCAATTCACACACTGCAGAACCCATTCTGGGGGTGGCGCTCCCAATAGGATTTTATCCATATCCAGAGCTCGAAATTGAGACTTTTGATTAAGGATGGAGTAGTACCACAACCCATGGTGGTAATTATCTATATTATTATAAAGGAAAAATTTCAGAAAATGGCCTAACTTTTAGCAAATTGAGTGTATGTAGCCTGACTTTCAAATTATCATTTGCAGTCAATGTATCAATTGTATACAACTAATTGACTGTATTCGATATAAAATATAAATTCAATGAGTAATTACATGCACCGTTATTTTTTCTCTCTTTTTAAATTTTTTTTTGTTTTTGTTTTTCTATTTTTTTTTTCATTTCTTTCTTTTCACTTTTTTTCTCTCTTCTATCTCTAACTTCTATTTTACTTTCTTTCTTTTTTTTGGTTTTTTCTTTCTCCTTTTTTTCTTTCTATTTGATATGTTTTGTATTTTTGAAAAATATAGCTATGTCAAGCACAAGTCATGAATTATTACGAAAATATCACAATCTTCTATTATATTTTATATTTTCGTCATCATTTATATTTTTGTATTTTTTTGATATAATTGTACTTGTACTTATATTTTATAGTTCACACTTATATTTGTATTTTATAGTTCGTACCATTATTTATATTTTATACAATTTGCATTTATATTTTAACGAACTGTATTGTATTTGTATTTTTCTAGTTAACTTCATATTGTATTTGTATTTTGTGATTTCATTTTTTTGTATTTGAATTCTAGTTTGTTGATGCACTTGTATATTTAAAGAACTATTTGTATTTGTAAGTTCACCGCATTTTGTACTTGTAAGTTCACCGCATATTGTATATGTATTTGTAATTTCATTTACTTTATTTGTTTGTATTTAAATTATAGTTGACAACATCATTTGTTTCTTTGAACAATTGAAAATAAATTGTTATTTTTTTTTCTATGAACACTTATTGTATTTTATTGATACAAATAGAACAATATAAATACACATGATCAAATGCTAAATTATGAAAATACAAATGTTACATTGATACAAATGTTATATTATGCAAATACAAATATTACATTTTTATCAAATGATACATGTTTATACAACTTGAATCATACACATACAAATGATACTTGTTTACATACATATACAAAATGATAAATTTGACATACAAATACAAATGATACATTCATATTGAATGATACATTGCATATTTGTATATTTTAGACTCAAGTAAATACAAGTAATTCATATACTTGTTTGTATATAAGTAAAAATGGCAAAATTGTACATATTCACGTTTAAACTATTCAGATATAAATAATAATTTTTTTTGAAATATGTAATATAATACAAACAAATATAAAATATAAAATATAAAAAATAACAACAACAACAACAAAACATTATGAGAGAAAAAAATATAAAAATAATTAAACAAAGGAAAAAGGGAAAAAAGGAAATAAACGACAAAAATGAAAAAACGAAAAAGTACAAAACAAATGGATACAAAAAGGACTGCAAAGAAAAAAGAAATAAAAACAAAAAAAGATGAAAAAATGGGGAAAAAGAAAAAATATGAGAAAAATGAAAAGGAAAAATGAAACGAAAAAGAAAAAGATGAAAAAGAAAAAAAAAAGAAAAGGAAAAAGGAAAAAAAGGAAAAAAATTGAAAAAAAAAAAGAAATAAAAGATAGAAAAGGAGAGAAAACTAAGGGAGAAAATAAATAAGAGAGGCTATGAATTGAATTTAATTGACATCAGAGGTTATGAATTGTAGTTAATTAAAACTTAGGCTAAATAGAGTAATTAGGAGCTTATGTTTGTTAAGCCATGTAATTTTTCCTACTATAAAAGCATGAATAACAATGTTGTTGACCAAAATATCCACTAAAAGTCGATTGACTTATTTGCCCTTTTAAGTTATAATTTTCTCCTTCTGAAAACATACGAATGGATATAAATATAATTTTGTCTTAGAACTAAATAGAAATATTTTTGTATTAGGATTTAAGGCAATCCTTTTTTAAATACAACTTAAATGCTATGCTCCAAAACTCAAATGTTTTAGGAGACTTTTTCCTCCTAAAATTATCTTTCAAAACTTATCAAAAGTCTATTGTCACAATTCAATAATGAGTCATGATGACATTTTTTGTGGCCTATCCTTAATAAGTAAGTCAATCATCTAAATTGATATAGAAAAACTGAAATCAACAATAACATAAATCAAGGTGAGACTTCAAGAACCAAGTCAGACCAATACAAGTACAATAATAGCAAAAGTCTGAAAGAAATGTCATATATCCCAAAACCTGGTGACACGATTCAAGAGAATTCAGTACAATATTCAAAAATTAAAAATACACATTTGTCTCTAAATCATAAATGAAGACAAGATTAAATGAGGTCCAAATCAGTTCCGAACTCTAGAGAGAATTAGTACCTAAAAATCTGAATATCCGTACAAATCAACTGCCACACATGATGCTTAAACTAAGATCTGCATTGAAAAGGCATAGTGGAGATGAGCACGATCCACTTGTACTAAGTAGGTATCATAGACTGACTGAGCAAAGCAGAAAATAATATAAGTAAAGAAAAATATGAGAACTTCACCTGCAAACAAAAAAGTCTCACGCAGTAGCTCACACCGTCTCCACTAATAATTCTAATATAAATACTGAAAATAAAACAAGTATAAATACACACAAAAGTACACAAAACTAAACACGAATCATGAAAAACCAAAAAATCATGAAACATGTGTATGCGATGCAATGAGGATCAGATGAATTGTGAAAACAATCACAAGACTTTCTGTATTCACCTACCGAGATCGCAACTTCTAGGTAGGACCCATTGGGGATACGCAACTCATATTCTATAACTCATATCTCAAATCTCAAATCTCAATCACCTCTCTGGCTCGTATTCACAGGGAGCATTTTTATAAAAATATCTCATTTTCTTAAAAACGGTATTCCTGAATGGTATCAGTATCTCATGAATGTACATATATGGGATGAGGATATAATACTCACAACTAAATCAGTATGAAGATATTGAATCTATCCAATACATATAAGTAAATGATCCCGATAATTAACTCAATATGTCCATAATTCATGATTATCAAATCTAATTGGGAACCATCAGAATAAATATGCATATAAGACGTCATTAAGATCATATCAACACCTAACTCAGACATTTATATCATGATAAGAGGAACCAGTGCTCAAAAAGGTTTAAAATGATAATTTAAGTCCCCGCACAAACATTATATCTAGAATAAAGACATTAAAACACATGGATAAGGCCAATCTAAGCCTCCGCACAAACAACACATAATATCAGATATCACAATTCAATAACAACTGAATATAAGTCCCCACACTGGCATACAATGATAATAATAATCTCAAAATATGAACTCCATCATTATTTTTTTTCAATTCATAACATGCTTTACTTATTTATTAACTACTCAGCTCAATCTGAAAGAAATTAAGCCATAACCTAACTCGTGATGATGAAATTCAAACGTAAAGCACATCAACACAAAACTTTCCTCTTTTGAACAGCCTCCGAATCAACTATAACATTCAAATATAACATCTACGTGTTAACGCAAAGCTAATGATACCCATATTGTCCATATTTGAGTCGGGTTCAAAATGAGTTTGAAAATGAAAGGGATAAAATTGATATTTTATTTTAAAAATATATTTACAAAGATTAAAGGAATCTATACTTGAAAAATCACGCAAAAATGAGTTAAAAGCGAGGTCGAAATTAAAGAAAAATTATTTTTAAGCTTTTTTGAAAAATCCTCAAAATCCAAGTTAAAACCACGACTAAAGAGTGATTTGATAATATAAATCAATGAAAAGTAATGGAATTAAGGTTTTGCAGCTTACCGAAGCTCAAATGATGAAGAAAATCTTAAAATTGCCCAAATCCGAAGCTTAAAGTCCAAAAATAGTGAAAATAAAAAACAAAGGTTATATACCATGGTAGTGGCTACCTCTTAATTGATGCCTGACCGCTAAAGCAGCTGCCGTTTAAGTGGTCTTAGGCCACTAAAGCGGTTCCATCATAAGCAAACCATCACTGCTTAAGCGGGTGCACTAGATATCAACAAATGTTGATATTGGTGCAAGACTATCAAACTTCGAATGAATCCTTGGATTTGATTGGGATTCCACAGAGACAAACCTTATATTCTATCAAGCTTTTCGACGTTTCGGACTCAATGATGACTTCAATTTTTTTAAAATATTTTTTTCAACAAAATAACCTCCGGGACTCCTTTAAGACATTTTTTCAAACAAAGGGTTGAAATGCAAACTAAAGATTTCAAACTCGACCCAATCCTACTACTAACTTAAATTTGACATTCCGAACCTAATGAAATAGTTCAAATTGTCATCCGACACTCCGAGCAATAAATGTTGATTGAAGTTAACTATATAACTTTAAAAGTCTTTAAAAACCACAAACTCACCCAAATCATTTGTGATCGCATCGAAAACCATGTCAATCACTCCAAAATCAACATGTAGCAACTACGGAGAAGGATGAAATAATCAAAATACATAAAATAAGATTTCACAAATCAACTCATTACATCTATATAGTCACGTGTTATAACCAAATTATTACCCAAGTTTTTAGGCCAAAGGTTTTAGGACGTCCAATAACCAGAAAAGCTTTTCTCCAATTTTGTAGAAAGATTTTAACAATAAAAAAAATAAAAATATAACCATTTTATAGCTACTAGCACCCAAAAAGTTCTCGTCTAAAATAACCTAAAAGTCGATATTATCCTACATGTTACTCTAATATGTAGGACTTGGAGTTCTGTCAATAACTACCCATATAAATTTCCCTTTTCAATTCAGAAAATTAATTAGAAAAATTATATAAAATGTCTATTGAGATAAATTTCTTACAGAAAAAATAATTCGCTTATCAATATTTATCAAAAATGACCTTACGGCTCATGTTGTTTCCAAATGGCCGGTCGACCAAACTATTTACCACAAAAGTAGCCACCAGCCATTTGCATAGCTTAATCATGTTTTGCGCCATTTTCTCCATTACCTATAATTCGTCCATTTGGACTTTTTATTCCTAATATATAAAAATAAACCTTTTTGTACAATGTTTTTTTTTTCATTTTTTTTTCAAAAAACAAAAAACTTTTCCGTTTGAAATTTTTATTTTGTTGTATTTTTTAAAAACCTTTGTTTCTTTTTCAATTGTTTCACTTCTTTTATGGAAAATATAAATATACATGTTGTTTTATTATTTTTTTGTTTATACTTTTATTTATTAAGGTGAGAATGCATGGTAGTCAAATAAATATTGGTATTGATACATTACGTGATTTTTTATATAATATCGATACACGATTATACATCATTCATACAATGTCAATACCTTACATACTTATTTATACAATATCGATACATGTCTATAAATTATAAATACAATATTGATACACACTTATACACAATTTATACAATGCCGATACAATACATAATTATTTATACAATATCGATACATGCTTATACATATTTATACAATATTGATGTATTACATATACACTACATAACTATTTATACATCATATATACATGTTTATACACCATTTATACAGCATCAGTATGCATTTATACATTATTTATCAAGTATAAATACATTACATATACAATACATAACTATTTATGCAATATTGATACATTACATATATACACATCTAACTATCTGTACATTGTATATACATATTTACATACCATTTATGCAACATTGATACATCGAAAAAAAGTTGTACGAAAAAAGTTTGAAAAAAGAAAAGCAAAACCAGTTTTCTTTACTTCAAAAAGAGCAGGAAAAAAAAATAACAAAAGAACTTTTTTTGTAAAAAAATTACTGATGAAAAGAAAAAAGAAAAAGGAAGAATAATTTTATATATATAAATGAAATTTTTCAAATTAATTTGCAATGGATTATAATCCGGCCGGTCCTTGTCATTTTTGGACACGTTTAGCTTAAAAGGTTTTTATTCGAATATACATGCATTGCAATTTTTGCATATATAATGGTCTAATATTGTGGCTTGATAGCACATGTGGGATTACTCAAACTGATCGCAAGGACAATGTGTAACATTGAGTCTTTATTTCTTTTTAGGAATAATCATGTTGATTGACGAAAATAGTCTTATAAATATTAAAAGATTTTTATACCCTATGGAATTTTTAAAAAACACTTTCATGTAGGATTAAATTGTAATTAAAACTTTGAGGCCAACTAAAAAACTTTGGAGAAAACATAGCCCTACACTATCAATGTACCTCCTAAATATTTGAAAGATTTATCAGAAAAAACATCTTAAACCAAGTGAAAAACTATTTGTGGTGGGAGTTGGGGTCGAGGTTGGCAATTGAGTCTCAGCTTAGAATGAGGCTAGGATGGAGTTCGGGCTCGGATCTCGAGTAGGGAGTTTGGTCCCAAGTTGGGATTGAGGTTGAGAGTTGTGTCTTAGTTCTGGACTTGGGCCTCGGGTCAAAGCTAGGATTTAAAATATGAATATAAATGTTGGTTGTAGGGATTAGGAGTGAGATATCATGTCGGAATTTAGGTCTCAACTCGGAGTCGGGGTAGCAATCAGTTTTAGGGATTGGCTCTCAAGTGGGGGTTGAAAGTCAGGAGTAAGGGTCCTAAATCGAGGTCGATACCCGAGTTGAGGCTGGGAGTTGTGTCCAGATTGGGAGTAGGAATCAGGGTCGGCAGTTGTGTCTCAACTTAGAATGGGACTGGTATGGAGTTCAGGGTCGAGTCTCGAGTTGGGAGTTTGGTCCTAAGTAAGGGGTTGGGACTTAGGCCGGAATCAGAAGTCAAGGTTAGGATCGAGAGTTAGGGTTGAGGTTGAGAGTTGTCTCAATTTTGAAGTTGGGCTCACATCAAAGTCGGGGTCTCGAGTAAGTAGTCAGATTCAAGAGTCAAGTCCGATATCATAGTATTTGTCGGGTTATACATAAATCTTCTAGGAACAATATTTTCTTCTTACTTACAAAACTAGAAAATAAATAAGAAAACCACTTATTTTTCAAGAAAATATTTTCTTAAAGAATACTTTCCTTCATTCCGAGCACACCCATAATCTTTATAATAGCTATGGGGTTTACACGTGCGAGGCACGTGATATAGAGACTTAGTTTATTAATATGTGAGTGCACAAAATAGAAATTACTGGCATACACTTCTCGTGACTTCCTCCTCCCTGAACTCACTCGTAGATATCATATATTCTTGTTATTTTCTACCCAGTACAATGATCTCGGGTGTTCTGTTTTGTTTAAAGGGGCTAGAAATCCAGTAACGAAAGTGAAAAAGAATAATAATTGGAAATGAGAGGTTACATTCTCTTTGGTTAAGCAAACTCTGAAAATTCTTAATGCCCATTCGTTTTGTGGAGTCAACTTTTTCAGTGATAGCGTAAAACATGAGATTGAATTTCTACTAAGTAAAGTAGTTAAGATTAGTTGTGAGACTTCGACAATAATTTACAAGTGACATCCAATTATTTGTTCCCGGAAAGGTCTGAAGAATGAAATTAGTAACACTCCTCGTACTTACTAATACTATTATGCTTTGTTACATTTAAAAACCGAAAGATGAAAAGGAGAAGAAACAAGAACTGTACCAAATCTCTAAACAATTACTCACAAGAGACAGAATACAACAAAAACTGAAGCTGACCAAAGTAAGCTTTCAAATGATGATAACTTGTTGCTATTTGATGTTGCGACACTTCCTCTGTTGAGTGTTGAAATGTGTTCCATTGCATTTGTTGGCTCAGTTTTAGAGTCTACACAATGTCCAATCCCTGATTCCAACAATGTCTCTAGATCACCTCCAAGACCATTTTCTTTATTATAACAAAGCCCTTCATTGTTGGAAAGCTTTATTTTCCTTCTCATTCTCCAAACCATTTCTCTCTTAAATGGAATAGGACCACTCAACATGTTATTGTTTAGCCTGAGCTCACTTACGCTATTTAAATTACCAAAACTCGATGGGATCGAGCCATTTAATTTGTTCCCATCAAGATGAAGAACTCGAAGTTTACGTAACCGGCCTACTGAATTTGGTATTGGACCTTGAAGGTTCATATTGGATAACCCTAAAATCATCAAGTCCTTGAAACCATCAAATCCATTATCCGGTAGAGTAGCAGAGTCCATTGGATTTCCATTGAGGACTAAGGCTTGTAGAAAATTCAATTTCTTGAGTGACACTGGGAATGGACCTGTTAGACTATTGTAGCTCAAATCCATAAGGATGAGGTCATATAAGTTGTCGATGGAGTGGGGTATTGAACCGGAGAGGTGATTGCGACTTAAGTCTAGCTTTATAAGTGAATTACAGCTCATGAGTGTGGATGGAATTGAACCTACAAGGTGATTTTGGTTGAGGTCCAGCACATTTAACAGAGGGAAAGTTAAACTCGGAATTAAACCGGTTAGTTTGTTGTCACTCAAATCTAACGACCTCAAACCAGTGATCCGGCCCAGAGAAACCGGTATTGAACCGTTAAGATTGTTTTTGTGAAGATCAAGGACTCTCAAACGGGTTAAGTTACCCAACTCAACAGGAATAGGCCCTGTGTACCCATTTTCCCGTAAAACTAGTGTCTGCAAAGTGGGACCTAATTGGGCTAGAAATGCTGGGATAGGCTGAGGATTATTACTGAAACAACGATAGAAGAATAAAGTCCGAAGGTGTGGAAGTTTCGTAACAGAAAGTGAAATGAAAGAATGAGTTGAGTCACACGTAGGAAATGCTGTATCATCGGACAGTGCTCCGAAGGAAAGTGATACAACATGGTATACATTGTCGTTGTCCGGCATGCACTCAATGCCATGCCACCGGCCACGACAAACATCAGGGATATCTGTGGCCCAATCGTTCCCCGTCGCCCTCATAATGTCGTAAACTGCTTCTTGTTCATGTGGATCGGTTCGTGCTCGATTATTATTCATAGAGAAACCAGTTTGTGGGGCATCAACTAGAGCTGAAGGCGCACCGGAATCTGACATTATAACAGTGAATGACCAGCCTAGAGGAAAGAAGACGAGAGCTAGTAGTGAAGTTGTTTGTATTGAGAAAAACAGGGCCATGTTGAAAGCAAATCAAGAGTTTAATTGGAATATGAATGAAGTGGACAAACTTGTTTAAGATACCTGTATTTCCAGGGGTC
The DNA here is from genome assembly GCA_030864225.1 of Capsicum baccatum var. pendulum. Classification (NCBI taxonomy): domain Eukaryota; kingdom Viridiplantae; phylum Streptophyta; class Magnoliopsida; order Solanales; family Solanaceae; genus Capsicum; species Capsicum baccatum. The sequence continues at coordinate 90,759,727 of CM061561.1, forward strand.
TTTATAAGTGCAATCACCAGGTTGGGGAGTGTGACAAGTGAATAAAAATTGGTGGGTGCATAAATTTAAGCTGGATGATTATGGATTCACGAGTATAAGGAGGAGATGAAGTAAATGCAGAATTAGGTGTTAATGAGCATTTATCACTATCACGGGGTTTAGCCTGCTTCTGTGTCAGTCAATATAGGCCCACATACAAGTAGGTTGGGCTCCAAGAAAGGATGAGATTTGGGGCCGAAACTCTCATCATTGACGAGTGACGATACGACACAGCTGCCGCAACACATCTCCCTGCTAAAAATCAGAGTCGCACCAATCACCATCATGGAGGGTCTCTTTTGCTATAATTTGAAGATCTTGCCGGAGAAGAGGCATCAGAACCCGACGATGAGGAGAGAGAAGGGGTATGCATCCCTACTATAAAATTCAAAATTAGTGCTATGTTATGTAAATTGTTTAAAGTACCACTATAATTGATAATTAAGTGTCTGAGTTATCTAGCTCACGTAATTAAAATTTTGTAAATAGAACTTTTTTTGTCTAGATTTGTGAAAAATAATGAAATTTTGCTTAATTACGAAGTGTAGCACTATTTTGGTTTTCATAATAATAAGTAGTGAAACACATTGGGTTCGCGCATACAATCTCTCTACCTAACTGAAGTACAGATACAAGATCAAATTAGATACACTTTAATACACTATACTTTCATCACCTTGAAACACCACACTCACAACTTACATGTACACACCATACACTTTACGTATATACAACACTTCATACACACATTCCATCACCAATAATCACCAGAAACCGCCCCAACAACCATAAGAAAATCAGTTGTGTGTGTTTCAATATATGACACTAATATTTTATACATGCACGAGCATACACTTTTTATACAAGCAACATATACAATTTAGTATGTCGTTATATTTTATTGCATGACACTTGTATCATCATCACAAATCACTCAAACCATCACAAAAATACTTGTCACTATATTTCAACGTATGAACCTCACCTTTATATTTATTTGAGCATCAAATTTTCCAGGTCTAATTCAATGTATTATAACAAGCCCTTTGAAGTGACTGGTACCATTTATTTAAGTTCACTCTATTTATCTCTAATACATAAACAAATGAAGTGAAATAAGAACTTGTATTCCCTTCATCTCAAAGTACGATGAAATTTGAAGAATAAATATAAAAAGAGAAAACATACAGGTTGAGAAAGGGATATCACTAACGGCACAAGACAATCACCACAACACCATCTTCCTCACTAAAAAACTGAGCCGCATCACCATTGAAGGCCTTCTAAGCTTTAGTTTGAAGAATTTCACCAAAGAAAAGGTGGAATCAGAAGGTCGAGGATGAGGAAAGAGAGAGGGGCAATGATGATGGGGCAACAACGATGGGGAGATAGAGGGGATGTACATGTTTGAAATACGTACATGGTAAAATATACACCTAAAAAGGGATGTACACATCTCTGCCGTAAAACCCCAAATTGCCACTGTTATGTGAATTTTTGAAACTACAACTATAAAGGGTAATTAGTGGATTGAGTTCGCTCGTTCTCATAATTTGAATTTCATAAATAGCGCCATTTGGGCAAAAATTTTGCAATAATAATAATAATAATAATAACAACAAGAAGAAGAAAATTTCACTTGATCACAAAATGTAGCATCATTTTGGTTTCAAAACATTGCGAAATACATTGTATTCACACATAAATAATAGTAAAATACAGTGTATTCGTATTTATACAATTTTTCTGCCTAATTGAAATCGCAAGGATACAAGATTAACATACATACATACATACAACACTTCACATATACTGCCACATACACTACCATATACGACTGCATACACACATTACACCACCATAATAACCAGAAACCATCCCACCTACCTTAAATAAAAATTACTGTCATTATATTTCAATGTATGAAACTTAAATTTTATAAGATACACAAGACATACACTTATATAATACAATATATAGAATTTTGTAAGTCATTGTATTTCATTGCATGACACTTGTATCATCACCAGAAATACCCCACATCATCACAAAATTATACGTATATGACAGTATTTTAGTGAATGTACCTCACATTTATTTGACCATCAAAATTTTCTAGGTCTGATTCTACATACATACAACACTTCACATATACTGCCACATACACTACCATATACGACTGCATACACACAAAAAAGTTTAATTTGAGTGAGACACAACTAACATTAGTTGTGTGAGGTACCATTTACTTTTTGGCAAGTGTTTTGTGGGTCTCATTTTGTCATTCAATGTTCTACTCTCCTCATTTCCTCATTTTTTTTTTTGGTCCCTTTTTTGTATTTGACTATTCTACCGCTGCACTTTCTTTATTCTTAATAATACTTCTCTATTTTATGTTCTTTCCGTTTTATTTTACTTAGTTCATGTACTAAATTCAGTTTACTTATCTATTTTCGCAAATTAAGAATGTTTATTATTATATTTTTCATATTATCATTAGCATTAATTAAGTGCATCAAATAGTACTCTCTCGTCTAATAATATTTGTTCACTATTAACTTGACATACAGGTTAAGAAACAATAAATAATAGAGATAATGTTACCATATCACCTTGTGAATATAATTAATTTATTGCTTTAAAAAAATACATTACATAATGAATATTATTAATATCAAGGATAAAATAAGTAAATTATCCATTATTTTTTCAAACTATACAAGTATTGTTGGATGTACTAGTATAATAACATTATTGGGCGGAGGGAGTAGTAATCAAATTTAGTGTTTCAAAACACCATCAATAAACTTTAATTTAATTATAATAAACTTTAATTTAATTATACTTCTTTAATTATTTTTTTAAAGGGATGAGCCAAGTCAAGGAGCCACGTAAAATGAAACAAAGAAAATATCTCATCTTTATGTTTCACTTATACTTTCTAGCTTTTTTGTTATATTCCTATAAAAAAAATTGATGAATAACTTAATCGTTGTGCCCCTAAACTAAAGAGTGTTCATGAAAATAGTGAAATGCAAAAATGGTATATTTGTAGATAGAGGCATTTATGAAAAACTAAATTAAAAATTGATAAATCTTTTTAAGAAATTAAGTAATAAGTAATATATATAAATTTTATGATACAAATCTTTTATTTTTTTTATTTGTAATATAAAATTTAATTGTTATATTGATGTTGCACTTATCATTAAAATTTTAAGTTATGGAAGTCTAAAGTATTACTCCTTCCGTCTATTTTTATTTATCCATTTTTTTTATTTTGGGATGTCCAGTAATACTTGTTCAATTTATAAAATAAATGATAATTTATCTATTTTTTACTCATTTTACTTATATGAATCGTTATCTACTGTATTTTCAAATGTATTGAATTTATTATGTTCAAAGAGTAATATGGTAAATTACCCCTATCATTTACTCTTCTTAATTACCATCTCAATAAAAAAAATGAACAAGTAAAAATGAATATAGGGACTAACCTAAAAAACATAAATCAGTAAAAAAACAAAGAAGATAAAATTTAGAACACTATTAATTTTTTTTATCTCGATTTGATTTTAACAGATGAAAATCGAAACTATAAATAGAAAAAAGAGAGAAAGAAAATAAAAAACATGATAATTAACAGTGTAAACAAGCAAAAAAGTAAATATGTATATGCATGTTATAATCGAGGATGAAAAGAAGAAGCGAGTGGAAGAGAACAAAAAAAATAATGACATAGATTGGGATCCACAACATTTAATCAATTAAAAAATTCCTCATACAACTATGACATGGCGTTGTAGGAAACGAAATTTTATTCAATTAAAATCCGTACGAAATTCAGATTATATTAAATTCAAAATATATTAGTGCTAAATAAATATTGTGGATTAATATAACTGGATTAATATTTAAGTCCAAACATGTATGAATTTAATTAAGAAAAAACTACATGGAGTAGCATACCTAAGACTTGGATTATAAAAAATAGCAACACTTTAATAAAATTACTTGGTGTAGCAAAAATAACATTATTTTAAAAGTGATCCCTTACTTTACCGTCTTAGAGAAGTTACCGTGTATAGATTTTTATTTTCACGCTTTTCTTCTTCTCTTTCCTTTATTTTATATTTTCTTCACCCCTTTTTACGCCATTATCAGAGTTTCCGCTTTCAAATTTTTTTCTTTCGCACAATTTTAGCACAATCTGATAAGGATTGTGTTCCTTTATTTCAGGTAACTAATTAATTTTGTTATTGAATGTTATCAGTTTTTCCAATTTTTTTTACTGTAATCCATTTGCAACTCCGACTATAAGGTTTTTATACTCTAATGGCTGAACACATACCAAAATCACGAACAAATAGGGGTATACCATCTATTAATTTGGTGTCTGATTATGCACCATTGTTTAGTCTTGGATTAACTCAAGACGATGTTATTAAAATTATTTTTAATCCTATACAGTCAAAAAAATCTCAGAGTACAAAGGAGATTAAGTCCAAGTTTCGTAACGACCCGGTGAAGATGAATGATATTTTGAAAATAAAGGTTGAAAAAAACTCTCTCCAAAAGAACAAAAATTAAAAAAAAATATGAGAAAAAAAAGCCAAAGAAATTGCAGAGTCAAGCAATGTTGATGACGATGTTGAGAACTCTTCTGCTAATGAATCTGAAGAAGACATGGAAGAAGAGGTATTTTTTTTCATTGTAAATGTATTTTTTATTTACTATTATGTATTTAGGGATTTTAGTAAAGTTTTTATCAAATTTGGGGGTAATATGTATTTTTTCAGGAAGTTAATATGTATTTACTATTCTGCTAATATATATTTAGGAATTGCAGTAAGTTGATTTATGAAGATGATAGGTTAAATATACATTTTTTATTAACACGTATTTATTTGTAAATTTTGTAAAGATGCTATATTTATTTGTATTTTGTATATTAGATGAATTTGCTAAGTTGCATGTATAAAAAAAATATTTTTATATGAACTATTCATGAAGAGGTATTTGGCTATATATATTTTTAGTGTAATTGATATGTATTTTCAGTTATTTGGAATGTTGAAATATACAAATACTTTTTATGGTTATGGATGTATTTGTATTTATTGAAATACAAATACATTTGGAATTTTGTGTTTATAGAAATACAAAGTGCATACAGATACATTTGCACTTTCATTTGTATTTTTGTTAGGTTTAATATACATTTTAAGGTATAGGGTAGAATTTTTATTTTTATACATACATATCAAATTTCATATGTATTTTGCTTTAGTGGTGATGTTGTATTTTTGTTCTGTTCAATATACATATGCATTTTATATGTATTTTTTGATGTGTTGGTTGTGTTTTGTTGTTTTTTACAATTTAATAATGTGTAGTTTTACTTTGTATAGGTGCCGCGTGATGAAATATTCATTGTAAGAAAACTTCCAAGATTTGCATCACATATGTGCTCCTATAGTGATAATGATATTGATGGTAGTTTACGGGCCATATTAAACAAGGAGCAGTACAAATATTTTTGTGACAATAACATTTTCGAATATTTCATGAAGCAGACACATTGTGTAGTTCAAGCACAGTTGTGCAAATGTGTTATGTCCCTCAAGATAAAGGGTAATTCTTCTATTGCGATAGTCATTCGGGCTAATAACACTTCTCTTCATTTTACTCCTAGGGAAGTTGCTATTATTACTGAGTTGAATTGTGTCGGTAATAGGTACGACTTCATTTTTTATGAGGGTGTACCAAATAGGTTTGTTGAGAAGTATTTCAATGGTTCAGAATCTATACAAAAAAGATAATTATTTCTAGCAGCCATGGACAAAGTTTGGGGAGGAGAACAATGATAAGGATGCCGAGAAGTTTGCAATTTTATATTTTCTTCATTGTTTTTAATCTAATGTTGATACTGTAGTTATACCCCAACTTTAGTTTTATTTGGTGGAGATTGGTAGATATAAGAATTTTTTGTGGGGGACTTTATCATTCGAGAATATAGCTAGAAGTTTGAACAATAAGTTGAACGCTGGTGAAAAGTTTTATTTGAAACAGGAAATGCCACTAGCTATTCAAGTATGGCTTTATGAGTGTTGTTCAAATGTTTCACGAAAGGTTACTTCCCAGGTTGATAATTGAATTCCCCAATTATTAAATTAAAAGACAAATGCACCTCGATCACGCTTTGAGTATTTGATGGATGCTTTGTTTAATGAAGATGACAAGGTTCGTAGTTAATAAATACATATGTATTTTATAGTCTACATAAATACATTTGATTTATAATTTTTTAATAAATACTTTAACATATTTTATCTATATTCCTAGGTTGTATTTAAGAACATTAAGCCAACTCAAAGGAAAATGTCAAAGTTTGAAATACCAGATAAGGATGGAGTTGATGATGAATGTTCAGTTGATTCAGATGATGATTTTCAAGATCCACCATCAAAAAAAAATTATGAATGCTAAAAAAAATAAAAGATTGATTCACCAACCTCAACAGTGAAGAGAGTTGAGGAAACAAACACAATATAGTTGATGAGCATACCCAAAAAAGAACACCACCTCCTCATGCTGCAAAGGTTGCTAAAGTAAAGACACCAGTTTTTAAATCCATTCAAACATGACATGCAACTAATTTAAACCGGCAGAATATGAATCAAACAACTAGGGTAATTTTCCTCTGGTACAATCAAAGTCAAAGAGTCTTGTAGAGGAACAAGTTGTTATTTCAAAGAAAGTTTTTGTAGCATTCCGCGATCAGGTAAGTTTTTTGTCAAATACGTGTGCACATTGAAAAACATTTGCTCATTAATTTTGTATGAAAGCAGGTTTGTCAAAAGTGGAAAGGAATTCGTAGTCTAATGGAGACAAAGTTCGATCTGATTATGAAAGCAATTGAACAAAGCAAGGTAAAAATTTTACTATTCAAATATTCTTTAAAAAATTTATCTGATTCACATATATATTTTTAGTGAATTGACTTATACACATACAGTATACAAATGCGAATATTGCGTAATAATTGTTCAAATATCCTTGTATATGTATTTGTAGGAACAGTGTGCAGATAAAGAACTTGAACAGCCAAATATTGATGATGGTGTTTTATTGACATCTGGACAACACTTCAGTCCTGGTGTTGTTCAAACTTCGAATAAGATGTTTGACGTTACAAAGGTAAAGGTAAAATTTTTACTATTCAAATATGCTTTAAAAAACTTATCTGATTTACATATGTATTTTTAGTGGAATGACTCATACACATATAGTATACAAATGCGAATATTATGTAATAATTGTTCAATGTCCTAGCATATGTATTTGTAGGAACAATGTGTAGATAAAAAATCTAAAAAGTCAAATACTAATGATGGTGGTTTAGAGATATCTGGACAACACTTCAGTCCTGATGTTATTCAGACTTCGGATAAGATGTTTGACGGTATAAAGATAAATATTTAACTTACATATATGTATTTACAAGCACTTTTAAATGTAATTTTATTAAGTTTATTTTGTTTTATATGTTCATTTATATATATATATGTGTGTGTATGTGTGTATGTGTGTATATATATATATGAGTATATACTAGTTACACATTCATTTGAAAAAAAATATATAGTGTACATATGTATTTTAGGTTGATTGCAAATTTCATACTTAGTGTAAAATAGTGTGTTTTTAGTTTTGTATAAACATATGTGTTTTGAGAATTGTAAGACCCTGCAAATTCTTTCATAGTCTGAACCTTAGAGTGTGTCAAGTGAAGTGTAAATTCGGCCCTAAAAGATTGAGAAGTGACTTTCCTAGTGAGAAATATTTTAAATCGTATAGAATTTCTCTAATATCAAATTTTTGTCATGTAGAGCATTGAATAAGCTTTCCTTTGATACCAATTTTGTCCAAATACGGTATCGGACGAGGAAGTTATGATCGTTTTACAGAAAGCAGTCGGAACCGCCCAGGTGTGACGGCTGGATTAATGGAACGTCGAGGTTGCGACGGACCATGGCTCAGACCATCGTAACCAAGACAGTAACTCCCTTTTTTGGCCCAAGTACGACGACCAGGATGATAAACCGTCAAGGCTGCGATGGATCGTCACTAGGACCGTCGTCACTGAGGCAGTGTGGCCTCATCCTAGACAACGTACGATGAATGATCCGATAGATCTTTAGTGTACGACGGACCATTGCTTAGACCGTCACATCGAGGCAGTGTATCTTTTTTCTAACCAACGTGCGACGGACGATTTGACGAACCGTCAGACTAAGCGACGGACCGTCGCTTCGACCGTTGCAGCCCCTGTTTAGTATTTTTAAGTCGATTTTAAAAAGGTCTTTTTGGCATTTTTCCACTCTTTCAGCCCCTATTTATATCCGATCAAGACTCACAACTTCATTCTTCATCTTCAACATCAAAATCTAGAGTTTCTACAAAATCTAAACCCTTCTTTAAGAAAAATCAAGAAATCAAGAAATCAAGAATCCCTCCAAGAGCCATCAAGAAAGAGTTTCCTAAGGTATGCAAATATTGATTCTTTAGTCCCTTTCACCAAAGAAGCTCAAGAATCCTTTTCAGAAGTCAAAGTTTCTTATGTTTATGAGTTTTCATGATTCATGTGAATTGAAATTGAAGTTTATGCTATTATTGAGTTTTAATTCATGTTTGTTTACAAGGTTTTCAAGCTTTGACCCTAGTATATGATATTCATGTGATGTTCATGATAAACTCTCTTCAAGTTACTTGTTAAGTGATGTGTTCATGTCAATTAAGTGTAGAAATTGTTGAATAAGCAAAACATGCTCCCCATATGTTTGATGAAATGCTTATGTGAAGAAATTAGAGCCATTATAGCATGATGACTAGAAACCCCTAATTGTGTGCAAGCCCTGCATGCCAAGTGTTTGTTGAAAAGCCTTAGTGAATGAATTGTGGCATGATAGCATGAAATCCCCCAATTATGTGTTCTTTAATACATGCTAAGTGTTTGATACAAGACCTTGTTGAATGAAGTATGAGTCAATAGTATGTCTCCTTATATTATCGCATGTTTATGATTCCTAAAGGCTTGAAGAGATGCTTTAGTGATTGTGATGGTGAATGAATATCCATGGTCTTGATTATTCAAGAATGGTTATGTTTTACTTTTATGTTATCGAGTCCTGGGGGTATTTATACCCAACAATTTAGCTGCAGTCTAGAGCTAGTATTAGTTTTCACGATAATCTCAGTCAAGCCATAATTCTCAGAACTCAGTGAGTTATAGAACTCTATACTCTCAGACAGATACAGAACTTAAGAAATCTCAGTAATCTCAATATCGCTAGTATTCTAGCCTCAGTTCAGTACTCAGCTCAAATCTAGTAGTATTCAAGTGGTCAGTTCAAAACTCAGTATCATGTAGTGAGGTAATGAGATCCAGTAGTATTTCGTTAGATACGGAACTAAGTGAATTCAGTGTAACTCAGTTATACCATTCAAGAAATATGATCAGTAACAGATTCATCTCAGTTTAAGTTTAGTTAAGAATCAGTTTAGAGTTTTTCAGTTGGGATTAGGAGATAGCACCGAGTGAATGCAGGGATGAAGACTCCCTGTTAGAGAGGCAGAGCCCCTGAACTCCATAATTATGTAGCCAGCGTAGGAGCAGGATTCACCCATTAGAATAAGTCTTGACTATTATACTTCCTTAGGCTTGACTTCCTGTGAAGGTCACCCATTAAAGAGGCTTGACTAGAGTAGAGGTATTTACCCATGGTACGGTATTGACACCCTTCTAGCTAGGGTTACAGGAAGGACCCCACCATTTTACATTCAGGGCATGTCGGTTAAGTGAGAGCTCCCACAGTTACAGTTTTAGTATCAGTCTTCAAAGTAAAACTTAGAAATCAGGACTATCAGATACAGTCACCTATCTCAGTAAGGAACTCAGATAGTTCCATAGTTTCATTGACCACCTGTGAGATAGGCCTGGTCCTTCATAAAGTTATTCAGTATCAGTATTATTAGATTCAGAGATCACCCGTTAGATAGGCCTGATCTCATTCTCAGATTCAGTTGAGTAATCTCATTATCAGATCTAGAGATCACCCGTTAGATAGGCCTGATCTCGTTAGATAGGTTAGATTTAGAGATCTTCCATCAAATAGGTTGGATCTCAGACATAATCAGTTCTTATCATTGATAGTAGATTCGAGGATCATCCGTTAGAGAGGTTTGATCTCAGATTCAGTCAGTCGAGAGTAGCAAGCTCAGAGTTCAGTCATTGATATGAGTAGATTCAGTTAATCAGCTTCAGTATCATTAGTTTCCGAGATCATTCGCTAGTTAGGACTGATCTCAACTTCAGTACTCAGTTATCGATATCAGAAGCTTCAGTTATTCAGTATGTCAGTATTAGTAGTGAGTTCAGATGATAGTAAAGTAGTATCCGAGTTTCAGTAATCAGAGTCATGATGATTTCAGTTATGGTTTGTGCATTCATGCATATGTCCTCATTTAGTACTCTCATGATTATTCAGTTAAGTAATTGTTTATGCATAAGCCCTTACATTTACCCTTACCTCATCTTCATATTCAGTATATTTCCACATACTGATACATTTGCGCTATGGTTTTTTATTTTACACCATAGGTTAGAGGCACGAGATCTAGGTACCCTTAGCAGCTCAGTCCCAGTCAGTAGCAGTAGACGTAGCAGTGAGTCCTCTTCATTCGAGGATGATTCTTATTTTATTATCATATTAGATTTAGTTTATTTTACAGTAGACAAAATTAGTTGGGGGCATGTCCCATCAACTCTACAGTTTAGACAGTTTAGAGGCCTTTTGGACAGATGTATCAGTATTCAATTTTCAGTTTTGAGTATTTTTAGATGTTTTGAACCTTATGGACAGTTTTCATATTCATTATCTATATTATGCAGTTCTCAGGTACAGATATCAGTAGAGGGTTAGATTATGGTCCTTCGAGATCATGAGCACCGTGTGATGTTTTGGTTCCAGAAAAATTAGGTCGTTACAAGAATGTTGTCATATAAATATGTATTTTTAATAGAATTAAATATATATATTCAGTATAAAAAATATATAAATACATATACAATGAAGCTCAAGTATTAATAGGTTATTGAACTTGTATATGTATTTATAGCAACAATATGAAGATAAAGATCCCGATCACCAACATATGGATTATGTTGGTGCTGAAACATCACCACAATGCTTTAGTCCCAATGTCATTCAAAATTTAGATGAGAAGTTGGATGGTACAAAGGCAACTATTTAACTTACAAATGTTTATTCATTTGATGGAACATATGTATTTTTATACCTCGCATTTATATATCCTTTTATATATACGTATATAAACACATACAACTAGAAATGTATTTGATGTTGTTTTACCTTTTTTGCTTGTCTGCAAGGGATGTACTGATTTTCATTCAGATCATGCAAAAGATGAAACTGATTCTCAATTTTTAATATCTGATGAGCTTCTTCGAAGTATAAATTTGGATTATATACATTCTGAGAAGGTTGTTCAAGATGATTGTCGAGTATGTATAATGAATATATTTTTTAGTTATGTGAGGTAATAATGCCCAGAATAATTATCTTTTTTTATTTTATTTTTTGTAGACCAGCGATGAAAAATGGATGAAACAATTTTGTCTGATTCACAATTCACAATTTACAATTCTCGATGAGTTTCTATTGAGTCTAAATGCCTACCAAACAAAAAATATCATCGTACATCCATCAGTAAATTGTGAAGAAGAAACTCTGTGTGATTTGAATTATAAACATTCTGAGACTGTTATTGAAAATTATTATCGAGTATGTATAATGAACATATTTTTGAGGTTATGTGAGTTATAATGGACAAAACCATTTTTTTTGTAGACCAATAAAGAGAATGTTGGATTGAGTACAAACACATCAGTGCATGAGAAGGCTGAAACTTGTACAGAGCAGCAAATTAGGACACCTCCTAAAACTCATCTATTAACCACTAATGAACAAAGGGATGAGTCAATTTGGCCTGATTCACAAAATACTATCTCTGATGAGATGCTATCTAGTCTGAATGCATACCGGAGCAAAACATCATTGTTCATCCCTAAAAAAATTGTGAACATCAAACTCCCCAACAAAAGTTAAGGATTGGGCGACCTTCTAAATTCAAGAAGTCCTCATACACGATTAAGTTTGGTTCAATAGCTGGTAAGTACACTAAGTTATATCTATTTTTTAATCTAATATGTTTTGCTAATACATTTTTATAATTTATATTTTTGTACTCTATCATTAAAAAGGAAGCTCAGCGGGGCAAATACATGTCTTCTCTCAGAAGCATCAATTTATTTCTCACTCGATTGATGGCATAGTGGACACGAAGGTTGTCAACAAGTTCTTGAACTGAATTTCTGTCAATCTTCTTAAAGGTCATGCTAAAAGGTATTTCTTTTAAATTATTTTAAATTGATTTTTTTTTATTTTTATTATGTTTCATGATTTACCATGTATTGAATAAAAAAACAGGAAGGGCAAAGAGGAATTACAAGAAGACCAAATCAGCCATTTCAATTATGCATTTCAGAGTTGGAACTGTTGAAGATAAAAATTAATTCTATATTATGGCGTTCGCTGATCAGTCATGGACAGACTCGATTAGTATATTATTTTAATATATTTTTCTTTTAGAGTTGTAACACTACTTAAAATACATATAATGTTACCTGAAATACATATATTGGTACCCATATGTATACATTGTGTGTATATATGTATTTTACAAATGAAATTATAAATATGCAATTTTTAGACTTAATGTAAAAATACATATGTATTTGACCTTAGATACACATTTTTATTTTGTATAGAACTTGTATTAATGTTCTAAAATTTGTAGTATTAATTATTGCAGCAAATTGATGTTTGCTTCTACTATTTGTGGAAGAAGTCAAAGTATAAGCCCCACAACTCATGCAAATATAGTACAACAGATTGCAATTTCATGAACATAGTTAGGTATGTATTGGAAGTTTATTCTTTGAATGGTCCAAATCTTAATGTGAGAGGACAGACGTATCATCTCAACGAATACGTTAATGACTTTCGTATGCATGTTATAATGTCATCGCATATAATTGATAATATTTTTATTCCTGTCAATATTAAGGACAAACATCATTGGGTTCTTGCTTTTTTATCGTTCTTAAAGAGGTGCATATTCTCATCATGTTACTATTTTTGCGGAGATCAAGAAATTAGTCGAGATTAGCCGTTTATGTCTCCAGGCTTGTAAGTTTTATGAAAAGAAAAGTATTGATCTTGATAATCATCCAAGATACAAAGATAAAGAAATACAGAAACTTTCTGATATGTTATTTGTAGAGGATTTGCCTCAACAATCAAGTAGAATCTTCTAAGTATTTTAATATACATTTATCAAATTTGTAAGTTTGTACAAAATATATTTTACTTATTATTTAATATTTTTTGTAGGGACTGTGGTCTGTATATGGTTACATATGTAGAGTTCCTTTCTTATGGTCAAGTCATTCCTTCGGTTGAGTTCAACCCTAGCGTACTTCGTACAAGATATGCTTCACTATTGTGGGACTACGACATGAGAAAACAAAAATCAAAAGGCTCAAAGTGACGACGAAGCACCATTGAAGCCTTTTAGGGAAAGCAACATAACTAGTATCACAGAAGTTTTAGAAGTATGATGGTTGATGAATTTATTACATTGTGTAGTTGACAAGATTTAACTGGATATTGGTACTAATTGTAGAAACTTATTTTATGTTTTGAAGTGAATCAAAGTTATTTATTTTGAAGTGAATGAAAGCAATTCATTCTAGTCTTTTAAGTTGGATATGTTTTCAATAATTTTGTACTATGTGTTTTATTTCAGTGTTCAATTTTATTTGTTGCAGTGAAATTTAGCTTCAAGATACATATGCAGTATTCAGATTTTGCAATAAAAATACATATGCAGTTAACATCATATGTATTTTAATCTTTCTTCATTTACTTTCAAATTCATATGAGGTGTATCAAACTTACTAATTTTGAAGTGAATGAAAGTAATTCATTTTAGTCTTTTATGTTGAATATATTTTCAATAATTTTGTACTCTGTGTTTTATTTCAGTGTTCATGTTTTATTTATTAAAGTGGTATTTTGCTTCAAAAATATATGCAGTGTTCAAATTTTACAATAAAAATACACATACAGTTAACATCATATGTATTTTAATCTTTGTTCCTTTACTTTCAAAATACATATGAAATGAATCAAACTTACTAATTTTGAAGTGAATGAAAGTAATTCATTTTAGTCTTTTTTTAAGTTAAATATGTTTTTAATAATTTTGTACTCTGTGTTTTATTCTAGTCTTCATGTTTTATTTGTTACAGTAAAATTTATCTTTAAAATACATATGCAATGTTCAAATTTTGTAATAAAAATATATATGCAGTTAACATCATATGTATTTTAATCTTTGTTCATTAACTTTCAAAATATATATGAGGTGAATCAAACTTACTAATTTTGCAGTGAATGAAAGTAATTCAATTTGGGTTTTTACGTTGAATATGTTTTCAATAATTTTGTACTCGATATTTTATTTCAGTCTTCATGTTTTATTTGTTACAGTGAGATTTAGCTTCAAAATACATATGCAGTGTTCAGATTTTGCAATATATACATATGTAGTATTTTAGATTTAACTTTGTTCATTTACTTTCAAATACTCTAAAATACTTTCATATTACAAATACGTATAGGTGATCATATTTGAAAAACATTTCTGTTATCAAATAAATATACCATGAAACATATATATTTTTCAAATAAAAAATATTTGTATTTTTCTATCAAATTTAGTAATACATAACTATATTACTATTTGTTATTTATAACGCATATTAGAAAATGGTAGAAAAATATCTTAAAACACACAAATGAGTTCATTATTATGAAAAGTGCAAAAGAAATTATAAAGAAATAATACGGAAGAACAGATGCATCATTTACGATATTTCCTACATGAACGCCTATTGTGACTCTTAGACCCACAACCACTGCATGAGTTGATTTTCTTTTTTCCAAACATATCCTGGCCCAATTTTTCACGATCCTTCTTTGTAGGTTTTCTAGGAGGGCGCTTGTATTTCGGAGGCAGTACTATTTCACCAACTATGTGTTTTGAAATTATCCAGTTATCTTTATGTGATAAAGGATAGATTGGAACATCATATGTTTTCAAGACTGTTTTCGACTTATACAAATCACAACAATATGACCCCTTGATAAAATTCTTGCTATCCAAGATCGCACATGCATGTGCACATGATATCTCATCCAGTTGAAATGTGTTATATGAGCATGTTTATTCCTTGAGGCAAACGATGAAATGCTTTTATTTGTCGTGCACCATGTACATATGCTCCGTGACTGGTACAACCTGATATTATTTTTAAAAATTTTAATTAAGAAAATCAAAAACAAATATGTAAATGCATTGCTACAAAAAGTTTTGAAATGTATATTTTGATATGTTGTAAATACAAATGCAAAATACAAATATACATATTTACTAACTGCATATGTATTTTTGTACTTACTGCATATATGTTTTTATAAATACAACAATAGAGATTAATACCAACAAATCCCATAAATATACATATTGCTTACTGCAGATGTTTTTTTAGTAATAGATATTAATGCACATGTATTTAATAGTGAACATTGAATACTACATATTGCTTACTGTAAATGTATTTTTTTGCATAACAGAGAACATTGATTAACTTAACAGTTTATTTTAAATCAAATGCATCCACAACTATTTATATATATACAAATAAAAATAAATTCACAAGAATAAATGCCATAAATCTAAAAGATCATACCGTCATATGAGTACACAAAGCCTCGTTCTCTTTGAGTATGACATTAAATTTTTCGATGAGAGTTATGAATGTATAAGAAGCCTCCTGCCGATTTTCACAATTTCATTTTCCAAATAGCGATCAAACTTTTTCTAGAAAATCATATATTGATAGTTCCCTAGCTGATACAAGTACTCTATTTATTGACTCAGCAATGTTTGAAGTCAAAGTCCATCATCGGTGAACTGTTTCATAGGATCTAGCCCACTTTTCGTAAACAACCAATTCCAAATATTTCTTCACTCTAATATCAACTGCCACAACCTTTTCTATTATCTTGTGAAATTCAGACTATTAATATGATTTGACCATTGTATAAAAGATCTTCGATAACTAATCATATGACTTTCTGTAAAGTTTTTTCACGTTCTTTCATAGATGCCACATACATGCATAATGTGGTACATCTGTGTACTCATCACCAACAACCTTTATGATGCTTGGATTTCGATCGGAGATAACACACATGTGTTGTCTTTTCCCGAATGCTTCCTTTAGATTCTCAAAGAATCATGTCCAAGATACATTATTTTTGAAATCAAGCACACCATATGCCAAAGGAAATATATTCCCTACATATATAAATACAATTTGCGCAGTTATATATAAATTCATATAGTAACTGAATATACATTTATTATAAATATATTTGCAAATATTTATATTATTTTACAAAAAAAGAGTTTCAAATACATATACTAAAATGTAAATGTACAACACAAATATGCAGTAGCAAATCTACATGTTTTATTCTAATTTTTTTGAATGAAACATGTAATTTTTAGAGATATGTATTTTTTTTTATAGATATGTAGAAATACATATAAACATACAAGTTAGCATACAATGAATTATATAATGTTACTAACCTTCTCCATCCATGGTACAGGTAGTTACAAATGTCCCAGTATATATTTCTCTCAGATGACTATCATCAACAACTATGACAGTTATACAATATTCGAATCCTTTGATGAATGCATGGAGAGCTATAAATACTTATAAGAACTCATTTTCATATATCTTCTTTATTCTTATATGTGAATCAAATAAGTATTGTTTAAAACATATAAGTAGGTTGGTAATTGTCGTACGATGCGGATGGTTTCCCCCTCAATTCTTCCAACGCTCTTTCCTTGACCCTCCAACATAAGGTGTATGTCAAATCCATCCCAAACCCCTCCTTCATGCCACTTCCTATTTCAGTTGCACTATATTTTCATTTGTAATTTTTTAATTTCGGTTCAGTCATACCACCTATCAACATACTAGTAGCATGCATCTTGGGATATTCCTTGTCCTTCATTGGGAAAGTATGTTCTGGTATGAATTCTCTAATTCTAAACATCCCAAAACCTCTCATACTAAAGGTACTACATGAAAACTCACAATTACCTAATCTGCACACCAATGTATCACTGCATCCATCAAATTTTAATATAATCAAAATACATATACAAAGCTATTTTAAACATGAACAAATTAATATAGAATGTGCGTACCATTTCTTACTTGACCTTTCACTTCGTGTTTGAAATTTCTCCCTAATTGTATAATCCTTCATGACTGACTTTAGAACTTTTTTAGTCAAGTACACCTAGTCTGCATCAATATTCTTATAATGTGGGTTTGATATAATCACCTGATCCGTATCAATCTCGAATACATCTAATGTTGTTGTATTTTTAGAAACCACCAACGCACCTTCAGCAGATGTATTTAACCCTTGATGCAAATTGTTAAGGACATCTCTTCTTTCAACAACACATACAGATGAACTTCCAAAAGTGCTCACAACATCTTTTTCCAAAATGCTTACATATAAAAGAAGATAATTGATATTTTGTATCTCTTTCTTTTGAATAATAAACACCTTTAAACCCATATCATTATGGATTTGTATTTGCCCAGCATTACCAGTGATTTGATATTCAATTTGAATATGTTTGCTACTCAAATCCACATTAATGTGATATGCTAAAAGTTTGTGTAGTTCATTGTATGATGTTATGGTTCTCAACAATATTGCATTAGTAATGTACTCTTCATAGTTTTTTTCATACGTCCACCTTCCAGAGTGTTTCACGAGGACTGGGATGCTCCCCATTGCTAACATATTTCAACTAAAAAGGTACGAACGCATATCTGTAAGCCATCATTAGTTACAATATACAAATACAAAATAAAAATACAAACAAACTTCTACAGTTATAAACATAAACAACATATACTTACATAGCCAAAAACTCCGGCAGAAAATACAAATGCAATAAATTTGTTAAACTTAAATTACAAATACAATCAAAATTCTCAGCAAAAAATACAATAACAAATTATTTGTTCAACATTAAATATAGATAAAGCCACAACCTCCGCAATCGAACACATCTAAAATATACATTATCAAAATTATTGAAAATATAGAAATACTCTTCAATTCTGAGAATCAGACCTCCAAAAAATTAAATTTGAGCATCATAAATAACCAATTTTGATTACTATTTTGTTCTATCTGTTCAATTTACTATTGCATTGCTTTTAAATCGAAATCCATTTACAAAAATTTTCAAAAACAAATTATCGACGACAACCAAAATTTGAACGAAGCATCACTAATGGTTGAAAAAAATTCAAACCAAAAAACAATAATGATTAAGTACCTTCAACAACAGTAATGGTTGAATTTTCATCGATTATTGAATTCGAACAAATTGAATTGAAGAATCTACAATTGAATTTGAGTCAATAACATTAATGCTTCGCTTTGAAACTTATATTGAATTTAAAGAAATTAAATCGAAGAAATTTTAGTCGAATTTGATTCACAGCAGAAATGGTTGAATTTCAAAATTCAAAGTCATGGTTGAATTTGAACAAAAAAAGGTTAAGCTGATTTTGCTTTTGTTTTTTTGGATGAACACGTTAATGGAAAAACTGAAATTTGAATTTTGCTTAGTGTTGTTAACATATAATGGAAATCACGTGATTTAAAAGGTTTTAATGAAAAAGGAATCTATAAATTTAATGCATGGGTAATTATACCATATTTGCCTCAACCATTTTCAGTTAATTAAGGGCAGTAAAATTATTTATCTATGTATTTTTATAGCAACAGTTTCTAAAAATATAAAATACAAGTTGCTACACTAAGTAATTATGAAAGTGTTTCTATGAAACTAATAATTATGGTCTTAAGTATGCTATTTGTAAATTTTGCCCTTTAATTAAAGTCCAGCTTTTATTGGGCTAGCCCATTGATATGGACTACAAATGATAAACCCATTTTACTAAGTCCAAAATATTATCATATTCTAGATGCCCAAATAAATATCATATATCAAATGACATGGCATACCAAGTCAAGTGAAGGAGCCAATAGGACCATGTCACATGTCAAAATGATGCAGCAGACCTAGTGAAATCTAAAGCCCCAAAAAGTGCCACATCACTTGAATTTGATTGGTCAGAAGAATTCCATCATCATTATGCCTCTCCCCTTTCCGCAACTGTAAATAGGGGTCTTACAATTCTGAAAAGAGGACCAACAACTCTAACAAAAAGCAAGAAAAAGCTTGTGGATCAAACACCAAAATTTTCTACCAAGCTCAAGCACTCAAATCTAGTTCATCAAGATTCAAAGACCACAAGATTCAAGAACAAGCTCAAAAGCCCTTGAATTCAAGCATAAGTCAAGATCAAGTCCATCAAATCAACAAATCAAGTTAAATTCAAGATAAAGCTTTAAGCCCTTGAATTTATATTTGAAAAGACGAATCAGAGGATTCATAGAGATTGTAACACTCACATTGAAATCAATAAATTGATTATTGCAATATTTTTCTTGTCTCGACTATTTATTTATTTATTGGTCTCAAGAATTTTACTATCCAACAAATTCTAGCATGCCCAGTGGGACCATCTTTACCTCTCATCTCAACTTTTTGAACATCAAAGTTCAACAATATTGAAATGACTTCTAAGAAGGTCAATTCTCAATCATCTGCTTCCAAGGCTGTTGATTCAAAATTTTCTGCTGAAGTATAAAGCATCTCTGGTGTTACTTTTGGAAGCTTTGGATCCGTCAGGAGGAGCAAGGTGAACAATATAGGATAATAAACACATCAAGTGTCCTCCGTGCCAGCTCTAATTTTGGATCTTTAACCCCAAAAAGAGCGAGATCCCATGCAACTGCTTCAGAAGGAGGAAGCGATATGGCAGAGTCACTTAAGAAGACTCTAGCTCTACTTGAACACTCTGGTTCTAAGTACTCTGGACAAAGACTGATGGTTGTTCAACCAATGCATCATCTTCATTTACACCGCGTAAGCTAAGCACTTCAAAAATCAACTTATGCGATAATTCGTGCTGCTCTCCATGACTCATATATGGAGGAACAACTTGCAAACCTAACAAGAACGATTTAAGGTCTCACTAAGTATGTGCAGAATCAAGATGCTCAAATTGATAAGTTGGCAGACAAAATGAATGGCTTAATAGACGAGGAGTCTAGCCATGCACCTGGAAAAGCTCTGGAAGATCATGAGACAAAACATCCTGGAATACAAATACCACCAGCTAAGGTTCATCTCTTCTTTAATAAATAAAATATGCAAATTTGTAGCCATAAAATCATAAAGATAGAAGCGGTACTTCAACACTCGTCTTTGAGTTTCATCAATTCTACACTCCGACAAGCCTTGAAGTAGGGGGCCTTTGTTGACATTGAAATTTTGTGGACTCTACAAAAAGAGTTCAATTTTCGTTAAAGTTTTTGGATGCTACTTTACCCTAAATCTAGCTTGGTGACTACTCTAACTTAAACCCTAAATTACTCCTATATAAAGGGGGAATCTCCAAGATCCACAAATTCATAAGATATTCATAAAGAAATCAAATATCTCTAGATAATTCCATAAACTCATAGAATATCACAAAAGGATCAAAATCCTCTCTTCTTTATAATCAAATACATCAAGAAGATCCACAAATCCTCCATACATCAAGAATATCCACAAATCCTCCTTTCATGGAGATCAAATCCAAAAATTGCTACGTTCGGTAAATACGCCACTAACGACCCTCAAATTATGAAGAAACTCCATATCAAATCCAAATATTCCTATTTTTGAGAAAAACGCTACTGACGACCCTTAAATTACTGAGCAAATCAAGAGAGAAGAATTAAGGGAGGAACAAATTTGTACCCACTTTGTTTATCAAAGAAAGATCAAGTTTCTTCATATTTTTGCTTGTGATTGCAATTTATTTCTGTCACCGTAAGAATTTATTAGAAACAAATTCTCGCACGCCCAGTGGGACAATATCTATCTCTCATCTCAACTTTTCAAATATCAAAGTTTAATAACACTAAAATGACTTCAAAGAAGGTCAATTCTCAATCATCTGCTTCCAACGTTGCTGATTCAAAATTCTCTGTTGAAGTAGAAAGAATCCTTGGTGTTACTTTTGGAAGCTTTGGAGACATCACAAGGAGTAAGGCGAACAGGCTAGGACAACAAACATGTCAAGTGTCATCCGCGCCAACTCTAATTTTTGGATCTTCAACCCTAAAAGAAGTGAGATCCCACACAACTACTTCAGAAGAAGGAATCGATGTGACAGAGTCACATAAGAAGACTTTAGCTCTACTAGAGCACTCTGGTTCAAAGTACTCTGACGCAAAGAATGATGGTTGTTCAACCAATGTGTTATTTCTATTTACACCACATAAGCTGAGTACTTAGAAATCAACTTTTATGATAATTCGTGCTAATCTCCAACATCTCCAGTAATTATGCAAGCAATGGTGAATGATGCCTCATCTGTGGAGGAGCAACTTGCAAACCTGATGAGAGCGATTGAAGGTCTCACTAAGTATGTGCAAAATCAAGATGCTCAAATTGATAAGTCAGCAGATAGAATGGATGGCTTAATAGACGGAGAGTCTAACCATGCACTTAGGAAAGCTTCGAAAGGTCAGGAGATAAAATATCCTGGAAAACAAATGCCACCAGCTAAGGAGGTACAAGTTTCTTCCGAGGGAAAGATCCCGATTGATCAGTTGAAATAGTTTACTGAAGGGACCCTCAAAGATAAGTATGATGTTGACACTAAGTCTTCTTTGACATACACAAAGACCTAATTTGCAACCTATCAACCCCCCAAATTTAAATAATTTAAGGAAAAAGGAAACCCAAAACAATATGTCACATACTTTGGTGAGACATATAATAATGTTGGAACGTACGTAGACTATCTTGTCAAATAGTTTGTTCGTTCCCTAAAAGAATGCTCCTTCAATTGGTATACAGACCTTTAGCCTAACTCTATCGATAGTTGGAAATAATTGGAGCATGAGTTTCTAAATCGCTTTTTTATAGCACAAGGAGTACAATGAGCATGGTAGAGCTCACAAGTACTCGGCAAAGAAAGGATGAGCCAGTCATTGACATCATCAATTGATGGATAAATGCAAGCCTAAACTGCAAAGATAGGCTCAACAAAACTTCTGCAATAGAGATGTACGTCCAAGGAATGCACTGGGAGTTTTTCTACATCTTGTAAGGCATTAAGCCTAATTTCTTTGAAGAGCTGGCTACACATGCTCACGATATGGAGTTGAGTAGTCTTCTGCTGAAAAAGAAGTAGCGTTTATCCATGACCTTCGAAGGGGAAAGGATAAGCAAGAACCCAAAAGATGGGTCAAGTTTATCCCCAAAAGTGATATTAAGAAATCCATGAATATTGATGTGTCTCCCGTGAAGGTCACCATGAAGGAGAGCAAGAAGTAAAGTGTGAAAATGACTTATCGAGAACATCCAAATTAGAAGTTCACTTTAAAGGAGATGCAAGAAAAGGAATACCCTTTCCTTGATTTTGATGTTGCTGAGACTTTCAATGAACTCCTTAAGAATAAGCTTATTGTCCTACCAAAGATAAAGCATCCCAACGAAGCTGGAAGGACTAATGACCTGAATTATTGCAAGTATCATAAGCTTGTAGGTTATCCTCTAGAAAAGTGTTTTGTCTTTAAGGACAAGTCATGTAATTGGAAAATGAGACGAAGATCTTCTTCGATGATGAGATAGCCAATTCTTATTAAATCTCTATCACTTTTGGCTCATTCGATCCAGTTTAAATAAGCATTGAAGAATGTAAGAAGGAAACATTAGAGCATGATAAGTCTTCGGTTGGCGAAGATGAAGATGAAGGTTGGACTCTGGTGACTAGCACAAATGGAAGAAGACAAGTCTACGAAGGGAGTCGTCCGAGCAGCCAACTAGAAGGAGGATGGTGAAGACGAGGGTAATGGAGCTTCACCACCCTAAACCTCGACATCCAGTGACTTTGGAAGAATTCATACCAAGTTGGGTCCATGAAAAGACTGCACAAGTAAACCTTGATTCATTATATTTTAATACTGGCAAAAAGGGGGAAAAGGGAGGAAATCTACCCATAGAAGTTCTTTCATCTTCCGAAAATGTCACGACCCAATTTATCAAGTCGTAACGGTGCCTGCCTTATCCTCCCAGTAAGCAAGCCAAGCCATAGCGCGAAATAATAAGTAACAGGATAATAGGTAGAAATAAAAAAATGTATATAATGATAACAATAGTAAAACAAGTAACAAAACCAAAGAAATCATATATCATATACTAAAATAAGGAAAGGAAAAGGACCAAACACATTATTAAATTCCTCTCAAGACCTGGTAAGGTCGGTACTAAAGCCACTAATAAATATACCCAGAGCACTAGACGAAACCCAAAATATACCAAATATATACAAGATGTCTCGAGTATAAATGTCTAAACTAGTGTGGATAGAGGAGGATCAGCTTTGGACTGCAGTAAGTTCACCCTTCTCTGAATCAGTACTGGAAGGTAGGAATCACGTCAATGTTGGCTGCTACTATTCGGATCTGCATCAGAGAAAAGATTCAGAAGTGTAGTATGAGTACCAAAGAAATGGGTACTCAGCAGGAATCATCGATCAATTGAGCTCAATACAGAAAAGGTATAACTACAATGCAAGGATGTAATCTAAGTCAACAGTAAAAAGGGACAAATAGGTAAATAATGCCAAACTATGCCAATAAGATAAAGGAATAAATATAAGCAATAAAGAAAATAAATAACACAGTGATTACAGACAAATCAACCATAACCTAACTAGGCCCCCATAAGCCCGCTAGACACACAAACATAACCTAACTGGGCCCCCATAAGCCCACTAGGCACACTGAGAAAGTTAATTAACCTAACCATACCCTCATAAGCCAGTGGGACACACAAGTAGCAATTAAAGAAAATAAACATAAATAATTTGTAACTGAGCCAATCCTAAGAAGTCATGGTAGTCATCCAAATCTGCACCAGACTTGAACCGGCACCAATGGATAGTAACGAGAGGCAAGATACCAAGCTCGAACTGGTAGTGATGGATAATAAAAAGAGGATACGTGCCGGATTTGAACCAAACATAGTGGGTAATAACAATAGGGCACATATATAATATACAACACCACACATAATTAGATTCCAGACTCAAACCAAAACTCAGCGGAACTATAACCATAATCAGTTGTCAAACTCGAACTAGAACTCAAAGGAACCACAACCATAATTAGATGTCGAACTCGAACCGGAACTCAAAGGAACCACAATAATAATTCGATGCTAGACTCAAACCAGAACTCAAGGTAACCTTACCAACTATAATGTTAAAGTCCATACCATACCATAACAATGTCAACATAGTACCAAATTTTACAATCAATGACAGACATAAAGTATATATTGAACCTTAACAGAAAGTAAAATATGTCTAGATACCGTACACAATGTCTTCATTTAAAAGGGGAAAATTTAAGGTTTTGCAATTTAATTCCATGGCCTAAATTGATAGACACTATATTATGTTGAAAGATAAAATATCAAAATTTACTAGAACGGGGTCCTACTCAAGATAAATAAGATATGTTATATATATGAAATGATATGCAACTACAAGTACTTATCCTAAGCTAGCATAATAGTTCACAATTTCAGTAAATAAGCTCAATCTAAAAGTAGAATAATCCTAGCCTACCAGGACGCCAAAGATAAAATATCTTTCTGCGAAGCCTCCGAATAGTTCCACTAGAACCCGAACTTGAACAACTTGATTTTATTTTGAAAATTAAACACAATGAGTAATTTTTTTTCCTGAAACTTAAATTGATAAGCCTTACACAAAGCAAAATATTTTGTTTGAGGAAAAGAAGGTAACTATTAAAATTATAAGTATATATTTTCATGAATTTAGGTAACAATTACTTAAATACCTCCCCACTACCTAATTCTCCACTAATCCTATCTGAATTGTGGCATCCTGCCACTTAATATCATTTTTTGTAACCTCCCTTTTCCTTCCACGTGGAAAATGAGTTGTAATTACATTAATTAATTGTCTTATTGTGTGTGTACACACACACACATATATATATATATATATATTCAGATATTGCATAGATTCATGATAAAATAAATATAATATTTTTAATATATCATAGTTAATAGAAAATTATTTCTAATAAAATCTTTATTATATAATAATAATATTTTGACATTTCTAAATTTACTATCTCTGCTTAAAATATTAATAGACTATAAAAAGCTATTATAACGTGATTCAAATATAACATAACTTAAATAATTTAATTAATATCAAAAAAGTATTTTTGAAGGCAATAAATTATACTTCTACCAAATGTCAATTCAAACT
Organism: Capsicum baccatum var. pendulum; assembly: GCA_030864225.1. Taxonomy (NCBI): domain Eukaryota; kingdom Viridiplantae; phylum Streptophyta; class Magnoliopsida; order Solanales; family Solanaceae; genus Capsicum; species Capsicum baccatum. The sequence goes on from CM061561.1 coordinate 90,785,534, forward strand.
AAATATTCCGCAATATACTAGATATCACTAAAATTAATCAAACGAACTGCCTGAGAACCAAATTATCAGTCCCAGCAAGTCATAAATAACTTGAGGAAGTTATAGAAAAGCGATGCATATTAAAATACCAAAAAAGATGACCGTGAGGGTCATTACAGGAAAGCTTGCCGAATCTCTTAGCCAAGAGGCGTATGTATGTGATACAAAAATCACATTTACAAATAATGATCTTCTACTTGGTGAAACCCTACACAATCATTACTTGTACATGGTGGGTCAAATTCTAGGAAAGAAGATAAATAGAATCTTAATAGATGAGGGATTCGGAGCTAACATCCTGTTAATTCGCATAATAAAGGAACTTGTGATCACTACTGATGAACTTTATAAAAGTTGTTTGATGACCCAAGGCTTCGACCAAGGGGGCCAGAGGGCCATGGGATCTATCAAGTTGGGGATTCATATGGAAAATTATTAATCAAATGCATTGATGCATGTGATCGATGCCAAGACTTTATATAATATATTGCTTGGTAGGCCTTGGGTACACGAGACCAAAATTAGATGTCCTTTTACTATCATTGCATGAAGTACCTGAGTGGAAAGAAAGATAGTTGATAATGATAAGCCATTCACTAAAGCTGGGTCACACTTAGCCGATGCAAAATTCTACTTAAAAAATTATATTGTGAATGAGTAAAGGGTTGAAGATGTCATCAAGACTACATGTGATAATCTTGAATCTAAGAAGGTCGTGTTAACTATTAAAAAATTCTCCACCAAGAAGCCTTTTTCCACTTCAAATAAAAAAAATTGCATCTATGAAAAAGAAGGCAACATTATTCGTTGCTACTTACCAAAGGTAAAGAAAGAAAAAGATCATTCATCTGATACAAGAGATAATGTGCTAGGAGGGCTAACTCTACCTATCAAGTGAATTGACGCAATGAAACCATCCTCAAAGATATTGGGAGAATGTGTGGATCAAAATCCGCCACAAGAGATAACACTCCGTACTAAGTGTACAAAAGAGGGCTTCGACCCAAATGCATACAAGCTATTAGTAAAGGCTGGATATAATCCTAATGAGCCATCGAGGTTGGGAAAACTTCCATTAAAGATTACAACCAGGTAGGCATATGAAGGCCTAGGATACACACAGCCATTTCTAATTTACATCTCCATATGAAGGGTGGTAGTAACTACATCACTATAGAAGAGAAGTCTACTGTATCCAACAAAAGGCCTTCTATCTTTGACCAATTGGGAGAACAAACTATAAGAACTTCTGTTTTGAGAATCTGGGTCCACTAAATACCAAGAAAAGCAACAAGTGTTGTAGAAGTTTTCTAAACACAGCAAGACACTCTTTACCTAAGATCTAGAAAGATTTCCAAAGTTTGATTCCTTCTAGAATGAGGCGACATATGAAACTGGTGGTTTTATGCAAAGAGGTATTAAAAGCTAAGGCTCATACTATGGTTTATACCAAGAAGTGTTTGGAATATGAAGAAAGTGTTGGCTCCGTATATCCTATTACAAACCAAAATGATAATGATATCTTATCTCAAATGAAGGTTGATAAATAGATGGAAGATACTTTCTGGTGTTACCACATATCCATCAATGATGATGATCTGCAAGAGGAGGAAAATGTTGGAGATGCTCCGTCTCAACTTAAAGAAGGAGTGAAAGCCATAATAGATCCTTTAAAGGAAGTTAATCTTGGAACCAATGAAAACCCAAGACCAACTTACCTGAGTGCATTTCTATAAATGGATGAGGAAATTTCTTATATGGATATACTAAAAGAATATATGGATGTCTTTGCTTGGATTTATAAGGAAATGTCTGGATTAGATCTAAAAGTAGCAACGCATTAGTTGGCGGTAAAAAATGGTGCTCGTCTTATTAAGCAAGCCCAAAGGTGCTTTAGGATAAATTTGGTTCCATTGATTAAAAATAAGGTCAATAAAATCATTGAAGCTGACTTTATTCATGAATTTAAATACCCCACATGGATTTCAAGTATTGTTCAGTACGAAAGAAGAATGGACAAATTTGATTTTATGTCAACTTTTGGGTTCTCAACAACGCATGCCCCAAGGATGATTTTACAATCCCCATACCAGAGTTAATAATTTATGCCACCACAGGTTATGAGGTAATGTCCTTTATGGATGGTTCACCTGACTAAGACCAAATCCATATGGCTCCAAAAGATAAAGAGCTTACTATTTTTCGTATACTCAAATATTTTTATTGCTACAAGATGATTCCTTTTGATTTGAAGAACACTGGTGCCACTTATCAAAGGATACACAAAACATCTTTGATGGCCTACTCTATAAAAATATTAAGTGTTTTGTGGATAACTTAGTGGTAAAGTCAAGAAAGACAGACGGCTACTTAAAAGACCTAAGAATGGTATTCGGGCTGCTTTGAAGATATGAACTTAGGATAAATCCATTAAAATGTGCATTTGGAGTTACTTTTGGAAAGTTCCTTGGCTTCATTGTACGACATCGAGGAATTGAAATTGATCAGGCCAAGGTCGATGTGATTTTGAAGCTGCCTAAGCCTTGAAACATTCATGAGTTAAAATCCCTTCTATGAAGGCTAGCATATTTATGAAAGTTTATCTCAAACCTAGCTGGAAAATGTCAACCATTTATCCATCTCATGAAGAAGGACACTCTTTTCAAATGGGACCAAGCTTTTGAGAGTATCAAATCATACTTAATGAAGCCACTAATTTTTGTGGTACAAGAGAGGTTATTTGGAGCACTATTTGCTCAAGAAAATAGTAAAGGCAAAGAAAAAAATCTCTTTACTATCTGAGCAGAATGATGACACCAAATGAGCTAAAGAATTCTCCAATCTAAAAGATGTGTTTGGCATTGGCCTTCTCAATTCAAAAGATGAAACACTACTTTCAAGCTCATGTTGTCCGTCTTTTGTCTAGGGAAAATACCAACAATTTTGTAATGTCAAAACCAGTCCTTAGTGATTGACTTGCAAGATGGTACCTTAAATTTTAATATTTTGAGATTGTGTACATCCCTCAAAAGGCTGTAAAAGGACAAGCATTGGTGGACTTTTTGGCATACCACTCGATACCTGATAACTGGGAACTGACCGATGAACTTCCTGATGAAGATACAATGGTTGTTGAAGTTAGATCCCCATGAAAGATGTACTTTGATAGTACCACACATCGAGATAGAGCTGGTGTCGGCGTAGTATTTGTCACTCCATAAGGAGAGGTCATCCCATACTCTTTTACCTTGATAAATCATTTCTCCAATAATGTAGTTGAATATCAAGTGCTAATATTCGAACTTAAGATGACTATCGACATTAAACAACTACAATTACAGGTGTTTGGTGACTCCCAATTGGTGATCAAGCAGCTTTTGGAAAGCTATGAAGTCAAAAAGCTTGAGCTAAGACCATATCATGAATATTTACAAAATTTAATGGGATGGCTTGGAGAAGTGACACTCCAGCACGTACAAAGAAAAGAAAATAAGCAAGCTGATGCCTTAGATTCTTTGGTCTCAACCCTAACTCTTCTGAATTAGACATAAGTTCATATCTGTCAAGAATGGGTAGTACCGCAATTCAGTGAGGGTAAATATGTAGAAAATAAAGTTGAGCACCTCATCACCGTGTCTAAAACTATAAAGAAAGATTGGAGACAACATATCATTGACTACTTATGTTATGGGATACTTTTAGAGGATCCAAGGAGAAATACTAACATTTGTCGTCGTGCACCTCACTTCCTTTACTACAAAGACACACTATACAGAAGATTATTTAAAGGATTACTCTTACGGTGTTTGGGAGAGGAAGAAGTAATTCAAGCCTTGCATGAAGCCCACTCGAGAGTTTGTGGATCATATCAATCTAGATTGAAGCTCCATGTTCACATTAAAAAGATGAGATATTATTGGCCAATGATGGTGAAAAATTGCTTGGACTATGCTAGAAGATGCAAAGCTTACCAATTCATAAAAAATTCATACATCAACCTCTTGAAGTATTACACCTAACTGCAGCATCTTGGCCATTCAATTCATGGAGAATGGATATTGGTGGGCCACTACAAAAATCTTCTGGTGGACACTTGTGCATCTTGCTTGCAAAGATAACTTCTCAAAATGGTCTAAAGTTGCTGCTATCAAGGAAGTAATGAAAGAAAATGTTGCAAACTTTATTCGAGTGAATATCATCTGTAACTTTGGAATTCCTTCGTACATAATAACTGATAATGACAAGCCATTTGATAACATGCTGATGTATAAGATTTGTGATCTCTTTGGTTTCAAGCAGCGCAAGTCTTTTATGTACCATGCTACCACCAATGGTTTAGATAAAGCATTTAATAAGACTATGCAATCTATTGAAGAAAGTCTTCTCCAATTCCAAGAGAGACTGGCATGAATGAATGGAAAAGGTTTTGTGGGCATACAAAACAACTTACTGCACAATGACGAAAACAACCCCATACTCACTTTCTTTTGGAATCGAAGCATTCCTACCACTTGAGCGTCAAATAACTTCTTTAAGACTGACTATTCAAGAAGGACTCACTAAAAAAGAGAATTCTAAGTTGCATCTTGCAAAGTTAGAAGCTCTTGATGAGAAGAGTTTGGAGGCTCAGCAAAATCTTGAATATTATCAAGTCCGTCTATCTCGTTCTTTCAACAAAAGAGTTCGGTTGAGGTGCTTTCAAGTTGGATATTATGTCCTTGAAGTAAGAAGACCCATTATTACTTCTCATAAGTCTGGGGGCAAATTTACCTCAAAGTGGGATGAACCATATGTCGTACAAGAGGCATATTTAAATGGTGCTTACGAGTTTGTACATGTAGACGGTGTAACGATCGGCCCTATCAATTCCAAGTTCTTGAAGAAATACTATCCTTTAAGGAAGATGGAACTCCTTAAGGCACGAGTATAAACTGCATGGCCTCTCCTGGCACGCAAGAGTATAAACTGTGTATGACTCAAAAAAATAAAAAAATATCCTAGGTTGAAAACCTCAAAATAGAGAGCCTAAGCAAAATTTAGGACACAAAAAAAATTAAAAAAAGAAAAAACACTCACCCAGAACTACGTTGTGACTTGATCCTCTTCACTGGAGTACATAGGTGCTTAGAATCTTATTCTGAGTTCAGTTACACGAGTGTCAAAAATACATATCCCCGCTTGATCCGCTATATGAAAGTTAAACTTGCACACATCTCAATTAATTTTTGGACTTATGACAAATACTTGTGGTTCAATGAGGACAACCCATCAAAAAGAAAGAAAACTCTTTCAATAAGATTTGAAATACCCAAAGCCTGAGGTTTAGGGCATAGATCTGCAAACATTCAATCGCTACGTTTGCAAGTGAAAGTTGATAAAATTTCCAAGTCTTCAAATCGAGGCCTCTTAAATTTCCATGCTTTAAGGTGTACAAAATTTGTCCCTTTGCACTTTTAAGCTGGCCTCTCAAGGGTTTATCCTTAAAAGTATCTCAAAATTTTCATGCCTTAAGGTGGACAAAATTTGTCCCTTGCACCTTAAGTTGACATTTCATGGGTTTATCCTTAAAAGGATCTCAAAATTTATATGCCTTAAGGTGGATAAAATTTGTCCTTTTCACCTTAAGCTGGCCTCTCATGGGTTTATTCTTAAAAGGATCTCAAAATTTTCATGCCTTAAGGTGGACAAAATTTATCCCTTTACACCTTAAGATGACCTGTTACGAGTTTATCCTTAAAAGGATCTCAAAATTTCCATACCTTAAGGTAGACAAAATTTATTCCTTTGCACCTTATGCTGGCCTTTCACGGGTTTATCTTTAAAAGGATCTCAAAATTTTCATGCCTTAAGGTGGACAAAAATTATTCCTTTACACCTTAAGATGACCATTGAAAATGGCCCATACTTAAAGAAGACTATTACATAAGTGCATCGGTGAAAAGGTCCATACTTAAAGAAGACTATTGCATAAGTACATCGGTGAAAGGGCCCATACCTAAAGACGACCGTTGCATAATTGCATCGGTAAAAGAGACCATCTTGAAGTCAAATTAGTCGGTTTTAGAGTGTACGGAGGCGAAGTTAAACTCTCATACCCTAATCCGATTGTTTCAAAGCCACCATCTTGAAGTCAAATTGATCAGTCTTAGAATGTATGGAGGTGAAGTTAAACTCTCACATCCTAAGCCGATTATTAAAAATCCACCATCTTAAAGTCAAATTAGTTGGTCTTATAGTGTACAGAGACGAAGTTAAACTCTCGTACTCTAAGACGATTGTTGCAAAGACTCCATTTTGAATTCAAATTGCTCGGTATTATAGTGTATGTAGGTGAAGTTAAAATCTCGCACCCTAAGTCGATTATTGGAAAACCACCATCTTGAAGTCAAATTGGCCAGTCTTCGAGTATACAGAGGTGGTGTTAAACTCTTGCACTCTAAGCTGATTGTTGCCAAGCCACCATCTTGAAGTCAAATTGATTGGTCTTAGAGTGTACGGAGGAAAGGTTAAACTCTTACACCCTACGCCGATTGTTGTATATTGCTATTTATTTCAATCTTATGAAAAAAAGAGACAAGAACACATACAAACAAAAAAAGGGTAATGATAAGAAAAAGAAGCAAAAGTGATTGGTAAAATCACTTACCATTCAATTACACGACAACCCAAACTTTTCAAAATTTTATTTTTAATGCTCACGACTTGGGATCTGAATAAAGAATGAGAAGACGCATGGTCTATTTATAGGCAACAAAAGGTGGCTTATCCCTAATCCTTGGTGACTTTCAAAAGAGATATGTAGGAATTGTAGTAGAATAAGGTATGGAGTTTGATGAGGCAGTGTCGGTTCCCTAATCTCATGTAAGTTTGAAAAAAAAATAATGAGAATCCTATTCAAATAAGGGAGGGTTATGGCCGTGGAACAGTTTAATTCCTTCCTCAACTCCATCTACAAATCAAATTTCCCTTGGTAATCATTATCTTCAATTTATTTAAAATAAAAGAAAAATAAGATGCCTACCTGGACAGCCACTCTAGGTAATATTGTAATTAAAAAATAATGAAACAACTTCGTTTGGCATGCTAATTTTGTCAAAAAAGGCACTAGGAAGAATGAGACAATTGAATGATTTACTAATTACTAGTGTACTTATTTGCGGTTTGCGCGAAATTTTATATTTTCGAATAATTGATTATGTTAGTTGACAATTATTTCAATAAGCAATGTATAAAAAGAAAAAAAAATACAAATTAAGTCACGGTCTTATAAGTTTTATTGATTATAAATTACTTGATTTTTTATGTATAAACCACTCGATCCGTAATATAAATAAATAAAAATATATTTGGACACATTAGAGAAAGAAAAATACTTGAATTATGTTTCTAAAATAGTTATGCATGCAATGCAGAAGTTAGTAAAATCTTCTTCCTTTTGTTTGGTTTTCTTTGGTATTGATTTTTTATATTAAGGTTTATCTAATGTCTATTTGCATTGCATACAGTTCATTATTATTAAAGATCTTATATCTTGATCAACTTCATTTTTATAGGGTATTTATTGAGAAAGCATATCAAGAAAAAAGAAAGTAAATTGTGATAGTAAAAATTATATTTTAGGTTATACTTCACAAAAGAATTAAAATTCATAATGCAAAATGAAATGTATATATTTAAAATAAGTCATGATGTAGTACTTATCTACTCTATTCTATAGAGATTATTACAGAGAATTGAAATATTGAATTTTCAGGAGTACATAAAGGGTCAATTTGTAGAAATGGTACTAAGAATTGAATCAATAATTGTCCCTAACAGATATAGAGCAACGGAAGATTTAAAAACATTAATACAATTATTGTTACAAATTAATAATTATTATGGTCATTACTAAAAATAATATATAATAATAACTCTTCAAAAGATAACTCCTCCTTTAATAGAAAAATTAAGAGTAAACTTTTTTGCTTTAAATAATCATAAGTAAAATACATATTTATCGCATATACATATTTATTAGAGTAGAACTATAACATGACTCTTTCTAATCCTTAATCACATTTCATTAACGATGTAAACAAGAAAAATAGTTTATATATTTGATCATACTACATAGATATGCTATTAAGAGAATTAAATGAGAAAATTTATTTATTTTTAATAAGAATTAGGAGAAGTTAAAGACATAGTTTATTTTTTTAGTTTTAACATAATGTATTTAATGAAATTAACAGAGTTAGAGTAAATTTTGAACTTTTTTAACATGACACATAAATGATTTTTTTCTTGAATAAGAATAATTATATTTTTTAAACAAAGAGAGGTGATGATATATATATATATATATTTTTTTTTTTTCTTTCTTTGATTTGTTATATATCGTGTATAGCACCTTTTCATTCTGAAAACTAAATAACCATAAAAAAATAAAGAAGATAAATTATCTAAGTAAAAATAAATTTATAAGGAGATTACTGATAGATTATACATCATTGATAATTTTTGCAATCAATCATATGAAAAATATTCTCGTATGATTACATTACTACCGCACATTGTCATATGTTATTCATTCACATTGAAAAATATCAATATTATGTTCTTAATTAAAATAACAAATACAACATATTTGATGTATTTCTACAAAGTGAGGTTTGGGGTATGCTCAATTAACATGTATCATAAAAATTATAAAAGACTAAAAAGACGATTCGTTCATTTATTCTTTGACTAATTTCTAATATAGTATTGTTATATATTTTTAGGGGCATTAATAGTCAATTACTATGAGAAATATATCATTGGTAATATATCTTTCAACCATGTTAAAACATTAGAAAATTACTATTAGCAAAAAATCATGTGTTATAACATTAAGATACTTGTAAAAGAGTATATATTTAATTAACATAGTTAAATTAATTAGAAACTGACAAAAAAATATACACAAAAACGGAAACATGCATTAATAATAATAATAATAATAATAATAAGAAGAAGAAGATCAAAGTTAATTGAGTAAAATTTGCTAATTGAGCTTTCTAATATGTTGGTTAGGAGAGTTTTATAATTTAATATTTTTTAAATAAAAACGAATTATATATGTGATCAAGCATCTTTGTTCAAAATGAAGAAATAAAATAAAGAAGAAGAAAATAATATTAATTGAAATCAAAATAATACATCAATAAATTTTCACAATATTTGTAAATCATTCAAACTTCTACTCTACACCAAACTCCAATGACCATTTTCTTAACGAATCTTGAAAGACAATTGAACTTCCTTCTTCATCTTGATGAACTCATACAAAACTAATGTGAACATCTATTTGATGAACTTTTGAAGAATATTGAAAATATAATCTATTTTATGTCATCTCTTTGATTACTAACACATGATTGATGAAAAAGATGAAGAAGAAAATCAAGAAGGAGAAAAAAATAATATGTCTCCCCAACCCCCTTCTACCTAATTCTTTTGGATTATCCAATCTATAAATAACAATCATCTATGAAGTTGTTGAATGTAAATTTTCATTGTCTCAATTTTTGTATGGTTATTTTATTTAAGTAGAGAATACAAATAGATAGAAGTTTTTTTGTAACTCATTAGATTTAATTAGAATAGTAAATATGATTGATCTTTTTTAATTTAATAAATAAATTGATTAATGAAAAGAATGAAATAAAAATCCCCCAAAAAAGAGAAAAAAGAAAAATTTGATTAGAAAATATTTAGACTTTTAACGTGTAAAAGAAAAAATATGAATAAGTGGAATAGTAATTTTTGATACATTTATGTTTTAACAATATATATATATATATATATATATATATATATATATATATATATATTGTGTGTGTGTATGTGTGTGTGTGAATGCATGTATTGTTGATTTTTGAGCTTTAACAAATAATTTTTAATTTTTTCTTGTATATTTAACATGATTAAGAGAGTTTTAAGGAGTTATTTTTAATTATTTTTTTACTTAACACATAAATGAGAAAAGTTTAACAACATTGATGATCAAAGTTATTTAATATGACTCTGTTTAATGTTGTGTATAATGTTAAGGTGAATTTTTAATCTTTTAAAATGAAAAAATAGCCAAAAAACACAAAAAAAATAATTGACAAAAAAACTTCTAAGACATGCCACATAGAATGAACTAAAATCCTCCTTTATTTATATATATTGATTCCTTTGCATGTTCCAACACAATGCAAACATTGACATGTCATTGCTATCTCGCCTATATAGATCATAATGTTCAAAGTTTGAACTTCCAAGACATGTCATTAATTAATACTTCAAGACTCGGCTTCCCAAAAACTTGTTACTTCCACAAGTCTTGAAGTAGGGATATTTTGTAGGCAAAGAAATTTTATTCAATTAAAATCTGTACGAAATTTGAATTATATTAAATTCAAAATATATTAGTCATAAATAAATATTGTGGATTAATATAATTGAATTAATATTTAAGTTCAAACATGTATGAATTTAATTAAGAAAAAAAGACACTCTATAACACTTTTTAAAGCAAATAACCCAAGTTTGATATCTTTTCAAAAAGTGGTCAGTCGGGTATACTATTTCCACTTTATAACCATTTCCTAATTTGGGTCATTTTGGCTCATGTAGTTCAGATATAGTCTATCTACAAAACTGATACAGTCCATATACAATACTGATACAGTTTACAACTTGGGGTCATTCGGTCGTTGTAAAAATATTTCATTTTTTTGCTATAATTTTTTTAACTAGAAAAATAGTCTGTTTTTCTTATTAATTATATAAAAATGATATAATTTTTATATAGAATAAGTATCTATTTAAGATACATGTATCAAATATGTATATGTATAAAATATATAGAAAGTGTATAAAAATTATATAATTATTGTATATAATGTGTAAAACAAAGTACAATTATTGTATAAATTATGTATTAAAATTGTTTAATTTTCATATGGAATATTTATATGTATAATATATGTATAGAAACTGTATAGAAGGTGTGTAGAAACGGTATAGAACAGGCCAGCAAATTGAAATGGCTAGAAAGTGAAATTTAAATCCATGGCCATTTTTGTGAAAATATTTTAATTTGAAGCGTCGTTTTCGTCCCTTCCCCTTTAATTAAAGTCCAATTTTTATTGTACAAATCCCTTGATTTGGGCTACAAATGATAAGCTCACTTTGCTAAGCCCAAAATATTATCATATTCTAGAGGCCCAAATAAGTGTCACCTGTCAAATGATATGGCATGCCAAGTCAAGTGAAAGAGTCAATAGGACCATGCCACATGCCAAAATGATGCAGCAAGCCTAGGGAAATCAAAAATCTATAAAAAGCGCCACATCACTTGAATTTGATTGGTCAGAGAAATTTCATGATGCCTCTTCCCTTTCTACAACTATGAATAGGAGTCTCATAATTCACAAAAAAAGACCAACAACTCTAACAAGAAGCAAGCGAAAGCTCGTAGATCAAACACTGAAATTTCTCTACCAAGCTGAAGCACTCAAATCCAATTCATCAAGATTAAATATTAAGACTGTAAGATTCAAGAACAAGCTCAAAAGCCCTTGAATTCAAGCACAAGTCAAGATCAAGTCCATCAAATCAACAAATCAAGTTAAATTCAAGATAAAGCTTTAAGCCCTTGAATTTATATTTGAAAAGGTGAATCAGAGGATTCATAGAGATTATAACACTCACATTGAAATTAATAAATTTATTGTTGCAATATTTTTCTTGTTTCAATTATTTATTTATTTATTGGTCTCGAAAAATTTATTGTCCAATAAGCGTATCTCACCATAAAATTTTTTTGCATACACACATTGCACCACCATAATAACCTGAAACCATCCACATACCTTGAATAAAAATTACTTGTGTCATTACATTTCAATGTATGAAACTTAAATTTTATAAGATACACAAGACATACACTTTATATAATACAATATGCACAATTTTGTAAGTCATTGTAATTCATTGCATGACACTTGTATCATCTTCAGAAATAATCCACATCATCACAAAATTATACTTATATGACACAGTATTTTAGTGAATGTACCTCACATTTATTTGACCATCAAAATTTTCTAGGTCTGATTCTGCATATCACTAACTTTTTGAAGTGATTGATACCGCTTATTTAAAGTCACTTTCTTTACCTCTTGTGCATGAAAAAAAGAAGTGAAGTAACAACTTGTATTTCGTTCATATTAAAAGTATAGTAAAATTTATCGCTCTAGTGTTGTAGTAATTTGTAGATGACAATTTTCTATGGATGAAATGGGTTATCCAACGCGTTCCACTAATGTAATGAGAGCAGTAATATACAAACATAATATTTCATGAAAAACACCCGGCTCATAATAGGTGTAAAATTCATGACCTGTACCTCTATAGAATTTAATCAATTTCACTAAAACAATGAGTCACTTATGTCGACACCCAATTTTGATCTCCCGATACTCCTCTTATGCTGTCATTTTATCAAACTATTAATTTCGAATATTAATATTTTTACGTATTATTTTAGAATCGAATAAATCCTGACATTTCACATTCATGATTTTGATGTATGCAATATTGTTTTACCATTTAATATTTTTTATATAAATATTTATTAATCTAAACACAACATTTTTTTTATAATATTTTAATATTTACTAAAGTATTTGTGAAAATTTTCATAATTTACAAATTCATAAGTCTATTATTATTGTTACCATTATTATTTATTATTAATATTATTATTGTTATTATTATTATTATTATAAAATAATATGGTTGACTTTATAATTTAGTATTATTTTTTTCACTTAATAATTTAGTAGTTACCCATTTTATAATATTATCTTTGAATAAAATATATTTAGTCTTAAATAAGTACAAAATTCAAATTTTAAATTCAATTTTATTCAAATCTTTCCATATCTAAAAATCCTCCTAAAATATTTTCGTTTAGTAGAAGAATATTATTATTCTAAAAAAGCTTCTGGAATCATGTTTCAACTCCCTCGCATGTTAATTTCCCAAATTACTCCATATATCATTGTAGCTTAGTATAGGGGTCATTTCATTTTTTTCACTTTAAAATCTTAAAAACTTGCAAATTTTTTAAGATATTCTAGAACCATTTGTCTTCTTTATGCGAATTGTTTAGGCGTTCTTAATTATCTTATGTTGAAATGAAGTGATATTTGTTGGTTCCACGTAAACGTTGTTCTCTCATCATCTTTTTTATTTGGTTTGGTGTTAATTTTTTTAATCTTGCTTACTGATTGCTCTTTATTCCTGTATATTTTGTGGGTTATCAATTTGGTCCCCAACATATTTGGGGTAAAGTATTTTTATAACCTATTGCAAACTAAAAGGTAAAAAGCGGAAAACTCTTTCTTATGGGCTCACTTTATTATCATTTTTTGATTAGTTAAACAATAAGAACAGATATACCCTCACCTTTTTTGAATATTTTTTTATATGTACACTATCATGAAATGATGTCACTTGGAGTTCAACCACGAGAGCGGAGGAGCCAAACATAAAGCAAGTTCAAATGGAGCAATCGTGACCCCATCGGGGTCGAGTACGTTTAGGAGATGATGACAAAAGAAGATAGGCTATAACTGACTTCTTGTATGAAGCATATACACAACTTTATTAAACACAAAGCAAACTCGTTACTCTCGTCTTTTCTAATTTTGTACGTCGCTCTTAAAAAGATCTTAAAGATTTGACATCTTTTATTACTACACTAAATTAGCAACATGCTTTGATACAATTATATATTGTACCTACATATTTCTCGCTTTACATGACTTTTTAAATGTTAAAATATTTTATTTAGTACTCTTAAATAAGTTTCTTTAAGAATTTCTTTCGTCTTGTCTTAAGGCGTTTAAGGGAGTCGACATAGAAATTAGAACAAAGGGAATAATATCGTATTGAGCCAGTTTCAGCCTTATTATGCCCTGGTCCCACTCACATTCTCTCTTATCCTTTTTTACTTTATGTATGTATAATTGAATTACTTATATACTTTTATTACTCCCTTACATTAATTAGACACCAAAGTCGAGGTGACGCACACATATTACTAACAAGTTTTGCATCATTTGTAGTTTCTCCTTACTTCGACGTAAGTTCAATTTATAGTTTATCATCCTCAATTTCGTCCCTATGCTAAAAGAAAGAAGCCGTTGGAGTCCATAATCTGAGGAAGATAAATAGTACAAGCATGGTATTTTCATTTATTATTTGCATATTGCAAAAGGTCAGTCTCGTATATCTTGTATTTTTTTTATGATATGTACACTAGTTGAAAGTTTTATTTATTATTTTCATCACTTAGTTATTATTAATCTAACAAAATTAATAACCTTTGTTTATCACATAGAATCCCCCATTTAAAATATGAATTCGACAGGAAACCACATTTATGGACCTCGAAAGATGCCTAGCACCTTTATTTTGAGGTAATTTGAACCCTTATCCGAACTTCTGGTGGTGTAGACTAATTAAACAGTTCTTAATTAGCCTAGAATAGTGCTCTAATGCACCTTCATTTGTTAGGTGGATACTCTTCACTCTTTAAACATCCTAAAAAAAGTTGTTACGTTGAATCCTGCTTTTCACAAGAAAAATGAGGCATGGCAACTCAAACAACAATTATAAACTCTGTAACCTAAATGAATTATTAACTTTCATTTCTAAGATCATACAAACTACCCTTGACTTGTGTTTTCGAGTCTTCAAGTTATTCCAATTTGATTAGTAACTCCTAATCTGGTTTATAATACACTAGAACTAAGAAAGAATAAAAAATTACAACTTGTAGAACACTTCTAATACAATCAATCTAAACCTATAGCTAGCCTCTTCTATGTGGATATTTTCCTTCTACGAGTTCTTCACACAACACTTAAAAAATCAATCTGCGATTGGCTATGATATAATATAAGTGCGTAAACAACCTTATGGAAGTTCTTGGGTGTTTAGGGATTTGATACTTGCTCCCTTTAGCTGGGCTTGCTTTTCCTTATAAGGAATCTCATTCCTTTTTTGAGTCTTTCCTTTTAGGAATTATATTTTTATCGGAGTCTCTTTTCCACCTTGCTTTTAATTGCCTTCCTTACATGGGTTCATTTATTTTTTGATATTCTTTCTGTAAGAAAAAGATTGTGTCTTGATTCAGCATCATTAGTTTTCATAACTTGTATTGCTATGAGTTCAAAGTCAAAATTCATCAACATCTCAATTGCAGGTTGAACTAATGTCGATGTACTAGGTAAATCTACTTGTTTCTTACATTTGTTTCACTACTTTGCCAATCTTCAAATAACTCATATTCCAATAATTTGGAAAGAAAAAACAAAAAGGGTTGAGAAGGGGAATCATTAATGGCATTAAATGGCCGCCAACACCATTCCCATCTCTAAAGAACAGATCCACACCAACATGCAAGGTGCTATTTTCTTTAATTTAAAGATCTCATTGAACAAGAGAAGGAATCAGAACACCGACGATTGTAGACACTTAATTTCCTATTAGACTTCATACTTTATTTTATTGTGTTAGTTTTAGTTAGCTTTCTCTTTATATGATAATTTGAAAATCCAAAAATAGTGACAATTCAAATAATACCACTTGGGGTGATTTTTTTTTTATCCAAACATATTATTTAAGTTTAATTAATTTTTATTTTTATCTTGCCCACCAAAATTTGCTAGGCTATAGTACCCATACACACACTTCAATCAAATTACACTCCCATCACATGATTCTTTTTCTAAGATAAAGAAAAAATAAATTAATTTTATTCTCAACATCACCACACTAATATAGTCCTACCCACACTGAATAAGTAACCCCCAAATATTCCTTCAACAAGAAGTGAAATCCACCTAATATCTCCTTCCTCACACACCCCCATCCACTCACGCATCCCACTCTCCCTTTTCACATTTGTCTTCCAGTGTCACACATCGATATAGAACAGCTAACAACAACAATAATTTTGATAACAACAACCCAAACCAGCAATAATAATATAACAAAATAGAATACACACCACTAATGGACACCACGAAATTCCCTTAATGAATAACTAATCTTTTCCTTCATTTTTTTCTAATGCTAACAATATAATTAGAAAAAAACATCATCGAGAGGAGATAAACACCAACAATAACTAGTAACTACTCTATCCTTACCAATAACTATAAACAATAACCATTTTAAAAAAGAGACAGAATAATAAAATACAACATAGACGCATAGAGATTGGAGAGAAAAATGGGAGGAAAAATAAGGAGTTGATCAACAACACCATGAAAACGTCATTTCTTCGACCTCTTTCCTCCATTAACATCAACAACCAAAACTTTGGCTGCTAGTAATGACTCCATGAACACTATCTAGCATACCATGGATACGGGATAAGCTTCTACTTGAAGTTTTATTTTTCGACGACCTAAAACCCTTTTCTTCCTAAATCCCATCACCGCCATTGTTACTGTTTCGATGGTAGGACCCCTCCCCAGACCTGCTAACCCCGCTAAATTGGCCCTTTCATTTATATTCTAGTGAAATTCCACCAAATTAAGTTTGATTTTTTGGTTTCTTAGTTGAGTTTGTTTTGTATCTCTTTTGGGTCATCAATCAAAGATATTTTCAAAACTAGTTGATTCTATTTTTTTAGTTGGTTCAATTGGATTTGGAAATTTTATCAGGGGTCTTTTGTTGAGGTTTTTGGTTGCAACTTCATTTCTAAGAGACTTTATAATCGACAACATGCTTCAAAAGGTAACTTTCTCACTCTTGTATTGGTAAAATTTGACATATATTTTTGGATTTGTGAACTCATTGGATTATTTCATATTTTGGATATTGATTGAATGAATTCATGATGAATTTTGTTATTTTTCTCTGATTTGGTAATCTTTGAATTATGTGAAAAATTTGTTGAATATTGAATCTATTAATGAAAATTCATTGTATCGAAAGTAGGTAATTAGGGAAGGGATTGATAATCGGTTGATTCATACTAATTTATTTTATTAAAGTTCATTTGTTGTAATTATTTGAATTTGTTCAGACTCGATAGTAGCATTTTTAGGATGGGTTTAGATGGCAAACTTAGTATTCAATATTAGATTGTATTTGAATCACTGGTTTGCATGTTTGTTTTATCATTTTGACTCAAATGTATCCATTTGCTGGGAATTCCTCAAGGAATTATGTAATTGAAGATCGTTCATGATCAAGGTCTAGAATATCAGATAAACCATAGTCTTAGGATTGGATAGACTAGTATAGGTTTATTTTTCTGTACTTTTTTCCTTTTAGACTAGACTTTATTTTTATTTGAACTCATTGTATGTTTGTCTGCTTTATGCATTTTTTGTTAGTTTATTCATTTGTATTGTTAATTAGCCGATATGATTTAATGAAGCTATCATGCATAAACCACTGGATTGAGGTGCCTCACGCCTTTGAAATCTTTGTTTGCTGTTTAGTATTTTTAAGAGTCAAACCATTTTTAAAAGGAGTATTTCAAAGGTGACTTGGCATATCAAATCAATGTCAAGTTTCTACTCTAATTTTATATGCTAATTCTTTTTTAAAATATTTTTCAGTCACTTTCAATAATTGAAACCCTTTTGAACATTTAATCAATATTTTTGATAAAAAAAGGGGTATGACAACTTTGAAGGCTCTATTGGGAATTTTTAAAATTTGAGCTTCAGTGTGGAGTTTTGGACCTTAAAAAGATTCATGGAATTATGGTCTCTGGATCCAGTATGACTCATGGGTATGATCCGTATGTTGGGGTACGAATAGTATGGTCCAGTCGTATGCTGACCAGTGTTGGTTGGTGGAATGGATTTTGGTCGCTGGAATGAAGACGACTTGAATGGTACGAGTTGTATGGTTGGATACGGTTCGTTTGATTTGGATTTTCCTTAGCTTAACCTTAGAATTTGTAACTTACGTTGGATTTGGGTATGAATGGCTCACCATGATTCGTAATCTAGGGTATGAGTCATACACAGGACTTATATGATGGACAGTGTTCAAACCTTCTGTGATTTTATCTTGCCATGGATACGGGTGAAGGGTATAGATCGTATGCTTTCAATACAACTTAGGTAGGATGAGTCGTACACTTAACATTGTTGGGTCCATGAGTTGAGGATTGGAAATGAGTATTGGGTACCACTCGTATCGAAGAGTACAATTCGTGAGGGTCAGTCGTACCCTTGTGTCGGGATTTTGTGCAACTTAAGTGGGGGTAATCTTGACATTTGCCCACTTACCCTAATAATGTCCCATGGATTCTAACTTACTTGGGAGGATATTTACCTTATTATTCTATTCATTAACACTTAGAAACTCTTCCTAAGCACTCTATAATTCTCTCATGAGATTTTGGGCAAGTAAGCTAGGGTTTCAACTAGAGGACTAAATTTAAGGATCTTGTTGGTGGTTTCTATCTGTCTATTTTGTCAATTAAGGCATGTTCTCTTTCCTTATTGTTATTTTCAATTAAAGGCATGATTTTATACAATGTTTTTATGATTCGAATATTGTATGATTCTGGATTTTCAACTATGATTTGGAAGTTTCATTTATAAATACTTGGTTAATATTTTCCTATGTTTTAATTATGTTTTTATATACATTAATGGTGGTTTTGGGTAATCGGTTATATCGGAATGGTTCTTTAGTAATGGACTTTGTTTTTGGAAATACTATGGCCCTAATGTGTTTGATAAAATGCCTTTAACAATGTTTTCACTATAATATTGGTTTTTCAATGGAACTTATGCATGGTTTAAACTTGGTAATGGAACCCTAAATGATATGAACAGTTTAAATGGTTTTAAATGGATTGGAAAGGCCTTGGTGGCTATGGTTTTCGTTAATTGGAAATCATGAAGAGTGCATGGAATGTGCATGGAATCCCTTAAACCTATATATTGTTGGGTATGGACAAAACTTGAAAGTATAGTCGGTATGACGATACTACTACTAATGGCCTTGGTTATAAATGGTTAATGGATGGGCTGGTTTCTTGGTAATGGTTTTAATCAGGCAATAATGGTGGGGTGTGTAGCAAAACTGTGAAAGCTAGAGGTCCCGTGGGGACCAAATTTTCTTTCCTGGTCATGCGGCTTCACACACTAGGGCCCTTTCAGCAGGGAAAGTTGAACCCATATAGCCCATTGGTGGTTTAAGACGGTACAATTGCACAACTTAGGGAAAGGTTATAATAAAATGCTAAACCCGATTCTCTTTCCTAGCATGGTTATATATATATATGTATACTTTGTGTGCATTATGGATAGTTTTACTTGGTTTTATGAATAGCATTATTTTATCCTTATCCTGAGTTCATGCTAGCGTTCACCCACTAACCCATCATCGGGCGACTTTATACCCATGCTATATAGGAACCGACTATTTTACTCTTCCTACATACTAATTAACTCGAGGACAGCTGTGGGGTTGAAGTGGTGAGATTCTATCTTTCCAAAAGGCTTTATTTCAAGTTATGGATATCTTTAGGCTTTTTTAATTTATTTCTTAATAGAGGTTTTAGCTATGGCTGGGGGCATATCCCAACCTAATATTCTTACCCTTTTGGTTAGAGGCTTTGTGGTACTGCTATGGGTTGGAATGGTCAGGGTCGGTATTAGTGTCAACCTTAGCATTTGTATTGGTATTGGGGCTGACACAGGTTGATGATATTGTTAGTTGTTTCATCATATTGCATTTTGGAATTAATCATATTATGTTTTGGATCTCGTTTGGTTGTGGCCTAGTTTATGGCCCTTACTTCTATATTGGTTTGTCTTGGTGGTTTAGTTGGTACAATTCAATAGACAGGATGACTTGGTAGGGTGGGTCTAGGGATAGACCTATCCCAAAGTCAGTTCTTGTCCCGTTATGCTATCTTATTATATGTTCAAATTCAGCCCACTTAGGACAGAGGTATGGAGGTTAGGTTGGGTAACAGGGGTATCTTCGGTCTTGGTCAGACCTGGAACTCCCATTATGACAAAGCCCCGGGTTTGGTCATGTCAAGTTGGTATCATAGCTTTAGGTTTATGGTCAATTGGGAGTCCACTAAGCAGTGTCTAGTAGAGTCTCTTTTAAGGGTATGTAGTGCATCACACTCATAAGAGAGAGAGGCTATAAGACATATAGAAATTCTTCTATAATCTTTGGTTGTTCTCTTTTTAGATTATGCCTCGACGATATGGAACACAAAAAACTCTTCGATCCCATCTGGGTACAATGTTGATGGGTACGTCTGGAGTTCATCTTCGATCTCAGGGTCTTATCCCTAATTGTTCTGGAGTTCCTCCGATTGCTACTAGTCCTCCTCAAGGTGAGGTGACTAATGTAGAATTTTGCTAGTCTATTTATACTATTGCTCAATTGATTATTTCTCAGGCTGAGCGAAATGTGTCTGGTGGGTTGTCTACTGATGCCACAAGGGTTGGTCAGTTCATGAAACTAAATTCTCTAACTTTTACTAGTGTGAAGGTGGAGGAGGATCCTCAGGGTTTTTTTTGATAAAATGGAAAAAACTGTTATGTACAATGGCACAGAGAGTAAGATAGAGATTGAGGTGATGTGGAGGATTCATCCTTATGGGATGCTTTTTTGGTGCTTTTTTGGAATATTTCTTTCCTCAATAGCTTAGGGAAGTAAAAATGGAGGGATTTTGTGAATGTTAAGCAAGGTAAGATATCTGTCAAGGAATATGCCTTGAAATTTCATTAGTTGTCAAGGCATGCTCTTGATTTAGTGGCAGTTAGGTTGAGCATCTACCTTTGGTAGAGTTTTCTTACAACAATAACTATTATTCTAGTATTGGTATGGCTCCTTTTGAGGCATTGTATGGTAGGAGGTGTAGATCTCTTGTTGGTTGGTTTAAGCTCGGTGAGGCAAATATGTTTGGTCCCGACTTGGTTTACCAAGCAATGGAGAGGGTGAAGGTAATTTGGGATAGGCTTAAAGCTGACCAAGTCACCAAAAATTCCTATGAGGATGTTAGGTGTAGAGACTTAGAGTTTGAGGTAAGGGATAAGGTTTTTCTCAAAGTATCTCCCATGAAGGGAGTAGTACAATTTGGTAAGAAGGGAAAGCTCAGTCCTCAGTATACTGGTCCTTATGAGATTTTACAGAAGGTTGGTAAAGTTTCTTACGAGTTGGAATTACCTTCTAGCTTGAGCTCAGTTCATTCGGTATTTCATGTCTCTATGTGGAGGAAGTGTCTTGGTGATCCTTCCTCGATTGTTCCTTTATAGGGGTTGGGTATCTTGGACTCTCTATCTTATGAAGAGGTCCTGGTTGAGATCTTAGATAAAAAGGTTCATTGGTTGAGAACCATGGATGTGGCTTTGGTTAAAGTTCTATGGCAGAACCATAAGGTAGAAAAAGCTACGTGGGAAGCGGAGGAGGACATGAAATCCAAGTATCCGGATCTGTTTTATGCTCTTGAGATTCGTGCGAAAGGTTTGTGTTTTCAACACATTTTTATTTTTTGAGTTTGTTAAAGGAAAGATTAATATCTTTGCCTCTTTATTTTTAAACTTTGTTAAAGATTGGACATATATTTGATAACAAAAATGACTCGTGTGTATGGTTACCCCTACCTTATCCGTCATTCAGGGATGAATGTTCCTAGTGGGGGAGACTGAAACACTATGGTTTTTGGACCTTAGAAAATTTACTGGAATTCTAGTCTCTGGACCCAATATAACTCATGGGTACGTGTCGTATGTTGGGGTACGAATGGTATGTTCTAGTCATATGCTGACCAGTGTTGGTAGGATGGATTTTGGTCACTGGAATGAGTATGACTTAAATGGTACGAGTCGTATGGTTGGATACAAATTGTTTGGTTTGGGTTTTCCTTAGCTTAATCTTAGACTTGGTAACTTAAGTTGGATCTGAGTACGAGTGGCTCACCATGAGCTGTAAGTCAGGGTATGAGTCGTAACTAGGACTCGTATGGTGGATAGTGTTCAAACCTTTTATAAATCTATCTTGCCAGGGATACGGGTAAAGGGTATGGATCATATACTGTCAATATGACTTGGTAGGATAAATCATACACTTGATAGTATTGGGTTCAAAGGTTGAGGATTTGGACACAAGTGGTGGGTACCACTTGTATTAAAGGGTATGACTCATAAGGGTTAGTCATACTCCTATGATGGAATTTTTGTGCAACTTAAGTGGGGGGTAATCTAGACATTTCCCTACTTACCCTAATAAGGTCCCACAAATTCTAACTCACTTGGGAGGCTATTTACCCTATTATTCTATTCATTAACTCTTAGAAACTCTTCCTAAACACTCTATAATTCTCTCAAGAACTTTTGGGCAAGGAAGCTAGGGTTTCAACTAGAGAACTAAATTTGGGGATCTTATTGGTAGTTTCTCTCCGTCTACTTTGTCAATTAAGGTATGTTCTATTCCCTCATTGTTAGTTCCAATTAATGGTATGGTTTTATACAATGTTTTTATGATTTGAATATTGTATGATTTTTGGTTTTCAAATATGATTTGGGGGTTTTGGTTATAAATGCTTGGTTACGTTTTTTTCAGGTTTTAATTATGCTTTATATGTATTAATTGTGGTTTTGGATAATTGGTTGCATGGGAATAGTTCTTTGGTAATGGACTTTAGTTTTAGAAATACTATGCCCCCAATGTGTTTGATAAGATGCCTTTAACAATGTTTCCACTATAATATTGGTTTTTCAATAAAACTTAAGCATGGTTTAAACTTGGTAATGGAACCCTAAATGATATGGATGGTTTAAATGGTTTTAAATGGATTATAAAGGCCTTGGTGGTCATGGTTTTGGTTAATTGGAAATCATGAAAGGTGCATAGAATCCTTTAAACCTATATATTGTTGGCTATGGACAAAAATTGTAAGTATAGTCGGTACGACGATACCACTACTAATGGCCATCGTTAATAAATGGTTAATGGATTGGTTTGTTTCTTGGTGATGGTTTTAATTGTGCAATAATGACGGGGTATGTAGCAAAACCATGAAAGGTGGTCCCAGGGGTACCAAAACTGGAAACTCATAGTTGTCAATATGAGATTATGTTCCAGTGACCGCGTGCATGATGTCACACTTTATATTTGGGGGATGTACTACTCATCCCATATTTTCTTCCCTGGTCGTGCGGCTTCATGCGCTGGGGCCCTTTTAGCAGGGGGAGCTAAACCCATATAGCCCATGGGTGATTTAGGACGGTAGAGCTACACAACCCAGGTAAAGTTTCTAATGACATGCTAAACTCGATTCCCTTTCCCAGTATGGTTATATATATGTATGGTTTGTGTGCATTATGGTTAGTTTTACTTGGTTTTATGAATGGAATTATTTTATCCTTATCCTGAGTTCATGCTAGCTTTCACCCGTTAACCAGTCTTTGGGCCGCTGTGTACCCACGCTATGAAGGAACTAGTTGTTCTACTCCTCCTACATAGTTATTGACTCGAGGATAGCTATTGGATTGAAGTTGTGAACTTCTATACTTCTGAAAGGATCAATTTCATGTTTTTGATATTCTTAAACATTTTGATTTATTTCTAGATATTGGTTTTGGCTATGGTTGGGGGCATGTCCCAACTGAATATTCTTACCCTTTTGGTTAGAGGCTCTGTGGTACTGCTATGGTTTTGTATGTGTGGGATCGATATTGGTGTCATCCTTATCATTGATATTGGTATTGGGGCTAACATCGGTTAATGGTATTGTTGGTTGTTCCATCATATTTCATTTTGGGATTAATCATTTTTTTGGATCTCATTTGGTTATGGCCTGGCTTATGGTCCTTAGTTTGGTATTGGTTTGGCTTGGTAGTTTGGTTGGTACGATTTGGTAGATAGAATGACTTGGTAGGGTGGGTTTAGGGATAAACCCATTCCAAAGTCAGTCCTTGTCCAGTTACACTATCTTGTTATAGAATACAAATATGTGTATCATGTTGAGACCTAGCAGGACTCGATTGGTCCTTTGTATAAGACTCGTCCCAAAGCATTTCTATATCCTACTTGTTGTATCTCTAAGGGTAAAAGAGTTATTTAGCAGACTGATTTAATGCATGTGCTAAAATTGAGGAAAAAGAGTGAGTGCTTCGACAAGAGTAGTGAAAAAGAAAAAGAGAAGTCGAAAAATCAAAGTAATAGAAAAAGAAAAAAGAGTTTCATAGTTTGTGAGAGTTCTTTGTGGCTTTGTTTTCGCAAACCAAAAGTTCAAAACAAATTTTACCTTTTGCATTCTTTTCCTAAAATAAATAATAATCAAGAGAATTTTCTTTTAGCACACATTTTTACTAAAAAGTCTAAAAAAATATTTTTTAGAAGCTTTTGTATATTTTCAAGAAAAATGCAAAAACGATTTTCCTTTTAGTGTCTTCATGTTTTTCAAAAGAAAGAATTTCAAAAAAAATATTTTATTGTTTGGAGATTTATTTTAGAACAATTTCATATAGAAATAAAAGAAAAAAAATAAGATTTTCCTTTTGTATTTTGGTTTCATTTTATATGAAATTTCACATCTGTAACTAAAAAAGATTTTATTTTTATTTTTCATTTATTTTTTAAAAAGTGTTATGTCTCCCAAGTTGGGGTTTAGTCTTTCATTTACTCCTTAATTGTCCAATCGGGACGAACTACCCATACTTGATTCTCCTCTTTCGGGAGTGAGATATGTAGGCAGCCGTTCTTGGATTCGATGACCATATTAAAAAATTTTAAAAGATTTTCGCCACTCTTCATCTAGATTAGTTGTTTCACATTTGTCTTTAAAAGAAAACACAACAAAATTTTCCTTTGATAATTTTAGGTTTTCTTTTTGTATGAAATTTAAAATAAAAAATTTAAAAAGATTTTTGTCAATTCCTTTTGAAAAAAGAAAAAGAGAATTCTTTTTTCTTTACTCTTCTTTCTAGATTAGTTATTTCATGTATTTTTTCAAATAAAAATATAAAAAAAAACTTTGGTAATTGTAGATTTTATTTTTCATAGAGGATTCAAAGCTGAAAACGTCAAAAAGGTTTTCGTCAACTTTTTTTGGAAAAAAGGAAAATTTGATTTGTCATTATATGTCAAAACATTACGACTACAGAGACCTAATTCTCCTCTCTCGGGGTGAGATACATAGGCGCCCTTATGGGGTTCGATGATCTTTTCAAAAACTAAAGAAAGAGATATTTTGAAAAATATCAAACTCTAATGCATTTGTTGTTTCTGTTATTCAATTAGTTTAAGGTTGTTGGTTTGTAGCATTCTGACTAGACATCCATATTACACCAAGTATAAAGAAAAATTAGCTATAACCAATAAGGATACCGAGGTAGTTATTACTAAACAGAGAAAGATTCCAGGGGATGAGAATTTAAGGCCTAATAAAGAGATTTAGAGATTAAAGAACCAAGTAATAAAAATGCACCGAGCTAGGGTTGTGGGTTGCCAGCTCCTCTATTTTCTATTGATAATTATGAAAATCCTTCTTACCTATAGTGTTACATGCAAAATTTCCCATTTCTGTCAACACGCCACAATATGCACCAAGATTTACTATGGGAAAACACTATCCAAACACTTTCAATATTCATTTCTTAACTCCTCAACACAAAACTACCACATACCCAACTCCACATACTGTCCCTATTTTTGGGGATCGGCCTTCACCTGAAGCTCCTAGTTTTAATGTCCGTTAAATAGTTGTGCTCTTTCAATTTGCTAGTGAGCATGTATTTAATATTATTGATGGTTAACATGCTCCCAATTCCATGTTTAAGTTAACCAATCATTTTTTCTACATTCAACCATCTGAATTTCCTTTTTTTACCGGAAGCCCATCATGATAGAAGAATGAGAAGAAATGGCTAGAAAGTTAAGGAGTTCAGAACTAGTAATGAAAAACTTATAGCTATCCAGAGGTTATAAAAGTATTTCATATAAGGTGGAGGTTATAAAAGTATTTCATATAAGGACTTGTTCGTGTTTCCAAGTCTTAACCTCCCTCCTAGCTTTAATACGCTGAAGTTTGAGAAGTATAATGGGCACGATAATCCCGTAACACATCTGAGACGTTATTTTTATCAATTGAGGGGTGGTATATGAAATGAAGAATTTCTTAGGGCTTATTTCGACGATATTATCTCAAGTTTGGCATCACTTTCGTCAGTGAGAATCTCTCAAGTTTGGCCTTAGAATAATTTGTTTATTAGAACATTAATAAGTGGAATATTGGGATGATATGGCTAATGAATTTGTTCAATAATTTTAAAATGATATTAATTTGATTCCTGATGAGAAATCTCTAACAAACATAAAAAAGAAGGGTGTCAAAAATTTCAAGGAGTGTGCTATTTGGTTGGGTGAACAAGCTACTAAAGTAAAACTAAGAAAGCAAGATGGTAGAGGTGTTTATTCAAGCACAAGATAAAATATATTTTCAATATTTGCTACCTGCAATAGGTAAATCATTTATTGAGGTCATTAAAATAGAAGAGATTATAGAGAATAGGATGAAGACCGGTGCCACATTGTCATCTTTATAATATTAAAGCAATCTCCCTGTCAATTCAAAATGATTCAGGGTATTTTGGAGGAAATAACCAAAAGAAAGACGTAGTTGTTGTTATTACTGGATCACAAAAAAACTCGCGGGGTTAGACTTGCCACCACCAAGCTTATAACCAAAAATCTATATAACTACCCACATCATTATTATCCTTTTTTAAAATCTAGTATACTTTGTTGCTCCTCTACCATATCCCATCTATATGGCACAACCATATGTCTAACCAGCAAGTTAATCCTCATTAGAAAACACAGAACCCTTGTCATGCTTCTCAAATTGTTCGAGCATCCTATAACACTCATTTAAAAAAAATATGGAGGAAATTTGAGGCCTAAAGATATTTTCATACCAATTGGAGAGTCTTACACAAGCTTGTTCAAGAAATTAATGAGTTTATACATAGTAAGAACTATTTCTCACAATCAAATATATCTGTATTCGAAGGGTTTCAATCCTACTGCACATTTTGAATACCATTAAGAATATCAATCTTTGAAAAGAAAAGTGGAAAGATGATCCCAAAAAAGATGATTCTGTCCAAGGAAGTGATTTACCAAACACTAATTAGGATCCTCTGCTAATAAATAGCGATGTTCACTTCATTGAAATGATAAGTGATAAAAAAGAATGGTATATTTTTCTCAACTCTCAAGAAAAGACAACTAAAGTTGGTATAGGTTCCACTAAGGTTGATGTGCAAACTAGTGTCTAAGATGTTTATAATGCCCAAGATACACCTTCAATTATACGATCACTGTCAAATATATTAACCCAATAAAGGTTGGGGTCAAATCCCAAGGAAATACATGGAATTGCAGCTCTCAGCTGCTGTAACCAATGGGTAGAACTGGGAAAGCAAATGAGGGGCTTGTAGTAGCAATATAAAACAATTAACTAATATCAACTTTGGTTGTAAATAGTCGTAGGTAATTACTAGGATTGTGTTCCCCCTGTATTTTTAACTTAGTAGGCTTATCGTGCTTTATTGAACCAACCTGATAGCTTATATACAGAATTTGATAAGTTATGTACCACCAACTGTCTTTTGGACTAGCTGACAAATCTCACCATTTACCTTTTGAGTCTAAATATGTCGCCTTACTAACCTTTATCCTAGATCCTAGTTATCTATTACCTTTTGAGTCTCTAGTTATTAGATGACAAATAACCATCTTACTTAGCTAATACTTATTAGCATGGATCGACAGTTAATATTTAAATTACTGTTGTAATTATCTTTTCCTAGTCACTACTGTTCTTTTGGAGTAAGTAGCAATAATATAGGCAGTATCCTAACATTTGCAACTTGAAACACCCTAAATTTTGGACCCTTGAGAAAAGCTCTAATAAGTGTAAATATGTTATCTCGTGTTTGCCCTTACCGGTTATTAAAGGATGAATGATCCTAGTGGGGGAGTATGAAATAACCTAAGTTTTGGACCCTTGCAAAATTTTTAGAGTTTTGGACTTCTTGTACTTGATACGACTCAAGGGTACCAATGGTACCCTTGGATATAGTTTGAGGGTGGATTACTCATATACTAGGCAGTGTGTTTGGTTTAACTTTTTCCCAAGATACAACTCAAAATCATATGAGTTATATTGGTGGATACGAGGGGTATGGTGCCAAGTTGTATCATGCCTTAGGTGTAGTATTGTAAAACTATTCAAGGCACGGGTTATGGGTACGATTTGGGGTACCACTCTACCCTATGGTATGAGATAGGTTTGTATAGTTATATTGGGACCAGTGTGGTGGTTCTTGGTAAGGTCTAGGGTACTAGTTAGGGTACCACTCATACCCTAGGATACATGTTAGGGGGTTGGGTCGTACCCTCCTAGGATTGGATTTTCAATTTTTAAGTTAGGTACCTTTTGGATATTTTCCACCCCAAAACCCTTATGTACCCATGTTATATAACCCTTGGGGTCCTCTCATAACACTTTTTAAAGAATAGAAATACTTTAAATAGTCTCTCAAACTCTCTCTTGAAGATAAGAGGCTAGCGTTTCTACAAATGTTCCTCAAAGGGCTCAAGAGTCATACTTTACAAAATCCTCTTGTATAAGGCATGTAATTCTTCCCTCATTGTTATTTTCAACTAAAGTCATGATGAAATATGTTTTAAACATTGATTTATGAGTCATAAATGGTGGTTTTAGAAACCAATGTTGAGGGTTTTGATACATATTGTTGGGTCTTAGTTTAAACTATGTTTTTACATATTTTTGGTGATGGTTTGCACATGTTGGTGCTTGTTGGTTATGGTTTATCAAATGGGTCATGAGTAACCCAAACTATGATGGTTATGCTTTGGTTTTGGTATTGGTAAAGGTATTCCCTCAATATGTTCGATAAAATACCTAAAAGAATGTTTTCACTCTATTATTGAACTTTTATTGGAACTATTGCATGGTGTGGTTTGGTTATGGAATCCTAAATGGATTTGGATGGTTTTAAATATTATAAATGCTTTGAATGTTTGGAACGGTCTAAAATGGTTTAAAAAGTATGAATGGTTTGGAATAGTTAAATGGAATAGTTTTGGAGGTAATGATTTGGTTAATTAAACATCCTTGTAGGGTACAAAAGAATACCCTAAGTAAACATGGTAATTGAACAACTTATGGGGTACATGTGATTCCCCAAAGCTAATTTAATAATGGATCACTTGTGAGGTACATGGGACTCCCCCAAGTTAATTGGATAAAGTGAACTATGGGTACATGGGAATCTTTGATCTCTAAAAGGTTTGGATAAGGACAATACTTACAAGTTATAGTTGGTATGACGATACTACTATGTATAGCCTTGGTTAATAAAAATGGGTTGGTTGGTTGGAAATGATTTTAATTGGGAAATAAAGGCGTGGTGTGATATCTAACCATGTAGGTGGAAGTCCAATGGATGAACACTGGAAACTCATGTTTAACGACACGAGAGGTAGGTGATGGTGACCTTATATGATACTACGAGGTATAATAGAACTCTCTTAGTACACTGTACATATGTATCATGGATGGTGAATGGTACTTAGGAATCCCTTACTCTTATTGTATATCTGGTTCGTGTGGCTATACACATCGAGGCCTATTCAGGTAGTTACACTGGACCCATATAGCCCATGAATGGTTAAGAATGGTTAAGCTTCATATACCAAGTTTAATGTTTTTAAATACATGCTAAACCCGATTCTCTTTCCCAAAATGGTTATATATATACGTATGGTTGGTATGCATATGGATGGTTTACTTTGTTTTATTAAATGGCATTGTTTTATCCTTATCTTGAGTGCTGCTAGTGTTCACCCGCTAACCCGTCTTCAAGCGGTTGTATCCTCACGTGGTGTGGGAGTGGTCTATTCTACTCTTCCTACTTAGTGATTAGATTTGTGATTAGATATTGGATTGAAGTGGTGAGCTTCCATAGTTCAAAAGGCATTTATTTCATGTCATGGATTACTTTATGTACTTTTGTCTTTCATAGACTTAATTTATGGCATTGTTTGGGGTATGTCCCAACTAGGTACTCTTCAATTTGGTTTAGAGGCTTTGTATGGACAACTATGGACTTGGGTATGGTATGGATAGATTATGTCATATATATAAACATAAATTAAATTATTGTTTTGGTTTTGGTTTTGGTTTATGGTTATGGTTTGGTTGGATTGGTTTGTTATTAGATGGATCAACTTGGTTGGGTTGACCTCATATATAGGCTTAAACCAAAGTCACTTTATGTATAAACTCGTTGTCTTATTATATGGTTAAAATTTAGCCGACTTAGGGCATACATAGCTTGGTTAGGTTTGGTATAGGGGTGGTCTTCGGTCTTGGTTGGGCTTGAAATCGCCCATTATGATACGACCCTAGTTTGGGTTATGTCAAGTTGGTATTAGAGCTTTAGATTTCAGTGTCATGGGGTGTCCATAAAGCCATGTCGAGTAGAGTGTTGCTAATGGGTGTGTTGTGCACATAACTTATAATTAGGAGGATGTAAGGCATTAAGAATGTTTCACTTTTGTATTGTTGTACTTTCGGGCTCTAGAGTCTAAGATCATGAACTCTTCTCTTAATCTTTCTTGGTTCACTTTTCAGATCATCTCTTTTCAACGATCTAAAGTTTGTGGAAACTCACTTGTCCCTCTCCAGAACAACGTGGATGGATATAGTCCAACTAATGGGGCATAAACTCAGTCAAAGGTCGCAGTCTTTAGTTTTCCCCATGGAGTACCACCAATCTCCGCGACCCTATTTCAGAAGGTGGAACTCGTTCTTGATTACCTTAAGAAGAGGTTACTAATGTCGAGTTTGGATATTTTATTAATCTATTAACCTAAATAGTGATAACTCTATCATGCCAGTCTGGTCCTATTGGTACTTAGAGGAATGAGGCAAGGTAAGGGGGTCTCGATTCACTGAACAAAGAGGAGGCCAATAGTGTGCTGGTAAGTAGTCTAAGAGAAAAGAGTTAGGTAGGTCCTACCTCCTATTCTATGGCCTGTGCTTTCTACCCTAATCCATTAGGAGGTAGGTATTCTTATATTAGTAATTATTATAGGGCACAAGGTGCCTAACCTCAGGACAGTGGAGCCTAATCCATATCATCCTTCCCTCTTTATAGATTTATGGTCGATCGCATCGTCATTGTTGTGAAGATAGAATAAATCATGGTATTAGTTGTTGTCAATTGGGTCACATGTAATGGAAATGTCCCATAAAGATTGCCGCTTGATCAAATAAGATATCGATTGCTACTTCCCTAGCTCTTGCACCATAGGGTGCTACTCTGGGTTTTGACTTTAGTCGGGATCATCCTAATGCCCTTACTATTCCTCGGGAGTCTAAGGATTCTTCTATCTTTAATACTGGCATATTTAAAACTCCTTTCTTTGTGGTGTGTGTATTTTACTTGGTTTGAGGTCCCCTTTTTTCTCTTTTATGACCCCAATTGTGGTTGTGTATTTTGCTCTTGGTCCCAAGGTTATTTCAGATTTTTTTATTTCTAACCTGGAAGGTGACTCCATAATTTCTAAGAGATTTTATGGGGGTGTGTGGTATCTTTTGGTAGTAAAGGGATCTTGGTGGATTTCTTTAACTTAGATATGGTGGATTTTGATGTCACTCAGGAGATGGATTAGTTGCACTCATGTTATGACTCATAAGACTGTCAGATCCATAAAGGTTATCTTTAGGCTCCATGGTGATCCCGTTTTAAAATGGAAGGGTGGTTTTTTTCCCTGGCTATTAAATAAAAAGGTTATATCATATCTTACATATTAGAGATTGGTCTTCAAAGGGATGTCTCTATTATCGTTTGGTTCGGGTTACAGATTCTAACTCAAAAGGTCCTTCTTTACATTCAGATTCAGTGGTGAATGAATTTCCTGATATCTAACTGATGACCCTCGTGGCATTTTTCTAATGGGGAGGTTGGTTTGGGATTTGTCTTATTTCAGACATTTTTTCAATTTCTATTCTTTTTTTTAAAATGGTTCTGGATGAGTTAAAAGATCTTAAGAGTAATTAGGGGATCTTTTAGATAAAGGTTCCATCTGTTCTAGTGTTTCTATGTGGGGTGTTCCCTTTTCTTTTATTCACAATGGGTATGGTTTTGCTCAAAAATGCATAGGTTGTCGGTTGGTAATAAGGAATTTAGAGTGTCCTCTTTGTGGAGTGGACCATGTATTTGCATATTCTATATGGTGTACTTTGATGGTAGTGCATGGTGGTTGATAGAAACTAAGTGTGAATCTTAGATGTTTAATTTTGATAAAGAGAGTATGTCAACTCAAGGATAGGACCCTCGTGGCATCTTTCTAATGGGGAGGTTGGTTTGGGATTTGTCTTATTTCAGAAATTTATCCAATTTCTATTCTTTCTTTTAAAATGGTTTTGGTTGAGTTAAAGGGGATTAAGGGCAATTAAGGGATCTTTTAGATAAAGGTTCCATCTGTTCTAGTGTTTCTCTATAGGGTGTTCCCTTTTCCTTTATGCATAAAGGGTATGGTTTTCCTTGAAAATGCATAGGTTGTTAGCTGATGGATAAGGAATTTGGAGTGTCCTTTTTGTGGGTGGACCATGTATGTGCATATTCTATATAGGGTACTTTTTTGGTAGTGCATGTTGGTTGATAAACACTATGTTTGAATCTTAGATGTTTGATTTTGATAAAGGAAATATATCAGCTCAAGAATAGTAGTGGAGGTAAATTGGTAGGATGGATGAGGTGTGTGGAAGGGGTAAGGTTGATTGCTTGGGAAATACAATGGTGGAAAATTTGTGACTTATAGGCCAGGGGTTCAAGTTGAACGAATGGATTAAGGGTCAAATTATTAAATGGGTTAGATCATGGGGTATGTATGACTGTGCTAGGCTCTAGGTAGCATTTAGATGAATAAGGTTTTGGATGCAGGAAAACCAAGTGTACATACTTGGTGATACCCATTAGAGCGAAGTGTTGTGCTTATAGGTGGCATGGGATGAAGGTTGGTGGTTAATGTAAAATTTTCCCTTTAGCGATGGACTTTAAGGGAAGGTCAGGTTGCATATTCTAGTGAATCTTTTCTACCTCAATTAAGGGAGTACTCTACTAGTATTGCATTCGTTCTGTTAGAACATATGTCTTAGGTTCGCATTCTGTATTCTCCTTATTTGCTATGTCTAAATCTTGACCTTATGTTATGTTATCTATGGTATATGTGGTTGTTTTTCTTTTGGTGTCCAGTTCTAAGGACTCCTTTTATGGTATGGTTTGGTCGGGATGACTCTTTATTATGACCTAGGTGGTTTTTATAAAGTACTTACAGTGTCGTGTCTTGTTTTGGGGGTCTTGCCTTGAGTTACATGGATAATTTTTGTAACTTGGTTCCATAAATGATTCTTCTTATATTAGGATGGTTATGGTTTGGGGGAAAGTATGGTGATGTTTTGAAATAGGGTATGTAGAAGTCCCTACGTGGGGGAGATTCTAGGGTAACTACTAGAGTTATGGTTTTGGAAGGTAAGGTAAGGTTGTTGTCATGAGGAATGGTTAGGTCAGGGGTGGATGGTGAGAACCCTTGTGAAAATTATAAAGGGTTCTAGATCTTTGGAAGGATAGATCATACCGTGAGTATTTAGGCGGTAGGCTTGGATATTGTGATTGGTAGATATAGCAATAGTGGTGTGGGTACTTAAAAGGCTTGGAAAGGCATGGTTTAAAACAATATTTTCATTGCATAGTTGTTGTATGGTTTAGTTTTCAAAGTTTTATGGAGATTTTAGTTATAATGATTTGTTATGGTTTCTCCATCTCTCTTACTTATGGTTTTCATGTTATAATGGTAATAGAGTGGAGTGGAGTGTCTGGATAGAAGTAAGGAGTAGAGCCCGGTGGCCTAAGTTAGCTCTTTTTAGCTTTGGTTAGGCTTGAACATGGAGGTAGTGTATATCTAGACTCAAGCTCTTGTAGTGATGTGTCTCGGTAAATTCTAAGATGAATTGGATTTTCTCTCTAGCATAAGTTCCATTCATCCGATATTCTATATGTTTGTGTTGGAGTAAGGTGTGGATGGTCCTTGGTTAGTTTGTTATTTTGGGTAGTACAGGTATATAGGAATCTTTGTTCTTTAAGAAGGTCTCAATAAAGATCTTGGATCGGTAAGTTCGCTGGTTGCGAACAAAAGGTGTGGCTTTGGTGAAGGTTCCATGGTGGAACTAAAAGTCTGAGGAAACCACTTAGGGATGCGGAAGAGGACATGAGTCCAAGTGTCTGCGTCAGTTTTCATTTTGGAAATTGGTGTGTAAGGTGTGTTCTTCAACACATCTTTGTTTTCTAACTTAGTTAAAGGTCGGTAATAGGGTGTGGAGGTTCAAATCGTGCTTGGGTTATGTGATGATCTTCTCATCTTGGTTTATGTCCTTGTCTTCTAGTTTGGTTTAGGGAAGGTCTAATGCATGCAAATGTGTTATCTTATTCTTGTTCTTTCCCTTACCTGTCATTCGAGAAAGAAAGATCCTAGCGGGAGAGTATGAAACACCCTAAGTTTTGGACCATTGCAAAATTTCAAGAGTTTTGGACTTCTTGGACTTGGTACAACTCAAGGGTACCAATCGTACCCTTGGATACGATTTGAGGGTGGATCACTTGTATAATAGGCAGTGTGTTAGTTTTGGGTTCTACCCAAGATACAACTCAATATTCTATGAGTCATATGGGTGGATACGAGGGGCATAGTGCCAAGTTGTATCATGCCTTAGGTGTGGTCTTGTGAAACTGTCCAAGGTTCGGGTTGTGGGTAAGGTTTGGGGTACCACTCGTACCCTATGGTACGAGTTAGGTTTGCGTAGTCATATTGAGACCAGTATGGAGGGTCTTGGTAAGGTCTTAGGTATAAGTTAGGGTACCACTCGTACCCCAGGGTATGGGTTAGGGGTTTGGGTCGTACCCTCCTGGGAATGGATTTTCAACCTTTAAGTTGGCGACCTTTTGGACATTTCACATCCCAAAACACTTATGTCTCCACTTTATATAACCCTTGGTGGCCTCTCATAACACTTGTTAAAAATAAAAACACTCCAAATACTCTCTCAAACTCTCTCTTGAAGATTTGAGGCTAGGGTTTCTACAAGTGTTCTTCAAGAGTTAGGTAACTCTCCAGAATCCTCTTGTATAAGGTATGTACTTCTTCCCTCATTGTTAGTTCCAACTAAAGGCAAGATGTAATGTGTTTTAAACATTGATTTATGAGTCATAAATGGTGGTTTTGGAAACCAATGTTGAGGGTCTTGATGCATATTGTTGGGTCTTGGTTTACAATATGTTTTTACATGTATTTGGTGATGGTTTTCACATGTGGGTGCTTGTTGGTTATGGCTTAACAAAGAGGTCATAAGTAACCCAAATTATGATGGTTTATGATTTGGTTTTGGTCGTGGTAAAAGTATGTTCTTAATATGTTCGAAAAATTGCCTAAAAGAATGTTTCACTCTATTGTTGAACTTTCATTGGAATGGTTTTGTTATGGAACTTTAAATTGATTTGGATGGTTTTGCATGGTTTGATTGGTATAAATTCTTTAAATGTTTGGAACGGTCTAAAATGGTTTAAAAGGTGTGAATGGTTTGAAATGGTTAAATAGAATTGTTTTGGTGGTACCATTTTGGTTAATTAAACATCCTTGTAGGGTACAAAGGAATCCTCCAAGTAAACATGGTAATTGAACAACTTGTGGGGTACATGGGATTTCTACAAGATGATCTAATACTGACTCACTTGTGGGGTACATGGGGCTCACCAACTTAATTTGATAATATGATCTATGGGTACATTGGATTCCCTTGATCTCTAAAAGGTTTGAATATGGACAATACTTATAAGTTATAGTCAGTATGATGATACCACTATGTATAGCCTCGGTTAATAACAATGGTTTGGTTGGTTGGAAATGGTTTTAATTGGGTAATAAAGGCAGGGTGTGATAGCTAACCGTGAAGGTGGGAGTCCAACAGATGAATACTGAAAACTCATGTTTGCTGACATGAGGGGTAGGTCATGGTGACCTTATATGATACTACGAGGTACATGGAAATCCTCCAAGTATACTGTAAATATGTATAATGGAGGGTGAAGGGTACTGGGAATCCTTTACTCTTATGGTATCGCTGGTTCATGCGGCTACACGTATCGGGACCTGTCCAGGAGGTTACACGGGACCCATATAGACTGTGGGTGGTTAAGGAAGGTTAAGCTACATATTCCCTAGTTAATGGTTTTAAATGCATGCTAAACCTGACTCCCTTTCCTGACAAAGTTATTTATATATACATATGGTTTGTATGCATATGGATGGTTTACTTGGTTTTGTTAAATGGAATTATTTTATCCTTATTCTGAGTGCATGCTAACATTCACCCGCTAACCCATGTCCGGACGGCTGTATACCCACGCAATGCAGGAATCAGCCGTTCTACTCCTCCTGCTTAGTGATGGTATTCGGGATTAGCTACTGGATTGAAATGGTGAGCTTTCATAGTTTAGAAGGTATCTATTTCATATCATGGATTACTTTATGTATTTTTGTCTTTCATAGACTTGGTTTATGGCTATGTCGGGGGCATGTCCCGACTAGGTACTCTTCAGTTTGGTTTAGAGGCTTTGTATGGACAACTATGGACTTGGGTATAGTATGGATGGATTATGTCATATATATAAACATACATTAAATTATTGTCTTAGTTTTGGTTTGGTTGGATTGGCTGGTTATTGGGTGGATATACTTGGTTGGGTTGGCCTAATATATAGGCTTATCCCGAAGTCACTTAATAGATAAACTCGCTATATTGTTATATGGTCAAAATTCACCCGACTTAGGGCTTACGTTGCTTGGTTAGGTTGGGTATCAAGGGTGGTCTTTGGTCTTGGTTGGGCTTGATATCTCCCATTACAACAAGGACCTAGTTCGGGTCGTGTCACAACCACTAAGACATCTATTAAACTGAAGATAATACAATACATGTATGGGTATTGGTTTGGAACAACATAGCACTTCCCCTATTTCATCAATCCACAGGGTTTTCACAACCCTAGCTAAGGGTTTATAGCCGCTCATGCTTGTGAAGTAATTAATGATATTCATAATTGAAAGCATTAGAACATCACAATAATCACAACTGAAAACCCAACACTTCAACTAAATTAATATCCAAAATCAATACAAAATAATTCCAAGACTAAAATCGGATCTCAGAATCACGAAATATGTGTATAAGTATATAGAGAGCGTCACTTCTACTAAACACACAAAAAGGGTTTTTACCGTACATGAGAAATCCCAGATGAAAAAGAAAAAAAAGGGTCGGTGGGCACTTACTTGGGCCACATGCGTTCCGCATGTAGAGCTAGGTAGATGCCGGAAAATTTTCATGCACTGTTTGTTCTTTGGATTTTTTACTTGTGGTACTTACTTTATCCATATGAGGTCCGCATGTAGACATCGGTAAGTGCCAGAAATTTTCCTTCTGCTCTTGCACTCTCTGGATCTTGAATTCTGGTACTTACCTTAGTCACATACGAACCACAAGTGTTATATGTGGTCCGTATATGGACATAGGTAAGTGTTAGGTCTTCAAATTCTTACAACCAAGCTTATGTACTTCGGCTTATGGTACATTCTTTGGTCACACATACCCGGTAAAAGCCACAAATGCAAAAAAATGATCAAGTAAGTAGCCAAAAACTTCATTTTTTATCTATTTCTTGAACTTAGAATCCAAAACCTAGTTTCCTGCAAAACATACCCAAAACACATCATATCTAACAAAACAACCTAAGAAACTTATATATTTTTGTCGTTTTAAGTATCGAAAGAGCTATATTTCTATAGCAAATCAGATGTCAGGATCTATAATCGGAAAGTCACTCCTCTCCCAATCAGAAAGAAGTTTTGGTACTTTGTTTTCTTTTTCTTTTTGTTATTTAAATTATTTTAGGGCTGTAATTGAAATCTATATTATTTTGTTTATTCATCGTTTATGTTCAAACCCTTCTATCTTTTCTTTCAACAAAATTTAATGTCTCTTTTTATTTTTATTTTTAATATATGTTTTTATTTGTTTTCTTTACACGGTTCATTCAATGCTGATTCTAGTGATATAATATACTTGCAAAATTTTCAGTTGGATCTTAAAATTCAATCCAATAAGGAAATATTGAATCAAGAAGTAAAATTGGAAAAATAGTATAACGAGGTAATAGATAAAGTGTGAGGCATTTGGTGACCGAATTGAAGCCTCACTTGAATGAATTAAGGCAATCACTTTGAGAATCACAAGAATGACTTGGTCATCAATGGGAAGGTGCATCTAAAACATTTTGAATTGGATTAAACATAGGATGGATGATATCGTCTATCAATATAAATAAAAGGAAAACTAGATCCATAAAAATATAAGTCATTCAATTTAAGGAATGTAAAATAAAGATGGAGTTGTTTATTTGACAAGTGCAGAAGGAGTGACTCACATGCTTAGCTAAAGTGAGTGTTATGGAATATATGTTATAAATGATCTTCATCTTCCACTTTTCTATTGCATGTTATGTACTTGCTATTTTAAAGATTCATATGATGAAGGCATTTCATTGTGCTATCCAAATATTGTGCCATCTACTGTTTATTCCTTTTGAGATTTAGTTATATTTTCTTTCATAACAATATTATGGAATCAAGATAGAGTCAAGAAAATTTGAAAAACAAAAAGAAAATTCAAGTAAAAGAAATAGAGTCAGAAAAATTAAAACAAAAAAAGAAGATAAAAGTATCAAGAAAAATAGAGTCAGAAAAAGTCTCAAAGAGAAAGGTCAAAGGAAAAAGTCAAAGTAAAAGTAAAAAAAGTAGAAAAAAGGAAAAAAAATCAAAATCAAGAAAAAAATAAGTTTCCTGAACTATGTTTGACCTGATGCTTGCTATGGCAAGATACGTAGGTAGTCCTACGCTAGAGTTCGGTTCAACCAAGTAAAAATTCAAAATACCAGTTTAAAAGAAATTGGGGACAGAGTTAGTTTTTGTTGTTTGAGTTGATTCCAAAACTTGTAAATCCCACCCCATTTTAAGTGTCATTTGAGCTTCATGCCATCCTTTATTTGTAACCCTATTCAAAAGTCATGTTACAACCAAAAAAACACTTTTGACTTGACTTGACCCGAGGCCTTGTCGTAATGGGCATCCCAAGTCCGACCGAGACCGGAGACCACCCTGGTTTTCCAATCCAACCTCCAGTCGCCTGCCTTGAGTTGGATGAATTTCAAACATATAAATAAATAGCGTAACTGGAGAAGAAATGACTTTGGGATAGGTATATTCCTAGACTAACCATACCAAGTCATCCCGTCCACCAAACCGTACCACCCAAACCACCCAGCCAAACCAATACCAAACCAAGGTCCATAAACCAGGTCATAACCAAATGAGATCCAAAACATAATATGATTAATCCTAAAATGAAATACAATGGAACAGTGAGAAATTTATGTCCAATGATGTCAGCCCCAATACCAATACCAATATTAAGGACGACAAAAATACCAATCTCGCCCATACAACCCATAGCAGTATCATAAAGCCTTTAATCAAATGAATAACAAAATATAATTGGGACATGACCCCAACCATAGCTAAAATCAATATCCATAAATAAGTAAAAGTATGAAATAACATCCATGAAATGGAGCCTTTTGAATAGATAGAAGCTCACCACTTCAATCCAAATACTGACCCTGAAGTCCGAATCACTAAGCAGGACAAGTGGAACAGCTGGTTCCTGCATCGCATAGGGATACAACACCTGAAGATGGGTTAGCGGGTGAACGCTAGCATGAACTCAGGATAAGGGTAAAATAATGTCATTTATAAAATCAAGTGAAAACCATCCATATACACACACCATACATATGTATATATCCATGTGGGGAAAGGGGATTAGGTTTAGATTGCCATTTAAACCTTTACCAGGGTTGTGTGGTTTTGCCATCCTAAACCACTCACAAGCTATATGGGTTCAGCTCCCCCAGCTGAAAGAGCCCCAGTGTGTGAAGCCGTACGACCAGGGAAGAAAACCTGTGATGACTACTACATCCCCCAACATATAAAGTGTGACATAATGCACACGGTCACTAGGACCAAACCTCACATCAGCAAATATGAGTTTCCAATTTTGATCACCCCGGGACCTCCACCTTCCACAACTTTGCGACATACACCCTTTCTTTAAGCCTAGTTAAAACCATTTTCCAACCAAACCATTATTTCATTATTATTAACCAAGGATATTAGTAGTGGTATCGTCATATAAACTATAACTTGCAAGTATTGTCCTTAGCCAATCCTTAAGGGATTCCCATGTACCCCACATGATTTTCAATTAACCAAAACCATGGACACCAAGGCCTTTTCAATCTATTCAAAACCATTCATATCATTTAGGGTCCAATTACAAAGTTTAAACCATACATAAGTTCCATTAAAAAACCAATATTATAGTGAAAACTTTGTTATAAGCATTTTATCAAACACATTGGGGGCATAGTATTTCCAAAACCAAAGTCCATTACCAAAGAACTATTCCCAAGCAACCAATTATCCAAAACCACCATTAATGCATGTAAGAGCATAATTAAAATATGGGAAAACCATAACCAAGCATTTATAACCAAAACCCCCAAATCATATTTGAAAACCCAAAATCATACAATATTCAAATCATGAAAACATTGCATAAAACCATGACTTTAGTTGGAACTAACAATAAGGGAATATAAAATGCCTTAAGCCAAGATAATGATGGAGAGAAATCACCAAGACAAGCCCCAATTTACTCCTTAAGATGAAACCCTAGATTTTTTTGCCCAAGAACTCTAGAGAGGATTTAAGATTGTTTTCCAAGTATTTAAGTAAAGAATAATAGGGCTAACAACCTCCCAAGTGCAAAATAAGTCGTGGGACCTTAATAGGATAAATGGGGAAATATCTAGATTGCCCTCACTTAAACTGTATTAAATTCCTATCATAGGGTACGACTGACCCTTACGAGTCATACCCAACCTATACAAGTGGTATCCACCTATCATACACTATGTTTTCCCTCTTGGACCCAACACTGTCCAAGGTACGACACACCCAAAACTAATTCGTATTCAAGTATACGACTAGTACCTATAAACCCTACCCCTGGTATAATAGAATCCAGGAGGTTTGAACACTAACCACCATACGAGTCCTGGGTATGACTCATACCCTGGCTTATGGCTCATGGTGAGCCACTCATACTCAGATCTAACTTAAGTTACCAAGTCTAAAATTAAGCTAAGGAAAACCCAAACCAAATGATCTGTATCCATTCATATGACTCGTACCCTTCAATTCGTACCCATTCTAGTAACTATATCAATCCCACTACCGAACACTGGTCAGCGTACGACTAGACCATACCATTTTACCTCAACATATGACTCATACCCATGAGTCATATTAGGTCCAGAGATCAAATTTCCAAGAATTTTTCTAAGGTCCAAAAACTAAGGTGTTTCAGTCTCCCCTACTAGGAACATTAATCCCCAAATGAAGGACGAGGTAGAGGTAACAACACGCACGAGTCATTTGCATTATCAAATATATCTCCAATCTTTAACAAAGTTTAAATACAAAAAGGCAAAGATATTAATCTTTCCTTTAACAAACTCAAAAATTAATGATGTGTTGAAGACACATACCTTCTGCATAAATCCCAAGAGCTGAAAACAAATGCGGATACTTGGACTTCATGTCCTCCTCCACTTCCTATGTAGTTTCTTCCACCTTATGGTTCTTCCATATAACCTTAACCAAAGAAACATACTTGGTTCACAACCAACGAACCTTCCTATAAAAGATCTCAATTGGGACCTCTTCATAAAACAGAGAGTCTGAGATACCTTACCCTCCAAAGGAAAAATCGAAGAAGGATCACCAAGATACTTCCTCAACATGGAGATATGAAATTCCGAATGAATAGAGTTCAAACTAGAAGGCAAATCCAATTCATAAGCAATATTTTCAACCCTTCACAAAACCACATAACGACTAATATATTAGGGACTGAGCTTCTCCTTTTTGCCAAACCATATTACTCCCTTCATGGGAGATACCTTGAGGAACACCTTATCTCTATGTATCTATGCCTTACATCCACATAGGAATTTTGGAGAATTTGGACCATCTTATGCCTATCCTTGATCAACTTCACCTTTTCCATAGCCCGATAGAACAAATAAGGGCTGAACATATCCGTCTCACCAAGATCGAACCAACCAATAGGAGATCTATATCTCCTACCATACAATGCCTCAAAAGGGCCCACATCAATACTATAATGATAGTTATTGTTGTAAGAAAACTATACCAAAGGTAGATGCTCAGCCCAGCTGCCATCATAATCAACCATACATGCCTGAAGTATATCCTCTAATGTCAGAATAGTTCTTTCGTCTTGTCCATTCATCTTAGGATGAAAAGCAGTACTCAGACTCAGCTTAGTATCCAATCCTTTCTGGAAAGATCATTAAAAATGAGATGAAAATTGCATACCATGATCAGAGATAATCAAAATAGGTACCTCATACAACTTTACAATCTCCTGAAGATATAACTTTGCATAATCCTTTGTCAAGAAGGTAGTCTTTATTGGGAAG
The DNA here is from genome assembly GCA_030864225.1 of Capsicum baccatum var. pendulum. Taxonomy (NCBI): domain Eukaryota; kingdom Viridiplantae; phylum Streptophyta; class Magnoliopsida; order Solanales; family Solanaceae; genus Capsicum; species Capsicum baccatum. The sequence goes on from CM061561.1 coordinate 90,828,442, forward strand.
AAGTGAGTAGACTTTGTCCTCTATCCACAATGACCCAAATCAAATTATGTTAATTTTGAGACTGAGGAAGACTGATAACAAAGTCTATATTGACCACCTCCTATTTCCATTCATGAAAAATAATCTCTTGATACAACCCAGTGGGTCTCTAGGAAATTTTATAAGGTCTAGAAACCAGGGTTTTTCAAATTCAGATCAATCTACAAGAATGTCAAGTATAAACATGTGATGGACATTTGATGTTGTATTTTGGGTACTACTTGTCTTACTCAGCATAAAAAATTAGGAGAGAAATTAATATGAGTAAGTCTCATTGATGAAAAATCTTACAGGCACCATAAGGCAATGGTGAGTTAAAAGAAAAAAAATGAGAGAGTCCTATTGGTAAAAATAATTGCGAGCTCCGTAAAGGCAATTCTGAGTTGATAAAAATGAGAGAGGCTCATTGTCCCAAAACCTTTAAGGCATCACTATCTGAATGAGGTCTATGAATCTAAATGTTGGGCTTGAGAAAATAAACTTAGTCTCATGTTCAATAAGTTGGGAAGAGATAATGAATAGTTGGGATGGAAAGATCGGGTTGTTCAATCCAAAATTTATGTCATAATCATTAAAGGCGACTATTTCGCTCAGATACATTTTTTCTTTAATTTTTTTAAAAGGAAAATAAATAGTCTTTAATTTCCTTTCTAGATTTATATTGTTTATTTCTTTTATCTGTTATCAAAGTGAAAATCATTTTCATTATTCTCTTATTTTTGAGTCAAGTCCATGTCAAAGAAAGTAAGAATGGACTTCAAAAATTGCTACCAACTTCTTTAATTGTACAAAACAAGACAAAAGGTTGGCACACAAAGATAACATGATCCAGAGTAAAGTAAAGTATTAAAAGAATTCCCATCAATTGACATGTCGTGGACTTATGAAAAATAAAGTTTCAATAGAGTTTAATTCGGAGACACCATGAAAGAAAGGCATAGTGTTTGCATCTGAGTCACTCTTGATTGCTTGAGTTTACGTAAATGGTATAAAAAGTCAATGACATATGCCAACAGTTTGAAGCAAGCTAAATTGGACAAGTGCAAGAGCAATCACCTCAAAGTCAAGGCCCAAACTAACCACCATATTTCTAAATCCATAAGTTTTCCTTGTGTGAAATAGAAACACATGTTACCTTCAAATCAGAGGCCTCAAAGACTGAATATCAAAGGGTGCAATTCCTTAAATCTGCAAATAAAAGAGAAAATATTGCGATGTAGGTTTAGTAATCATAGTCATGGTAAAACTCAATTCCCTATAGACCTAGGAAATACACTACCTAGTCTAGGTCCTTTACGTTTTATTTATAAGAGATGCAACTCCCTAATTTAAACCTTTGCTCCTAAAAGAAACACTTTCTATTTGAGTCCTTCCATTTAACCCTCAGGAGATGTACTTTCTTTTTTTCGATTCTTTCAAGTTTCATACGTAGGATACACATTTTGTAGTTTGAGTGTTACTCCTAGAAGACACACGTTCTAGTTGAAATCTATCAATTCAACCCTTAGAAGATGCCCTTTCTACTTATAGTCCTTTTTAACTCTTAGAAGATACACTTCCTAGTCTTGGTCATTAAGCTTTATCCTCAAGAAATGCATTAATCGGTAAGAGTATTGATTCAATTTTGTATTATACATTTTGCAAGTAGTTATGATTTGGTTTGACACACACAATTTTTTTGACAATAAATTAGGGAAACAAATTTCGTGTTATTTGGGACTTTACTTTCTATATAGGACCCTCTTGAAATTAGGACTTTACTTTCTTTTTAGCACTCTCTTGGAAAATAGGACCTTACTTTTTGTTTAGGACCTTCATGAGAATGAGACTTTAATTTTTCTATTTAGGACCCTCCTAGAAATGGGATTACTGATTGGGACCCTTCTAGAAATGGGATTATGGAGACCCTCCAAAAAATAGGATTAGCAGGACCTTCCTGAAGAATGAGATTAACAAGATCTTCCTAGAGAATAGAACTTTAATTTTCTCTTCGAGACGCTTCTAAAAATGGTATTATCGATCGTGACCCTCCTATATATAGGATTATCGAGATCCTCCTAGAAATAGGATTAAAAGGACCATTATGAAAAAATGGACTTCATTTAATAGGACCTTCCCAGAAAATGGGATTAGCAGGACCCTCCTAAACAAGGGGACTTCGTTTAACAAGACCTTCCCAAAAATAGGATTAGCAGGATCCTCTTGAAAAATAGGACTTCATTTAACAGAGCCATCTTACAAAAACAAGATTAGCAAGAACCTTCTAAAAAATAAAACTTTATTTAATAGCCCCTTACTGAAAAAATAGGATTAGCAAAATCTCTTAAAACATGGGACTCATTTAACAGGACCCTCCTAAAAAATTAGGATTAGTAGGACCCTCTTGGAAAATGGAATTTTATTTATTATAACTCTTTTGAGATAACTTTTGTTCAAGTTCACTATTGGTTTTGATTTCAGGAACCTGCCTGGAGAATAGGGTGAAAACTTTTCTTTCAAGTTCAAGAACACGCCTGGAAAATAGGGTTCAGTTCAAAGGTAGAAGTAGCATGAACTCGTCTGAAGAACAAGGTCATTTTCATTACAAGCTCGGGAGCTCAACTAGATAATAGGGTGAAGACTTTCAGTTTCAAGTTCAGGAGACCACCAGTACAATAAAGATCACTTTCATTTTAATTTCAGTAGCCTGCCTATAAAATAATGATAACTTTCATTTCAAGTTCAAGAACTCGCTTGGAGAACGAGGTCAATTTCAATTTCAAAGTTAGAAGTAGTAGGATCCCACTTAAAGGATAGGGCTAATGTTTAAGTTTATTTCCAAAATCAAATGTCTGCATGACAGAAGATTTTACTTTCAAAGTCCAAGTCAAAACAAAAACTGATATATCATTACTTGAGAAAGCAAGAAGATTCAAATTAAGACTAAGAGAAGCTGTATAGATAGGATTTTGTAATTTCATTTTCCATTTTAACTTTTATTTTTCATTTTAATGTAATAACATGAGCCACAGATCAGAACTTTGACAAGACCTAATTTACCTCTCTATCTCAGGTACTCCCTCTTCTTTCTTTACCTTCTTGAACTAATGCGACCTGGTTTCCTTAAAAATCAGGATATATAGGATGCTCAAAATTAGGGCCTTGTCTTTCTCTATTTTTCCTTCCTCCTTTTTAAGAATAGTTAGGTCAAAACTTGTCTCATTGTCTACTTTTTTATCAGAAAATACTTGTTGTTTACAGTCAAAAAGAGGCATGAGTGTAGACACATAATTTTTGACCCCGCAAGGCTTTATACATCATTTTGTTATGTTAGTTTTAGTTAGCTTACTCTTTATATGAAAAATTAAAGATTCAAAAATAGAGCTAAATCAAACGATGCCACTTGGAGAAATTTTTTGCGCCCAAGCGCACAAGAAAGTGCACTTGGTCCACCAAGTGGTATAGTGGCCTTATGAAAAGCCAAGTATTGATCTCACAGGGACTAGTGTTAAGCAAGTATTGAATTCTAGTTCATCTATTAAGATTAGACAAGTACAAACATAACCGCAAGAGTTTAAAAGTTATAACTTAATGTAAACTTACAAAAAATATAGTAAATTAAAGGCTCTTGAACAACAGTGGGGATAAACCCAAGGTTAAGGCACTATGAAAAATCACATTAAGCAATGAAACTCTGTTATTTAGGTTAATTATCTTGGTTGTTGGTCCACGGAGTTAATATTATAACTATGGCCTTTTGGACCTTTAATCAATTATCTAACATTTCCCCATAAATATATCATTGAGCAGAGATGCAAGAACTAAGTTAACACCAGAATAAGGTTATTTAGCCACTCATGTTCGAATTCAACATCATAAATGAATAATTAATCATACCAAAAAGTAATCTTGGAATAATAAAGTTCAAAGAACCATAAAAGAAGTTAAATGCATTCATATGATATCCCTTAATTCAACCAAAAAAGGTGACTTCGGTATATTCCTAATCTAAATGCAAATCATAACATCATTCAATTGAGATTACGATCCTATTCCATCTATTGCACACTATATCCTATCATTCCTTCTTCCAAGTTCGTGATATAAGTAAGCATGTATTCTAAGGGTCGAGAATCCTTAAAATAATTATAAAAAAGGATTAACAACAACCAATAATGATAAACTATCAAAACCAATTAAATTCATAATAAGTGTAATAATGTTCTCAGCCTTAACCCCAGAAAAAAGGCTTTTAGGCGCTCATGGAGATACACGTAATCACATAGATGAATCCATATTATAATCTATAAACAAACTAAAGTAAAAGAATAAAAACCCTATTTTCATTCTCCTTGATCGTGTCACTAATACCTAAGGTCGTCCAAGGTGTTAACCTAAGTGTTTAAGTTTCCTATTTATAATAGCACAAAGTTGCCCGCTTTTGTTTAGCCTCCATTCCACGCTCTTATCGTGGAGGATTGGGCATGTGGCATGACAATATCATGGAGGGATACTTAATTGTCAATTCACAATGCAATAAATGGAGTTCAACTCCCTTATTGCGGCATCTAGTCAGCGTGACACGCCAATGTCTTCAAAATTTCCAGATTTTGTCTTGTGTTGTCCTATGCGTTTGTGCTTCAAGTCCAAGTCTTGAGGTTGTGTTTTTTATTCAATTCCAGCTTTTATATAATTCATACAACATCTTTATAAACTAACCAAGATTCCTATAACAATATACGCCACGAATTAGAGTTCAAAACCATATAAATTCCAATACGATGAACTAGAAAGGAACATAGCTTAAGCTTAGAGTACTAGTCTTTGCATTTGAACATTAACTTAATGTTTTGAATCCGAAATATTATGAAAATAACTTAAACACTGAAAATACATAACTAAACACTTAGATTCTCAGTTATACATAAACAACAAAGAAGTCCTCAAAATAAGGCTAAACAAGCATAGATAATGACACTTAGGTGCATAAATCAATCTAAGATCATCACCCCACACTTAAAGCTTTGTTCGTCCTTGAACAACTCTTCACTCTAAGCATCATAGAAAAGAGAAACTCCAACATTATTACTACAATCAAGGCACTCAAGCTATCACTATAATGACTACATCAATAAGAAGTTTCATGCACAAGCATGTTATATACAATTTAGAGCTCAAGAACACTAAAATATCCTCACCTCAAGAATTGACTCACCAAGTTGGCAAACTCGTGCATATTAATAAATCATAGAGATCATACAAGTGACCTAACTATCATTAAACATATGCCCTTACCATAAGAAATTTACTTATAACCACACATAGAGATACAACTTTCACAAGAATTGGTATAAGAATCAAATCACTCTCACTATCAGAAAGAATTCACAAGTTACATAAGATAAACCATAGGCTTGCCCTTAGTGCAGTACTCTACTGAAATCAGAATATTAAAACTTAGGATCAAATCAGTCTTTAAGGGTTGTAATGTGGGCTAAGGGACGGGTAAGAACTATTTTGGTCAAGAATAGTGATTATCTTCCCTAAGTGCTTTAATACATTACATAAATATTAAGATATCTCTATTAACAACCAATATCCACCACATTCATCTACACACATCTCTTATTTTTCCTCATTTCATTAAGTTCATTCACAAATACTATGCATGGAAGTATTTACTATCAACACATCATTAAACTTAAGCACATTTTTCTTTTTGCCAACCACAACACATCAACTCTTTTTAAACAACAATAGCTACATACTATAGGGATTTAGTTTCACCCCTTTCTTCTTTAATTTCAAACTCCTTAACCAACTTAATTTTACACTAAAGCGCTTGGGAGCATTGGATCAAGTTAAGGTTAATCAAAGAAGGGGAACAAGCTATGTATGAGGCTACCAAAAAACATAGGTTCAAGACTTAACAAGGCTAACTAGGATTATATAAAATGGTAGGTACAATAGGGTATCAAATAAGGCTATAAAAACTTGCCTATATCATCTTCTAAACCCAAACTCTATATTTCTCTTTGTACACACACCAGGCAAGTTCTAGAAATCAAATGTAACAAGGAATACACAACAACCTCACATCACATATGTCATATGCTCAACTCAAGTAGGATCATTATAGACTCCCAACCAAGATATCACATGAATTCAACATTAAGACAACAATGTTCAAGATTCATAGTCATTATCCTAAGATTCGCAAAAGTAGTCATTCACCACAACACATGTTTTCATATTAAATACATCTTGTATCATGCAATAATACATAGAACCAACAAGAACATCTCACTTAACTAACACAAAAATATTATAATTTACTCCTAAAAAAGGAATACTAGGTACAAAGGGTGCCTCCATGGAAAAGAACAAACCATGGGGTAGGTGAAGTGTGCATCTACTAGACTGACACCTACAAAAATACCAAAACAAAAAAAAATTGTCGAGAGACTTATATTCTGAGCTTCTTGGATTTAGCTGGTTATTATAGGAGGTTTGTCAAGAGCTTCTCATTGGTTACCATACCTTTGACTAGGTTGACTCAAAAAAAGGTGAAGTTTCTATTGGTCAATGCTCGCGGGAGGGGGGTAGGTGGTTTGAAAAGATGAAAGATAAATTGACTTCTACTCCAGTTTGGACCTTGCTTGAGGGTACTGATGGCTTTGTGATTTATTGTAATGTGTGTCATATGGGACTTAGTTGTGTGTTAATGTAGCATGGAAAGATGTTAGCATATGTTTCTAAGCAATTTAAAGTTCATGAAAGGAATTATCCGACTCATGATTTGGAGTTGCTGGATGTGGTGTTCACATTAAAGATTTGCCGACATTATCTATTTGGGGTCCATGTTAGAATTTATTCAAATCATAAAAGCCTGCAATATTTATTAACCCAGAATGAGTTGAATCTCAAGCAAAAGAGATGGCTTGAGTTGCTTAAGGACTATGACATAAGTCTCCACTATCACCCAGGTAAGGCTAACATAGTTGTTGATGCTCTTAACAGGTTATCTATAGGGATTTTACCCACGTGGATGAGGAGAAGCGGTACTTGGGGAAGGATATTCACTATTTGGTTAACCTTGGAGTTCATCTCTTAGATTCTGAGGATGGTGGGGGTGTTTGTGAAAGAGGTAGCGAAGTCATCCCTTGGCGCTGAGGTGAAAAAGAAGCAGGTGTTGGATCCTATCTTGATGCAAGTCAAGAATGATATGGGTAAGCTGAAGGTGATAGCTTTTGAGATTGGTGGTGATGGTATCTTGAGGTATCGAGGGAGGTTATGTGTTCTCGATATGGATGGGCTGCAAAGTAGAATTTTGGCCTAAGCTCTTGAGTCGCGTTATTCGGTTCATCCTGGTTCCTAAGCTCTTGAGTCGCGTTATTCGGTTCATCCTAGTTTGACGAAGATGTATCCTGAATTAGACCTCAAAACCACATAACCACATAGAATCCAACATGATGAACTAAAAAGGAACATAACTCAAGCTAAGGGTACTTGTTTTCGCATTTGAACTTTAACTTAATATTTTGACTCCAAAATCATTATGAACACACCTTAAACACTGAAATACATAACTAAACACTTAGATGCTCATTTATAAAAGACCCACTCAATAAGAACCAAAAAAGTTCTAAAAATAAGGCTAAACATGCATAGATATTAACACTTAGGTGCATAAGTCCACCTAAGTTCATATTTCTTTGATCTAACAAATATTATTCAATTTTGATTTATGTTTTATGCTTGTCTTGTCCACCAAGATTTTCTAGGCTATAGTACCCGCACGTACACTTTCATCAAATTATACTCCCATCGCATGATTTTTTTTCTAAGACAAAGAAAGAAATAAACTAATCTTATCCTCCATCTCACCACACTAGCATAGACTTTCCCACACCGGATAAGTAACCCCCAAAGAAGTGGACTCCACCTAATCTACCTCAAACATCCCCATCCACTCACGTCTCCCCCTTTATTTTTTTCACTTTTTTTTATCCATTATGACACATCAATATAGAACAACTAACAATAATAATAATTTCGATCAGCAACATCCCATACCAATAACAACAACACAGCGAAAAATAATACACACCACTAATGAGCATTATGGAATTCCCTTGATGAACAAATAACCTTCTCCTCCATTGTTTTTCTAATACCAAAAATACAATGAAAATAGGAACACAATTAGAACAACAATACAATCGAGAGAAGATAACACCACCAACAACCAGTAACTCTTCCACCTTAACCAATAACAACAAAACTCATACAAGAAAGAGATGGAACAATAAAAATACAACATAAACATATAGAGAATGGAAATAAAAAACAGAGGAAAAATAAGGAGCGAATAATAACATAGCAACGAAAATCCTATTTCCTCGACCTCTTTCCTCCCTTACAAAAGAACAACCAAAACTTTCTCCATCATCAATGATTCTATGAATATCACTTAGCACACAATGGATGTGGGATAAGCTTCTCCTCGCAGCTCTATTTTTTGGCGACCCAAAACCCCCTTCTTCCTCACTTTTTTCCAGCAACCAAACACCCATTATTATCGCTGTTACATTTTTTATGGTAGATACACTCCCTAGACATATAATCCCACTAAATCGACCCTTTCATTCCTGTTCTGATAAAATTTTGTCGGATTGATTTTGATTTTAGTGTTTCTTAGTTGAATTTGTTTGATTTCTCTTTTGGGTCATCAATCAAGGTTATCTTTCGGACTAGTTGATTTTGGTTTTTGGGTTAGTGCGATTGGATTTGAATAGTTCATCGTGAGTCTTTTGTCTGAGGTTTTCTATTACAACTCTATTTTTAAGAGACTTCATAATTGAAAGAATGCTTCAAGAGGTAATTTTCTCACTCTTGTCTCGATAAATTTTGACATGTAATTTTGGATTTGTGAACTCGTTCAATTGTTTCATATTTTGGTGTTGATTGAATGAATTCATGATGAATTGCGTTGGTTTTTTATTTGGTAACCTTTGAATCATGTGGAACATTTGTTGAATATTGAAGCTTTTAACAAAAATTTATAATATCAAAAGTAGGTAATTCAAAAAGGAATTAATAATCGGTTAATTCATACTAATTTATTTTATTTCAAGTTCGTTTTATTTTAATTATTTGAATTTGTTCAGACTTGATAGTGATGATAGGCGATTTTACACGCCTAAAGTACTATATTTTACCCATATTTTAGCTAAGTTTTGAGGACAAAATATATAATTCATGCACTTTCAGTCCCTTTTCCTATAAGTGAGCTAACAAACGTGATTAGCAAGTTTTCAGGTATAAATGATGCAGATTTCAGCATTTTATGGATAACTTGACGCCAAAGGAAGCTTCACGAAAGAAGGAAGGGAAAGCTTGGACGCCAAGGACCAAAAGTGACGCTTGGGAAACCGGGCAAAAACAATATTTTCCAAGACTTTGGGGATCAGCAGTAACCTATTAGGATTAGGATAATGATGCAGTAATGTGTTAGGATTAGGATAAGTACGCAATAGCCTAGTAGGAATAGGATATGGGTATTATAAATACCCTATTTTTCTACAGCTTTTTAATTATCAACTCATTCAACACAACATTATTCTCATCATTGACTACTACTTCTAATTCTTCCATTAATTCTACTTTTTATTCTTCTTCTATTCATCTATTCAATTCTTAATTTCCACAACAAGAGAACCGTTACTCAGCAAGGAATTCACGCCATTCTTACCCGTAGACTTATCGTGAGATTATTTTGGTATGATGATAATTGCTATTGTGTTTTCCGTTGCAATCATAAGTAGCTAAACTTCTCTGTTGGGGTTATGGAAGCCGTATGAGATACTGTCTATTGCTATGAGTTTGTGAATTCGCGACACGTATACTGCTTATATCATTATTCTCTTTATCTTAATGCAAATTCTTGTGGTTGCAAACGCATAGAATACGCCAGTATAGCATTAACTTGTTTGAAAGAAAAGTTATATGTCTGGAAAAGAGATAATGTCAAGGTAATAGGGCACCAACCCCTGTTAAAAAGTTAGTGCCGTAACTGGATTAACCTTTTGGAGAATTTGTACCGTTAGACACGCTTTAAGCTCGAAAGAGTTAAAGTGAAATAGTCCTTGTTAAGGTCGAAAGACGCTTGGATTTACCATAGAATACAATTCTCTATAAGCACATGTATGTCTGAATTCCGCATAACTCATAGCCAATAGAGACGTATAACTCATAAGGTGGACATAACCCGAACTCTCAATTCTCATTGTTTTACATCTTACTAAACATTCTTTCTTTTTACTTTGCTATTTTCTGTTTTTACTTTACTATTTTGATTACATTATTTGCACATTAAAATCCCCCCTTTCACGAGACTTGCACCAAAAGTCTAATAATCTTTGCTTACTTATTGACCGGCTATTCCCTGTGGGATCGATACCCAACCCAGTTGGGTTATATATTTGATAACGACCGCATTACACTCCTACGAGAGCTGTAGATTGAGCGTTATCAAAAATTGGCGCCGTTGCCGGGGAATACGGTTGTCTACTAAGTTTGTAATAGTTACTAGACCCTTTGGTCAAAGATTCTCGTACTTTACTTTTAGTTGTTGTTTTTGTTTTCTGCAGGTTTTTATTCAGTGCATGCCCCATACTCGAAGTTCTAGTCAACCGTTATTACCTATCAATCCTGAACCACAACGTATTGGCAGAATGGAGGCACAACACAAAATTGAAAGGATGGCTTCTCAACAGGAACAGGCGAGACTAGCTGCTCTAGCCGCCGCTCAAGTGCATCAATAGAATATTGATAACCCCGAGCGAGCAATAAATCCTGATGACGAGGACTTAGGTGATGGCGAGTTACTAAACCCTAGGCATGCTGCTGAGATTGCAACACCTGCCAACATAAGAGATCGTCAGGCAAGGTTTAGGCATGAACTCCGACCTGTACAACCATCTTTTGACGATGATGATGATGATCTTGATGGAGCCGGAGCCACAGGAGTCATTATTCCTCCACCATTGGCACCCGGAGCCAAGTTCAACATCACAAGCACCATGATTCAGTTATTGCAACTCAAGGGATTATTTGGTGGACTAGCAGGCGATGATCCAAATATGCACCTGATCAACTTTATTTCTACATGTAAGTCGTTTGACAATCCTGGTGTTGGTCAGAACGCAATACGATTGCGCCTATTTCCATTGTCTCTATCTGGGGAGGCAACTCTATAGTTGACTGGGCTGACTCCTGATTCTATTATAAATTGGAGGCAATTGAAAGACGTTTTCCTAGAAAGATTCTTTCCGCCATCCAAAAGAGCACAATTGAGAGATGAAATCAGCAACTTTCGGCAGCTTCCAATCGAAGCTCTTCATGAAACATGGAAAAGGTTCAAGACGAAGCTAATGCGTTGCCAAAACCATCATATGACCAATGTCCACCTAATGGAGATACTATATAGATCCTTGAATTCAATAACTAAACCTGTGGTGGATAATGCGGCTGGAGGATCATTTATGGACCTCACCTTTGTTCACGCAAGTGATATGCTAGACTGGATGACGAAGCAAAGTAGGGCGTGGCATACCAGGGATTCTGAGGTAGCAAGCCCCACTTTTTCTATTAGCATGACTGCAGACCAAAGGAGAAGAGAAGAAGAACGTGATCAAGATATGGCGCATCTGAAAACACAAGTGGATCTTCTTACATAACATCTATTATCAGGGAAGACCGAAAAAGTCAAAGCTGTTGCGTCAAAAGGAAGAGACGAATCTGATTCGAAAAAAGAGGCCAACTACTTAAACAATCAGGGGGGTTTTTGAGGTAATACCCAAGGAAACCAAGGTCGGAACTATTGTGATAAATCTGGAAACAGGGACCAAGGTAGTTGGAAGAACAAGAATGACAAGAGTGGTTTGTATGTTCCCCCAGGAAGACGTGACGCCACTGCATCTGGTTTTGAAAATATGGAAGATATGATGGCTAAACTGTTGAAAGGAGTGGAGGCAACCAGCGCGGGAGTAACGGAGGTAATACATGATTTGTCCTCGATGAAGCAATTGGTTGACTCACATTCCACTTCAATAAAACAAATAGAGCAGCAATTGAGCCAACTTTCAGCAGCACTCAATGAAAGAAAGGCTGGCACTTTACCTAGCGACACTTTGCAAAATCCAAGGAATGATGGATCATGCATGGCTATTACTACCAGGAGCGGTAAGGTGCTGGAAAATTCATCCCAAAGCAAGCAAGTGGCCGAAAATAAAGAAGATGAAGACGCCATAGAAGCTGACCAAGACGTCCATGACGTCACCCCTAGTAGTTTGCAGCCTGAAAAGACTGAAATTCGGAAGCCAGAGGAGAAGTAAGCTGTGGAGAAAACAATGCCACTTCCACCACCACCTTTTCCTCAAAGATTGAAGAAGAAGGCGGATGATACAAGGTTCAGTAAATTCATGACGATGTTAAAGCAGCTGGCCATTAATGTTTCGTTGGTGGAGGCACTAGAGCAAATGCCTGGGTACGCAAAATTCATGAAGGACCTTTTAACAAAGAAGCGGGCGGTAAGCTATGAGCCGGCAGATAATGTTCACCATTGCAGTGCAATCGCTACAAGATCGCTAGTTCAGAAAAAGGCTGACCCTGGTGCCTTCACTATTCCTTGCACTGTTGGATCTTTGAATTTTGCCTAGGCATTGTGCGACCTGGGTGCAAGCATCAATTTGATGCCACTATCCGTCTACAAGAAGTTGGGGTTAGGCGATCCGACACCAACCAATATGAGGCTCGTGATGGCTGATAGGTCAGTAAAATGACCTGTGGGTATCTTGAATGATGTGTTGGTGAAGGTTTCTTCATTCATCTTTCAAACAGACTTCGTTATTCTGGATTGTGAGGTGGATTCTAAAGTTCCCATAATCTTGGGACGTCCTTTCCTTGCAACAGGAAGTGTGCTTATTGACACGAGAGCTAATGAACTTTTATTTCGGTTGAATGACGAAGTGGTCCGCTTTGATATATGCAAAGCAATGAAGCAGCCCAGCGATATGAATGTGTTCTCTGTAGATGATGTTCATTATGAGGATAAGAAAGCATTATCTGTAGCGAAACAGCTTACTGTTGAGCCATTGTCTGCTGCGCTACTGAATGTTGAGCATAAGGATGATGAAGATTATAAAGAAACTACATGTGGTCTAACAGAAATAGGGTCCTATACTCCTAAACAGTCAGACCTGGATCTTAAGAATCAACCGTCACCAACAGCGAAGACTTCCATTGAAGAGCCACCAATGCTAGAATCGAAAGAGCTCCCCGTTTATCTAAGGTATGTGTTCTTGGAAAGTGGAAGTATACTTCTGGTAAGTATGGAGGATGATTTAAGTGAATAGAACGTAGAGGCTCTCATCTCTTCTCTGAAGAGATTCAAGAGATCCATGGGTTGGACTATTGATGATATAATTGGTATCCTTCCCGGTATAGACATGCACAAGGGTCATCTCGAAGAAGATTGCATGCCTACAAGTAAGCCTCATTGTCATCTGAATCCATTCAGAAAATGATCCACCATCTATCTCGATGAAGTCTAAGTAATCGAGATAGTTATGTCATGCCGCGACAATAAATCAAGCGCTTGGTGGGAGGCAACCCATCGTTTTTCATTTTTTTTCTTTCTTTCTTTCGTTCTACTAATTGTTTGATTTTGATAAATAAAAATCCAAAAAGAAGAGTCGTGCCATGACCAAAACTAAGGAGCTTGATGGGAGGCAACCCATCGTTCTAATCGTTTTTGTTGTCTTTGAGCAAGTGTAGGTACAAGAGGTGTCAAAGAGGAGATTGGTTTCAAATTTTGAGTTGGAAGTATTGCATGTTGAAGGTACAATGGCACCCAAAGCAAGACAAGGCAAAGATAAAGCAACCACTTCACAAAAAGGCAAGAAAAGAGGACGAAAAGAGAAAGGAGAATCATCCTCGATGCAAGTACCACGCCGCATGTTCAGAATTAAATGGGTCCTCAAGGAGGAAGCAAAGGAGTGGTATAGGAACAATAAAGAGAGAAAATATATTCATGTGGACCTGATACACAAAGAAAGCCTGGCAAAGAAAGTACCGCACATGTTGGCCAAGATAATGGCGTTACATCTTGATTTCATCTTCCGAGATATGGGAGAGTGCAATCTCGATTTAACACGAGAATTCTATGCCAATTGGTCACCGAAAACCACAGGGAATGAAGTCAAGATTCAGGGCCAAGTTTTACAACTAAATGCGGATTTCTTCAACTCCTTTCTAGGTTTGCCTTCAGTTGATCCATCACCACTCAAGGAGCTGTACAATAAACCTCCATACAGGGCCATTCGACACACACTTTGTGGAACAAGATCCATGGCATGATGGAGTAGACACAAGGACACCGGCCGGCACAACACTTTCCCATATGCTCCTTTGAATAGGGAAGCAAGGATATGACTGTGAATAGTCAACTCTTGTCTAATTCCAGGGACCCAGTACACCAAGATAACACGAGATAGAGTGTTCTTGGTATACGCATTGATGACGAATGTCCCTATCAACATTGGGGCAATTATTCGATCTACAATGCGGAAAGCTAGGATACACAAGAGGTCCCACTTCAGTTTTGGAAACCTGTTGACTGCAATATTGAGGAAGGAGGACATCGAAGAGGAACCTACTGATCATAAACTCCCACACAACCCGAAAAAGGTTGACCTCACAAAGGTGAAAGATGCTGAATCCACACATGGCGTCAACCTTACTACTGCTGAGAGACATGCTCGGGATGAGAGTTTCTTTTGCCATCTTTATGGTATGACTCGATTTACAATGATGAGCGGAGGTCGTGTTCCAACTGCTCCAGAGCTCCAACAGCTGGATTATGACTACCCAATGAATGAGCATGCAAGGCAAATGTGTGGAGTAGGTGTGTACTTTGAGGAACCTCTTGATGATGATGTGCCAACCGATGATGAACGCAGAATGCCAGACTCTGACGTGGAGGAGAATTCTAATGACAATGACTCCAATGATGATTCCGACGAAGGGGGTATGACCCCAAACATAGAGGAGGAGTCCGACTAACCAGGTTCTTCTTATTTATTTTCCACCGAGGACAGTGTGTCCCATCTAAGTGTGGGGTGCTGGTATTTGCATGCTAACCTTCCTTATCTGCATTTGCTTATTTATGTGTGTTTTGCTTTTTTATGTTTGTTTGTTTTAATTTTTTTAGGAAATTTTTTTTTTACAAACTTTGCATAAAACTGTTCTGATAGGCAGCAGGGTATTATGACAAGAGTCTGTGATAAAATCATTACTATTGAGACGTTTAGGCTCTAAGTGTGACTCACTGTGTGATAATTGTGTGGTTTAATTCCTTCATACGTTGGGTCAAGAGTCTATACTGCTCCCAATAAAGTCGACCATGTGCCTTGTGTGTGTGAGATGATAGTATATTGTATGTTTGTGGCTGATGCTAGAACTTTCCTGGTATGTATGTAAAGCGAAATAAAGAGTGTGAGTTTAGGAGATGATTTAGGAATTTCTTTGGCAACCTATGATTGTTTACGTTCATTTTATCTACCCATGGACATCATCCTAGATAACCCCCTTTGAGCCTTAAGCCTATTTTCTTTGACAGCCTCATATGTAAGCCTAATCCATTTTTTTCAAGACCATAATTTGATCCAAATTCCTAAGTGCTTTAAAGTGTAAAGTCATGTGACAAAATAAGAGGAAATTGGGGAGTATGGAGCCTTAGATGGTATTGGTGCTTGAATTTGTTATGAAAAATAATTGCTATCATAAGAGGTAAAGAAAAAGGAAAAGAAAAAAAAAAGTTAATTCTGTTCAAAATTGAAAAACAAAAGAGGTGAGAAAGGGTGGTGGATTAAAAGAAAGGTAGAAAGGTTGTTTTAAAGAGAGTGTAAATGGCATAATGTGATGTATTAAAGCGCTTAGGAACATAGTCACTATTTCTGGCCAAAATAGTCCTACCCGTCCCTTAGCCAACATTACAACCTGTAAAAGACCTATTTGATCCTAAGCTTAGCATTCTGATATTTAGTGGAGCATTACACTAAGGGCAAGCCTATGGTCATCAGTTGCAACATATGAATTCTTTGTGAGAGCGAGAGCAAGGATACTCGTATACCCATGTTTCAATAAATATACTATACTTGTGAGTGATTATGGGTAATATATTGTGAGACACACATGGTTGATGAGTTTTGGGTAGTTGTGTATGATTCTCCGTGCCTTAACTTTTTGAATACGAATTGACCATCATCACGAGTCTATGTTGGAGGTTGAATTGTTTCTAGTAATGATCAGAAAACTACTCTTTGTTAATGATTGCTATGCCTGTTTTTATGACTATTTTGTGTTGTTACTGTGAAACCCTAATTGGATGTTTAGAAGGATATGATATTTTATTCGAGGATGAACAAAGCTTTAAGTGTGGGGTGTTGATGATAGGCGAATTTACACGCCTAAAGTACTATATTTTACCCATATTTTAGCTAAGTTTTGAGGACAAAATATATAATTCATGCACTTTCAGTCCCTTTTCCTATAAGTGAGCTAACAAACGTGATTAGCAAGTTTTTAGGTATTAATGATGCAGATTTCAGCATTTTATGGATAACTTGACGCCAAAGGAAGCTTCACGAAAGAAGGAAGGGAAAGCTTGGACGCCAAGGACCAAAAGTGACGCATGGAAACCTGTCCCGGGCAAAAACAATATTTTCCAAGACTTTGGGGATCAGCAGTAACCTATTAGGATTAGGATAATGATGCAGTAATTTGTTAGGATTAGGATAAGTACGCAATAGCCTAGTAGGAATAGGATATGGGTATTATAAATATCCTATTTTTCTACAGCTTTTTAATTATCAACTCATTCAACACAACATTATTCTCATCATTGACTACTACTTCTAATTCTTCCATTAATTCTACTTTTTATTCTTCTTCTATTCATCTATTCAATTCTTAATTTCCACAACAAGAGAACCGTTACTCAGCAAGGAATTCACGCCATTCTTACCCGTAGACTTATCGTGAGATTATTTTGGTATGATGATAATTGCTATTGTGTTTTCCGTTGCAATCATGAGTAGCTAAACTTCTCTGTTGGGGTTATGGAAGCCGTATGAGATACTGTCTATTGCTATGAGTTTGTGAATTCGCGACACGTATGCTGCTTATATCATTATTCTCTTCATCTTAATGCAAATTCTTGTGGTTGCAAACGCATAGAATACGCCAGTATAGCATTAACTTGTTCGAAAGAAAAGTTATATGTCTGGAAAAGAGATAATGTCAAGGTAATAGGGCACCAACCCCTGTTAAAAAGTTAGTACCGTAACTAGATTAACCTTTTGGAGAATTTGTACCGTTAGACACGCTTTAAGCTCGAAAGAGTTAAAGTGAAATAGTCCTTGTTAAGGTCGAAAGACGCTTGGATTTACCATAGAATACAATTCTCTATAAGCACATGCATGTCTGAATTCCGTATAACTCATAGCCAATAGAGACGTATAACTCATAAGGTGGACATAACCCTAACTCTCAATTCTCATTGTTTTACATCTTACTAAACATTCTTTCTTTTTACTTTGCTATTTTCTGTTTTTACTTTACTATTTTGATTACATTATTTGCACATTAAAATCCCCCCTTTCACGAGACTTGCACCAAAAGTCTAATAATCTTTGCTTACTTATTGACCGGCTATTCCCTGTGGGATCGATACCCAACCCAGTTGGGTTATATATTTGACAACGACCGCTTTACACTCCTACGAGAGCTGTAGATTGAGCGTTATCAGATAGTAACATGTTTAGGCTGAGGTCAGGTATGTAAACTTAAGATTGAATATTGAATTGTATTTGAATCGCTAGTTTGCGTGTTTATTTTATTGCCTTGACTCAAATATATCCATATGCCGGAAAATGCATCGAGAAATTATGTACTTGAAGATCGTTCGTAATTAAGGTCTGGAACATCGGGTAAAGCATAGGCTTAGAATTCGATAGACTAGTATAGATTTATTTTTTTGTACTTTTCTTTCCTCTTGGATTGTATAATTGGACTATACTTTATTGTTGTTTTGAAATCATTGTTTGTTTGTCTATCCTTTTTTATCTGTGAATATATTCATTTGTAGTCTCAATTAGTCAATACGATTCATCAAAGTGATTGTGCTCAAACCACAGAATCGAGGGGTGCCTCACACTTTACTCTCAGTCAATAGATTCTTCAACCAAAATCTCTATTCGATGATTCGTATTTTCAATAGTCAAGCTATTTTTGAAAAAAAAATTTAAAGATAATTTGACGCATCAAATCAATGTCAAATGATGATTCTGAATTTTAAATATAAATTTGTTTTCAAAATATTTTTTCAGGCACTTTCAATAATTGAAACCCTTTTAGATATTAAAATCAATATTTTTCGATAAAAAAAGAGGTGTGAAAATAATAAAAAGAGTGGGAGGAAACCATGATGTGAGGGGGGGAAAGATAGATGCACGTTATTGACATGATAAGATACACGAAAAATGGATACCCATCTCTGCTATAAAACCCTAAACTAGACCTATGTTATGTAAAATTTTAGAAGAACCACTATAACGGGTAATTAGTGAGATGAGTTCACCAGCTGACGTAATTTAAATTTTGTAAGAAGTCAGCTATTTATGTCTAGATTTGTGAAAAATAGTGAGGTTTTAATACATACAACACTTTACATACTCATTGTATACCAATATTCCACCACTAATTATCATCAGAGACTAGTCCAATTACCAGAAAAGTCATTTTCATACCTTTATTTTTTTTGCCTATTTTGCTAAGAGATGGTTTAAAAAGACTTTTTTCAATTAAAGTAACATTTTGAAAAGGAATTATTTATTTTACAGAGTCGTCACTTGAAATTAAGTTTTGGTGTTCTAAGTCATCTTATTGAATCTCTAATCAAAAGAAAATTACACTTTATTATTATTCTATGAGCTAGAAATTTGTTAAAAAAATTCTGTTGACTAAGAAGAAGGTGTGAAGAACCCCTCGATTCCACCCATGGTTCTAGCACGATCGCTTTAATGACTTATGTCTGTTTTAAATTAATCTTTTGGATATGTAATATTTATTATCCTAGAAATTACTTATATTCCCTTTTTTATTTAATTTAAAATTATTTAAACTATCTTATTATATTAGTGAGTGGCTTACCGATAGCAATACTTTCAAACCTTATCACGAGTTTTGATATATTTCTCGCTCCTTTGAGACATTTATGAATCGTTTCTATTTTTTTGAGGTCTAAATAAGCATCTAACATGTTTAAAATTTACCTATCACAATTAAAATAACTTCAAAATAATATGTTAATTTTATTATAATGAATAATCAGTGGTTGTGCTTTCCAACTTCATGTTAATTATCACTTATATTAAGCTGATAACTTTCTTTGGGTTAGGAACCTAAAAGAAACATCATTTTTCAAGTAAAATTTCCTTTTTCAGTAACAAATTTGAAAGTTAATTCTGAACACTTTTTTACATATAAATAATCAAATAAGCCTTTTTTCAATTGGTTTAGTATCCGAAAGGTTCAATTAAGATCATAACTCAATCCCAACATTTAACTAATTCGACATTGACAATGAAAAGTTAGATCACTCAAATTTTAAACAATTTGTAGGTGAAGTACTCCAAATATTCATGACTAGTAAAAATAAAAAGGTAAAGAAATAATTTTTTTCAAAAGCGTATATTAAATAAGTAGTAATATATAAGATTGACCATTAAAACCATTGTAGATGAAAATTTCATATTCAAACCGAAAGGACTTTATTAGACTTGATAAAATAATCATGCGCCTCGGGTTCATAAAGTTAAACAAACTTCTTATGTTTTTAAACCTAAGTAGACAGTTAAAATCTAAAACACAGATTTTGAAAAGTCCATCTAAGAAAAATTAACACATGGTCAACAATAGAGAAAAGAAATTATTTCACCTCTGAACTTATCCGCTCAATTTACTTTAACCCTTAAACTAAACTTATAATTATTTACCTCCTTTAACAACTTTATAATGAATTAATTTCAACTTTAAGGATATAATACCACTCTCAAAACGGAGAGTATATTACACGCGCTCAACATTAGTTTCATATTACAAGTCATTTAAAAATGTGCCACATATATATATATATATATTTATATATATATTAGATTTCAAAGGTTAAAAAATATAGGGACGGGGTGTGGGGGAAGGGGTGGATTGTAAGCTTTCATACACATGACACTGCCATTTTTTCCTTCATTTAAATTAGGAACTAAGGGATTGTAAGGTCAAAGATCTAGAAATGGATTTTTGAATCCATCATTTAATTTTGGGTATATTACATTTCAAAGCTTATTAACTTTGAATCCACAAGTTATTATATACTATTTTCCACCAGAAAACACCATTTTTATTGGACAAACACCACCATTTATTTCACCCCAAATTTGCCTAAAATTGATGATCAAACTCAACTCCCATCAAAAAAATATCATAAACTAGTAACCAAAAATTCAACTTCACCTGATAAATCTGATCAAACCAACCCTGAATTCTCTAAAATTAAATCAACGATTAAATACCCAAAATTTCACTGATCAACAAAAATTGACCCCTTTGAGTCAATTTTGACGAAGTTCCATCAGAAATTAACAATAAGTTCCATTTCAGTCGGCTCCCGCCGGAAAAACAACTAGTCGATCACCACTCGCCTCCTTCCACCTCATCGAAAAATGTGACCTGATCAATCTCCTCCATTTCTATTTCCGACAAAATTCATCAAAAAACGACTTCAATATCAATTTCATTCAAAATTTTCAAATCTACAAAGATCGTTTTTAATTTTTCAAATTCAAGTTTGTTTATTTTTTTGAGAAAGGTAACATATTTTTTCAAACCCAATTTCATTCCCTTTAAACTAATCTCAAACTCAAAAATAAAAAGGGGTATGAGAGAAGAGCTTTGAAGAAGGAGAAATTGGAGGTGGGGGTAGGGTGACGAATTTGGTAATTGAAGAAGGAGAAATTGGGGTGAGGATGATAAATTTGATAGTTGAAGGAGGAGAAATGGGGATGAAAATGAGGTGGAGGGTGACATATTTGATAGTTGAAGGAGAAATTAGGATGAAGGTAGGGTGAGGATGGTGGTTTTGGCTATTAAAAGGAGGAGAAATTAGGGGGTGGGAGGTGGGGAGGGGTTAGAAGGAGGGGGAAGGGAAAGGGGGAGTTTTAATAAATTTTTAAATATATATTAGTGGGCTTCTTTTAAAAAAAATAGATTCACGCATTTTTTTTCTTTTTTTAATGTCACGTTAGCATTAAGGATTAAACTTAATTTATTATAAAGTTGTTAAAGGGGATAAATAATTACAAGTTTAGTTTAAGGGCTAAAATAAGTTGAGCAAACAAATTCACAGGTGAAATGATGTCTTTTTCTCTCAACAATATAATTAATTATAGTGGTTACATACCGATTTTAAAACCAACTAAATATAGACCTTGAATTGTATCCAAACAAATGGCTAGTGTGCCTGTACCTAGACAACTTTTAACAAATCCTAAATTTTAATTATTATATTAACATATTTAGAAAATTGAATAATCCATTTAGTAACCATGAAAAAAAGAATCAATTACCATAAGACATGTTTGTCACACCCTTTTTTTGATCAAAAAGATTCGATTTTAGAGTTTGAAAAGAATTTTTATTATTAAAGTGACAAAAATGAAGATTTATTTTGAAAAGTACTTTTTATATTTAAACTCAGAGTCACCACTTGGCATAATTCTGTGTGTAAAGTCACCTTTGGAATATCCTTGTCAAAATAATTTAACTCTTTAAAATCGGTTTGCGAACAGAGATTCTGACTAAGGAATTCTGTTGATCGAGGGGAAGGTTTTATGTAACGCTCAAAAATTGGGTCCTGAGACATCACACGGTGCTTAGGGTTACAAGTGATCCCAAGCTAACCCTTCTACTGGCATAACTCATAAGCAACTGAATAAGATAGATACATCTGAATAAAGTAAGCGGAAGATACATCTTTTCTGAATCTGATCAATATATTGATTCTACTGACTGTTTATGAAGCCTCTACTAATACTGACTATAGATAGCTAGGATGTGATCCCATCTATCACTAATTAGTATATAAGAATAATAAAGAAAGAAAATATATAAATGACATCTAACTTAAATCCCCGAAATAGGAGGACATATCATCTACTGGTTGGAATCCGCAACTGTTTGAGTCTGATATGCATACTAAAACTTGTACCTACATTATGACACAATGTAGCATATAGACGTATATGAGGATTAGTACTTTGAGGATGTACTAAGTATATGGGGGTGCAATGCATATATAAAATAATATCTCAATATCATCACAGTTTATAAAATTATGCATGCTGACATAAATGACTCGCATAGCTTGAATAATACCTGAAATATAAATCTCATAAATCATGAATAATGAAATATTTAGTATAAATCTCGTGAGTCATTTGACTTCATTCTAAATCTTCATTCTTTCTTTGTTCTCAAACTTGTGGTATAGATAATGTCTTAAAACAACATCTTTCCGAACATACACTTTAACCTCATGAAAACTAAGAACTTCTTTGAAAACTTAATGATTTTGACACTTGAGAACCTTAGAAATTTTGGAATCATAGCTTTCGAAAAACATATACCTTTATCTTAGATAGAGTGGGGGACTACTTTGGGAGTTTCTCTTAGCCGACATAAACCATGTGAACTACATGGAGTCCAACGTCTTACCCACGTTAGGGAGAGCTGTCATATCCTTGCCATCGGATAGAACCTTAACTTTTCAGTTCATTAGTGATCACTATATCAACCTCAGGCTCACATCTTACGGGGGCACGTAGTTCTAGGAAAGTACCACACTTTCCGCTCGGTGCTAAATACTACTTCCGGACTTAGCTCAGAACTTTAAAGAAAATCCACAATAAGCAATTCAACAATTTACATCGGGAGCCAATATGATACATTTTTATCATAAATCAAGCAAATATGGATTTTTTTCTTACTTGGGTTCAAAAAACAACTCTTTCCTGAAATCTTGATAGACTCATCATCAAAGTTTTAAAGATCTCATAATAATGGAAATATAAACATACTTCTTGCAATTATTTAGAAGTCCTAAATAACTCATTCTCAAAATAACAATCTTTAAATAGGGGTTAATGACCCATATATCAAACTCATATTAAAACACCAAAAGATTCATGCTTGATAATATAAATATTGATGAATCAGCTCAAAATCTAAAAATTTCAGCAATAAGCATGAAAATATACACATACTCATGTAATATCATAGAAAAACATCATACTCAATATACTTCTTGAAAATACATCAACAATGTCAAAATATAGAAATCAAGAATCACAATATAATGCTTAAACTCACTTGGAGTTGGCTATATTAGTGAATGTAGTTCTGAATTCTTTATAAGAGACATGCTCGTCTAGGGGATCATCCTGAATGGGCTGGGGTGCTGACTGGTTTCTGATTCTTCTTTTGTTTGTTATTTTAGGAGGCATGTTCTGTAACCAAATGGAAGAAGAGGATTAGAATGAGATTTTAACTGGAGCTCATACACACTTACATGACATGAAAACTGAAAGAAGGGAAATTGCTCCTACAACATCGGAGAGCCTCTTGTACGTAAGTGTGACGCACTACACACCCATGCACAAAACTCTACTATATGCAGCTTTTAGACTTACTAGGACTCTATTGAACCTTAGGCTCTGATACCAAGTTTGTAACACCCCGATTATCGTACCCCAGATGCTACACGATGCTCATAATCCTGAAGGACCACAATCTAACCCATGACTAGTACCTGCTACAATAACTAAGTAATAATATTGTAAAATGCGTAATAATGGGATAAAATGCCATAAGGTTTAAAACTGTAACCTTGATAAAGAGATAAAAAATTTGATAAAATATTAGAATCTGTACTACTGAATACTGTCTGAACAACTAGTCTAAAAAATCCTCTAAAACTATCTGAACTTATGAATTGATGGGAAAAGCCCCCAAATAACTCCAACTACTAAACACAAATTAATATACTGAATGAATAAACATGTCCTTGAACTATGAGGAGTCACTACAACTTTGTCTGCTGAAAGTCTGATATGCTAAGGGTGATCTAGAGGTCATACGTTAGAACATATGGTATAAAACACCATAGAGAAAATGAAAAGTATGCGTCAGTATGTGTGAATGTATTAGTATGCAAAGTGAGGTAAGACTGATTGCAAGGGTTCATATGCATGAACTATAACTGACTAAATAACATGAACATGACAGCATGCAAATACATGTATGAATACATAACTGTAAATAAAGTCATAAGGATTTTGAATACTGCGTTTACTGATAACATGGATTACTAATAACTGATATACTATTTTCTAAGTGACTGTGTCTGACAGTCCTATTTCTAATGAAACTAGCTAAGTTTTGTATTGAGCTGAGTGACTGTATTTTATAGCCCAAAAATCTGTAGAACTATCTGAGTTCTTTAAAGACGAATGAGATAGAGAATATGGGAGGTACTCATCTAACTGACATACCCCGTCTTGAACTATTTGGGGTCCACATTATAACCCCAGTTGGAAGGGTATCACTACTATGCCATGAGTAAAGACAAATTGTGAGTTGACCCTCTCTAATAGGGAGTTATTCGGTCAATCCTTTGTAGATAGGAGAATTTGAATGAGATGTATTAATCCTATACTCATAGAGTTATATCTCAACCTACGCTGGCTATGTATTTCTGGGATGCAAGGAGTGCTTCTAAGGATCACACCCTCTACTGGCGGGTGAGCCCCCATCCTTGGGTTCACCCGGTGATGAATCCTACTCCCAACTGAATAAACACTGGCTGATTTCCTAAGTCATACTAGGCTGGACTGATCTATTACTGATTGTACTAATTAACTAAACTGCACTGATTTTACTGAGTTACCTGATGAAATACTACTAAGTTCTGCTAGCTGACCGAGATTACTGAGGATTGAATTGAATAATGAATGGTACTAGATTGATACCGAGTTTTCCTTAGTTCTATAACTGAACTAGAGTACTACTGATCGTGACATGATTGAGACTATTCTGTAACCAGCACTGGCTCTAGGCACACAACTAAATTTTCTAGTATTAAATGCCCTAGGACTTAATAGCATAAAAATAATAAGACATGACAATTCTTGAATACTTGACAATAGTTAGCAACTCAAAATATAATCTATGAGGCATTTCATCAATCACTTGATAGTCATGAACTTTCACATGAACTGAAATGTATGCTAACATATCATAATTTCATTAAACCAATCTCATAAGCATTCCATCAAACACATACAAGGTATAGCTTTAGCATGGAAGACATTGTGAACATGTGGCTATAGCATAAGTTCATCATTTAGATCACCAAAGGATCAAAAAATCACCATGATCTCTATTTAGCATTTTATCAAACACATGGTGGGCATAGCTTTATACTTGGGCATGAACAACAATGCTAATACATTATGACTTGATAATACAAGGGTTTCAATATAAGAGAATCAAAGTTCAACTTACATGCTATAATAATATTAAGAAATACATTAAGATTTCAACTTGGAACACATACCACAACATCAACATATTTACATTCAAACCCACAACATGAAATTCACAATTGTTTTTAAAAGAAGTTTCTTGAACTCCAGGGGTAGAAGGGTGGTGGAAATCTTGAGTTCTTAATTTGAAATTTGAAAACCCTAAGGCTTGTTCTTGAGAAAAATTGATAAAGAATAAGTTTATTTTCTTTCTAGGGTATTAAATTTTGTATTTTAGGGGATGAGGGTCGGGGGAAAAAGACCCAAATACCTCGCAATAACATAGTCTTTTAATGAGTAAAACTTGTATACCAATGCACAGGTAGAAGCGGCGCATCGATGGCATCGATGTAATAGTTGACACATCACATTGAGATCATGCCGACTCACTAGAATTTGACGTTGGTAGCAGGGAAAAATATTAACCAATGTGATAGGCGACGTTGCGCACCCAAATCGTGTTGGTTTACTGCTTTGGGATTCCAAAGGAACTTTAAATGATGTTTGAAAAATAAACTTGTTTGGGAACACCTATTGACATTCCTGATCATGAATTAACTAAAATACAGACATTTAAAGGACTTTAAGGTCGCAAAATGAGATTGATAACTTTCAAAGGATAAAAATAAACTAAGTCTGAATACTTCGCTAGAATATTTATAAGTCTTGGACCCCTTAACAAGCTTAAAGAACTGAATTAAGCTAGAAATTTTGCTGGGTATTACAACTAGCTTGTTTTCATTATTAGTTCTCTCTTTTTAAATTATAAAAAATGTAGATTAACCTTTGATATAAGCAGTACTAAACTCCAAATAGATCCTTTACATGACATCTCAAACTTCAAACTTAATTTCACATGTGACTTTTGAAGTTGTCGATGTCTCTTACTTGTTAAACATAACCATAAACCATTCATTTCATGAGATAAAAGCTAATGGGATTGCATTTAAACACACTCCTATCACTTTCTTCTTATGAAAACTGCTCATTGAGAAGAAAATCCTCCTAATGTCCCATGCCAATAGCCTAAAAAATCAATATACTAATGGTCCAATTGCTAGGATCATGTTAATTTTGAACAATCCTACATCAAAATAAGTGATGAAAAGATTGTAAATCTCTTGATTTTACATTTCAATTCACTTATCATTATCATCTTTATTAAGTATAATGTTTATGATAATCACCATTAGGAATTATCTTACTCCCTTATCTGCCATTTTATATTTTACATATCTCACTAGGAGGTACAACAAATGTTTTCTCTGATGTGGGGCCTCCACCAAAAAATAGGTTTATGGAAGATGGGAGGACATCTTATTCAAAGATAAGCAAGTTGTGTTACCCTTGATGGTGATTATATGAGCATGAATCTTGATAAATGTTATATTGATGAGTTGATTAAAATGTCAGGGGATACATGAGTATATTATCCATTATGTTGCTTTCATGAAAATTCAGCACCCATATGTTCCATCACATTATAGTGACATTGGTGTTATTGGTTTTGGAAGCAGTTCCCATGGGGAACCCGGAGTCTCTACTCTTTAGTGAGCACTTCTCTAGTAAAATAAGAGATAGATATGTGTAGGAACATAATCTTGGTTACTTATTTCTATGGGAAATTTAGGCTTTATGCTAACATGGAAGAAAGAATAGACATGCAAAACTTCAACATGCATTAACATGAGAAATCAAGGTTGATGTACGATATGAAGTCGTTAAAATTTCATTATTTGGGATTGAGTGATGTAGATGTCAGAGGATAATTAGTAGCCCGTGAGGTTCAAGATCCAAAGAACAATGAATATAATGAAAGCGATTGCCCTTAAAGACTCTTTTTCTCGATAATGAAAAATACCGCCTGATATTAGTGGAGAAAAAATTGTCAGAATGAAAAAAAAGATGTAATATAAGAAGAACAATGAAGATATAGAGTATGAAAGGCATCTTTTAAGGATTAGTTCAAAATAATTTATCATGACAAGACTTCTGTGGGGGACAAAATATAGCATGAAAAATGCGAGGTGATCAAAAAATCTTTTGCAAAAGCTTTCATAAGTATTAAGGATCAATGAATTAGGGTTGAGAATGTCAAAAAATTTATCAACCTACAGAACATAAATTGAATGCGAACTAGCAAAGAAAACTAAAACACCCTGAGTTTGGTCCATAGAAATTTCCTGAGTTTCAGCTTATTGATCATCATATAGCTCATGTGTACTTGTCATATGATATGGATACTATTTAGGGGTCTTGGTCATATATTACTCAGTGTGGTTTTCATTTTTTTCTTTCCAAGGTACGATAATACTCTATATGAGTCATATGTACATGATACGAGAGAAGGGTTCGAACCGTATGATGCCTATTGTCTAGCCTTAACATTCCACTTAGAGCACGACTAGGTAGGTAATTGTCATCTGGTGATGGTACTATTTGAGCAAGGGGAGTCATATGTTTGAATGAATATTGAGTTCAACTTCTTTTCTTGGGTAAGAGTTTAGGGAACCACTCATATGAGGTAGGTACGAGTGGAGAAGTCCAAACCGTACTCACATACAAAATTTTTACATTTTAAGTTGGGGGTATTTTTGACATTCCCCCTCTTAACTTATTTTGACCCCACGACTTAAAAAACTTTGGGGACATTATTTACCATATTATTCTTAATCAAAAACACTGTAAACACTCTCAAATCTTTCTCAAGAAAAAGGCTAGTATTTTCTCAAGGTAATTTAATTAGGTGCTTTCAAGAGAAAATCTCTCAATCTTCTTTGTTATCTAAGTCATGTTACTCCTCCCTAATTGTTAGTTCAAACTAAAAGCATTTTTTAATTAATGGGTTTCATTGAATGATTATGGGTTTTAGTTGTTTTTGAAATATATGTTGGGGGTTTTGGTTGTTCTTTGTTGGATAATGTTTTCCCATATTTTTATTAAGTTTTTCATGTTATAATGTTAGTTTGAACATGTGGATGCATGGTAATGGTTAATTTGTCCTTGGTTTTGTTTTATGAAACTCTATGACCTTACCATGTTTGTTAAAATGACAATGAGAATGTTTTGTCACATAGTTTAAATTTTATTAGAAACCTTGCATTGCATAATATGTTAATAGAACCCTAAATGGTTTGTTGATTTAAATGATTTTGAAAGACCTTGGTGGCCACGGTTTTGATTGTTTGGAAATTCTATGGGGTATATGAGAATCCCCTAAATATTGGCTAATGACATTTCTTACAAGCGATAGTCGGTATAACGATGCCAATACATAATGCCTTGGTTATAAACTCTTGAATTGGTGGTTTTATTATATGCTAAAGGTTTCAATTGGGAAATATTAGAGGGTTGTGATATCTAACCGTGAAAGTGTGATTCTAATGAACGGACACTGGAAACTCATGTTTGCCAAAGTGAGAATTGGTCATAGTGACCATATTCTAGTGGGGTACACAAAAATTCCCTAAGTTAGACTTGTATATATGTATCATGAAGGGTGAAGTTTACACAGGAATCGTCGAGCCCTGTGATATCTCCAGTTCATTCGGCAACATGCACTGGGATCAGTTCAAGGGATAACACTGGACCCATACAGCCCGTAGGTCATTTTAGTATGGTCAAACTACACAACTCAAGTTAAAGTTTTAAATGCAAGCTAAACCCTATTCCCTTTCTTGGAATTGGATATATATGTATATATGTATGTGATTGTACGTGGTTATTTACTTTGATTTTGAATCATGTCATTATTTCCTTCTTATTCGTGAATACATGCTAGCGTTCACCTTCTAATCCATCTTCGGGCATTGTATTCCCATGCGATGCAGGAACCGATCATACTAATCCTCCTGCTCAATGATTTGATTTTGGGACAACATTTATGTTAGACTGAAGTGGTAAGGTTCCATACTCCGGAAGACTCTATTTCATGTTGTGGATTCATTTGCATAATTTTGTTTATTTCTTGGACTTTGATTTTGGTTATGGTCGAGGGTATGTCTTGATCGGATGTTCTTTGTATACAGATAGAGGATTTGTGTGACTACTATGGGCATGGGCGGTGATGATAGGCGAA
This sequence comes from Capsicum baccatum var. pendulum, assembly GCA_030864225.1. NCBI lineage: Eukaryota > Viridiplantae > Streptophyta > Magnoliopsida > Solanales > Solanaceae > Capsicum > Capsicum baccatum. The sequence goes on from CM061561.1 coordinate 90,858,298, forward strand.
TTTACACGCCTATAGTGCTATATTTTACCCATATTTTAGCCAAGTTTTGAGGACAAATTATATAATTCATGCACTTTTAGTCCTTTTTCCTGTAAGTGAGCTAACAAACGTGATTAGCAAGTTTTCAGGTATAAATGATGCAGAATTCAGCATTTTATGGATAACTTGACGCCAAAGAAAGCTTCACAAAAGGAGGAAAGCAAAGCTTGGACGCCAAGGACCAAAAGTGGCACATGGAAAATCTGTCCCGGGCAAAAGCAGCAATTCTGAAGACTTTGGGGACCAGCAGTAACCTATTAGGAGTAGGATAATAATGCAGTAATTCATTAGGATTAGGATAATGATACATTAACCTAGTAGGATTGGGTTAAGTAATGCATTAGCGTAGTAGGAATAGGATAGGAGTATTATAAATACCCTATTTTGCTAGAGATTTTTATTATTCTCATTCTAGTTCTAAATCATTCTCATTCTACTTCTTATTCCACAACTTACAACTCGGATTCAAATTCTTCCATTAATTCTACTTTTTATTCTTCTTCTATTCATCTATTCAATTCTTATTTTCCACAACAAGAGAAACGTTACTTTGCAAGGGAGTTCACGCCTAACGCCTACCACACTTTACTACACGAGATCTTTATTGTGGTATAATAACAATGTCGATTGTGATTTCCTTCACAGTCATGGGTAACTAAACTTCTCTGTTGGGGTTATGGAAGCCATATGAGCTACTATCTATTGCTATGAGTTTGTGAATTCGCGACACGTATGCTGCTTATATCATTATTCTCTTCATCTTAATGCAAATTCTTGTGGTTGCAAACGCATAGAATACGCCAGTATAGCATTAACTTGTTCGAAAGAAAAGTTATATGTCTGGAAAAGAGATAATGTCAAGGTAATAGGGTTCCATCCCCTATTAAAAAGTTAGTGCCGTAACTGGATTAACCTCTTGGAGAATTTGTACCGTTAGATACGCTTTAAGCTCGAAAGAGTTAAAGTGAAATAGTCCTTCTTTAGGTCGAAAGACGCTTGGATTTACCATAGAATACAATTCTCTATAAGCACATGCATGTCTGAATTCCACATAACTCATAGCCAATAGAGACGTACAACTCATAAGGTGGACATAACCCCAACTTCTCAATTCTCATTGATCAAAAATCAACCAAGCAAACCGTTTTTACTCCTTTATTTTCTGTGTTTACTTCATTACTTTGGTTACATTACTTGCACGACAAAACTCCCCCCTTTTTACGAGACTTGCACTATAAGTCTAGTAATCTTTGCTTACTTGTTGACCAAGCTATTCCCTGTGGGATCGATACCCAACCCAGTTGGGTTCTATATTTGACTACGACCGCTTTACACTCCTACGAGAGCTATAGATTGAGCGTTATCAAAAATTGGCGCCGTTGTCGGGGAATACGAGTGTCAATTAAGTTTGTGATAATTACTAGACCCTTTGGTCAAAGATTCTCGTACTTTTACTTTTAGTTTTTGTTTTGGTTTTCTGAAGGTTTTTATTCAGTGCATGCCCCATACTCAAAGTTCTGGTCAACCGTTATTACCTATCAATCCTGAACCACAACGTATTGGCAGAATGGAGGCACAACAGAAATTGAAAGGATGGTTGCTCAACAGGAACAGGCGAGACTAGCTGCTCTTGCCGCCGCTCAAGTGCATCAACAAAATATTGACAACCCTGGGCGAGCAATAAATCCCGACGATGAGGACCTAGGTGATGATGACTTACTAAACCCTAGGCATACTACTGAGATCGCAACACCTGCCAACAGAAGAGATCATCAAGATAGGTTTAGGCCTGAACGCCGAGCTATGTAACCAGCTTTCGACCAGGATGATGATGATCTTGATGGAGCCGGAGCCATAGGAGCCATAATTCCTCCACCATTAGCGCCCGAAGCCAAGTTCAAAATCACGAGCACCATGATTCAGTTATTGCAACTCAAAGGATTATTTGGTGGACTAGCAGGCGATGATCCGAATATGCATCTCATCAACTTTATTTCTACATGCAAGTCGTTTGACAATCCTAGCATTGGTCAGAATGCAATTCGATTACGTCTAATTCCATTGTCTCTGTCTGGGGAGGCAACTCTATGGTTGAATTGGCTAACTCCTGATTCTATTACAAATTGGAGGCAATTGAGAGACGTTTTCCTAGAAAGATTCTTTCCGCCATCCAAAAGAGCACAATTGAGAGACGAAATCAGCAACTTTTGTCAGCTTCCAACTGAAGCCCTTCATGAAACATGGGAGAGGTTCAAGAAGAAGCTAATGAGGTGCCCAAAGCATCACATGACTAATGTTCACCTAATGGAGATACTATACAGAGCCTTGAATTCAATAACTAAACCAGTGGTAGATAATGCAGCTGGAGGATCATTTATGGACCTCACCTTTGGTCAGGCAAGCAATATGCTAGATCGGATGATGAAGCAAAGTAGAGCTTGGCATACCAGGGATTCTGAGGTAGCAAGCCCCACTTTATCTATTGGTATGACTGCAGACCAAAGGAGAAGAGAAGAAGAACGTGATCAAGATATGGCACACATGAAAACACAAGTGGATCTTCTTACAAAGCATCTATTATCAGGGAAGACCGAAAAAGTTAAAGCGGTTGCGTCAAAAGAAAGAGACGAATCTGATTCGGAAGAAGAGGCCAACTACTTGAACAATCAGGGGGGTTTCTGAGGTAATACCCAAGGAAACCAAGGTCAGAACTATTATGATAAATCTGGAAACAAGGACCAAAGTAGTTGGAAGAACAAGAATGAAAAGAGTGGTTTGTACGTTCCCTCAGGAAAACGTGACACCACTACATTCGGTTTTGGAAATATGGAAGAGATGATGGCTAAACTGTTGAAAGGAGTGGAAGCAACCAGCGCTGGAGTAACGGAGGTAATAAATGACTTGTCCTCAATGAAACAATTGGTTGACTCACACTCCACTTCAATAAAACAAATAGAGCAGCAATTGAGCCAACTTTCAGCAGCATTGAATCAAAGAAAGGCTGGCACTTTACCTAGAGACACTGTGCAAAACCCAAGAAATGATGGGTCATGCATGGCTGTTACTACCCGAAGTGGTAAGGTGCTGGAAACTTCATCAAAAGGCAAGCAAGTGGTTGACGTAGTAGCGGACGTCGATGACAAGGCAAAAGGAGAAGATTCCGCAGAAGCTACCCACGACGTCCATGATGTCCCAGCGAGTTTGTTGCAGCCTGAAAAGGCTGAAAACGGAAGCAAGAGGAGAAGAAAGCCGTGGAGAAAACAATTCCTTATCCACCACCACCTTTTCCTCAAAGATTGAAGAAAGTGGCGGATGATACAAAGTTCAGCAAATTCATGACTATGCTAAAGCAGCTGACCATTAATGTTCCATTGGTAGAGGCACTTGAACAAATGCCTGGGTATGCAAAATTTATGAAGGGTCTTTTGACAAAGAAGCGGGCAGCCAGCTATGAGTTGAAAGATGACGTTCATCACTGCAGCGCAAATCGCTACCCGATCACTAGTTCAGAAGAAGGCTGACCCCGGTGCTTTTACTATTCCTTGCACCGTTGGATCTTTGAATTTTGCCAAGGCATTATGTGATTTAGGAGCCAGCATCAATTTGATTCCATTATCTATCTATAAAAAGTTAGGGTTGGGAGATCCTACTCCAACCAATATGAGGCTCGTAATGGCGGATAGGTCGGTAAAATGACCTGTTGGTATTGTATGTGATGTATGGGTAAAGGTTTCTTCATTCATCTTTCTAGAAAACTTTGTTATTTTGGATTGTGAGGCAGACTCAGAAGTCCCCATAATCTTGGGGCGCCATTTCCTTGCTATGGGAAGTGTGCTTATTGATTTGAGAGCTAATGAGCTTTCATTTCGAATAAATGACGAAGTAGTTTGCTTTGATGTGTGCAAATCAATAAAGCAACCCAAAGATCTGAACGTCTTTTCGGTGGATGATGTTTACTTTGATGATGAGAAAGAATTACTTGAAGAAGAGCAAATTATTGATGACCCATTGGCGATTGTGCTCATGAATGGAGAAAGTAAGGATGCTGAAAATTGCGAAGAAGCTATTTGTGCTCTATCAGGATTAGGGACATATCGCCATGCTCCCAAGAAGCTGGACCTTGATCTCAAAAATCGACCCACACCACCAGCAAAGCCATCCATTGAAGAGCCACCCACGTTAGAATTGAAAGAGCTGCCTAGTTATTTAAAGTATGCATTCTTAGGAAACAGAAACACACTTCCAGTCATTGTGGCAGCAGATTTGGGTGAGCAACAAGGCAGCTCTCATTGCTATTCTACGGAAGTATATAAGAGCCATTGGTTGGACCATTGCTGATATTATTGGTATTCCACCTGGGATTTGTACACACAAGATTCAGCTTGAAGAAAATTGCACACCCACCATTGAACACCAAAGACGTCTCAATCCACCTATGCAAGAAGTAGTCAAGAAAGAAATAATTAAGTGGTTAGACGCAGGAGTTGTGTATCCAATCTCTGACAGTACATGGGTAAGCCCGGTACAATGTGTTCCCAAGAAAGGAGGAATGACGGTGGTCGCGAATGAAAAAAATGAGCTTATTCCGCTCAGACCCGTCACCGGATGGAGAGTATGCATGGACTACCGAAAGCTGAATTCATAGACGCTCAAATATCACTTTCCAATGTCATTCATGGACCAAATGCTAGATCGATTAGCGGGGAAAGGATGGTTTTGTTTCTTAGACGGTTATTCAGGCTATAATCAAATTTTCATTGCCCCCGAAGACCAAGAGAAGACAACATTCACATGTCCATATGGCACGTTTGCCTTCAAACGTATGCCATTCGGGCTATGTAATGCACCAGCCACCTTTCAACGTTGTATGATGTCCATTTTTTCTGATATGGTTGAAGATAGTTTAGAGGTATTCATGGACGACTTTTCAGTTGTTGGTGAGTCTTTTGAAGCGTGCCTGGCAAATCTAAGTATGGCGTTGCAAAGATGTGTAGAATTCAACCTAGTGCTGAATTGGGAAAAGTGCCACTTCATGGTAAAAGAAGGAATCGTTCTTGGGCATAAAATTTCCGAAAGAGGAATTGAGGTTGATCGAGCAAAAATTGAAGTTATTGAGAAGCTACCGCCCCCAATTTCAGTGAAGGGAGTTCGTAGTTTCCTCGGTCATGCAGGTTTCTATCGACGGTTTATCCAAGACTTCTCCAAAATTGCTAGTCCATTGTGCAAACTCTTGGAGAAAGATGCAAAGTTTGACTTCAATGAAGATTGTTTGAAGGCATTCAAATGCCTCAAAGGAAAACTAATTGAAGCTCTTATCATGGTAGCACCAGATTGGTCTTTACCGTTCGAAGTCATGTGTGATGCTAGTGGGGTAGCCGTTGGCGCTGTACTTTGCCAGAGGAAGGAGAAATTATTTTATCCTATCTACTATGCTAGCAAGGTCCTACACGAAGCCCAAAAGAACTATACTGTCACAGAACAAGAGCTCCTAGTGGTTTTGTATGCGTTTGAGAAGTTCCGTGCTCATTTGTTGGGAACCAAAGCGATCGTTCATACAGACCATGCAGCTCTGAGATATTTGATGACAAAGAAGGATGCAAAACCAAGACTAATTCGATGGGTGTTGCTGCTGCAAGAATTTGATTTTGAAGTTAAAGATAGAAGAGGTTGCGAGAACCAAGTGGTTGATCATCTATCTAGACTCGAGAACGAGCATGTGGCGCAGCATGAAATCGAGATTGATGATGCATTCCCTGATGAGAAGATCTTAGCAACATTGATGGAAGGACTACCATGGTATGCTGACTTTGCAAATTTTGTGGTGAGTAATGTGATACCTGCAAACTTATCTTACCATCAAAAGCGGAAGTTTATGCATGATGTAAAACACTACTTTTGGGATAAGCCATATTTGTTTCGACGATGCGCGGATGGTGTTATCCGATGATGTATATCCCATGTAGAGGTGCCTAATATATTGGAAGCATGCCATACTTCCCAAGTTGGGGGACATCACGCAGGAAATCGGACAGCAAGAAAGGTATTGCAAAATGGGTATTATTGGCCTTCTATATTTAGAAATGCCTACGACTTTGTGAGAAAATGTTACCAATGCCAGCGACAAGGTGCAATTTCGAAGCACCATGAGATGCCTATGTTGAAAATCCTTGAAGTAGAGCTCTTTGACGTATGGGGTATTGATTTCATGGGTCCATTCGTAAATTCGTTTGGAATGGAGTACATCCTAGTTGCTGTAGATTATGTATCGAAATGGGTTGAAGCAGTAGCATTGGCCGACAATGAGGGAAAGCGTGTTGTTGCATTCTTGAAGAGAAATATCTTCTCTCGCTTTGGAGTACCACGTACTGTCATAAGCGATGGAGGATCTCACTTTTGCAACAAGCTATTCAAATCCGTGTTGGCAAAATATGGTGTCAAGCAACATAAGGTAGCCACACCTTATCACCCACAAACTACCGGCCAGGTAGAGGTTTCCAACCGAGAGATCAAGTAAATCCTTACTAAAACGGTAAATGCTAATAGGACAGATTGGTCTCGGAAGTTGGACGATGCACTATGGGCTTATAGGTTTGCATTCAAAACACCAATTGGCATGTCCCCGTACTAACTAGTTTATGGGAAGGCTTGTCACCTTACCATTGAGCTTGAGCATAAAGCATTGTGGGCTTTGAAACGATTAAATTTGAACTGGGATGATGCAATGAATTTGAGATTGGAGCAACTGAACGAGATGGATGAATTCCGTCTACATGCTTATGAAAGATCGGATCTCTATAAAGAGCGGATGAAAAAGTATCATTATCAGAGGATTGTTCGACGAAACTTTCAAAAGGATGATATGGTACTTCTCTTCAATTCCAGACTGAAGTTATTCCCAGGTAAGTTAACGTCCAAGCGGTCTGGTCCATACAAAGTTAACCAAGTCTACTCGTCTGGAGTAGTTGAGTTGGAAGACACTAATGGTGTTGTCTTCAAGGTGAATGGCCAACGAGTAAAACCATATATCGGTCCTCTTGATTCGATAAAATATATGGCCATCACTTATCTCGACGAAGTCTAAGTACTCGAGATAGCCATGTCATGCCGCGACAATAAATCAAGCGCTAGATGGGAGGCAACCCATCGTTTTTCATTTTTTGTCTTATTACGTATTTTCTTTTGATAAATAAAAATCCAAAAAGAAGAGTCGTGCCACGACCAAAACTAAGGCGCTTGATGGGAGGCAACCCATCGTTCTAATCGTGTTTATTGTTTTTGAGTAAATGTAGGTGCAAAGAGGTGTAAAACGAGGAGGTTGGTTTCAAATTTTAATTTGGACGTATTGCATGAAGGTGGTAAGTTAGGAATGAAGAAGCAAAAGGCTATGGATTGAGCATTTCTCATGAAAATATAGGCATCGAACAAGGCTAGGCCTAGGTAAAACTAGGCCACGAACAAGGCAAGGCCTATACTATGGCCTAAGGTCTCGGAATCTAGTGTGTCATAGCATAGGCACCGCCCATGCCCAAGTATGCCATAGCATAGGCGCCGCCTATGCTAATGCCTTTTGTCTCTGAATCTCATATGCCATGCTAAAGGTGCCGCCTATGCCTAGGAATGCCATGGCATAGGCGCCGCCTATGCTAGACAATACTTTGCAAAAGGCGCCGCCTATACCAAGCATAGGCAAAGCAAAAGGCGCCGCCTATGGTCACTTCTTGTCTCCAAATCCGATTTTAAATGGGTCAAAACCCGACCCAACCTTCTCCTATAAATATGAGACTTAGTCTTGAACCAAAAACACATTGGAAACCTAGCTTAAGCGCCGCCTATAGTCCCCAAATCCTCTCAAAAAATTTCCTTTTGCTCTCTTACTTCACAAGAACATCATCCAAAGGCATCAATCAAGTAAGTACTACTTTGTTCTTCATTTATATTTCGTAAGTACTACACTACTACGCCCATTATGAATTGTTGAATCTTGAAAGTAGTATTGATGATTTGAATGTGATTGAATTATTGTGATACAACCAAGTGGGTGAATGAATACGTAAGGATTATCTTAACTTATTTCCAACTTGAATTTGATTTTGATGCACTATCATACTTCTGTGGAATTGATATGGTCACAACAATTGCATAATCTTGTCACTTGAAAGCTTACATGTTGGAATGAATTGTTCATCGAGATGAGAGTTATGGTTGACTACCAACATATGAGGTTGTGATTATTCTAGATGCGATACCTTAATTTAATCCTTATGTTGTAGTCTTGATACATCAAACATGAAAGTATTGCCAAGATTACAAGAAGTATGACTTCACTGATTTTATGGTTGGAACATATCGCATAAACGTATATCGATGAAGTCTGAGTAATCGACATCGTTCACTTCACTAGTTTGAACCAACAAATTAAGTGTGGGGTGGTGCCACTACTACTTGTTTATAGATTGTATCCATCGAGATGACTCTAACATGAATATTTTTTTAATCTCAGGTACAATGGCACCCAAAGCAAGACAAGGCAAAGATAAGGCAACCACTTCCCAAAAGGGCAAGAAAAGAGGCCGAAAAGAGCAAGGAGAATCATCCTCAATGCAAATACCATGCCGCATGTTCGGAATTAAATTGGTTTTAGAGGAGGAAGCAAAGGAATGGTATAGGAACAACAAAGAGAATAAATATGTTCATGTGGACTTGATAAACAAGGAAAGCCTAGCAAAGAAAGAGCCGCGCATGTTGGCCAAGATCATGGCGTTACATCTTGATTTCATCTTCCGAGACATGGGAGAATGCAATCTCGATTTAACAAGAGAATTCTATGTCAACTGGTCACCGAAAACCACAGGAAGCGAGGTCAAGATTCGGGGCCAAGTTTTACAACTCAATGCGGATTTCTTCAACTCCTTTCTTGGCTTGCCTGTTGTTGATCCATCACCATTCAAAGAGCTGTACAGTAGACTTCCATATAGAGCCATTTGACACACACTTTGTGGAACAAGATCCATGGCATGATGGAGCAGACATAAAGACACCGGTCGACACAACACCTTCCCATATGCTCCTTTGAATAGGGAAGCAAGGATATGGTTGTGCATAGTCAACTCTTGCCTCATTCCAAAGACGCAATACAAAAAAATAACAAGAGATATAGTGTGTTTGGTATATGCATTAATGACGAATGTCCCTGTCAACATTGGGGCAATCATTCGGTCTACAATGCGGAAGGCTAGGCTACACAAGCGGTCCCATTTCAGCTTCGGCAATCTGTTGACTGCAATCTTGAGGAAGGAAGACATAGAAGAGGAGACGACTGATCATAAACTCCCACACAACCCGAAGAAGGTTGAACTCACAAAGGTCAATGATGCTGAATCAACACATGGCGTCAACCTTACTACAGCAGAGAGACATGCTCGGGATGAGAGTTTCTTTCGCCATCTTTATGGCATGACTCAGTTTACAATGATGAGCGAAGGTCATGCTCCAACTGCTGCATAGCTCCAACAGCTGGATCATGACTATCCAATGAATGTGCATGTAAGGGAGATGTGTGAAGTAGGTACATACTTTAAGGAACCTCTTGATGAAGATGTGCCGACCGATGATGATCGACGAATGCCAGACTCCGATGTGGAGGAGAATTCTGATGACGACGACTCCTATGATGATTCCTACGAAGGGGGTATGAACCCCGACATAGAGGAGGAGTCCGACTGACTAGGTTCTTCGTATTTATTTTCCACTGAGGCAGTGTGTCCCGTCTAAGTGTGGGGTGGTGGTATTTGCATGCTATACTTCTCTATCCACATTTGCATTTATGTTTGCTTTAGTTTTTTTTTTCGTTTTTTGTTTTTGTTTTTTTTTTTTTTTATTTTCGTTTTTCGTTTTTTTAGTAGTTAACTTTTTTTACTTAACTTCACATGAAATTATTCTAATAGGAAGCATGAGATTATAACAAGAGTTTGTGCTAAAATCATGACTATTGAGACGTTTAGGCTCTAATTGTGACTCACTATGTGATATTGTGTGGTTCAATTCCTTCATCTGTTGGGTCGAGAGTCTATACTACTCCCAATAAAGTCGACCATGTGCCTTGTGTATGTGAGATGATAGTATATTCTGTGTTTGTGGCTGATGCTAGAACTTTCCTGGTATGTATGTTAAGCTAAAATAAGGAGTGCAAGTCTAGGAGATGATTTAGGCATTTCTTTGGCAACCTATACTTGTTTACCTTCTTTTTACCTACCCATGGACATTATCCTGGTAAAACCCTTTGAGCCTTTAGCCTATTTTCTTTGACAACCTCATATGTAAGTCTAACCCATTTTTTTCAAGACCATAATTTGATCCAAATTCCTAAGTGCTTTAAAGTGTAAAGTCATGTGACAAAATAAGAGGAAATTGGGTGAGTATGATTCTTTAGAATGTAATGGTGCTTGAATTTGTTATAAAAAATAATTGCTACCATAAGAGGTGTTATGAAAAGAAAAAGAAAAGGAAAGGAAAACTGAAAAGTCAGTTATGATTAAAAATTGAAAAACAAAAGAGGTGACAAAGGGAGGTAGATTAAAAGAAAGCAAAAAGGTTGTTTGAAAGAAAGAATAAATGGCATATTGTGATGTATTAAAGCACTTAGGGAACTTAGTCACTATTTCTGGCCAAAATAGTCCTACCCGTCCCTTAGCCTACATTACAACCTGTAATGACCTATTTGATCCTACGCTTAGCATTCCGACATTTAGTGGAGCATTACACTAAGGGCAAGCCTATAGTCATCAGTTACAACATATGAATTCTTTGTGAGAGTGAGAGCAAGGATAATCCTATACCCATGTTCGAAATATATACAATACTTGTGAGTGATTATGGGTAATATATGGTGAGACACACATGGTTGGTGAGTTTTGGATAGTTGTGTATGATTCTTTGTGCCTTGACTTTTGAATATGAGTTTACCACCATCACGAGTCTATGCTAGAGGTTAAATTATTTCTACTAATGATCGGAAAACTACTCTTTGTTGATAATTTTTATGCTTGTCCTGTCGAATATTTTGGGTTGTTACTGTAAAACCCTAAGTTGATGTTTAGATGGGCATGATAGTTTGTTCGAGGACGAACAAAGCTTTAAGTGTGGGGTGTTGATGATAAGCGAATTTACACGCCTATAGTGCTATATTTTACCTATATTTTAGCCAAGTTTTGAGGACAAATTATATAATTCATGCACTTTTAGTCCTTTTTCCTGTAAGTGAGCTAACAAACGTGATTAGCAAGTTTTCAGGTATAAATGATGCAGAATTCAGCATTTTATGGATAACTTGACGCCAAAGAAAGCTTCACAAAAGGAGGAAAGCAAAGCTTGGACGCCAAGGACCAAAAGTGGCACATGGAAAATCTGTCTCGGGCAAAAACAACAATTCTGAAGACTTTGGGGACCAGCAGTAACCTATTAGGAGTAGGATAATAATGCAGTAACTAATTAGGATTAGGATAGTGATACATTAACCTAGTAGGATTGGGTTAAGTAATGCATTAACTTAGTAGGAATAGGATAGGAGTATTATAAATACCCTATTTTGCTAGAGATTTTTATTATTCTCATTCTAGTTCTAAATCATTCTAATTCTACTTCTTATTCCACAACTTACAACTCGGATTCTAATTCTTCCATTAATTCTACTTTTTATTCTTCTTCTATTCATCTATTCAATTCTTATTTTCCACAACAAGAGAAACGTTACTTTGCAAGGGAGTTCACGCCTAACGCCTACCACACTTTACTACACGAGATCTTTATTGTGGTATAATAACAATGTCGATTGTGATTTCCTTCGCACTCATGGGCAACTAAACTTCTCTGTTGGGGTTATGGAAGCCATATGAGCTACTATCTATTGCTATGAGTTTGTGAATTCGCGACACGTATGCTGCTTATATCATTATTCTCTTCATCTTAATGCAAATTCTTATGGTTGCAAACGCATAGAATACGCCAGTATAGCATTAACTTGTTCGAAAGAAAAGTTATATGTCTGGAAAAGACATAATGTCAAGGTAATAGGGTCCCATCCCCTATTAAAAAGTTAGTGCCGTAACTGGATTAACCTCTTGGAGAATTTGTACTGTTAGATACGCTTTAAGCTCGAAAGAGTTAAAGTGAAATAGTCCTTGTTTAGGTCGAAAGACGCTTGGATTTACCATAGAATACAATTCTTTGTAAGCACATGCATGTCTGAATTCCACATAACTCATAGCCAATAGAGACGTACAACTCATAAGGTGGACATAACCCCAACTTCTCAATTCTCATTGATCAAAAACCAACCAAGCAAACCGTTTTTACTCCTTTATTTTCTGTTTTTACTTCATTACTTTGGTTACATTACTTGCACGACAAAACTCCCCCCTTTTTATGAGACTTGCACTAAAAGTCTAGTAATCTTTGCTTACTTGTTGACCAAGCTATTCCCTGTGGGATCGATACCCAACCCAGTTGGATTCTATATTTTATTACGACCGCTTTACACTCCTACGAGAGCTGTAGATTGAGCGTTATCAGGCGGTGATGGTATAGGTGTCAGCCTTGGCATTGATATTGCTATTAGGTTGACACAGGTTGGATAGGTTCATAGACTTTAATTTCGGTATTTAATTTAAGATTGTTTTGCCTTGTTATATGTTCGAAATTCATCTGACATAAGATATAGGTTGTTTATGGTAGGGTATTGTGGGTGGTCTCTGGTCCAGGTTGGTCTTGAGGCACCCGACATGACTAGGCTCAGTTTCAGGTCATGACACTAACGCTGGAGTATACCCAACAAAACTTGTGCAGATAAAAATCATTGATGTTGGACTTATTGAACATTGAGATTACATATCCTTCCCATATATATGAAAATGAATTTGAAGTAAACAAGGACTTATTGAACATTGAGATTACATATCCTTCCATATACATGATAGTAACAAACTGCATGTAATTGAAGTAAAACAATGTAATGTACAACATTCGTGAGCCTTTTTGATAAAATATGATTTCACTGAAATCAAAATTTTCAAAAGTGTTTGGGAAAGATAAATGGTATAATATCTAATGATGAAACAAAACATTTAAGTATCTAGAAAATGCATAAAAATTTCATAAAGAAAATATCTATCTTAACTAGTTTGAATCGAAACACAGAATCAATTTGGCATGCAGAATTAGTTAGTTCGCTTTTAATATAATAATCAAATAAGGGAAATAGAATAAATTGAACAAATAAGTTTGTAATTAATAATTTAACTACAATTCTTTTAATATATAGGAATCAATAAATTATAAGGATGAATAGGAAGCAACACACCGAAGGATTCAAATCACATGTTGGAAGAAAGACATAGTGCACACCAAAATCATATATGTAGAAAAAGTAAAACCCCAATATTATTTAGGTTTTCAAGTGAAAAATTCACCTCGAACTTGAGATCTAGTATGCCGGTGACAAGAGAAGCAGTGGTCTCATAAACCCAATATTTTTTGTTGTCAGCTAGATTAGAAGTGCTAGGAATTTACAAGAACTACACATAGGTTTAGAACCATTATGATGTTACTTTGATCACCGAAAATTCCCATGGAATTTTCTATTCTTCATGTGGTCTAAGGTCGGATGATCTTTATCTCTTTCTCTACTTTTAATTTCAGTGGAATTTCTATCTCAAGAATTTTTGGTTCTAATCATTTAAGTTCTTTTATATTCCTAGAGACTCCTTATCATTTATCACTACGTTTATGCAGATGACTTGATATTTTCACATGTGCAGTCAAATGATTGTTAATGCTTATTATGTTTGAATACCAACACACTCCAACAAATCTATGGTATCTAATGCTGAATTCTTTAGGATTTAATGAGTTTTATTTAATACTGGGTATTCAAATTGATGTAACATATACTAGATTAGATCTCGAACTCAAGCTATAGTACCATCCATTGGACAACACACAAATTCAAGGCTCATCTATCATAATAAGGCTAGGGTGCCATATGATGTGATAAATGATATACATTAATAGTTGTGATAATTTTCCTCTCTACAAACCTATTTTGCCTTCTTAATTTGCATTTATTGTTGCAGAAAATGAACCATATTCTAATTTTTATTAATCCCACTTTTTGATGTTATATAGTTTTCTATTAAAAACTGAGAAAAAAATATCATTTTACCCTAAACTTGTATGATCAACTTACATTAAAATTTAAACTTTACTAATAATTAATAACCTCCTTAATAATTTTACAGTAATTAACTACTACTATAAAGATATAATACCACTATCACCATGGAGAGTGCAGTACATGCGTCCACACATCAGAGCCACATCACAGTCATATCACAAATCATTTTAAAAAAAGTATCATATATATATGTGTGTGTAAAAAAGAGAGAAATCAAAGTCGTACTACAAAATTAAATATTTGGTCTTCTAGAAAACTCCATTGACAGAGTTCTAGAGATCTTTAGCTGGTGAGACAAACTACTAGCGTGGTAGCAACTTCTACTTTTGGTATGGCATCTACGGTGAGGTGGTTATTATTAACTGACCCAAATAAAGCTGGATAAACCTTTTAATTGTGAGAATTTCAATCTTCGATCACAGTTGTAAATGTAAACCCATAAAGCTCAAAAATGAATCAAGGTGACTGATTCTAATATTGACTAAGTCATCATAAAATGAGTGGTCAAATACTAATTATACCAATTTGCAGTTGGTTTATGTATGTGTATATATATATATGATATAAAAGAACACACACCAACAGGGTAGGTCAGATTTTTTGGATGACTTCTGCCGAAAAAGTCAAAGCCTACCGACTAAACCACAAATTTCCCCACCCCAAACTCACCTAAAATCGGGGACCAAACCCTACTCCCATCAAAAAGTACAATAAATTAGTAACCAAAACCCCAACCCACATGATAAATTCGATCAAAGCAACACCAAATTTTCTAAAATCAATGTCGAAACATTCAAACCACATCAAATTTTAACATGATATATGAACAATACAAAGCAACTGTTGAAAAAAAATTTAAAGTACCAAGCAATCTTTATTACCAATATCTCACTTTATTTTTCCTAGATAATTATTGGCAAAACAATTTATGTTATTCCTCTCTCATATTCTGGCAAAACTCACTGAAAAACTACAAAAATAGCCCCACAAGAAAATATACACACAAAATTAAATTAACACCCCCACTACCACTAACACCACTGTTAATGAGTTTCCTTCAATTTAAGTTTCATTCCAACTTTTCAAATCCACAAAGAAAAATTTTAATTTTTCAAATCCAATTTCACTTTTTTGGTAATTGAAGGTGGAGAAATTGAGGTGGGGATGGTGAGTTTGGTAATTGAAGGTGGAGAAATTAAGGTGAGAGACTGGTTGTGGTGGATTTTGTAGTTGAACGTGGAGTGGGGTGGGGGTCGACGGGTTTGGGAGTAGGAATTATGGGGTGCGGGATATTAGAAGAAGAAAGAGGGAAATATTTAATTCTCTTTTACTACTATATATATATATATATATATATATATATATATATATATATATCAGTGGATTATTTTAACAAAAAAATACAATTCACGGATTTTTTCTTTTCTTTTTTTAATGCAATATCAACACTAAGGGATGAAATTAATTAACTATAAAAATATTAAAGGCGTAAATAAATGAAAGTTTAGTTTAAGTGATAAAGTAAGTTGAGCGGACATGTTAAGGTGTTAAAAGATGTCTTGTCTCAACAACTGACACTGTAGTAATATGTGCATATATGAAAAATACCATTCTTTAGCGAATTCTCGATTACCTTTGTATAGAGTTTATAAGGTTATATACCTGATAACTAATCATAGACATTTAAATGCTCTTCATATGTCTGTGATGCCACCACCAAGTTTAAGTATTTGTAAATTATTATAAGCATCAAAAGTACAATATTTTTTAAGCAGGAAAATATTATATATAATTATACCTTCCCAATACTAAAGTTGTACATTCTTGATACATGAATGATGTGTAACCATAATTTAATTGTTTGTTTTTATGTTCCTCGCTTGGTATACTGTTATTTGTCATGAGCTGATGGTCTTTCGTAAATAGCCTGTATATTTTATCTGATGTAGTAGTATGAACTTTGTACACTTTACATCTACATACCCCACTTGATGGGAATACACTTCGTATGTTGTTGTTGTTGTTGCTGCTGTTGGTCAACCGATAACTCATTGCAATTTCCGTTCTGAGATGTCGACATCCACGGGAAAAAAATCTTATGTTAGTGATGCTAATATAAAGTTCAAATTTTCTACTGCATAGCTTCATGTTTGTGAGGGTCTTAAAGGCATAGCTATAGTACGGTGAATCCAAATCCCAGTAGTGAATTTCCATCCCCGTAACATGAAGTTAAAAGCCAATTTCACACCATGATATGTAGAGCCAAATTATTCATGATATATGTTTGGTTAGACATGGTGTTGTATGGATAGATCAACCAATGTACCATAATTATCATGGAATATATGAACAAACAATTTTGATACAATATCCTCCAAATACTAGATCATTGTGTTCATCCCAAAAATAAAACATTCTCAAAATACAGCTACAAATTTGAGTTTAAATAGGAAATTAAATTAATATATGACTGAATGTAGCAATTAAACTTCATTATTTATCTTAACCCCAGCCTGCCAAAATTAGTTTTTTTCATCGATAAATTCTTTTGTTTCTTTTTTTTGGTTAAGAATACCTACTTATATCAAATTAACTTATAATAAATTTGAGTACAAACTAAGGCTCAAACAGCAAATTATCTTCAAATTAGTGTAGAACTCAATTTGAATAATTGTCGACAAGTTGAAGCATGACTCAATATTGTAACAAGTGAATTGACAACCCTAAACATTAGGTCAAGGTCAAAGTATACTCACATTTGCACACACACACTTATAGTCTTTTGTTTCTCAAAATGATATATACATATCGTATTTGAACAAGGCGTAGCACAACTACATTTAATGTTATTCTTGACCTTGAGACAAGATGACGTCTGACAGCAAGGAGATGAAGCAACATTGTGGAACAATTGCAAGGTTATGTACGAGATTTATTTAGTGAGAAAATTGGTAATAAAATCTCCAATAATATGGATAATGACAATAGTGTTAATAAGCTTAGGGCAATAAGATATCAACAATTATGAACGTCGGACTCGAACCCGAATTAATCGATGCCAACCATTAATACCAGGTGTTAAACTCAAATTGGGAGTAATAGGTAAAAATCAGTTAACCTGGTGTCGGACTCGAACCAGAACTAACTGGCTACAATCATTAAACCAAGGGTCGGACTCGAACAAAAATAGAATATGCAACTGGTAGTAACAATCCAGAGAACTGAATCAACCCTTGTCTATCTACTCTTTTTCACATTTTGGTAGGACAAATTCATTAAAAAAGTACATGGTTACATTTATTAATTTGAAAATCATAATTTAAGGCCAACACATTAAAATACCTTGTATAGCCAAATGAGAACATAGAATATAGAGATCAGGCTATGGGTGTCAAATGGGCCGGGCCGGGCCAACCCGGAACCCGCCCTTCTATTTTAACCAGGTTGAGGGTCGTTTTTGGCGCTAGATGGGCCAGGCCGGGCCAAATAGTAAAAAAATTAAAACCCACCCTAACCCGGCCCACTTAACCCAACCCGGTCAAACCCTATTAAAAAATCGGTCAAACCCGGTCAAAAACATAAAAAAAAAAAAAAAAAAACTTTCTTTCAATAGACATTACATATACCCACCTATACACATTATAAATACATTAAACAATATATATACATTATATATATAGTATATACTACATTAGAATTTAAAAAATACATACACAGATACACAATCAGTCAATTACTCATATATACGCACTATTCAATGTATATATACTACTACTTATAAAATATACTACAATATATTTACATTACAATATATATAGATATACTTATATACTAATTCATAAAACATTACACATGTATACGTTAAATATACAAGATATATACACGTGTATATGCACCATACAATGTATATATACTACTACTTATAAAATATACTACAATATATATACATTACAATATATATATATATATATATATATATATATATATATATATATAGTTATATACTAATTTATAAAACATATACACATGTATACATTAAATATACACTTCTATAGAAAATATATACATGTGTATACGCACAATTCAATGTATATATACTGCTACTTATAAAATACACTACAATATATATACATTACAATATATATAGATATACTTATATACTAATTTATAAAATAATGTATACGTTAAATATATACTTCTATAGAAGATATATACACGTGTATACGCACAATTCAATGTATATATACTACTACATATAAAATATACTACAATATATATACATTACAATATATATAGATATACTTAGATACTAATTTATAAAACATGCACACATATATATGTTAAATATAAACTTCTATAGAAGGTATATACACGTGTATACGCATCATTCAATGTATATATACTACTACTTATAAAATATACTACATTATATATATACATTACAATATATGTATAGATATAGTTATATACTAATTTATAAAACAGATACACATGTATACGTTAAATATACACTTCTATAAAAGATATATACATGTGTATACGCACTATTTAATGTATATGTACTGCTACTTATAAAATACACTACAATATATATAAATTACAATATATATAGATATACTTATATACTAATTTATAAAATATATACACATGTATACGTTAAATATATACTTCTATAGAAGATTTATACACGTGTATATGCACAATTCAATGTATATATACTACTACTTATAAAATATACTACAATATATATACATTACAATATATATAGATATACTTAGATACTAATTTATAAAACATGCGCACATGTATATGTTAAATATACACTTCTATAGAAGATATATACACGTGTATACGCATCATTCAATGTATATATACTACTACTTATAAAATATACTACATTATATATATACATTACAATATATATATAGATGTACTTATATACTAATTTATAAAATATATACACATGTATACGTTAAATATACACTACTATAGAAGATATCCAATTTATAAAACATATACACATGTATACATTAAATATACACTTCTATAGAAGATATAGACACGTGTATACGCACCATTCAGTGTATATATACTACTACTTATAAAATATACTACATTATATATACATTACAATGTATATAGATATATTTATGTACTAATTTATAAAACATATACACATGTATACGTTAAAAATACACTTCTATAGAAGATATATGCACAAATATATCTATTAAAATTAAGTTTTTAATTTAAAGTAGAAAACTAGAAATTACATTTAAAATTTTAAATCGTTAAATGAAAAAATATAAAAAGCAAGGACTAAGGAGTGAATGAATTTGGGGAATTTTATTGATTGCAAAATGATACAAAATTTATAATTTACATGAATGAAAAATCTACAAATTATGCATCATTTTTTCCAAATCATTCATGTTAATATTAACGGGAACTTGCATAGGATAGTCGAAGTCAACGGGGGCAAATCCATGCAATGGACTTAATTCTACTGAGTTCTCCCGTGAAGTCATAATTTCTTCAAGTTTCAGCTCGTCGCTCGGCTTCGGTTCCATTCCTTGATTTCTTCTTTTCGCTCTAATCCAATCTCTGATCAAACTAGAACATTCATTGCATTGCTTTCCAATGAGTGTCGGTTGTCTCCAAGCTAATGTCGTCCCTGACTAAAGGCGCTCTCTAATACAACGGTTGACATTGGAACATTCAAGATCTCTCAGGCTAATCTTGAAAGCGCAGGATATTATGTTTCATTACACCTCCACCAACCCAACGTTTTGATCCATCGTCTGCGATCCTCTGGTGCTGTCTGAAGATAATATTTCAGCTCTTCCCGATAAGTTGATGTGTAAGCTCTCTCATCAACATAGTTCCAATAATTTAAATCATAAAATGAATAAAAAAACCATTATATACCGGCCTTTTAGAAGATGATGGCTCCTTGGGTGGATGAGGAGCGACAGTTGGAATGATATTTGTAGGTACAGCTAAATCAAATAAATCAGCATAGTGATTATATAATTTTTCTATATAATCCTTTACATCAGCCGTGGCCGCCCACAAATCAGGTTGTAATTGTTCAGAATAATGGTTAGTATTTATTTCTAAGTTAGTATAAATAAGAGTACTAAAGTGGAACATATTATTATATTTCATGCACGGATTTAGCATAGCACCAATCAAGTAAATAGGGGAAATCGGGAAAAAATATTTCTTAAATTTTGTAAAAATGGCGCCAACAGCTTCTTTATAACCTTCTTTATTTTTATATTCTTTGAGCAAACCAGAAATATCGGCTATATATGCCAAAATATTACAAACAGTAGGATAATAAGCACCGGAAAATTCAACCGTAGCTACATAAAATTTTTCTAAAAACTTAACAAGATCATTAATTAAAATCCAATCAGAATTATGTAGCATGCAATCAGCAGAATCAGCAAATGAACCGCAATGTTGGTTAAAAGCTAGTGTAATAGAAATTCTATATTTATAACAAATTTTTAAAATTCATACGTAGAATTCCATCTAGTGTCAATTTCTTAAAGCATCAAAATCGGTGTAAGTCCATTTTCTTGACATTTAACTTTAAATTCTCTAATTCTCGATCTACGATTATTTCCTTGAATAAAAAAAGCAAGAATACGTTTTTCCATTAAGAAATTACTATTCATCCAATGACAAGTAATGCTTAAATAATCATTTTTATTTACAGCACGACCAAGATCAGAAGTTAGGGACAATCTACATAGAATATTTTTTAACAATGTTGATAAATAAAAATAATATTGTGAATGAAGTCTAAAAATATCAGACCGACAAGTAGTTCTAGGAATACCGTTAAATATAATATTATAAATTGCTTGTATATAATGAATAGATGCATCATATGAAGGAAAACTAAAAGAAAAATAACCCACAGGTACCATTTTAGCTATTTCTTCCCGGTCCCTCAATTTATTATACTTCTTCGCTACGTGACCAATTGCTGGGTCCATTCTAGTTTGCATTGTCCCACCAACATCCCCACCATCTTGTGCAATATTTAACTCTCTTTTGTGATCTTCAGCTATATGTCTCATTAATATACCCGTACCTCCTTGCTTGCCTCCACTTCTATGCTTATATATTTGTTGATAAATATTGCATTGCACCTCAATATCTGAAATACGTTCAAAAAATTGTCATGCAACACTAGTTCTTTTACGAGGTCTTGGGGCACTGGGAGGACGGGGAGGGAGATTAACAGATTAAGATCTAACGTTAGCATCTCCTACTGCGGGTGTCTCAGCAATATTTTTCATTATATTCGTCTAAATTAACCGCATCTACTTCAATCTCTTCTTTTATACCGTATTTTTCCTAAGCTTCTACATAATCCATATAGTGAGCACCTACACCTATATCTTCCTCAAAAGGTGTACCAAGCGGTACCGGAGACGAAGGCACACGGGTATGTCTACTACTTGAACTACCTCTACCGCTAGTAATTCGCTTTTTACTACCACTACCGCTTCTGGAACAAAAATTTTTAACACCTTTAGTAGCGAGGTTTCTTAATTTATCCATAATATAAATTAAATTAAACTAAAAATATTCAACATACACAAATATAATAAAATTAAATATTAAATAATTAATATAATAAATAAAAATTAAACATAAGAGATGGAACAAAAATAACAAATTTTGGAAGTATCCGAAGGTTACGACTTTAGAAACTTCTGCTCGTACTTTGTAAATAAAAAATTAAAAAATTAAAGTGAACACTTAAAGAAATTAAATATATTGAATATTTGAGAATTGAGAATTGAGAATTGAAATTTGAGAGAGAATGAGATTTGAGTTGTGTGAAAAATGATTTGAAGTTGTAGGGTATTTATAGAAGTTATTTTGAGATTAAAAATTATTTTTTAAAGTTAATTTTTTTTTTTAAATAAATGGGCACAAACTAGCCTTTTGGACCCAAAAATGCCTATATAGCCGTTGGGCCAACGACTAGGTTGGCCCAAAATTCCAAATATTTTTTACAAAAAATAAAAAAAAGGTATCTGGGCTGGGACAACCCAGTTAACCGACGGGCCTGGATTGGGATTGGTCCGAGCCGGAGCTGTGCCCATTTTAAAAAAATAACCGGCTCGGGACCCAGAACCCTAAAGCCCTAGGGCTTACCGCGACGAGTCAAATCAGGCTGGGTTAGTTACAAACCGGCCCGACCCACTTGACACCCTTAGATCAGGCCAACCTGATCATAATAACCAGCCTATGAAAGCAATCTTATAATAATTTATGTTAAACGAGGAGGTTACCCTAGAGGGATCTTAGCTTAAAAGGAACAAGGAAGCAAATGACAAGTGTATAAAATCCTCCCTACAGTAAGAAGTTACTAATACCCAAACTAAGGCATCTATATTCAATCTCAAGGTCCCTGAGTATGTTAAGCCAACTCCTAAGGGAGAAGCAACCAAAAACTTAAGTGAATTCTAGGTTGAATCCCTAATCATCTAAATAAATTAGATATTAGCTAAATGACTATCTGAAGCATAAAAACCAAAAAAAATTGCAGAATATCATACTAGTACCATAATAGTACAAAGTTTATAGAATGTAAGGCTAGCGTACGTAGACGTCGTTAAACATATTCAAAATCCTCTATATCCTAGCTTTTTGAATAATCGAAGCCTCCAACTATTACAATGACAGAAAAAGCATAATCTATGAGTTAAGACGATTATAACAATACAAATTGAAAATTTACGCTATGGGTCAGAGACTTTGTTTATATATTTTAATACACTATGTCGGATTTTGCATGTTCTTTACTCATAACAGTTGATCTTAGGGGTTTTAAGTTGTACTCGTTTTAGATATTGAATAGTATTCTAGATATTTACCTTTGTTATCATATTTATCTTATTTATTTACCTTTTTCTATACTTTTTCTCTTTTTGTTTTGCACTTAACTTTAAGAGTACTAGGTTCACCTGTCACATGAATAAAATAGCAAGATGTCCAACCA
Organism: Capsicum baccatum var. pendulum; assembly: GCA_030864225.1. Lineage (NCBI taxonomy): Eukaryota > Viridiplantae > Streptophyta > Magnoliopsida > Solanales > Solanaceae > Capsicum > Capsicum baccatum. The sequence goes on from CM061561.1 coordinate 90,881,595, forward strand.
ATTTCTATGAACCGATAAATTGATAAATGTATCAATCATTATGAGACTATTAAATGTTATTTAGGAAGACTTCTCTAATTTGATTTCGTATCGCACACGTTTTTCATGCCAATATTTTAAATATCACTTTTTTATGCATATGTTGAGAAGTTGATCAGGAGCTATTGAGAATGCTGAGATAGCACCCGTTGTATAAGCGCCTAGTCAAACTTTTAGGAAAGGGTCATAGCTAAGATTGGGTTAGACGAAGGGCACGAGGAGCGACTCAAGCTAGAGAGTGAGCTATAGAGACCTCTCTTAAACAAGAGATATATCATGTTAAGGTAGTGTCAGGACTCGATTCACGAGTTATGATGGCACCTATTATATCCCGCTAGTAGGTATGCTGAACCATAACCCAGAGCTGCATACAATCGGTTAACTTGGTAGAAAATGCACATAAAGATAAAATGAACAACTAATCTTATCATAAAACAAGGTATGAGAAATAAATAAATGGTAGTCAATACATAGATACCATCGAACGACCTGGTATAGACAGTACACGAGAAACTATAAATACAACCAAAGAATCTAAAATAGTCAATACAAGTTGTCTCAAAACTAAACACTAGACATAAATATGATAGAAGAAAATTGGCCACTATGATTCCAAGAGCTCACACTATCTTCGGAAGTCAACACAACACAAACATCAATCAATGGAGACAACTAGTACTCGAATCTGCACAAAAATGTTACAAAATCATAGTATGAGTACCAATACATGGGTACTCAGTAGGTATCATCGGCTGACTGTGCATAATCATGATATAAATACAATAAAGTATAAGATAACGTAAATAATGTCGAGATAGAGTCAAACCTGAAACCACTCAAACATCATTATACTTAAATAAGTAAATAACCAAAATAATAATGTAATATAAAAGATCAAACATATGCCACTGTAACAACAAAATTAGTACCCATAAGACAATAAGTGCGGAAAATTAAATAACCTAATATAGGAGCCCATAAGCCTTTAGGGTACACTCAAAGATAAAATAATATGAACCACCATCATTTATCATTCCTTGTGATACAAATAGAATCTAACCGTTTTTTCACACTTACAAAAATTTTCACTTTTGAACGTCAATTTGATACCCATATCATCATATTTATCATACTCCACGACCAATACCATATTTAGTATCATATCCATATCAAGACTTGAATTGGTAATCATATCATCAATATCATAGTAATATTACAGGATTGAACAAGGTATACACCATCAATATCATTAGCAATGCATGGACTTGAACTTGTAGAAAATCATCATATCCTAATCATTTCTCGAACTTGAAATGGTAAGTATATCATCAATGTTATAATAGATATTTAGACTTAAACTAGTATGTATATATTGATATATAGTAAGCAATAGCATAATCACTAGCTCAATCTCTAGCATAATCACTAGAATAATCAACAAGCCTCTACTCTAAATATAAAATCTATCATCACCATCAAGTGCCAATGTTTTTCATTATTAACTCAATAAGAAATTTAAAAATGTACATTAAGTTTACAAAAAGTTGTCAATAGCTAACACCAATCTTAGTCCAAAGCGATTCAAGGGCCCACTTTTAGATCCCTAAAATCCCCTGGTTATTAGCCAATTCTACCTCGGAAAAGTCTAAGATATATAATCAAATTTTAGATATTAAACAAGCCTTAATTGGTGTATGATAGGAATTCTACTAATGATATAGGTAACAAAGCCAAAACACCTAAGTTACGATTTCCAAAAGGCCTAGAAGGTCCAACTAACCCAAGTATTGCCGAAATTGATCACCAATTCCTAAAACCCATTGCAAATATAACATAATATCATAAAGATACTATTACATAGCGCAATATCTAATGGGGAAAACCTAACTTACATGGACTCCAAAGAAAGCTAAAAAATCTACTATATAACCAACTTTCTCTTCTGAGAAGCTTCTATAAGATGCCAGCTATCAAAATCATATTCTATTCATTAAAATGAGAACAATAATACCCATATTGCATCATTGTGCTTTGGGTAAAAAAATTACATTAAAATCCCATGGATCTTTATTTTCGAAAATCGAATTTTTGGGGCCAACCCAACATTCTCCTAAGCTTAAGGAGTAATTACCCTAATAATGGGTGAAATTCAAGTTGAATTGGGGCTAAAATAAAGCTTCCAAGTTGTAGGGATTCTGAATAAGAAATTGGAAATTCAATCATTAGAAAGGGTGAAATTTTATGTTAAATCAAAGGATAATTACATAATAATCGTTATTTAAGCTCTCCAAATAACCTAGAAGCCTTCATCCCAAGCTATCTCACTATTTAGGGTTTAGGTCTCAAGAGAATGGGTGAAGAATTTGCAAAAGCAAGATAAAAATGGTCAGTTATACCTATCTTAGGAATTGAGGTGTCGCTAACGTGACTTAGGATTCGTGATCGCCTCATCTTGTGGTTGTCAGGGAGATTTACTATCCTAAAATATTCCTCGTGATTACAGTATTTAGATCCTACCAAATGAATCATGATTGTGAGTAGTGGCTCCGTGGTTAGCAAATGCACCTGATACAATGGAGACTTAAAATTTTTCAAGTCTTTGCCAACTCCCTCGAGATTAATTTGGTATCCCGTATAGGCAAATCGACTATGAAACCATACAAAAGTCAATGGTTTAGACTCAATGGCATCGTCAAAATTTTTGTTGAAGGTCATTTTGATGAAAAGTGGGTCCCATACCCCATTTCCATTTACTTAACTTTCTGACCAATAGGTAAACAATGTGCCAGGGTACCTTGAGACCCAAACAAGGAGGTCATGCTAGCCTAAAATCAACCTTCCAAAGTTGCTACAAAAATCATAATTTTCATACGAGGTTGTTTGACATATGATTTCACCTAGTAGGCAATTTTAACCTATGATGACTTCAAAATCAAGAATTGGCTCTAAAATTCAAACGAATTATACTATAACTGAACTATCAATTCCAAAAAGTAATAAATTAATTGGGTACCTACTGAAAGATCAATTGGCAAAAGTATGTAGAAATATAGCAAATGACCTTAAGGATCATTCCATTAGCCTATAAGATAGATGTTGTAGCACCATATTATTGAGGTGATAAATACTAGATTTTTTTATTCTTTTGTAAACGCTTTTCTAGTGATGTATTATTATTAGATGGAGACGTTTGGGAGAAATATAAGATCAGCCCTTCCTAAGTTTAAAGGTTTTATTGCTAGTATGCTTATGAGTTCCTATTTATTATCAGAAGAGGTTGGAAATATTAATTTAATTGAGTATCATGATGTTGATTATAGTACCTTTTTGTTGACTATTATAACTAAGAATGTTACAATCTATTAATAGTTGTAAATGAAAGGAATCACCTCCTTTGACTTGGTGATAGAACCCTTAGGGGTTGCACGACACAGTAAGCGGCTAGATCCATCAAAACAAATCATAGGAAAAGAAGAAAAAAAACAAGAAGTAAGAGACAGTGTAAAACAAGTAAAAACATAAGGATTTTTAAATGGAAACCCAGGAAAAAGAAAACCACTCCTTTCCCTCACTAGCACCAAAGAAATCCACTATAATCAACCTCCTAATTACATTATAGATTTAAGCCTAACTCTAGGATCCTTGGGCTAGTTGAAACTCTACTACTAGCTCATTTTTTTAACTCACTATCTCTACACTCATTACCACTATTCAGTCTCACACATAGGAAATGCTACCTAAGTATCTCTCCTAATGAGAAAACAAGAAATTACTCTTATAGCTTGAGTAATTCTCTTACATGTAAACATTCAAGAACATTCACTCAATATTTAATCATATTACAATGATAAGAATATGAGCAATGTTTGAGCAATCTTGAAATGGAGTTTTTGCTGCCTCTCCTTTCTCTCTGATTTTTTCAAAAATACATTATTTAAGAGGATTCTCATTCATTTTATACTTGAGTTATGATTAGGGATGAAATATCATTGGACCAGCTATCTATGTCAGTATATAATAACACCTATTTGTTTAATAGGACAAAACTGTGCAGATAACATGTACCAGTGGTACTATACTTTACACATCTAGGGACCTTGTCCCTTGCAGTTTAGCTGCTCATAATTAATACTACATATTGAAATTTACCCCCTTTTTGATGATGACAATCCAAACTATACAATTTGAGCATCACTGCATATTTACCACATTTAATCAGTGTGATTACCACTAGAAGATTAACGTTCCCTCTATCAATATTCTTTCTTCATCAACCACGCAACACAGGTACCTGGTTACAGACTAGGGGTTCTACAAACTTGGTATTAGAGCCTAAGGTTCCACAGAGTATTAGAAAGTAAGAAAGTCGCACCTAGTAGAGTCTTGTGGATGTGTGTGTAGAATGCCATACTTATGGACAAGAGGCTATGAGGCATTTTTAGGAAAAGTTTCCCTTCTTTCAGTATTCATATTGTGCGAGTAAGCATGAGCTTAAGTTAAAGTCTCAGTCTAATCCTTTTCTTACATCTGTTTATAAAACATACCTCTCAAAAAGCACAATGAAAGGAGAACAGAAAATTAGCCAGCCCCTCAGCCTATTCAGGCAGCTCCTCTAGACAAGCATGTCTACTATGCAAAATTCAGGGCTATATTTACTACCCTTGCAAGTACAGTGGCAGCCCAGAATGAACGCCTAGATTCTATTCCAGCCAACCCAGTTGCCAATACTGCTGCAGCTAGAGTTCGGTAATTCACCTAAATAAACACTCAAACTTTTAATAGGTTTAAGTCAGAGGAGGACCCATAAGAATTTCTTGATCAGGTTTAGAAAATCATAGATATTATGGTGGTGATAGCTAGTGTGAGTGCTGAGTTGGCCGCATATCAGTTGCAGGATGTGGCTCAGTCATGGTTTAAACAGTGGGAAGGTAGTCAGGGCCGATGATATAGGGCCTATAGAATGGGAGGAGTTTTCCATTGCTTTTCTAGATAGTTTCTTCCCACTGGAGGTGAGAGAAGCGAAGGTGTTGGAGTTTATTAATCTGAAGCCTGGAAAAAGATATTGAAAGAGTATTCTCTAAAGTTTACTCAATTAACCAGATACACTACTCATGTGGTAGCTGATAGCAGATCTAAGATGAGTAAGTTTTTGTCGGGTTTGTCTAACAGTATGGTCAAGGAGTGGAGGACAGTAATGCTGATTAAGGAGATGGACATGCCCATGCATGTAGCCCATGCTCAGTAGATAGAAGAGGATAAGAATAGGTAAAAGGAGAGGGAAAACAAGATAGCCAGAACAGGTAGCTTCAACTTTACCCAACCTAAGTTAGAAGGTAGAAATCAGTTTCAGTTCCACTCGGAATCCTCAGTTTTATTGTCTTCCTCAGCCAGTGATCCAATGTCAAAATTCAGAGATGGCAATAAAGATAGAGAACCATGCCCTAAACCTCAGGGTAGTGTTAGCAGTTCCTGAATAAACACTCTTTTCTAGAAATATGGCAGAAACCACCAAGGTGTCTACAAGGCTAGCAGTGATGTATATTTTAGATGTGGCAAGCCATGCCACAGGGTCAGAGATTGTCCTTAGTTTGTATAATCATCCCTCAGCTCATTTTGGTCACCAAAATCAGTAAGGTGCCACTTCGAGTTCCACCAGTGGGCAGCACCCAAACAACCTCTATGCTCTTCATTCCTGACAGGATAAGGAAAGTTCTCTTGATGTGGTCACTGATATGTTACAAGTTTATCATTTACCTGTTTATGCTTTGCTAGATCCAGGGACTTTCTTTTCCTTTGTAACTCCTTATATAACTGTTAACTTTAGAGTCAGTCCTAAAATCCCCTAGTAGAGCCTTTCTCAGTCTCTACCTCAGTGGGTAAATCTATCATAGCCCAATGATTATACAGGAACTATTCGGTTATGGTATCTTAGAAAGTTACTTCAGTGGACTTAGTAGAATTAGAGATGATAGATTTTGATGTCATTCTCGACATGGATTGGCTCTATTCATGCGATGCTTTAGTTGACTACAAAAATAGAATTATCCACTTTCTATTTTTGAATGAACTTGCCCTTGAGTGGAGGGGTAGTACTTCAGCATTTAGGGGTCAACTTATTTATTACCTTAGGGAAAGAAAAATGATATCTAAGGGATGTGTCTATCATCTCATTCGAATTTAAGACTCCTTTTAAGAGACCCCTAATCTTAAATCAGTATCACTAGCATGTGAATTTCCTGATATGTTTCTCGAAGATCTTCTTGGAATTTCTCCCGAAAGGGAAATTAACTTTAGAATTGACCTCCTTACAGATACTCAGGACATCTCTATCCCACCATATAGAATGACACCTACAGAACTAAAAGATTTAAAAGAATACTTAAAAGATCTCCTAGATAAGGGATTCATCAGACCAAGCATTTCCCAGTGAGGCACACCAGTTCTATTCATGTGTAAGAAAGATATTTCTATCAGGATATGTATAAACTACCATCAACTAAATAAAGTCACGGTTAAGAACAAGTATCCACTTTCTAGAATCGATGTATTTTTTGACCAAATTAAGGGTGCCAACTACTTTTCTAAGATAGAACTCAGATCAGGCTATCATCAGCTCAGATTTAGGGAATGTGACATTCCAAAGATTGCCTTTAAAACTTGGTATGGTCAATTTAAATTCCTAGTCTTGTCATTTGGTCTTACCAATTCCCCAGCTACTTTTATGGACTTGATGGACCATTTGTTTAAGTAGTACTTGGATATGTTCGCCAAAGTCTTCATAGATGACATCCTTGTCTACTCCCATAGTGAGCATAATCATGCAAACTATCTCAGAATAGTATTATAGACTATCACAAACCATCAGTTATTCATCAAATTCAGTAAGTGCAAATTTTGACTAAGGTCAGTAGCCTTCCTCCGCCATATTATTTCTAGTGATGGCATTAGGGTTGAACCCTAAAATATCAAAGTAGTAAGAAACTAGCCTAGATCTATCTCTCTATTAGATATAAGGAGATACTTAGGCCTTGCCAGCTATTACAGATGGTTTGTTATGGGATTTTCATCTATTGCATCCTCTATGTCAAGATTAACTCAGAAGAAAGTCAAATTCCAATGGTCAAATTCTTTTGAGAAGAGTTTTCAGGAGTTAAGGACTCAACTCACTATAGCCCCAGTTTTGATTTTACTAGATGGTTCAGATGAGTTTGTGGTATATTTTGATGCTTCTAGAGTTGGTTTAGGGTGTGTTTTAATGCAGAGAGGTAAGGTCATAGCCTATGCCTCTAGACAGCTTAAGCCCCATGAAAATAATATCCCCACTCATGATCTTGAGTTAGTAGTTGTGGTATTTTCCTTACAGATTTTAAGGTATTATTTGTATGGGGTACATATGGATGTGTTCATAGACCCCAAGAGCCTACAGTATGTGTTTGCTCAAAAAGATCAGAACCTGCATCAGAGAAGTTAGTTGGATTTGTTGAAAAACCATGGCATAAACTTCTTATACCATCGAGGCAAGGCCAATATAGTGACAGATAATCTCAGTAGTATGTTTATGGGTAGTGTTGCTCACGTGGAGGATAATAAGATGAAGTTAGTTTAGGAAGTTCATCATCTTACCCAACTAGGTATCCGTTTAGTCGATTCAGCAGAGTGAGGTATGAGGGTACAAAATAGTTCAGAATCATCTCTGGTTTCTAAAGTGAAGGAAAAGCATGACACAGATTCCTGTTTAGTTAAGTTGAAAAAGTCAGTCAAAGAATAGAAAGTAAAGGTTTTCCCCCAAGGGGGAGATGGTGTGTTACGTTTCCAGGGTCGATTATGCATCCTAGGTGTTGATGGCTTGAGGCAATGAATTTTTGTAGAAGCGCATAGTGAGCATTCCTCTATTTATCCAGGGGATACTAAGATGTACCACGACTTATGTGAGATCTATTGGTGGAGTGGGATGAACAAAAACATTGTAGTGTTTGTAGCTAAGTGCTCGACATGTCAGCAAATTAAGATTGGGCACCAGAAACCTTGTGGTTCTATGCAAGAGTTTAGTATTCTCACGTGGAAGTAGAATGAAGTGATCATGAACTTTGTGATGGGTTTGTCCTGTACTCATCCTCAGCATGATTCAATTTGGGTCATTATGGACAGGATGACCAAATAAGCTCAATTCCTACCAGTTCATACCTCTTATTCAGCTAAATATTATCCCAAGCTCTATGTTAGAGAGTTTGTAAGATTGCATGGAGTATCGTAGTCCATCATCTCAGATAGAGGTACGCTGTTCACCTCTCATTTATATAAAGCCTTCCAAAAGGGTCTTAGTACCCATGTTCACCTCAGTACAACCTTCCACCCTCAGACTGATGGTCAAGAAGAGAGGATCATTCATACGTTGGAAGATATTTTAAGAGAGTGTGCCATATACTTTAAAGGTAGTTGGGATGACCATTCTCCTTTGATTGACTTTGTGTATAGTAATAGTTATTATTCAAGCATTCAGATGGCCCCATTTGAGGCTCTCTATGAGAGGAGATACAGATCTCCCATTGTTTGGTTTTAAGTGGGTAAGGCCGTAGTGGTAGGGCCTGACTTGGTATTTGATACCTTAGAAAAAGTTTAGTTTATTAGGGAAAGGCTTAAGATAGCTCAGAGCCAATTAAAATCATATGCAGATATGCCAAGGAAGGATCTCGAGTTTAAGATTAGCGATTTTGTGTATTTGAAAATATCTCCTATGAAAGGAGTGAAGAGGTTCGGAAAGAAGTAGAATCTCAATCCCCGGTATGACAGTCCTTATAGAATTCTCAGCCATTTCAGAAAGGTACCTTACGGGCTTTAGTTTCCTTTAGATTTAGCTTCAATCCATCAAATGGTTTATGTCTCCTTGATGCCGTAGTCCCTATAGAGGGCAAAGATGTTTAGAACAACCTTTCTTATGAGAAAATCCCAGTCAAACTTCTTTACGTTTAGGTTCACAGACTGAGTAATAAAGAAGTCCCTCAAGTCAAATTTCTTTGGTAGAATTAGTCCATTTAGGGAACTCCTTGGGAAGAAGAAGTAGATATACGAACCAAGTACCCTCACATCTTCTTTACAAACTAAGACTCCATTTAAGAAGAAATTTTTCCTTGAATTTACTAAGTTCCACGCTCAGATTACTTTTACAATACTGTATACGTTCACCTGCATAGCATTTTTATATCATGCATACCTTCATGAAATAGCTCAGTCATGTGTCTTGTTTTCAGAACTCAGTCATGCTTCAGTTATGCATGTCAGTATGATAACTCAGTATATCAGTACCTTTAGTCTTGTAATCATGTTTCAGTTGTGTGTGTTCAATATATATATTTCAATCTATCAGTATTCTATGCTTAGTCAGTCTCATTTGAGGCCAAATATTCTCGGGGGGAGATATTGTAAGACCCCATAAAATTCCATTCTTAACTCAGTCCGTTTCAGCTAAGTGTTTATACATTGGAGTATTTTAGCCTTCATAAGTTAGTGATCCAATTTCACTACCCTTATGACCTTAAAGTATCAATTCTTAGGTTTATTTATGATCAGAAATGTCAGTAGGTCACTTCCGGTTAGTTTTGGATTTTTCAAACAACGTTGAAGCATGTTTGGAAATCCAAAATAGTGGATTGACATGATCTCAATGCGCTGCATTGCCTATTGCATCAATAAATATTTTCCTTAGCTCCCAGTTCCAAATTCCAGTGAGTCGACTCAAACTCAACACATTGCGCAGCCTATCGCGTCGCCTGTTAATTTCCTCCCAGCTTTCAGTGCAATTCTAGTGAACTAACGTGAACTCAACTCAGTGCGTTACTCATCGTGTTTATGCCATTGACGCAGCTCATCGGTATGTGCGTCACTTGAAATATTTTTAGTCATTAAAATACCGCATTGAGAGAGGTATTTGGGTTATTATCTCAACCATTTTTAGCCCCTAAACATGAAATCAAACAACTCTTGAGTCTAAATTGCTCTCTTTCTTCAAAATTCTCTGAAAGATACTTAAGAACAAACCTTAGGGATTTAAATTTCAACATCAAATCTTCAAGAACAACCCATCAGGCTACACGAATTCAAGAATCTAGGTATGTGAAGTGTTCATCCAAGGATTTCCTTCCACCATTGGAGTTCAAGAAACTATTTTAACTACAAAATAATTGATTTCAGATATTCTATGTAGGATTTGAGTGAATTCATGATTATGATATTAATTGTGTTCTAATCCATGGTTTATTTCAAGCTTCATGTGAAATTATTTATGATGTGTATAGTATCAGGTGAATTCATGCTAAAAGCCCTTTATTTTTGAATTGGGATTTGAAATTATGATGCCGACATGTTGTTTAGTATTATGTGCATAGATTATGTTCCCCAAATGCTTAGCAAATTGATCATGTGAACTGAATGTGAAAATCATGACATACTAGCATATATGCAAGCTTATATCTTACAAGTGTTTGAAAGAATGCCTCTATGAATTAGTTGTGAGCAAGTGAACATTGTTATGCTTTTCAAGTTTATGCTATGCTTTACTTTTCATGCTATCGAGTCATGCGGGTATTAAATACCAGAAAATCTAGCTGCTTAGCAAGATTTACACTAGTTACAAAAAAGTCTCAGTAGTGTCATGATCAGTAGTATTCAGTCAGTATAGAACTCAGTATATTCAGCCAAACAATAAAACTCAATAAACTCAGTCCATCTCAGTCAGTTAAAACGATCAGTAACACTTCAGTCAAGCCTAGTATGGTTTAGAAATTTGTAAAGGGTCTATTTAGTTGGGAGTAGGATTCAACACCGAGTGAACCCAAGAATGGGGACTCACCTACCATTAGAGGGTGTGATCCTTCAAAGCAGTCCTTGCATTCCCAAACTATGTACCCACCGTAGGTTGAGATATTAACCTACCAGTTGAGGGTTAATGAGGTGTTCTACCTGCCAGTTAAGGATACCACCATTCTCGTAGAGAGCACCTAGCTGATGAGGGTGACTCTTTAGCTTGTCTTTACCCTTTACAAGGTACTGACACCTTTCCAGCTGGGGTTACAAGTTGGATCCCAATAAGGTCATAGAGGGGCATGTCAGTTAGATGATTATCTGCTATAGTTTTAGTTTCAGTCTCAGTATAGAACTTAATTCTGTTTTGTAGTATCAGCATGTCAACGACATCACCTAGCTTAGTTTAAAACTCAGTTCAATTCTATATAATTAGGACTATAAGAAATAGTCATCCAGCTAACAGTAATACAATTATCAGTAAACTTAGATATCCGTTATTTAGTTATTAGAACCCTGTATCCAATATGAAAATTATCTCAGATACAGTATATGTAGACATGTGCATAGTATTACATATTCAGTGTTTCATCAATTTCAGTTATACTTGTACTCTCATTCAGTTATATTCAAGTTGCTCATCTAGTAATTATTAATGCATATAAACTCATGCATTCAGCCTTACCTTACTTAGCATTCTAGTACATTCAAAGTACTGACGCATACCTTTATTTTACATTATGATGTCTTATATCATAGGTTTAGACACACGTGCTCCTGAACGCACTTAACAAATTGGATTATTAACAAAAGAATTAGTAGTAAGTCCTTATCTATCAAGGGCATGCTTTAATTTTATTTATAAGTTTATCAATAGTTCACTATTTGGAGTTAGTTGGGGGCTTGTCCCATCAACTCCATATTTAGATAGTTGAGTTAGAGGCTTTTCAGACTAGAGTATTTCAGACAGATATTTAGCTTTCAGTATTTATGTATCTATATTCAATATTTTGTTTTTAGTTGTTAACCTTATGGTGAATTTATCTTAATTTCTACATTTATCTCGGTATTATTATTATTATTATTATTATTATTATGTGATTATTCATTACTCATAGAAGATATCTGTCATGGGTTATCTTTTAGTTCTTCAGGTTCGTAGGAATCATGTAGCGTCTGGGGTATAGACTCGGGGCGTTACAAACTTAGCATCAGAGCCTAAGGTACAACAGAGTCCTAGGAAGTCTGAAATTCATATTTAGTAGAGTCTTGTGCATAGATGTGTAGTGTGCCACACTTATGGACAAGAGGCGATGAGGCATTTGTAGAAAATTTTTTGCTTCTTTCATTATTCGTATCGTGCGAGTGAGTATGAGCTCAAGTTACATCCTTAGTCTAATCCTTTTCTTACTTTTATTTATAGAAAATGCCTCTCAAAAAGAACAACGGAAGGAGAATAGGAAACTAGCGAGACCCTCAGCCTATTCAGGCATATCCTCTAGACGAGCATGTCTCCTATGAGGAATTCAGGGGTGCATTTACTACCCTAGCCAGTTTAGTGCAGCCCATGATGAACATCCAACTGCTGATCTGGCTAAAAAAGTGGCCAATATTATTGCAGCTAGAATTTTGGACTTTACTCAAATGAACCCTCCTGTTTTAATGAGTCTACGTTAGAGGAAGACCTACAAGAATTTCTTTATAAGGTACAGGAAGTCACAGATATTATGGGGGTGACATCTAGTGAGAGTGCTAAGTTTGCCGCAAATTAGTTGCAGGATATGGCTTACTCATTGTTAAGAACTGGAAGGCAGAGCGGGCCAATGATGCAGGGCCCATAAAATAAGAAGAGTTTGCCACTGCTTTTTGGGATAAGTTCTTCCCACTGAAGATGAGTGAAGTAAAAATGTTGGAGTTTATTAATCTAAAGTAGGGAAACATGACAATGAAAGAGTATTCTTTCAAGTTTAATCAATTAGCCAGATACGCTCCTCATGTGATAGCCGATAGTAGATCCAAGATGAATAATTTTATGTTGGGTGTGTGTAACAGTATGGTCAAAGAGCGTAGGATTGCAATATTGATTAAGGAGATAGACATATCCTGGATCATGGTCCATGCTCAATAGATAGAGGAGGCTATGAATAGGGAGAAGGAGAGGGAGAATAAGAGATCTAGAATAGGTTGCTTTAGTTTTTGCCTAGCCTAAGTCAGAAAGTGGAAAGCATTCTCAGTTCTACTTGAAATCCTTAGTTCCATCTCTGTCCTTACCAAGTGTTCCAGTGCCAAAATTCAGAGATGGATATAAAGATAGGGAACCAAGCCCTAAACCTTAAGGCAATGTTAACAGTGCCCGAACAAACCTTCTTTACAAAAAATATGGCAGAAACCACCAAGGTGTATGTAGGACTGGAAATGATGTATGTTTCAGATGTGGCAAGCTATGACAAAGGGTCAAATATTGTCCTCAGTCCAGTTCTCAAGGTCAGTATAATCGTCACTCAGGCCAGTCCGGTTGCTCAAATTAGCAGGGTGTAACTTCTAGTGCCACCAGCTGGAAGTGCCCAAAGAGACTCTACACTTTTCAGTCCCAAGAGGATCAAGAAAGTTTTCCTGATGTGGTAACCGGTACGTGAAAAGTTTATCATTTACATGCTTATGCTTTTCTAGATCCAGGAGATTCCTTATCTTTTGTAACTTCTTATATAGCTGTTAACTTCAGAGTTAGTCCCGAAATCCTAGCTGATCCTTTCTTACTCTCTACACTAGTGGGTAAATCTATCATAGCCTGGTAGGTATACAGGAACCTCCTGATTATGGTTTCTGAGAAAGTTACTTCAGCAGACTTAGTAGAATAGAGATGACATATTTGATGTCATTATTTGCATGGATTGGCTTCATTCATGTTATGCTTCAGTTGACTACAGAAACAAAATTGTTCACTTTCAGTTTCTGAATGAACCTATCCTTAAATGGAGGGGTAGTATTTCAACACTTAGGGGTTAGCTTGTTTCTTACCTTAGGGCGAGAAAAATGATATCTATGGTATGTGTTTATGATCTTGTTAGAGTTCAAGACTCTAGTTTAGAGAGATCTAATCTTTAATCAGTATTAGTAGCATATGAATCTCCTGATGTGTTTCCTAAAGATCTTCCTGGAGTTCCTCCCGTAATGGAAATTGACTTTAAAATTGACCTTCTTCTAGATACTCAAACTATATCTATACCTCCATACAAAATGGCACCTACAAAACTCAAAGATTTAAAAAAACATTAAATGGATCTCATAGATAAGGGATTAATCAAACCCAACATTCCTCCATTCGGCATACCAATTCTTTTCGTGCATAAGAAAGATGGTTCTCTCAAGATGTGTATAGACTACCACAAATTATGTAAAGTCACAGTCAAGAATAAGTATCCACTTCTCAGAATTGACGACTTGTTCAACCAACTTTAGGGTGCTAGCTACCTTTCTAAGATAGACCTTAGATTAGGCTGTCATCTACTCAAAGTTAGAGAATGTGACGTTCCGAAGACATCCTTCAAAACTCGGTATGGTCACTTCAAATTCCTAGTCATGTCATTTGGTCTTACCAATGCCCTAGTAGCTTTCATGGACTTGATGAACCATTTGTTCAAGAATTTCCTGGAGATGTTCATCATATTTTTTTACTAATTACATTCTTGTTTACTCCAATAATAAGCATGATCAGGCAGACCATCTCAAAATAGTATTACAGACTTTTAGAAACCATCGGTTGTTCTCCAAATTTAGTAAGTGAAAATTTTAACTAAGGTCAGTAGCTTTCATTGGCCATATTGTTTTCACTGATGGAATTAGGGTTGATCCCTAAAACACCGTAGTAGTAAAAAACTAGCCCAGACCTACCTCTTCATTATATATTAGTTGCTTCTTGGGCTTGGAGAGCTATTCCCGATGGTTTGTTGAGGGATTTTCATCTATTGCATCCCTTAATTCTAAATTGACTCAGAAGAAAGTTAAATTTCATTGGTTAGATTCTTGTTAGAAGAGTTTTCAGGGGTTAAAGACTCAACTTATTAAAACACAAAAATTTTGATTTTACCAGATGGTTTAGATGGGTTTGTGGTATATTCTGATACTTCCAGAGTATGTTTGGGGTGTGTTTTAATGCAGAGAGGTAAGCTCATAGCCTATACCTCTATAAATCTTAAGCCCCATGAAAAGAATTACCCCACTCATGATCTTTAGTTAGCATCTATGGTGTTTTCCTTAAAGATGTAGAGGCATTATTTGTATTGGGTACATATGGATGGGCTCACAGACCCCAAGAGCCTGCAGTATGTGTTTTCTCATAAAGATCTGAACCTGCGTCAGAGAAGTCAGTTAGAGTTATTGAAATACTATGACATGAACATCCTATACCATTCAGGAAAGTCTAATGTAGTGACAAATGATCTCAGTAGAATATCAATGGGTAGTGTTGCTGACGTGGAGGATAGTAAGAAGAAGTTTGTTTAGGAAGTTCATCATTTTTACCGACTAGGTGTCCACTTAGTCGATTAAGTATAGAGAAGTATGTGGGTACAGAATAGTTCAGAATCATATATGGTTTCCAAAGTAAAGGAAAAGAAGGACAGAGATCCCAATTTATTCAAGTTGAAAGTGTCAGTTAGAGAACAGAAAGTAAAGTTTTCCTCCCAAGGGTGTGATAATGTTTTTTATTTCTAGGGTCAGTTATGTATGCCATGTGTTGATGGCTTGAGTCAACGAATTCTTATAGAAGCGCATGATGTACATTACTCTATTCATCAAAGGGACACTAAGATGTACCATAACTTGAGTGAGAACTATTATTAGAATGGGATGAAGAAAGACATTGCAGAGTTTATAGCTAAGTGCTCGACATATCAACAGGTTAAGATTGAGCGCTAAAAACCTAGTGGTTCCATACAAGAGTTCAGTATTCCCACATGGAAGTAGGAGGAAGTGAACATGGTATTTGTGATGGTTTTTCATCATACTCGTCAACAGCATGATTCAATTTGGGTCATTGTTGAAAGAATAACCATATCAGCTCAATTCCTACCAGTTTGTACCTCTTATTTAGCCGAGGGTTATGCCAAGATCTATGTTAGAGAGTTCTTCAGATTGTACAAAGTTCCATAGTCCATCATCTCAGATAGAGGTACGCAGTTTACCTCTCATTTATAGAAAGCCTTCTAAAAGGGTCTTGGTACCCAAGTTCACCTCAGTACAACCTTTTAACCCCATACAGATGGTCTTGTAGAGATGACCATTCAGATGTTGAAAGATATGTTATGAGCGTTGAAGTACCGGTATCTTACGGAATAGTTAGCATTATTTTCTAAGGAAAATTGTATGTTTTCAAGTAACCAATGTTTTATTTAATAAAGTTTTTAGTGTTTCCAGTGAAAGGAGATAGCCACAAAAGGAAGCTACAAAATGTAGAGGAAAAGTAAGTTTGACGGTCAAAATAGTGGACCGTTAGTCTTGCAACGGACAACCTGGTGTACCGTCAAGGCGAACCAGAACATTACATGATAATTACTTGAGTGACGGACCATGTGGCGAACCTTCAGCCATGTGATAGACCACCTAGTGAACCGTCAAACCTTATCCAGAAACCACCGCTCAGAAGGATTTTGTGATGATCAACATGGCGGACGGTCATCCATGCGACGAACCACCAGATGGACCGTAAACTCTTATCCAGAAACCACCTCTTAGAAGGACTTAGTGATGATCAACATGGCAGACCGTCATCCATGCAACAAACAACTATATAGACCGTCAATCCTTATCCCAAAACCATATTTCAAAGGGACTTAGTCACGATCAATATGGTGGACCATCAGTCTTACGACGGGCTACCTGGGTTTACCGTCAGGTCTTATCCAGAAATTGCAATTTGGAAGAAATGAGCGACGGACCAGATGGTGGACTATCAACACTTTGAGGACAACCATATGGACCATCAACTGGGACGCGACTTTTCTGCTTTTAAATTCAAATTCCTTTTTTCTCAGGGAACATATAAATACCAAATTTTAGGGTTAAGAATGCATCTTTTATCTTCTACAAGTTTTATCTTCTATTGAAACTCTCTGTGATATAGTACTTTGGGGATTCTTTACATCTTGGAGAAATTTATCATTGAACATTGATTATTGAAGATTTAAGAACTAATTCTTCGGATTCTTTGTAAGTAAATTGTTAATCTAATTTATGAATAACACAAGAATTACTTTTCTTGATCTATGGACTATTCTGGCTAAGAACCCATCACTAGGGTTATGGGATCCCTAATGTGAAACGGATCTATGGGTTGGGTATCAATTTAAGTTTCATGATTAAATGATATTGTATAAACCTTTCTTTAGTTTCGTGAATTTTCTTGGTTGCAAACTTGAATAGTAAGCCCAGGAACATCACTTGTCTGAAAGGAAAGTGTTTGTTGGAAAAAAAAAGTGTTTACATGAATTCTAAGAGCTTTAACCTTTAGAGTAATGGCGAATGCCCTAATAGGATTAGCTTACATGGGAAATAGGTTGAAAAAACAATGTGTCCTTTGAGTTTGAGAGAATTAAAGGGTAATCTATCCACTTACGTTGAGAAACTAATGGATAAAGAATCGGAATCAACCCTTCTTGCAAATGAATTTGCTAAGTGGAACTCATAAATGATTCACAACCAGAATGGTGCTAGCATTTTGGTGACCATCACCCTACTTTGTTTAATTTCATAAAGTTACGAATTTCAAAGAGAATCATTCGTTGAAATACTCTTTTTACAATTAATTATTTTATAAGTTTAAACCTAAAAACCCCCTTTTTTCGGAACCTCTGATCAATAGTCCAGTAACATTACAATACTTAGTGCGCACAGTATTCCCTGTGGGATTCGACACCCAACCTAGTTGGGTTCTATATTTGACAGCGACCGCTTACACATTCTATCGAGAGTTGTAATTTAGGCGTATCAAATTTTGGTGCCATTGCTGGGGAATACGGTTTTCAACTAAGTTTGTGATTGTTAATCAACCATTTGGTCAAAGATTCCTATATTTTACTTTTTGTTTGTTGTTTTTGTTTCATGCAGATTGAGTGTTTGGCATGTCTAGTACGCGAAGATCGGGTCAACCATTATTACCTATTAATTCTTAACCACATCTTATTGGCAGAATGAATGGTCAATGGGACCCAAAAAGGGTAGCTGCTAAGCAGGAGTAGGCTAGATTAGCTGCTCTAGCAGTCGCTCAAGTGAATCAGCAAAATACTGATAATGCTGGCTGGGAAGTAAACCCAAATAATAAAGACCTGAGTGATGATGAGTTACTAAATCCAAGGCGTTAATATGGTCAAGTTTTACCAATAAATAAGAATTCCAATAGCAATCATCAAGCTAGAATAAGACCCAAACGCTGAGCTGTTCAGTTTGCTCTTGATGATGATGATGACGAGTTGGATGGGGATGGTGCCACAGGGGCTATTATTCCTCCACCCTTAGCACCCAGAGACAAGATTAATATTACGAGTATGATGATCCAGTTGTTGCATCTGAAGGGACTATTTGGTGGACTTGCTGGTGATGACTTGAATATGCATTCGATCAACTTTATTTTAACATGCAAGTCGTTTGACAATCCGAAAGTTGGTAAAAAGGCTATTCGGATGCGATTATTCCTATTGTCTCTTTTTGGAGAAGCAACGTTATGGTTGAATGGGCTAACCCCTGACTCTATGATAAATTGGAGGCAATTGAAAGAGGCTTTCTTAGAAAAGTTCTTTCCGCCATGCAAGAGGGCATAGTTAAGGGATGAAATTAGTAATTTTTGGTAGCTTCTAACTAAAGCTCTTCATGAAACTTGGGAGAGGTTAAAGAAGAAGATCACACAGTACCCAAATCATTAGATGACCAACATCCATCTGAAATATATATTATATAGGGCCTTGAATTTGGTGACTAAGCCAGTGGTGGATAATGCTGCGGGTGGGTCATTCATGGACCTCACTTTTCTTGATGCGTCTAAAATGCTTAATCATATGACAAAGCAGAGTAGATCTTGGCATACCAGGGATTATGAGGTAGCAAGATTTACTATATCTATTGGCAAGACTACAGAATAGAGGTAAAGGTAAGGGGAACGTAACCAAGATATGGCTCACATGAAAATATAGATGGACCTTCTTACTAAGAATTTATTATCAGGAAAGACATAGAAGGTTAAAGTTGTTGTATCATAGAGAAGAGGTAACTTCGATTCTGAGGAGGAAGCAAATTACTTGAATAATTATGGGAGTTTCCAAGCCAGTAGCCAAGGAAACCAAGAACAGAACTACTATGAGAAATTTGGATACAAGGACTGAGACCAAGGAAATTGGAAAAATAAGAATGACGGTAGTGGTTTATATGTTCCCCCTGGGAATCGTAAAGCTACTGCATCTAAATCTGGAAAGATGTCCATGGAGGACATGATGGCTAAACTGTTGAAGGGAGTAGAGGAAACTAATACGGGAGTAGCTGAGGTGAAATTATTTGTCTTCGATGAATCAATTAGTTGATTCGCATTCCACTTCTATAAAACAGTTGGAGCGGCAAATTAGTCAACTTTCTGCAGCAGTTAATCAAAAAAAGACTGGAACTCTACCAAGTGACACAGTGTAAAATCCAAAGAAGGATGGGTCATGTATGTCAATTACTACCTAGAGTGGTAAGGTGTTGGAAAACACATCTGTGGGTAAGTCGGCAGTTGATAGTGTGGCAGAGAATGTTGATGAAACAGATTATGATCATCCCATAGAGGCTGAAAAACCTGAGGAGATCATTCATGATACTACACCCAACTGTCAGTAGACTGATGGATTTGAAGATGATTAAAACAAATAAAAAGAAGTGATGGAGAAAACTCTCCCAAAATCACCACCCCCTTTCCTCAGAGATTGAAGAAGAAGGGTGATGACACCAAGTTCAGTAAAGTATGACCATGCTAAAGCAGCTGACTATTAATGTGCCTTTCCTAGAGGTACTTGAGCAAATGCTAGGGTATGCCAAATTTATAAAGGACCTTTGGACAGAGAAAGGGGGCAGAATTTCCATTATTGCAACACAATTGGCACAAGATCCTTAGTACAGAAGAAGGCAGATCCGGGAGCTTTTACCATTCCTTGCACGGTTGGGCCTTTGGATTTTGCAAAAGTTTTATGTGATTTAGGGAATAACATTAATCTGATACCACTAACAATTTATAAAAAACTGGGTTTGGGAGATCCTACATCAACCAATATATGTCTTGTGATGGTGGATAGGTCGGTAAAATGACCTATTGGTATTCTTTATGATGTATTGGTGAAGATGGATACCTTAATTTTCTCGATAGATTTGTCATTTTAGATTGTGAGGTGGATTTTGAGGTACCCATAATCTTGGGTCAACCTTTCCTTACAACCAAAAGTGTGCTGATTGATTGAGAGAATGAGCTATTATTTCAGATGAGTGATGAAGTGGTACATTTCAATGTATGCAAATTAATGAAGCAGCACAAAGAAATGAGTGTGTTCTCTATAGTTGATATTTATTATGAGAACGAGCAGGAACTATCTATAGAGGAGAAGCTTGCTGTTGAGCCATTAGCTGCTGTGCTTGTGAATTTTGATCATGCGATATTGAGAAGTATGAAGAAACTATCTCTGCTTTGACAGGAATGGGGTCGTATTCTTATGCCCCTAAGACACTTGATCTTAACCTTAAGAATCGACCTTCACCACTGGTGAAACAGTCTATTGTAGAGCCACTAGTGTTAGAATTGAAAGAGTTACCTAGTTTTTTGAGGTATGACTGTCGATTATTATTGCTGCTGATCTGGGTGAACAAAAGGTGGAAGCTCTCATCTCTATTCTTAAGAGGTATAAGAGAGCTATTAGGTGAACTATTGCAGATATCATTGGTATCTCTCCTGGCATATGTTGCACAAGATTCAGCAAGAGGGAAATTGTGTTCCTACTATTAAGCATCAACATTGCCTGTACCCAACTATACAAGAGGTGATGAAGAAAGAAATCATCAAGTGACTAGATGCAGGGGTGCTGTACCCAATCTCAGACAGTAAATGGGTAAGTCCTGTACAGTGTGTGCCCATGAAAGGGGGCATGATGGTAGTGTCCAATGAGAAGAACAAATTTATCCCACTAAGGCCTGACACTGGGTAAAGGGTGTGTATGGACTACTAAAAGCTCAACTCGTGGACACTAAAAGATCACTTTCCAATGCCATCCATGAACCAGATGCTGGATCGATTGGTAGGTAGGGGTTGGTACTATTTCTTGGATGGTTATTCGGGGAATAACCAGATTTCCATTCCTCCTGAAGATCAGGAGAAGTCGACGTTCATGTGCCCATACGAAACATTTGCTTTTAAAAGGATGCCCTTTTGTTTATGCATTGCACTGGCCACTTTCCAGAGGTGCATGATATCGATCTTCTCTGATATGGTTGAGGACACCTTGGAGGTGTTCATGGATGACTTTTCATTTTTTGGAGATTCCTTTAACCTGTGCTTGCTGAATTTAAGTCAAGCATTACAGCGGTGTGAAGAGTTTAATCTGGTCCTTAACTAGGAAAAATGCCACTTCATGGTGAATTAAGGCATTGTTCTCGGTCATAAAATTTCTGCAAAAGGTATTAAGGTTGATAGGGACAAGGTTGAGGTCATCGAGAAACTACCTCCACCCATCTCTATAAAAGGGGCGCGTAGCTTTCTTGGCCATGTAGGAATCTATCACAGATTTATAAAAGATTTCTCGAATGTTGCAAACCCATTATGCAAACTTCTTGAAAAGGAGGCCAAGTTCTCTTTTGATGATGACCGTAGACAGGCGTTCAAAATCATTAAGCTGAAACTAGTGGAGGCTCCAGTTATTATTACTCCTGTCTAGACAAAGCCGTTTGAACTAATGTGTGATGCTAACGGGGTGGCGTTTGGAGCTGTATTGGGGCAGAAAAAGGATAATCTATTTCATCCAATCTATTATGCCAGAAAAGCCCTGAATGGGGCTCAAAAGAACTACACTGTCACTAAACAGGAGCTCCTGTCTGTAGTCTATGCCTTTTAGAAATTCATAGCATATTTTCTAGGGACCAAGTTGGTGGTCCATATGGATCATGCTGCTCTGAGGTATTTAATGACAAATAAAAATGCGAAGTCGAGATTGATTCGGTAGGTATTGTTGCCTCAAAAATTTTATTTTGAGGTAAATGATCGTAAGAGATATGAAAATTAGGTAGCTGATCACTTATCCAGACTTGAATGTGAACAAGAAATCAAGGACAAGTTAGTTATTGATGATTGCTTTCCGGATGAGAAGATACTATCTATGAAGCTCTAGCAGATTCTGTGGTGTACTGATTTTGCAAACTACGTGGTAAGTGAGGTGATGCCAGATAATCTTTTCTTTCACCAGAGGAAAAATTCCCTTCATGATGTGTCCCATTATTTCTAGGATGAGCCCTATATTTTTCGGTGATGTGTAGATGGTGTTATTAGGCGTTGTGTCCTAGATGTTGAAGTGCTGAGTATTTTGGAAGCATGCCATGCTTCACCTGTTGGTGGTCACTATGCAGGTGACCGTACTTCCTAGAAAGTATTGTAGAGTGGATACTATTGTCCTATGCTATTCAAAGATACATATGAGTTTGTTCGTATATGTGATCAATTTCAGAGGAAAGGATCAATCACAAAACGCCATGAAATGCCAATGTCCAAAATGATGGAAGTAGAGTTGTTTGATGTATGTGGCATCGACTTTATGGGCCTATTTGTAAACTCATATGGGTCAAAGTACATCCTAGTAGCTATGGACTATGTCTCTAAATAGGTAGAAGCTGTTGCTTTGGCTGACAATGATGGAAAAAGAGTTATTGCATTTCTGAAGAAGAACATATTCTGCCATTTTGGAGTGCCGAGAACAATCATAAGTGATGGGGGATCCCATTTCTGTAATAAATCTTTTAGGTCCATTTTGGCGAAGTATGGAGTAAAGAAACGTCGATTAGCAACTTCGTACCACCCACAAACTAGTGGGCAAGTGGAGGTGTTGAATCATGAGATTAAGGCCATTCTCGCCAAAATTGTGAATGCTAATAGGAAGATTGGACTCGAAATCTAGATGACGCCTTGTGGGCATATCGAAATGCTTTAAGACACCAATTGGCATGTCACAGTATCAGCTAGTCTATGGGAAGTCATGTCATTTGCCAATCGAGCTTGAGCATATGGCCTTGTGGGATCTCAAAAGGATGAATATGAATTGGAAGGAAGCAACTAATCTAAGATTGGAGCAGATAAATATGATGGATGAATTCCATCTCAGTGCTTATAAAATAGCCGACTTGTATAAGGAGAAGATGAAGAAATACCATGATCAAAGGATTTCACAGAGAGAATTTTTGAAAGGTGATTTGGTATTTTTTTTCAACTCTAGACTGAAGCTATTTCAAGGTAAGTGAAAGTCTAAATAGTCGGTTCGATTCAAAATTAGCCAAGTCTACTCATCTAGAGTAGTCGATCTTGAAAATAAAGATGGTAGTGTCTTCAAAGTGAATGGGCAAAGAATCAAACTTTATATTGGTCTAAAAGACATAATAAAAAGTTTTGATATCTTTTATCTCGATAAAGTCTGAGTACTCGAGATACCTGAGTCGTGCCGTGACGTTAAATCAGGAGCTAATTAGGGGAAACCCACAACTTGTTGTTGTAACCATAGTTAGAGTCTATTTTATGTTTTTGTCCAATTTTGATGTGTTTATGAAGTGTGCAGGACCTGAAATGCTGTAAAAAGGAAAATAGGCATACATCTGAGCTACTGGAACATTATGATGGACGACTTGACGGACCACCAGTCCTCTGACGGATCACCAGTCCTCTGACGGACCACCACTTTTAGCCGTCAAGAACTGGCAAGAAAATGCATTCACTGGATAAGCCATGACGACCTGAGTGGCGGACCGTCACGAACTTGGTGGGACGTCACAACAGCCGATAGAAGTAAGATTGGTGACCCACATTTTGGTAAGAAGTGGCGATAAATCTGGTGGACCATCACAGTTTTGGTGGACTGTCCCACTTACCGTCATACCAAAATAGAAACATTCAAACTCAGGTGAGAAGTGATGTTCAGAGTGGTGTTCCGTCATATACATGCGAGATCGTCAGATGTACCATCACTTTAACCCTAATTCTGAATCAGGTTGGGTTAAATCGGTACTCTTTATAAGTACTCCGTATTTGACCCAAAGTGAGACTTTGTGAATAAATTTGAGCGGGTGCATCCATTGTAACCGTTCCATGTCCTTTGGCTATCCATTTCCTTAAGATTCAAATAACTTGAAGGAGTTATCCCATATGAGACTCCCTATCTTCTTTATTTTTCCCTTATTTATACTAGTTACTCCTTCTCTCTCTTTACCACCAATAAAAGGAAAAGCTAGTGCTTGAATTTCTAAGTTAGTTTTCTCTCTGAAGCCTCACGAACAAAGCGTGCCTACAAAATCTGGTATGTGAAAAACCTCCTCTTCTGATTTTCTATAACAAGTGTAAGAGCATGGCTTGTTTCTTTAGTTTGTTCTTAGTATACTGAGTTCGAATGACTCAAGGTACCAATTTGTGTTAAATCTTAGAAATATAATTTGTAAACTGATACCAATGTGCTTAAAATATGAGTTTAGAGCTGTGTTGACAGCTGAAAAATGATCTGATGTGCTATTGCTCGACAAAATGGTCGAACCCAGAAGGATGGCTGAAGATGAAGGTGCGACGGTCAAACTGGTAGACCATCAAATTTGTGACAGACCACCAAGATGACCATCATAAGATGCAAGTTATTATAGAACACTGCTTAAGGACTGATGACAGAGTTGGTGGACCGTCAGACCACATTATGCCCTGTTTTGATTGTGTTTGAATGCAGAATTGATTTCTTAAGAGGTTTTCAGGTGATATGGCTCCTAAAACTCCACAAACCATAGGAGAAAGATCTCAATGAGGTAGGAATGTGTCCGCATTAGCCTACAACACTAGGCAAAATAAAAGAGAAGCTTCATACTCTCCCAGTCTAAGGAGGAGAGTGAGAGTACCTCTAGCAGTTCAAGTTCAAGACACGATGAGGCAACTGTTGCTGTAACTCAACCATTGTCGGTAGCAGGTGAAACTGAAAATGTTATTGTGGAGGATCAAATAGACGATCCTAATGTTGAAGCTATACTGGAGGATGATAATATTATCAGGCGGAAGGATCCACAGGTTCGAGAGGCCATTAGAGGACAAATAGAGGGATCACAAAAAGAGTTCTATGATGGTTTGACACCCACATATTGAGGGATCATAAGATCATTCATAGAGGAACATCAGATTATGACAACAAAACTTCATGAATATCTCGAGTTAGAGAGCCGGTTCAACGAATATGGACTAGCATGGGTAAGCAGACCACTAGGAGAATACCAACCAAATTGGGTGAGGAAATTCTTAGAAAATTATATATGTTTGGTAAAATTAGAATTCTCAAAGGGAACTCCAATCTCGAAAAAAACAAATTGGGAGTCTGTTCCAGTTCTAGGGGTCACTGTTGATATCTCAGCCAAAACCATTAAAAAGATGCTATTCCGGCTAGGATATGGGGCTCCGCCTGCTTTCTCGAATTTTAAGTATAGAATAGGAAATGCTTTCGGTCAGAGACATTGGGATACTTCTTTATTGACCGATGATGGAAATCATTCCTGGTTGACGAATCCCAAAGAGCGTATTGCAAAGTTCACTCTTAGTTTTAAAGCTAAGTTCTGGTGAGATATTGTTCGGTTGAGGTTAATGCCAACAAAAGGAGATGGAAACTTGGATCATCACAGAGCAGTAGTAGTAGCCAGTTTACTTTTAGGACTGCAAATTGATTTTTGCTAGCTAATTGCAGATGAGATATTCATGCGGGAACATAAAGTTACCACTTAAATACCCTTCCCATGTTTGATCACTGGGTTATGAAAATAAGCTGGTGTGCCGCTGATCCGTGGGGTTGATAATGAAGTACAAGCTACACATAGGCAGGACATTAGAAGTCGAAGGACGAATCAAAATTCAAAATTCAGATGACCAAAACTTTGGCATATCAGCGTCAGTCTGCACTAATTCCAAAGACCACAAAAATGCCTGAAGGTATGTCTTTACCTATCAGCATGTATGTACCACCTGATTATATGTCCTAGGGAACATCTACACGGTCAGAGTCTACACAGTTTACTGGTGGATCAGATTTTGCGGAGTATAGATTCAACCAGCACAATTTCATTAAGGTGGTGAAGAACCAAAATTGGTTTTTGAAATAGCTAGAAAAAAAGGCTGGAGATTTCAAACCTTTTGTGGATGAAATTGTGGCCGAAGCAGTTAGGCCATTTAAAACTATTCAAGTTAGAATAGATAACATGGAAGCCCGCATCAACAAAAGGCTAGATTCACTGTCTCTTGCTGATCTTGCCAAGCTCGTGGTAGAGTTTGAGTAGGCAAAGGCTGACATAGCAGAGTTGAAGAAGAAATAATCACAACCGCCTACATTTGATCTAACTTTAGCAGTAAGTGAGGAAGAGAAAGGCATTCTAGACCTGATGGGCAGACCCATAAAAGACAAAGGCAAGCAATAAATGGATGAAATAGCAGCAAGGAAAGAAGAAAAAAAGGGGAAGAGAGAAGCCATGTCACCCTAGGAATTAGATTAACATAACCTGAAAAGAGCTGCAAAGAATTCAAGGAAAGAAACTGCAAGAAAGTAAAGAGAGGAAAAAATGAAGCGGTAGGAGTCTCTACTAGTGCTTCCCCAAAAAGAGGGAGAAGTGCAGGATTAGTTCGAGAGACAATTCCTCCAATTATGGAGGTTAAGGTTGTGAGTTCCCCTACCACCATAGGGGCTAACATTGCACAGGGGGAGAACGCATGAACATCACTCCACCTAATAGATGCCTCATAGGAATAGAAGGCAAAGTGAATAACCCAGTCCAACCATGTATGATAAGTTATTGCTTTAAGGACAATGCATATCTTTCCGTGTGGGGTAGGTGTATTAACATCATGGTAGGATGTTGATGCCAATATTCTTTATCCAATCATGTATTATCTAGTAAAAGCGACATGTTTATTTTTTTTTATTTTTTTTATTATTGTATTTCAAATTCTGCAGCCTGTGATGTATGTATTTGTGTTTAACGATTATATATAAAATATTTCTATTTCATTACTTTGTTGTAAATATGGATAATGAATGATGTTGGCATAAGACTATGAGCATGTGTATGTAATTAGTTACTCTATCATGTAAACATATGTACAGAGCTCTTAGTAATTCTGCATTTAGCATTAGTCTAGAAGAGGTACATGAAACATGCGATGAGCAAACCAAGAATTGCAAAGGAAGTTTAATTTAATTTCCTATGAGTGAGAGGTTTTACTTGTAATTCTTTCATAGGTTAAGCCCCAGAACTTGCCCTAATCATTGATGCAGTCTTCTAGGGGAGTCATTGGGATAGGATAATAGGCCTCCTTGTACTTTGAGTCCATTTAGCCTAAATAAACAACCCTGCCAAAATGATTATCCCTTTTGAACCCATCTTATTCCTTTAAAACCTGTTTTGAAATCCTTTCACTATGACTTACTCTCCGTAGGGCTTCAACATTCAGGTCTAGACTTGGCCAAATATTAATACATTGTTCATTTCAACTTAGACAAAACATCTAAGTTGAGGGTGGCTAAATGAAAGATCCAAATGGAAAGTAAGTTAGAATCTAATTATAGTCAATTGGCCACTAAATGCCTCAGCATGAGTTAAGGGTGGCTACAAAAAAAAAAGAAAAGAGAAGAGTTGTATGCTATAATAGCATATTCAGGTTGAAAAGATGCTATGGCAAGGAGAGTTAAGTTTCTATGAGTCACTTTAACCATATGCGTACCCCACCTGACCCGAAAACTTATGCAAGCCTTGAAAAGACCTATTTTTTCTTAGTGAGTAAAACTTGAGGTAGTGTCATATTGCTAGGGAAAGCCTATGGGTACTTGGACTATGGTTGTAAATTCTTTGCGAGTATGAGAGTTTAACTTTGTCCATATCATATAATGAGGGGTGGATTTCATTGTTTTGAGGGCAACTAAAGTCACTTAACTTTTTTGTTCTCTATAGAATATAACATTCATGCTTGTGGGATGAACTATGATAGATGTTGGGCATGGATCCTAATGTGTTAAATGCATATGATAGAACTGATAAGTGAATAGTTGCATCAAAATATCTAGAGGGTTGGTTGCATGTCATTTTTTTGTTCATGTGTTCAATTAGGTGTTAAGTTGCTTGAGGACAAGCAACTATCTTAAGTTGAGGATGTTGATGATCCGGTATCTTACGGAATAGTGAACATCATTTTCTTAGGAAAATTATATGTTTTCAAGCAACCAAAGTGTTATTTAACAAAGATTTTGGTGTTTCCAGTGAAAGGAGATAACCACAGAAGGAAGCAAGAAAAAATAGCAGAAAAGTGAGTTTGGCGGTCAAAAAGGTGGACCGTCAGTCTAGCCACAGACAACCTGGTATACCGTCAAGGATAACCAGAACATGGCATGCTAATGATTTAAGTAACGAACCACGTGGTATATCGTCATCCATGTGACGGACCACCTAGTGGACCGTCAACCCTTATCCAAAAACCACCTCTCAGAAGGATTTTGCGACAATCAACATGGCGGATTGTCATCTATGTGACGAACCACCAGATGGACCGTCAACTCTTATCCAGAAACCACCTCTCAGAAGGACTTAGTGATGATCAACATGGAGGACCGTCATTCATGCAGCGGACAACAATATGGACCGTCAATCCTTATCCAAAAGCCACCTTTCAGAGGGACTTAGTGACGATCAATATGGTGGACTATCAGTGTTGAGATGGACCGCCAGTGTCACCGTCAGGTCTTATCCAGAAACTGCGATATGGAAGAAACGAGTGACAGACCAGATGGTGGAACGTCAACACTTTGATGGACCACCATAAGGACTGTCAGCTGGAACACAACTTTTCTACTTTTAAATTTTAAATTCCTTTTTATCAAGGAATATATAAATACAAAATTTTAGGGTTAAGAATGCATCTATTATCTTCTACAAGTTTTATCTTCTATTGAAACTCTCTGTAATATAGTACTTTGGGGATTCTTTACATCTTGGAGAAATTTATCATTGACCATTGATTATTGAAGATTCAAGAACTAATTCTTGGGATTCTTTGTAAGTAAATTGTTAATCTAATTTATGAATAACATATGAATTACTTCTTCTTGATCTATGGAATATTCTGGCTAAGAACCCATAACTAGGGTTATGGGATCCTTAATGTGAAATGTATCTATGGGTTGAGAATCAAATTAAGTTTCATGATTAAATGATATTGTATAAAGTTTTCTTCAATTTCAGGACTTTTCTTGGTTGCAAACTTAAAGAGTAAGCCCAAGAACATCACTTGTCTGAAAGGAAAGTGTTTGTTTGGAAAAAAAAGTGTTTACATGAATTATAAGCTCTTTAACCTTTAGAGTATTGGCAAATGCCCTAACAGGATTAGCTTTCATGAGAAATGGATTGAAGAAACAATGCATCCTTTAAGTTTGATAGAATTAGAAGATAATCTATCCACTTAGGTTGAGAAACTAATGGATAAAGAATAAGACTCAACCCTTCTTGCAATTGAATTTATTAAGTGGAACTCATAAATGATTCACAACCTGAATGGTGCTAGCATTTTGTTGACCATAACCCTGGTTTGTTTAATCCTATAAAGTTACGAATTATAAAGAAAATCATTCGTTGAAATACTCTTGTTACAATTAATTATTTTATAAGCTAAAAGCCAAAAAAAAAACTTTTTCAAGCACCTCTGATCAACAGTCCTGTAACAATTCCAATACTTTGAGTCGCTCTATAGAAGGATATATTGATATCCCATTTGTTGGTTTGAAGTAGGTGAGGCCGCAGTGGTAGGGCTTTACTTGGTATTTGATACCTTAGAAAAAGTTCAGTTGATCAAGAAAGGCTTAAGATAACTCAGAATTGACAGAGGTCATACGCAGATGTGGGAAGAAAGGATCTCGAGTTTGACGTTGGGGATTTTGTGTATTTGAAAATCTCTCCTATGAAAAGAATGAAGAGGTTTGGAAACAAGGGAAAGCTTAAATCCCATTATGTCGGTCCTTACAGAATTCTTAGCTAATTCAAAAAGGTAGCATACGAGCATGAGTTGCCTGCAAATTTAGCTTCAGTCCATCCAGTGTGTCATGTCTCCTTCAAAATAAATGAATAGGTGACCCTGCAGCCGTAGTCCCTATAGAGTTCATACATGTTTAGAACAACCTTTATTATTAGGAAATCCCAGTTAAAATTCGCAGACTGAGGAACAAAGAAGTCCCTCTAGTCAAAGTTCTTTGGAGAAATCAGTTTGATGAGGGAGCTACTTGGGAAGCAGAAGCAGATATGCGGACCAAGTAGCCTCACCTCTTTTTTGTAAACTTAGATTCATTTCAAGGTGATAGTTTTCCTTAAATTTACTCAGTTTTATTCTCATATTGTCTTTACTACTCTGCATCTTTTCAGCTGCAAAGCATTCTCATATCATGCATACCTTCATAAAATATCTCAGTCATGTGTAATGTTTTCACAACTCAGTCATGCTTGAGTTATGGATGTTAGTATGATATCTCAGTATATCAGTATCTTTGATCAAGTAATCATGATTTAGTTGCGTGTGTGCAGCATATATATTTTAGTCTATCAGTATTCTCAGCTTAGTCAGTCTCATTCGAGGACGAATTTTCCCAAGCGGGAGATATTGTAAGACCCTGCAAAATTCAAAGCTTAACTCAATCTGTTAAATCTTGAAATTAGGTCCAGACTTAGAAAATTGTAGCTAAGTGTTTATACTTAGGAGTATTTTATCCTTCATAAGTCAGCAATCATATTTCACAACCCTTATAACCTTAAAGTATCTATTTTTAGGTTAATTCATGATCAGGAATGTTAGCAGGTCACTGCGGGTGAGTTTCAAACTTTTCGATCATCATTTAAAGCACGTTTGGAAATCCAAAACAGAGGTTTGACATGATATCGATGTGCTACCTCACATATTGCATTGATAAATATTTTCCTTATCTCTCAGTGCCAAATTATGGTAAGTCGACACAAACTCGACGCATCAAGTCGATAGTTAATTTTTTTCCCTAGCTTTCAGTGCAATTCCATTGAACTAATGCAAACTCAATTATGTGCTTTGGTAAATGTATTGATGCCATCGACGCCACATGTCCGTAATGCGTTATTGGACACATTTTCAATCATTAAAAAGTCACATCAAAAGGGGTATTTGGGTCACTATCCCACTAATTTTTAGCCCTAAAACATGAAATCAAATGACCCTAAAGGCTAAATGGTGAAATTTCTTCAAAATTCTCTCAAAGATACTCAAGAACAAACCCTAGGGATTTTAATTTCAATAGCAAATCTTCAAGAACAACCCATCTGTCTTCACGAATTCAAGCATCCAGGTATGTGAAATGTTCATCTAAGGGTTTTCTTCAACCTTGGAGTTTAAGAAAGTATTTTAAACTACAAGATAATTGATTTCAGGAATTCCATGTGGGATTTAAGTGTATTCATGATTATGATGTTAATTGTGTTCTAATCCATGGTTTATTTCAAGCATTACGTGAAATTATTTATGATTTGTGTAGTATCATGTGAATTCATACTAAAAGCCCTTAAATTTCAAATTGGGATTTGAAAATATGATGCCGACATGTTATTTATTATTATGTGCATAGATTATGTTTCCCAAGGTCTTGGTAAATTGGTCATGTGAACTAAATGTCAAAATCATGACATAATAGTATATGTGCAAGCTTATATCTTACAAGTGTTTGCTAGAATGCCTCTATGAACGAGTTGTGAGCAAATAAAAATTATTATGCTTTCCCAGTTTATGCTATGCATTACTTTTCATGCTATCGAGTCTTGGGGGTATTCAATACACAAAAATCTAGCTGCTTACCAAGATTTACAATAGTTGGAAAATAGTCTCTTTAGTGTCACGATCAGAAGTATTCAGTCAGCATAGAACTCAGTATATTCAGCCAGACAACAGATCTAAATAAACTCAGTCTAGCTTAGTTAGTAAACACGATCGGTAATAGTTCAGTCCAACGTAGTATGGTTTATAAATTAGTTTAGGGTGTATTCAGTTGGGAGTAGGATTCCCCATTGAGTGAACCCAATGATGGGGACTCACCTTCCAGTAGAGGGTGTGATCCTTTCAAGTAGTCCTTGTGTTCCCAAGATACATAGACAGCATAGGTTGAGACATTAACCTGCCAGTTGAGGGTTGATGAGGTATTGTACTTACTAGTTGAGGATACCACCATTCTCGTATAGAGCACCTACTAGATGAGAGTGACTATTCAAGTTGTATTTACCCTTGGAATGATACTTACACCCTTCTAGTTAGGGTTACAGGTTGGACCCTATCAGTTTAATGATAAGCATGTCAGTTAGATGATTATCTCCCACAGTTTCATTTTTATTCTCAGTATATAACTCAGTTCAGTTCTATAGAATCAGGAGTGTTGATACAATCACCCAGCTCGGCATAGAACTTAGTTTAGTTCTACAGAATCAGGACTGTCAGAAATAGTCACCCAGCTATCAGTAATACAGTTATCAGTAAACTCAGATATCAATTATTCAATCATCAGAACCCAGTATCTAGTGTGACTATGATATCAGATACAATATATGCGATATATGCACAGTATTGCACAATCAGTTTTTCATAAGTTTTAGTTATACATGTACTCTCATTAAGTTATATACATGTTACCTAGCCACTGATTATTCATGCAAATGAATCTATGAAATGAGCCTTACCTCACTTACCATACCAGTATATTCAAAGTATTGACACATACCCTTTTTTGCATTATGATGTCTTATATCATAGATTCAGACGCTTGAGCTCCTAACCGCACATAGAAAACTGGATTATCAGCAATAAAATTAGTAGTGAGTCTTTATATATCAAGGGAATACTTTAATTTTAGTTATAAGATTATCAGTAGTGTAATAGTTGGATTTAGTTGGAGGCTTGTTCCATCAACTCCACATTCAGACAGTTCAGTTAGAGGCTTTTTAGACTAGAGTATTTCAGACAGATATTCAGCCTTCAACATTCATTAATCAATATTCAATATTTTGTTTTTAGTTGTGAACCTTGATAACGCTCAATCTACAGCTCTCGTAGGAGTGTAAAGCGGTCGTTAGCAAATATAGAACCCAACCTGGGTGGGGTGTCGATCCCACAGGGAATAGCTTGGCCAACAAGTAAGCAAAATTACTAAACTTTTGGTGCAAGTCTCGTAAAAAGGGGGGATTCTTGTCTTGCAAGTAATGTAAACAAAGGCTGAAAATAATAAAGTAAAAAGAGAGAGATTGTTACGTTGGTTGTAAACAATGAGAATTGAAGCGTTGGGGTTATGTCCACCTTCTGAGGGATACGTCTCTATTGGCTATGAGTGTGTAGAATTCTGACATGCAATTGCTTATAGAGAATTGTATTTGATGGTAAATCCAAGCGTCTCTCGACCTAAACAAGGACTATTTCACTTTAACTCTCTCGAGCTTAAAGCGTGTCTAACGGTACGAATTCTCCAAGAGGTTAGTCCAGTTACGGCACTAGTTTTTTAATAGGAAAGGGTGTCCTACTACCTTGACATTATCTCTTTTCCAGACAAATAACCTTTCTCTCGAACAAGTTAAATGTTAGACTGGCGTATTCTTGCGTTTGCAACCGCAAAGAATGTGGATTAAGATGAAGAGAATAATGATATAAGCAATATACGTGTCTCGAACTCACAAACTCACAGCAATAGATAGTAACTCATTCGGCTTCCATAACCCCAACAGAGAAGTTTAGTTACCCATGAATGCGAAGGAGATCACGATTGACATTGTTATTATATCACGATATTGAGTAATGGCATGTAGATCAAGTGATAGGCGTGAAGCGTGTTTCCTTAGCTTGGTAACGATTCTCTTGTTGTGGAATTTAAGAATAGAAGAGTAGATTAGAAGTGTTTGTAGTGGAAGATGAGAGGAATGGAAGAAAATTAATTGTTGAATTAAGTGAAGAATAGAAAGATTGTTCTCTCCACTAAGGGAGGAATGTATCTCTCCACTAAGGGAGGAATGAATCCTCTCCACTAAGGGAGGAATGAATAGAAATCTCTAGCATGATAGGGTATTTATAATACTGCTATCCTACTCCTACTATGCTAATGAAATAAATAACCAAATCCTACTAGGCCTATGGAACACTTAACCCAAATGTACTAGGTTAATGTAACATTATCATAATCCAAATAAACTAATGAAATACATAACCCAATTGTACTAGGTTAATGTATCTTTGTCAAAATCCAGCTTTGTGTCTGTAAGTCCCCAAAGTCTTCAGAAATGCTGTTTTAGCCCGGGACAGATTTTTCATGCAGCAGTTTTGGTCCTTTAGGCGTCCCACTTCCTTCTCCTTTGTTTGTGAGCTTTCTTTTGCGTCAAGTAAGCCATAAATTGCTGTATTTTGCATCATTTATACCTGAAACTTTTCTAATCATGTTCGTTAGCTTATTTACAGGAAAAAGGGCTAAAAGTGCATGAAATATATAATTTGTTCTCAGAACTAGGCTAAAATATGGGCAAAATATATTGACATAGGTGTGTAAATTCGCCTATCATCAACACCCCACACTTGCAGCTTTGTTCGTCCTCGAACAAAATATCATGTCCTTCTTAGCATCAACTTAGGGTTTTTACAACAACAACACAAAACATTTATCAAGACAAGTACAACAATTATCAACAAAGAGTAGTTTTCCGATCATTAGTAGAAACCATTTAACCTCTAGCATAGACTCGTGATCGTGGTTAACTCATATTCAAAAGTCAAGGCACAAAGAATTATGTACCACTATCCAAAACACATCAACCATGTGTGTCTCACAATATATTACCCATAATCACTCATAAGTATAGCATATTTTTCAAACATGGGTATCAAAATATCCTTGCTCTCGCTCTCACAAAGAATTCATATGCAGCAACTGATGACCATAGGCTTGCCCTTAGTGTAATACTCCACTAAATGTCAGAATGTTAAGATTAGGATCAAGTAGGTCTTTTTATGGTTGTAATGTAGGCTAAGGGACGGGTAGGACTATTTTGGCCAGAAATAGTGACTAAGTTCCTAAGCACTTTAATACATCACATTGTATCATTGACATTTTTTCTTTCAACCTTTCTTCTTTCTTTTGTTCTACCACCCTTGTTCTCCTCTTTTGTTTTTCAATTTTAAGCACAACTTACTTTTCAGCTTTCTTTTCCTTTTTCTTTTCTCAACATACCTCTTATGATAGCACTTTCTTTTTCATAACATATTCAAGAACCATTACAATTTAAAGCATCATACTCACCCAATTTCCTCTTATGTTGTCACATGACTTTTTCACTTTAAAGCACTTAGGAATTTGGATCAAATTACGGTCTTGAAAAAAATGGACTGGGCTTGCATACAAGGTTGTCAAAGAAATAGGCTAAAGACTCAAAAGGGTTTAACTAGGGTGATGTTCATGGGTAGGTAAAACTGAAGGTAAACAAATATAGGTTGCCAAAGAAATGTCTAAATCATATCCTAAACTTACACTCCTTATTTTCGCTTTGCATACATACCAGGCAAGTTCTAGCATCAGCCACATACATAGAAGATACTATTAATCTCACATACACAAGGCAAATGGTTGACTTGATTGGAAGTAATATAGACTCTCGACCCAACAAGTGAAGGAATTGAACCACACAATATCACATAATGAGTCATAACTAGTGTCTAAACGTCTCAATAGTCACAATTGTAACACATACTCTTGTTATAATCTCATGCTGCCTATCAAAATAATTTCATGCGAAGCTAAAAAAAATTTACTCCTAAAAAACAAAAAGAAACAAAGTAAAACTCAAATAAACAAAGTAAACAAACAAACATAGGTGCAAACAGAGAAGTATAGCATGCGATACCGCCACCACCCCACACTTAAACGGGACACTGCCCTCAGTGGAAAATAAATACGAAGAACCTGGTTAGTCAGACTCTTCCTCAATGTCGGGGGTCATACCCCTTTTGTCTGAATCATCATAAGAGTCATCGTCAGAGTTCTCCTCCTCGTCAGAATCAGGCAAGCGTCGATCGTCATCAGTCGGCACATCATCATCTAGAAGTTCCTCAAAGTATACGCCCACTCCACACATCTCCCATGCATGCATGTTCATTGGGTAGTCGTGGTCCAGCTGTTGGAGCTCTTCAGCAGTTGGAACACGTCCACCACTCATCATAGTGAATCGTGTCATGCCATAGAGATGACGGAAGAAACTCTCATCACGAGCATGTCTCTCCGCAGTAGTAAGGTTGAAACCATAAGTTGTTTCAGCATCTTTGACCTTGGTGAGGTCAACCTTCTTTGGGTTATGTGGGAGTTTGTGGTCAGCTGGTTCCTCTTCGATATCCTCCTTCCGCAAGATTACTGTCAACAAATTTCCAAATGTGAAATGGGACCTTTTGTGGAGTCTGGCCTTCCTCATGGTAGAGCAAATGATTGCCCCAAAGTTGATAGGGACATTCGTCATCAAAGCATAGACCAAACACACTCTATCTCTCGATATCTTGGTGTATTGAGTCCCAGGAATAAGACATGAGTTGACAATGCGCATCCATATTCTTGCTTCCCTATTTAGTGGAGCATAGGGGAAGGTGTTGTGTCGGCCGTTTTCTTTATGTCTGCCCCACCTTGCCATCGATCTGCTTCCACAAAGTGTGTGTCGTATTGCTCTATAAGGAGGCCTGCTGTACAGCTCTTTGAATGGTGCTGTGTCGACCGAAGTTAAGCCAAGAAAAGAGTTGATCCAATCCGAGGTGAGCTGTAACACTTGGCCCCGAATTTTGACTTCATTGCTTGTTGTGTTCGGCGACCAGTTGGCATAAAATTCTCTTGTTAGATCAAGATTACACTCTCCCATGTCGCGGAAGATGAAATCCAGCTTCAATGCCATTATTTTTGCCAACATACGCGGCTCCTTCTTTGCTAAGGTCTCCTTGTTGATCAAGTCAACGTGAACATATTTTCGTTCTTTATTGCTTCTGTACCATTCTTTGGCTTCCTCCTCAAGAACCCATTTTATTCCAAACATTCTGCGGGGTAGTTGTGCTGAGGATGAATCTCCTTGGTCCTTTCGACTTCTCTTCTTGCCCTTTTGGGACGTGGTAGCCTTCTCCTTGTCTTGCCTCGCTTTAGGTGCCATTGTACCTGAGACTAGAAATAGTGTTAGTTGCAGCACAATCTCACTTGATACAATCTATAAGCAAGCATTAGGGGTACCACCCCACACTTAGTTTTGTTAACACAAATCAGTGAGGTGAAAGTAGTCGATTTACTCAGATTTCGTCGACAAACGTTTTAGGATTGTATTCCGACAAGAAAATCAGCAATGCATCACTTACTTGCAGCTATTGGACTACTTTCATGGTAGATATAGCAACACTACTACTAGGGGTTACCACATGGAATAGTTATTTTTACAACAATCACAACCTCTTATGCCGGTAGGCACTATAAGTCTTATCCCGATGGCCGGGATAGTCTAACATGTAAGTATCCAAACAACAATCTTAAGCAATGTTCATATCCATAGTAATTCCGTAAATATCATAACAATGCTATTGAAACCAAATTCAAGTCGGAAACAAGTCAAGATTTTCCTACGTATATGTTCACTCACATGATTTTGTATCAACTATCCAAACACATAAACATCACCAACAATCTTATACGATTTAGCAATTCATACTAGACATAGCAACATAGTACTTACGAGAAATAAATAAAGAATAAAATAGCACTTACTTGCTTGAAGCTTGTGGGGATGGTTTTGTGAATTGGAAGAGCAAAAGAAGAAAATTTTGAGAGGATTTGGATGTATATGCGGCGCCCTTAGGTCAATTTTTAGTGTGGTTGTGTTGTAAAACTAAGTACCCTTTATATAGGAAGAGAATGGGTCGGGTTATGACCCATTTACAATCGGTTTTGGAGACAAAATTCCCACATATGCGGCGCATAATGCTTGGCATAGACATGACATATGCGGCGCATTGTCTATAGCATAATGGGACATATGCGCCACATAGTCTATGGCATTTGTAGACATATGCGCCGCATAGTCTATGGCATATGAGATACTGAGACCAAATGCCATAGCATAGGCGGCGCATAGTCAAAAGCATACCTAGGAATAGGCGGCGCATAGTGTATAGCACACTAGATTCCGAGACCTTAGGCTATAGGATAGGTTGTGCATCGTTCGTGGCCTAGTTTTTCCAAGGCCTAGCCTTCCTCGATGCCTATTTGGGCATGAGAGATGCTCAATCCATAGCCTTATGCATCACTATTCCTAACTTACCAACTTTACCATACAATGCGTCCAAATCATCAATTGAAATCAATCTCCTCGTTGAATACTTCTTGCACCTATATTTGCTCAAAACAAATGAAAACGATTAGTACGATGGGTTGCCTCCCACTAAGCGCCTTAGTTTTGGTCGTGGCACGACTCTTATTTTTGGATTTTTCATTTAGCAAAACAAAACAAGTACTAGAATGAAAGAAAGACAAAACGATAAACGATAAAACGATGGGTTGCCTCCCATCTAGCGCCTTATTTATTGTCGTGGCACGACATAGTTATCTCGAGTACTTAGACTTCGTCGAGATAAATGGTGGATCGTTTTCTGAAAGGATTTAGACGACAATGAGGCTTACCTGTGGGCATGCGATCTTTTTCGAGATGGCTCATACATTTCTCCGGAGAGTCACCAATTATATCATCAATAGTCCAACCCATAGCTCTCTTGTATCTCTTCAGAGCAGAGATGAGAGCCTCTACGTGCTATTCACTTAAATCATCTACACTCTCTGGAAGTATATTTCTACTTTCCAAGAACACATACCTTAGATAATCGGGGAGCTCTTGCGATTCTAGCATTGGTGGCTCGTCAATGGGAGTCTTCGCTGTTAGTTGATTCTTGAGATCACAATCCAGTTGCTTAGGAGTATAAGACTCTATTTCTATTAGATCACCCATAAGTTCTTCATAATCTTCATTATCCTCATGCTCAACATTCAGTGGCGCTGCAGACAATGGCTCAACAGTAGGCTATTTCTCTATAGATAATGCTTTCATATCCTCTTGATGAACATCAGCTACAGATAACTCATTCATGTCTCTGGGATGCTTCATGGCTTGGCATATATCAAACCGTACTACTTCGTTATTAATTCAAAACAAAAGCTCATTATCTTTCATGTCAATAAGCACACTTCCGGTTGCAAGGAAAGGACGTCCCAGAATTATGGGAACTTCAGAATCCTCCTTACAATCCAGAATAACGAAGTCTGCAGGAAAGATGAATGAGGAAACCTTCACCAACACATCATTCAAGATACCCACTGGTCTTTTTACCGACCTATCCGCCATGACAAGCCTCATATTAGTTGGTGTAGGATCGCCTAGCCCCAACTTCTTGTAGATTGATAATGGCATCAAGTTAATGCTAGCTCCTAAGTCACATATTGCTTTGGCAAAGTTCAAAGATCCGACGGTGTAAGGAATGGTGAAAGCTCCGGGGTCGGCCTTCTTCTGAACTATCGATCGGGTAGCAATTGCACTACAATGATGCACATCTTCTCTCAACTCATAACTTGCTGCCCTCTTCTTTGTCAAAAGATCTTTCATAAACTTCGCATACCCAGACATTTGTTCAAGTGCCTCCACTAATGGAACATTGATGGTCAGCTGCTTTAACATAGTCATAAATTTGCTGAACTTAGTGTCATCCGCCACCTTCTTCAATCTTTGGGGAAAAGGTGGTGGTGGGTATGGAAGTGTTATCTCCATGGCTTTCTTCTCCTCTTGCTTCCGCTTTTCCATTTTTTCAGGCTGCACATCACTAGGTGTAACGTCCTTGATGTTGGAAGTAGTTGCTGCGGCATCATCTCCTTTTGCAACGTCACTAGGTGTAACGTCCATGTCCGTAATTTCGTAAACCACTTGCTTGCCTTTTGCTGAAGTTTCCAGCACCTTACCACTTCTAGTAGTGATGGCCATGCATGACCCATCATTCCTTGGGTTTTGCACCGTATCGCTAGGTAAGGTGCCAGCCTTTCTTCGATTGAATGCTGCTGAAAGTTGGCTTAATTGCTGCTCTATTTGCTTGATAGAAGTGGAATGAGAATCAACTAATTGCTTCATGGAGGACAAATCATTAATCACCTCCGTAACTCCCGCGCTCGTTGCTTCCACTCCTTTCAATAACTTAGCCATCATGTCTTCCATACTTCCAGAATTAGATGTGATGGTATCACGTCTACCAGGGGGAACGTACAAACCACTCTTTTC
Source organism: Capsicum baccatum var. pendulum (assembly GCA_030864225.1). Lineage (NCBI taxonomy): Eukaryota > Viridiplantae > Streptophyta > Magnoliopsida > Solanales > Solanaceae > Capsicum > Capsicum baccatum. Next base: position 90,922,044 of record CM061561.1, read on the forward strand.
ATTCTTGTTCTTCCAACTACCTTGGTCCTTGTTTCCAGATTTATCATAATAGTTCCGACCTTGGTTTCCTTGGGCATTCCCGCGGAAACCCCCCTGATTGTTCAAGTAGTTGGCCTCATCTTCCGAATCAGATTCGTCACTTCCTTTTAGCGTCACAGCTTTCACTTTTTTGGTCTTCCCTGATAATAAATGCTTTGTAAGAAGATCCATTTGTGTTTTCAAATACGCCATATCTTGATCACGTTCTTCTTCTCTTCTTCTTTGGTCTGCAGTCATGCCAATAGATAAAGTGGGGCTTGCTACCTCAGAATCCCTGGTATGCCAAGCTCTACTTTGTTTCGTCATACGATCTAGCATATTGCTTGCTTGACCAAAGATGAGGTCCATGAAAGATCCTCCAGCTGCATTATCCACCACTGGTTTAGTTATTGAATTCAAGGCTCTATACAAGATCTCCATGAGGTGAACATTAGTCATATGATGGTTTGGGCATCTCGCTAGCTTTGTCTTGAACCTCTCCCATGTTTCATGAAGAGCTTCAGAGGGAAGCTGACGAAAGTTGCTGATTTCATCTCTCAATTGAGCCCTTTTGGATGGCGGAAAGAATCTTTCTAGGAAAGCGTCTCTCAATTGCCTCCAATTTGTAATTGAATCAGGAGTCAGCCCATTCAACCATGGTGTTGCCTCCCCAGATAGAGACAATGGAAATAGACGTAATCGAATAGCATTCTGACCAACACCAGGGTTGTCAAAAGACTTGCATGTAGAAATAAAGTTGATAAGATGCATATTCGGATCATCGCCTGCTAGTCCACCAAATAATCCTTTGAGTTGCAATAACTGAATCATGGTGCTTGTGATGTTGAACTTGGCTCCGGGCGCTAATGGTGGTGGAATTATAGCTCCAGTGGCTCCGACACCATCAAGATCATCATCATCATCGTCGAAAGCTGGCTGCAAAGGTTGGCGATCATACCTATACCGAGCTTGTCGACCTCTTCTGTTGGCAGGTGTTGCAGTTTCAGCAACATGCCTTGGGTTTATCAACTCGTCATCACCTAAATCTTCATCGTCAGGATTTGTTGCTCGCCCAGGATTATCAATGTTTTGTTGTTCGACTTAAGTAGCGGCAAGAGCAGCTAATCTTGCTTGCTCGTGTTGAGCAGCCATCCTGTCGATTTCAGCTTGTGCTTCCATTCTTCTAATTCGTTGTGGTTCAGGATTGATTGGTCATAACGGTTGACCAGAACTTCTAGTATGGGGCATGCACTAAAGTAAAAACCTGCAATAAACAAAAACAAAAACTAAACGTAAAAGTACGAGAATCTTTGACCAAAGGGTCTAGTAATTATCACGAACTTGATTGACACTCGTATTCCCCAGCAACGACGCCAATTTTTGATAACGCTTAATCTACAGCTCTCGTAGGAGTGTAAAGCGGTCGTTAGCAAATATAGAACCCAAACTGGGTTGGGTGTCGATCCCACAGGGAATAGCTTAGCCAACAAGTAAGCAAAATTACTAAACTTTTGGTGCAAGTCTCGTTAAAAGGAGGGATTCTTGTCTTGCAAGTAATGTAAACAATGGCTGAAAATAATAAAGTAAAAAGAGAGAGATTGTTACATTGGTTGTAAACAATGAGAATTGAAGCGTTGGGGTTATGTCCACCTTCTGAGGGATACGTCTCTATTGGCTATGAGTGTGTAGAATTCTGACATGCAATTGCTTATAGAGAATTGTATTCGATGGTAAATCCAAGCGTCTCTCGACCTAAACAAGGACTATTTCACTTTTAACTCTCTCGAGCTTAAAGCGTGTCTAATGGTACGAATTCTCCAAGAGGTTAGTCCAGTTACGACACTAGCTTTTTAATAGGAAAGGGTGTCCTACTACCTTGACATTATCTCTTTTCCAGACAAATAACCTTTTTCTCGAACAAGTTAAATGTTAGACTGGCGTATTCTTGCGTTTGCAACCGCAAAGAATGTGCATTAAGATGAAGAGAATAATGATATAAGCAATATACGTGTCTCGAACTCACAAACTCACAGCAATAGATAGTAACTCATTCGGCTTCCATAACCCCAACAGAGAAGTTTAGTTACCCATGAATGCGAAGGAGATCACGATTGACATTGTTATTATATCACGATATTGAGTAATGGCGTGTAGATCAAGTGATAGGCATGAGGCGTGTTTCCTTAGCTTGGTAACGATTCTCTTGTTGTGGAATTTAAGAATAGAAGAGTAGATTAGAAGTGTTTGTAGTGGAAGATGAGAGGGATGGAAGCAAATTAATTGTTGAATTTAGTGAAGAATAGAAAGATTGTTCTCTCCACTAAGGGAGGAATGTTTCTCTCCACTAAGGGAGGAATGTATCTCTCCACTAAGGGAGGAATGAATAGAAATCTCTAGCATGATAGGGTATTTATAATACTGCTATCCTACTCCTACTATGCTAATGAAATAAATAACCAAATCCTACTAGGCCTATGGAACACTTAACCCAAATGTACTAGGTTAATGTAACATTATCATAATCCAAATAAACTAATGAAATACATAACCCAATTGTACTAGGCTAATGTATCTTTGTCAAAATCCAGCTTTGTGTCTGTAAGTCCCCAAAGTCTTCAGAAATGTTGTTTTAGCCCGGGACAGATTTTCCATGCAGCAGTTTTGGTCCTTTAGGCGTCCCACTTCCTTACCCTTCGTTCGTGATCTTTCTTTTGCGTCAAGTAAGCCATAAAATGCTGTATTTTGCATCATTTATACCTGAAACTTTTCTTATCATGTTCGTTAGCTCATTTATAGGAAAAAGGACTAAAAGTGCATGAAATATATAATTTGTTCTCAAAACTAGGCTAAAATATGGGCAAAATATATTGATATAGGTGTATAAATTCGCCTATCATCAAACCTTATGGCGACTTTAGCATTATTTCTGAATTTATCTTAGTATTATTATTATTATTGTGTGATTATTCAGTGCTCATAGAAGATATCAGTCATGGGTTAGCTTGTGATCCTTTGGGTTTGTAAGCATCGTGTAGAATCCAAGGTTCATACTCGGGACATTACAAAATTTGTATCACATCCTAAGGTTCAATATAGTCCTTAGAAGTTTAAAAGTTGCGTCTAGTAGAGTCTTGTGCATGGGTGTGTGGCGTGCCACACTTATGGACAAGAGGCTTTGAGTCATTTTTAGGAAAACTGTGGCTTCTTTTAATATTCATATTGTGCAAGTGAGCATGAGATGAAGTTACAGCTTTAGTCAAATTTTTTTCATACTTCCATTTACTGAACATGCCTCCCAAAAAGAACAAAGGAATGAGAATAGGAAACCAGCATGCCCCTCAGCCCATTTAGGTAGATCATCTGGATGAATTTGTCTCCCATGCAAAATTCAGGGATGTATTTACTACCCTTGTCAGTTCAGTGGCATCCCAGAATGAATGCCAAACTACCATTCCAGCCAACCCAATGGCCAATACTGTTGCAGCTAGAATTTGTGACTTCACCTGAATGAACCCTCCAGCTTTTATCGGGTCTAAGTCAGAGAAGGACCCATAAGAATTTCTAAATCAGGTGTAAAAAGTTATAGATATTATGGGGGTGATAGCTACTGAGAGTCCTGAGTTGGCCACATATCAACAGCAGGATATGGCTTACTCATTATTTATGCAGTGGAAGGCAGAGAGGGCTGATTCTACAGGTCTTGTAGAATGGGAGAAGTTTGCCACATCTTTTCTTGATAGTGAAAGAGTATTCCCTCAAATTTACTCAATTAGCCAGATACACTTCTCATTTTCTAGCCGATAGCAGATCCAAGAAGGGTAAGTTTGTGTCGAGTTTGTCTAATAGTGTGGTCAAGAAGTGTAGGGCTGCAATGCTAATAAAGGAGATGGACATATCCAGGCTCATGGTCCATCCTCAGCCGAGAGAGAAGGCTTAGAATAGGGAGAAAGAGAAAGAGAATAATAGAGCTAGAACAGGTAGCTTCAACTTTTCCCAACCTAAGTCAGAAGGTGGAAATCATTCTAAGTTTCATTTGAAATTCTCAATTCTATATCAGTCCTCAAAGAGTGCTTCTGTGTCAAAATTTAGAGAAGACAATAAAGATAGGGAACCAGGCCTTAATCCTCAGGGTAGTGTTAGCTGTGCCCGAACAAACCCTTTTTGCCAGATATGTGGAAGAAAACACCAAGGTGTATTCAGGGCTGGCAATGATGTTTGTTTCAGATATGGCAAGCCATGTAATAGGTTAAGAGATTGTCCTCAGTCAAGTTCTCAGGGTAAGTATAATCGTCCTTTTAGGTCAGTCCGGTCACCCGAATCAGCAGGTTGCCACTTTTAGTGCCATAAGTAGGCATTACCCAAATAGACTCTATACTCTTCAGTCCCGATAAGATCAGGAAAGTTTTCCTAATATGGTCACTGGCACATTATAAGTTTATCATTTATATGTTCATTCTTTGCTAGATCCAGCAGATTCTTTATCCTTCGTAACTCCTTACATAGCTCTTAACTTTCAAGTCAGTCCTAAAATCCTAGTAGATCCTTTCTCAGTCTCTACCCCAAAGGGTAAATCTATCATAGCTTGGCGGGTATACAGGAACTATCCAGTTATGGTATCTCGAAAAGTTACTTCAGCATAATTCTAAGCTTAAGCTAGTCCGTTAAAGCTTTAAAAGTGGTCCCAAACTTACAAAATTTCAGTTGCGTTTATACTTTAGAGTATTTTAGCCTTCATAAGTTGGTGATCATATTTCATGACCCTTATGACCTTAAAGTATTAATTTTTAGGTTTATCCATGATATGGAATGTTAGTAGGTCACTTCTGGTGAGTTTTGGATTTTTCAAAGATCTTTTGAAGCATATTTGGAAATCCAAAATAGTGGATCGACGCGATCTCGACGTGCCTCCTGGCATATTACGTCGATAAATATTTTCCTCAGCTCCCAGTTCCAAATTCCATTGAGTCGATGCAAATTTGATACATTGCATCGCCCATTGCGTTGACAGCTAAATTTCCCCCAGCTTTTAGTGCAATTCCAGTGAACTAACGCGAACTCAATGCAGTGCATTGGATATTGTGTTGCTTTCATTGACGTGGTTCATTGGTATGCGCATCACTAGAAACATTTTTAGTGTTTAAAAAATGCACTCATGTGGTATTTGGTCATTATCCCACACATTTTCAGCCCCAAAACATAGAATCAAATGACCCTAGAGGCTAAATTGCTCACTTTCCTCCAAATTCTCTCAAAGATAATCAAGAACAAACCCTAGGACTTTTTATTTCAAGAGAAAATCTTCAAGAACAACCAATTAGTCTTCATGAATTCAAGTATCTAGGTATGTGAAGTGTTCATCCAAGTTTTTCCTTCCAGCCTTGGAGTTCAAGAAAAGTTTTTAAACTACAAGATAATTGATTTCAGGAATTCCATGTGGGATTTGAGTGTATTCATAATTATAATGTTAATTGTGTTCTAATCCATTGTTTATTTCAAGATTCATTTGAAATTATTTATAATATCTGTAGAATCATGTGAATTCATGCTAAAAGCCATTAATTTTTGAATTGGGATTTAAAATTATAATACCAACATGTTGTTTTGTATTATGTTCATAGATTATGTTCCCCAAGTACTTGGAAAATTATTTGGGTGAACTAAATGCGAAAATCATGACCTACTGTGCAAGCTTATTTCCTACAAGTGTTTGATAGAATGCCTCTATGAACGAGTTGTGAGCAAGTGTACACTCTTATGCTTTTAAAGTTTATGGTATGCATTAGTTTTCATGTTATCAAGTCCTGGGGGTATTCAATACCCAAAAATTTTGCTGCTAACCTAGAGTTACAGTAGTTATAGAACAGTCTCAGTAGTATTATGATCAGTAGTATTCAGTCATCAAAGAACACAGTATATTCAGCCACACAATAGAACTTATTAAAATCAGTCTAGCTCAGTCTGTTAATACATTTAGTAATAGTTCAGTCCTGCCTAGTACAGTTTGGAAATCAGTTAAGGGTTTATTCAATTGGGAGTATGATTCAGCATCGAGTGAACCTAATGATATGGACTAACCTGCCAGTAGAGGATGTGATCCTTAGAAGCAATCCTTGCATTTGCGAACTACGTAGCTAGAATAAGTTAAGATATTAACCTGCCAATTGAGGATTGATGAGGTGTTCAACCAACAAATTGAGGGTACCACCATTCTCGTACAGAGCACCTGCCAGATAAGAGTTACTCATCGACATGTATTTACCCTTGGCATGGTATTGATACCCTTCCAATTGTGTTACATGCTGGACCCCAATCAGCTCATAGAAGGGCATGTCAGTTAGATTATTATTCCCACTGTTCCAGTTTTAGTCGCAATATTGAACTCAGTTTAGTTCTACAAAATTAGGACTTTCAGATACAGTTACCCTACTTAGTATAGAACTAAGTTCAGATCTACAGAATTAAGACTATCTGAAATAGTCACCCAACTATAAGTAATATTGTTATTAGTTAACTCAGTTGTCAGTTATTCATTTATCAAAACCCAGTATCCAGTGTGACTATGGTCTCAGATGCATTATGTAGATATGTGCACAGTATTGCATAATCAGTATTTCCTCAATTTCAGTTATAGATGTACTCTCATTCAGTTTTATTCACGGGCTCCTGACCGCAATTAGCAGCCTAGATTATTTGCATTATAATTAGTAGTGAGTCCTCATTTATCGAGGGCATGCTTTTATTTATGTTATCAGTTTATCAGTAGTTCAGTAGTTAGAGTTAGTTGGGGGATTGTCCCATCAACTCCACATTCAGACAGTTCAATTGTAGGCTTTTCAGACTAGAGTATTTCAGAAAAATATTTAGTTTTCAGTTTTCATTTATTAGAATTAAGTATTTTGTTTTTATTTGTGAACCTTATGTCGACTTCAACTTAATGTCCATATTTATCTCAGTATTATTATTATTATTATTATTATTACTATGTGATTATTCAGTGCACTCATCAGAATCAGTCATGGGTTAGCTTGTGGTTCTTTCGGTTCGTAATCTCCGTGCAACATCTAGGGTATAGAATTGAGGCGTTAAAATTCATTTAACCCACTCTTTCCAAGAGTTTTTCATTTGGAACTACAAGTTCATCAGTGGCACTTGGTCCCTCAAAAGAGAACTTCTGATTCTACAATTTTATATGAACTAATTCAACATCCTTGTTAGTTCAACTTTGATCTTTAACTCTTCTGTTTGCATTCCCAACTTCTCTGTATTTGCTAGCAACTCAGATGCTTGAGACACTCATTCGACTTTTACCATTATATATTTATTCTAAAAATTGATAAGCTTTCTTTATATCTTGGTATTTAGACTTAACCTATCTTATGAGAATTATATGGTGTAATAGAATTCTCTTACCTCATTTTCAATTAGCATAGGAGTTGTTACCTCAAATAAATCTACCCATCCTTTATGACTGGTATATTTTACCAACTCCATTATTCCAAGCTTCTCACATATCTTGGGATCAAGGTTTATTTCTAACAGAATCTTCTAAGTCATCAAGATTTCATTCCTTCTTAAAACACCGTTATCCTTTATCTTTCCCTTTGGTTTCATTACTTGCCTCTATTATTTTTTTCCCACCATCTCTCTTCTTACGACTAGGTCTCTCAGATGTTTTTTATGTTTTACAGCTATGAGTTTATGCCTCATTCCAGCATTATTATTAGACTTTGACGTCACAGAACTAAGGAAAAGTTATTTATGGCTTTGGTTTTAGAAGGATCAAGGTATTTGATTAAGGCTTATTAAATTTTATTTTGTAATTGAATTATAATGAGAAGGACTGGTTTGGTTTATAGGAGGAAAAGAATGATAAGTTAAGACTAAGAATGGGAAATATCCTATTAGCATTTTGAAAAGGTGACCGTTGTGTTCAAAGATATCTTTTTGGAATGACATGTCTTGTTTTTAATACGAATGACTCTTTATTTTACAAAGGAATTGACTACTTTATTGAGAAAATAATAAAGTATGGCTAAACGTAATTTTATGATTATTAAAGCATATTGTAGTGCACTAACTTGAGAGATGACACCAGGTTCCTTCTTTTTGTAAGTGAATCTTTAAAATTGTGCAAGTCACAATTATCAAGTTTCAGAGCTATTCCTATAGGTGTATACATGAAATGGTATGGTACTGAGGTAGAATAATGTACATCAACTTTAACAAAGATACTTCTCCCCTTATCATAGACAATGTTTTTTGAGAGACACTAATTCACATGATGGATCAGGTTACTTTGATCAATCCTTCTTAAGTGTTTTTTACAGTCTTTTATTTCCACAACCTATTTTTAATATAGGTTTTAGGACCAGGTCCCATACTTGACTAAATTCAGGCTACTGAAGCTTCTCCTTATGAGATGATTTTCCTTGAGAATCATGATTTATCTGTATTTTTTCATCCTCTTCCTCATTATTTTCAACAAAATCAAGCATCAATAATTTTCCTAAACAATTAGGATCTACATGCACTCCTCATCTACGGATATAACTCTTTTTTCATTCATTCTCTTGTGGTTTTTTATTTATCAAATCTGAAGGTCATTCAAGGGCATCCTTTTAAACACAAACTTCACACACCACTTTGTTTAATATTAGCTTTCATAGTACAAGGACTAGGTCCTTAAACTCATCTTTTAACAATAAGATACCTTCACCTAAAGTGTAGTAAGAGAGAAAACATAGTCGTACCTTTGATTATTTAGCTTTGAACCCTTTTAATAAATGAGTTATTCCTTACTGCGATTTCCTTTTCATGCCTAGAATTATGATCACTTTTATATTTCAGACCCACTTGATTCTAAGTTCCCAGTAGTAGTAAGACAATGGCGAAATCAATTTCTTCTTATTCCACCTAGGCAGAGATAGTGTTACACCCTATAGTTTTCCTAGCTTAAATTTGTTCCTAGAACATTAAGGAATAACTTCCAAAATGATGAATATTTATTTCATATGGAATTTTCTATCTTTAGACCTCCCATTTTGTGGGAAATAGAATAATATTTCCATCGATACAAAATTCGCTTAAATCTGATGCTCGATTGACAATTTAGAGCATTTTTAAAGTGACAGTGTCCCACCTAAGCAACCACAGTGTCGTGGTGAAGGACAATTTCATTATTGTCAATTAAAGTTGACCTCTACAATATTGGTGCAGCTCGAAGAGGTCCAAATTCCCAATTGTCAAAATCCAATAGCCTAATGCAATACTGGCACATCGCACCAGTGGCCAAAATGGAATTCCCGAAGGGGCACCGCGATGGCTCCACGTCATGGAGTCTGCCTAGTTCCCAACCATTCAAATTCTAGTAAGCCACCGTGATAGTGACGCATCCCAGTGGCCTACTAGTTTGTAAAATGTTGTTTTTCCAGATCTATTTAGAAGTTTTAAAAGGGGTATTTTGTTAATACCAAAGCCCCAATTTGTGTATAATATGAGATTAAACCCATTCTAAGCCTATTATGCACATTATTCATCAATTTTTTGTCAAAGAAAAACCCTAGTGCTCCAAAGCTTCTTCTCCAAGAAATTTAAAATCCTCCACTGATTCTCCAATAAAGCTTAAAATTGAGGATTGGCAAGACAAGATAATCAATAATACATTTTTAGGAAATCAAATAGGAGTCAATAATTCAAGTTTCTTCATTTAGTCATCAATCAAGGTATGTGGGGTTTATTAACATGGACCTTTTTCCATCCTTGTGCCAAAACCAAGTTTTAATTACAAATTCATTTGATTTTGAATGTTTATACATGAATTTTAAACATACCCATTATTTCTAATTGCAAGATTTTGAGATTTCAAATGCTTTCGAAGATGAATTGAATGTTTATTTTCATATTTTCATGCCTAATACAGAAATTTCTAGACTTTGATATGAATTATCATTATTTTCATTATCAAGCATAATTATTATGATGTTTTGACACGAGTTTGATGCATGGGTTAGTAAGACTATGTTTATATATTGATATTTCAAGAAGATGATTCTTTAATCATCTTATGAGTAGATTATTTACTGATTTTTCATTAAAGCTTTGATCTTTTGATCATCGGTTTAGTAATGGAATCTACTTTATTGCTTATACATAGAGTACAGAAATTAGATCAGCTTTATTTATAGAATGAGTCTTATAAAAACATGAATAGTTTTGTAATGAATCATTATACTAGATTTTGAAAGTCGATTTCCAACAGAGTGAGTGTACAGTTTTAAAGGGAGTAATATTTAGCACCGAGTGGGAAGTGTGGGATTAGTGTGCCCTATCTTCCACAGTACTATATAGTAAATGTAGGTACAAATTTTAAGATTATTCCTATCTCTATATGGATGATAGATTTAGCTTGTGATTAATCACATGGAAAGTAGGTTATACTCCTCGGCAAGAGTATGATACCTCTCCCCAATATGAGGTTTCTTCCTTAGGGGTATGAGACATTGGACTCCATTTAGGTCGCATGATTTATGTCGGTTAAGAGAACCACCCTTAAGATAAAGTATTTTCCTTACAACTTAATAGTAAAGATTTTCAGAATAGCTCCTCAAAATGACTTACAGAAGGCTTTTAGAAAACTACTTGCAAAGGCTCACAAAGTTTACATAGATTATGTTTTACAGAAAGTTATTAACTATAGATTTCAGCCTTCAGATTTCAGAATTAAGTGTGAGTTCTTTCTGTACTTAGATCGTATTATTTAAAGAGAGAATACAAGTACAACTTTTAGAACTAGATGTTATGACTCACTAGATTCATAAAGTTTGATTTGCTATTTATGATTTTAGATCGATGTATTTCAGATATTCCAGCTTATTTGAGTTATTTACATTTAGCATGAATTATTTTATAAATTATGATAACAAGATGATGTTTTACTAATGCATTTCACCCTTTATACTTAGTAAATCCTCAAAGTACTGATCTACGTATACGTCTATGAGCTACATTTTCTTATAATGTAGGTACATGTTATAGAATGTACAGTCAGGTTCAGATAGCTGCAGATTCCAGCCGGCAGATGATGAGTCCTCCTAATTTGGGGACTTTAGTTAGATTCTATTTATGTACTTTACTTCCTTACTCATATGTATTGATTAGTGGTAGCTAGAGTCGCATCCCAGCTATTTATAGTTAGTATAGTAGAGGCTTCATAGATGTCAGTTAGAGTAAGTTATGTAATTTTAGTCTCTATTTTCAAATTTTATTAGAATGTACGAGTGTACCAGTATTGGATTTTTTCAGATTCCATCATTGTTATGTTTCCGCACAGTAAACTCTATCATTTTATACATGTTTAATAAGTTGGTTATTAGTATGCCAGCTCATGGGTTTGCATGGGATCACTTCTAGTCCTAACCACCACGTGACGTATCGGGACCTATTTTTGGAGAGTTACAAACTTGGTATCAGAGCACAAGGTTCAAATGTCCTAGGGTGTCTGTCAAGCTGTGTCTAATAGAGTTTTATGGAATGGTATATAGACTTTTGTACTTTTCTTTGAGGGGCTAAAAGGTATTTAAGAAAAGTTTCCCTCATTTCATACCTAGACCGTGTTGTAAAGATGTTCCTTCAGAAACTACTGTCTACTCATGTGTTACACCAAAAATTCATTATCTATGATTTATTCTCGAGATAACATGATCATTAAGTTCCAATTTCTCTTCAAATAATGCTCTCAAATTTAACATCAATAATCTAAGAAGTCATACCAAGGACTTCAGAGGATCTCTCTAGTGTGTCATAAGTCCCTCAAATTGAAATTTATGTCCTCATCCTTATTATTTTGTAAGTTGAGATAGGATTAGTCATTAGATATGTATTTAGATTATCCCTTGACCCTTTTCAATATAGATAGTGCTCATGAGAGGAGATAACAGAATATAACCTTATTATAGCTGTAAGTATGGGTATAGAAGAGTAGTGGCAAAAAAATGGGAATGATGATTGATAAAAAGTATAAAGATAAAATTAGGCATGTTGTCAAGTTTTGTTAAGGTGATATGTTCATTTGTGCTAGTTTAGTGGAAGGTAGAGAAGCAGTTATCAGTTAAGGAGAATTGTTGTATGCTTGAAGTACAGAAGGGTTATTAATGAAGTATTTGGTGATTGAGAACCATTAATTTAGGTGTATAGAAGGGTAAATAGTAGTGACGTGTAGAAGTATTATGTGCTAATGGATTATAATTAGATAGGTCATATGATTTTGCTTGATTACTATTATCATAAAGATCTAGTAGACTAGTGTTTCTTAATGTTTTATTTTATAAATTCTAAGTTAGAATTGAATGTAAGGTGGGTTGTTAAATCATGTTTAGCACTAGAAATTAACTTTGAACAGTTGATGGTCATCAAGGTTGATGAAATAATTTCTTAGTTAGTGATGCTAGTTATGTAGAAGTGATCTAGTAGGCTTGAACAGTATAATCAATAGTTTGAGTCCATTTTAATTCGTAATTAAGTATGGTGTTGTATGTATGATGAAGAATTATGCCCAAGGTGATATGGGGTTGTATTATCTTCTATGGTTATTATACGTTATGTGTGTTTAGTAGTACCGTTGAGTTTCTAAGAGGAAAGAGACTAGTTATATAGTATATGGTTTTCTTAATGGATAAGCTAAGGAGTTGAGTTATGGATAGATGATGTTGAGCCTTTTTATTATGATCTTGACTCTCATGGTTTAGAAATATAATTTTTAGATGCGATATTAGTTGGCTATGATGAAAGCAGTGTAGTTTATTAAAAGTTGAAGATATCCATGTTAAGTGTTATAATCTAAGTTTGAATCTTTGAAGATTGAGTGAATAGAAGTGAGATTTGAAGCTCTAGAAGGTGTGAACTCAGGATGTGGTGATACTCATGAAGATTCTAAGTTATTAAGGGTTCAAGATATTATATGATGATTAGTGGGGCTATAGAAGGATAGAGTTATACCTCGAAAAGAAGTATTAGAAGTAGGTTTTGAATTTTCAGTTGTAGTTTTTCCAAGTAAGTTTGTTATTTATGCATATTGTTGTCTTCCAGACTCTAGAGTGCAGTGATTTTAGTCCAGTTTAGAGTTTAGTAAAGGGTTTCTAAGACATAGAATGATTGTTCAAATCTATAGGGATATAATAGAATAAGTAACCTAGTCAAGCTCTCAGATTCGAGTAGTGATTCCAGTATGTTATTGAATATCAGAAGGTGGGGGTGAGGCTCAACCCTTTCTTATTTAAGTATTCGTATTTTAGTTATCCCAATATTTACTCATGCCTTACATATTAGTTTACTGATCATAGTTTTGTTCATGTACATAATAGAGGGTCATGTACTCTCTCTGTTTCTAGTATGAGGAGTTCTAGATTATTCAGTAGTTGGAATCATATTCCATAAAGTTAGGAACTCTAAAATTCAGGTCATGCAACTCATGAATCATATAGTCATACTTTACAGTATGTTCAGTTTCATTACTCAGGCAACACTCTTAGCAATCAGTGAAATTTAGATCCATATCATGTATGTCCTCAGATTAGATCTCTTTAGTAAATCCATGTCATGAACACTCTCTTCCTTAGACCTCGATAAAGTGTCAAGTTATTCTTAGTATCCCTTTATATTTCAGGCCCTGGTATTCCAACCTTTCAGTGAACTTCCCTTAGGTCAAGCTATTGATGATGAACAATTATATGGATGGGACGGAGTAAATATGTTATATTAGGAAAAATGGTTGTAGTCTTGTTCTATGTAAGCCTATAAATGAAGGAATATTGAGGTGAAGATTTTTTTGTATGACTTGGCTAGTTGTGAATATTTTTATTTCTGTCTTCCTAAGAATCAAGTAGTGCATGGAAGTTTTAATTGATAGAGGTATTAGAGAAAACGAGAAAGATGCTCTTATGGGTATTTGTTTAGAAGTCCATATATGGTTATGAAGATATACTTGAATGTTACATTGGTATATATGGGTATTTTGTGCACTAAAGATTTCCTCGTAAGAGGTTGAATTTAGTTAATAAAGTGATATGAAGTATTATCTTAGAGAAGAGTGTTATGACAATGCTTGGGGTATTGGATCCATAGTTCAAACTAGTATTATGGTGTTAGATGCAGTACCTTGTGATTCCGAGTTAGGCTTGACCATAATGAGAGGATTTAGTTCAGTTTAGACTTTAGTAGATGGATTTGTAGATGACAGGTGAAAATTATAAGTTGAATCAAGTGAATAAAGTATTTAAATGGGATTGCATAGTTGAGAAAGTGTTTGAGTAAGTGTTGATAAGCTTGAAAGGAAGGAATTGCATTGCTTCAGGCCTAAAAATTCTATCCTAACTTATGATTTATGGTTCTATGTTCCATGTAATAGAGTGGTAGCAACGTTATGATTTCTTATCTAGATTTTATGTTCTGATCATGACCAAAGTTCTGTGCTCCCTAATAGTGTTAGAAATTTCTCATAAAAGTGTTGAAGAGATACTACTTCTGAGTATAAGCATTTAGTAAGATTCAGCCCGTATAGCCAGCAATTTAGTTTAACAGTCAGATAGATAAATTTCTATAGTTTTCAATCTTCCGATTTAGTCTAATCTTATTACTTGAAATTTCATGACAATGGACATTTCAAGAGGTAGTTTATTCGTATATAGGTAAACGGTGAATTCAGCTCAGTATATGCATTAGGCATGAATTTCAGATTTAGATATCTTGTCATGATTCAGTTTATAAGTAATCAGTGAATGATCTTAGTTTTCCAAGCATCCCAACCCAGACAATGTAATACCCATTGTATGATGTTAGCCTTGCTATCTCACAAATCGTGCTTGCATAATTTGTCACTTCACAATTCTACATGAATAATTGCATTATGAACACTTCAAGAAAATTCTAAACTCTCAACATGAATCAACTTCTTATAAGAAGTAAAGGAAAGTTAGCTCAAAAATATATTTCATGATAGAAGTTTTTAATGTTCTAGACTTCTTCATGAAATTATATTCCCATATTCAAATGTTTAATATGTAATCTTAGTTGTCTTAGTTCAAAACTCTCATTCCAAACAATCGATTGAGGGAGCTACTTAGGAAGCAGAAGCAGACATGCATACCAGGTACCCTCATCTCTTCTCCAAAAACTCAAATTTAGTCGAAGGTAATAGTTTTATTCCTTATTAGTTCTTTTCTAGTCTCAGATTCAATTATGTAGCTAATTTCATGAGAATTGATGTACTAGCAAATCAGTTCAGTTGCTCATTTTGTTGAGATTTAGATATTTAGTTTATTCAAGTTGTTTATGATATCTTACAATCTTAGATTCCTTAGTATTTTCAGCTTATCTAGCCATATTCGAGGGCAAATGTTTCCAAGTGGGAGATATTGTAACACCCCTTAGTTTTCCTTGCTAAAATTCATTCCTAGAATGTTAAGGAATAGTTTTCAAGGTGAAGTATTTTTTTTTTTCGTGTGAAATTTTCAAGATTTAGACAACCTATTATGTGGGAATTTGAATAATCTTTCAATCAATACCAAATTCGCCCAAATTTGACGCACGGTTGAGGAGTTAGAGCATTTTTAAGTTTACAGCGTCCCACTTGAGCAATGACCACATCGTAGTGAAGGACAATTTCATCAATGTCAATTCCAGTGGACCTCCGCGTTATTGGCGCATCATAGAAAGGTCCTAATTCCTAATTTTCAAAATCCAATATCCCAATACGATACTGGTGCATCGCACCAGTGTCCAAAATGATATACCTAAGGGGCACCGCGATGGCTCTGCCTCACGGAGTCAAGCCAGTTCCCAATCGTCGGAATTCCAGTAGGCCACCACATTAGTGGTGCATCACGGTGGCCTACCAGTTTGAAAAATATTGCTTTTCCAGATCTATTTAGAAATTTTAAAAGGGGTATTTTGGTCAATCCCCAAGCCCTCAATTCGTGTATAACATGAGATTAAACCAATTCTAAGCCTATTATGCCCATTTTTTTTTATCAATTCTCTCTCAAAGAAAATCCTAGACCTCCAAGAAATTCAAAATCCTCCATTGATTCTCCAAGAAATCTTAAGATTGAGGATTCTCAAGGCAAGATAATCAAGAATCCATATTCAAGAACTCAAATAGGAATCAATTATTCAAGTTTCTTCATCTAATCATCAATCAAGGTATGTGAGGTTTATGAAAGAGGAACTTCTTCCATCTTTGTGCCCAAAACCAAGTTTTAATTATAAAGTCATACGATTTTTAATGTTTATACATGGATTTTAAATTAGGGTTCATACCTATTATTTCTAATTGTAAGATTTTGAGATTTCAAGTGATTTAGAAGATGAATTGCATGTCTATTTTCATATTTTCATGCCTATTGCAGAAATTTATAGACATTGAGATGAATTATCATTGGTTTCTCATCAAGCATGATTATTATGATGTTTTGACATTTGTTTGATGCATGGGTTATTAAGACCATGTTTATATATTGATATTTCAAGAAAGATGATGCTTTAAGCATCTTATGAGTATACTATTTATAGATTTTCAATAAAGTTTTGATCTTTTGATCATCAGATTAGTTATGGAATCCACTTTATAGCTTATTTACAGATTACAAAATTCAGATCAGCTTTATTTTATAGAATGATTAAATTAAAATCATAAATGGTTTTGTAATAAACCATTATATGAGATTTTTAAAGTGGATTTCCAATAGAGTGAGCATATAGTTTTAAAGGTAGAAGTATTTAGCACCGATCGGGAAGTGTGGGATTAGCATGCCCTATCTGCCATAGAACTACATAGCCAATTTAGGTACAAATTTTGAGATTATTACCATTTCTATATGGATGATAGGTTTATCTTGTGATCAATCACATGGAAAGTAGGTTATACTCCTTGGAAAGAGTGTGACACAACTTCCCAACATGAGGTTTCTTCCATTGGAGGACGAGATGTTGGACTCTATGTAGTTCTCATGGTTTATGTTGGTTAAGAGGACGTACCTTAAGATAAAGTGTTTTACTTATAGCTTAAAAGTAAATAAATTCATAATATATTCTTAGAAAAGAATAACAGAAAGCTTTTAGAAAACTAAGTGTCAAGGCTCATAAAGGTTACGTAGATTATGCTTTACAGAAAGATATTAGCTATATATTTCCACCTACATATTTTAGAATTTAGAGTGAGTATTTTTTTTATACTTAGACAGTACGATTTAAAGAAAAGATACAAGTAAAACTTTTAGAACCAAATGTTATGACTCACTAGATTCATAAAGTTTGATTTGCTATTCTTGATTTCAGATTTTAGTATTTCAGATATTCAGCTTATATGAGTCATTTACATTTATCATGTATTATTTTACAAATTATGTTGATTAGATGATGTTTTACTTATGCATTTCACCCCCATATACTCAGTGCATCCTCAAAGTAATGATCCATATATACGTCTATGTGATACATTGTCTCATAATATTGGTACAAGTTGTAGCATATACAGTCTGGGTCTGACAGTTGCAGATTCCAGTCGACAGATGATAAGTCCTCTTACTTTTAGGACTTTAGTTAGATGCTATTTATGTACTTTACTTACTTGCTCTTATGTATGATTAGTGGTAGCTGGAGTCGCGTCCTAGATATCTATATTCATTATAGTAGAGGATTCACATATGTTAGTTAAAGTCAATTATGTAATTTTAGTCCCTCTTTTCAGATTTTATCATTGTTATGTTTCCGCATAGTAAAATCAGTCATTTTATACATTTATAATCAGTTGCTTATCAGTATGCCAGCTCATGGGTTATCTTGAGATCACTTGTAGTCCTAAGCACTGTGTGACGTCTCAGCACATATTTTTAGGGTATTACAAATAGCTTCCACTCCTCTCCTTTTTGATACTCGAAGCCCTTAGGATATGCACTCTCCTACTGAATATATTGAGTATTCCATAATTGTGCCTTAAGCCAGTGATGAAATCATTTTTTCATATATCTATCTCTTCTACGGTGAGTGCGAAAGAGTTTGTGCCATTTTTTTAATATCATCATGAGCAGCCTTTCCTTTGGATTTACTGGGTTAGAATATTCGTTTTTAAGCTAGACTTCTACCCTTGTTTACACCTTGATAATTTAAGTCAGAAAGGATTGGTGAGAAAGTGTTCCACTTAAAAGACTTGTTCAATTCTTATTTCAAGTGTACCAAGTCTCTCTCTAATTCTTCATTCTTGTGATTAATCTTTCATTTCCTCCTTAAGATCAACCTCAATCATGGTAGATTTCTTCTTCACTTTACCATCAACACCATTTTCATTCTTTTGATTGCCCATTAGGCTCAGATTTTCAAAGTTCATCTTTGTGAACAACTCTTTAGGTTTAGAAATTTTAAGAGTTAAAGAAATCAACTTATGTTTTGAACTCAGTTTCTGCCATACTGAATGGCACCAGCAGAACTCAGAGAATTGAAAGAGTAGTTGAAGGATCTCTTAGATAAGGGATTTATCAGACCCAACGTGTTCCATAGGGCGCACTAGTCTTATTCGTGCTTAAGAAAGATGGTTCCCTTAGAATGTGCATTGATTACCGTTAGCTCAATAAAGTCATGGTCAAGAACAAGTATTCTCTTCCTAGAATTTATGACTTGTTTGACCAAATTCAAGGTACCTATTAGTTCTCTAAGATAGACCTTAGATCTGGCTATCATCAGCTCAGAATCAGAATGTGACATTCCAAAAATAGCCTTCCTTACTGGGTATGGTCACTTAGAATTCTTAGTTATGTCCTTTGGTCTTACCAATGCCCCAGCAGTTTTCATGAACTTTATGAACCGGGTATTCAAGCAGTACTTGGACATGTTCGTCATAGTCTTTATAAATGACATTCTGCTCTATTCCCACAGTAAGCGTGATTATGCAGACCATCTCAGAATCATACTTCAAACTCTCAGAGATCATTAAATGTTTACCAAATTTAGTAAGTTTGAATTTTGGCTAAGGTCAGTAGCATTCCTTGGTCATATCATTTTTGTGATGGCATTAGGGTTGATCCTCAAAAGACCAAAGAAGTAAAAAACTGGCCCAAACCTATTTCTACATGAGATATCAGGAGTTTCTTGAATTTTTCTGGCTATTAAAGACGGTTTATTAATGGATTTTCTTCTATTTAATCCCCTATGTGTAGCTTAACTAAGAAGAAAGTCAAGTTTCAGTGGTAAGATCCTTGCGAGAAGAGTTTTCAGGAGTTAAAGACTTGACTCACCTCAGCCCCGTCTTAGCTCTTCCAGATGGTTCTGATGGGTTCATAGTGTATTGTGATGTATCCATAGTAGGTTTGGGTTGTGTCCTCGTGCAGCATGGTAAGGTTATATCCTATGCCTCTAGACAGCTTAAACCCCATGATAAGAATTATACTACTCATGATCTTGACTTAGCAGTCGCAATATTTTCCTTAAAGATTTGGAGGCATTATCTATACGTAGTTCATATGGATTTTTTCACAGATCATAAGAGCCTTTAATATGTCTTTTCTCACAAAGATATCAATCTTTATCAGAGAAGGTGGTTAGAGCTCATGAAAGATTACGACATGCGTGTCCTTAATTATTAGGGCAAGGCCAATATAGTGGTCAACGCTCTCAGTAGACTGTCTATGGGAAGTGTTGCTTATGTTGAGGACAGTAAGAAGAATTTAGCTTAGGAAATCTATTACCTTTCCAGACTAGCCGTTCGCTTAGTCAATTCAGAGGAGGGTGACATATAGGTTCAGAGTAGTTTAGAATCACCTCTAGTTTCAGAGGTGAAACAAAGGAATGATAGAGATCTCAGTCAAGTCAAGTTGAAAGAGTTAGTTAAGGATATGAAAGTGGAGGTTTTCTCCTAAGGGGGAGATAGTGTTCTGCGTTATCATGGTCGTCTGTTTGTTCTAGGGGTAGATGAATTGAGGCAATAAATTCTTGTAGAAGAGCATGGTGTGCACTACTCTAATCATCCAAGGACAACAAATATGTACCATGACTTGCGGGAAATCTATTGGTGGAGTGGGATGAAAAGAGATGGTGTAGAGTTTGTGGATAAGTGCTCTATATATCACCAGGTTAAGATAGAGCATCAGAAACCTAATGGGTCTATACAGGAGTTCAGTATTCCTACTTAGAAGTGGGAAGAAGTAAAGATGGGCTTTGTGATGGGTTTGCCTCGTACTCATCATCAGTATGATTCAGTTTGGTTCATTATAGATAGAATGACCAAATCAGCTCATTTTCTTCCAGTCCATAACTCTTATTCAACCGAGGATTATGCCAAAATTTATATCAAAGAGTTGGTCAGATTTCATGGTGTTCTGTTATCCATTATCTCATACATAGGTACCCAGTTCACCTCTCATTTTTGAAAAGTATTCCAAAAGGGTCTTCGTACACAAGTTCATCTCAATACAACCTTTCATCCTCAGATAGATGGTCAAGCAGAAAGGATCATTTAAAATTTAGAAGATATGGTAAGGGCGTGTGCAATTGATTTCAAGGGTAGTTACGTTGACCACTTGCATTTGATTGATTTTGCATACAACAACAACTATCATTCTAGTATTCGAATGGCTTCATTTGAAGCTCTCTATGGTAGGATATACAGATCTCCAATTGGTTGGTTCAAAGTTAGTGAGGCCTCAGTTATAGGGCGTGACATAGTGTTCGATGCTTTAGGGAAAGTCCAGTTGATCAGAGAAAGACTCTAAGCTGCTCAGAGCCGACAAAAGTCTTATGCAGATGTGTGAAGAAAAGATCTCAAGTTTGAGATTAGTGATTATGTCTATCTAAAGAATCTCTCCAATGAAGGAAGTAAAGATATTCGGCAAGAAGGGAAAGCTCAGACCCTGATATGTCGATCCTTTCAAGATTCTCAATCGCTTTGTCAAAGTAGGTTATGAGCTCAAATTTTCTTCAAATATAGCCTCAGTACATCCAGTATTCTATGTCTGTTTGATCAAGATGTAAATAGGTGACCCAACAGTCGTGTTCAGATTTCAGTGATCTGTTTAAATTTTAGTGACAAGCTTGGTATCCATTTCATGTTCAGAATTCCATCGCTAACTTTGTATTAAATACCATTGTATATTCAGTCATACATTCACGCACCAATTTAGTCATATAATCATGCATCAGATATGCGTTCTCATTGCGATAAACTTAGTTCATAAAAACACTCAGTCATGCATTCATGAATAATTTATACATGCATCAGATATGCTTATCAATAAGATATATTTAGTTATCAATCATGTCAGTCATGATATCATGTTCTAATTTTGTATTTTCAGTATGTATGTCAGTTTATATTCTCCCCTCTCACTCAGTCTCACACTAGGATAAATGTTCTCAAGGGGGAGATATTATAATACTCCGTAATTCTACCTAGCTTGAAATCGTCCTAAGAATGTTAGAAACTTACTTTAAAATATGAATCCATTTTTGTACACATGGAAATTTTAAGATTTTCATGTGGGAAATTGAATTAGCTTTCCAACGATACCAATTTCATCAAAATCCGGAATCGGAATAAAGAGTTATGGATGTTTTACTCATAGCTGTCAGATTCGCCCAGTGCGACGGCCAGGTTGATGGACCATCGACTTAGAGACAGACCGTCACATAGACAGTCGCAGCCAAGGAAGTGATTCAACCTTCTGGATAAGGTGTAATGGATAGGTTGACGGACCGTCGAACTTGCAATGGACCAGCACCCAATCCGTCTCTATAAGGTAGTGAGTCTTTTTTTGGTCCACATATGATGGTTGAAACGATGGACCATCGTGCGATCCATTGCAGGTCCCATTCAGTGAATTTTAAGTTATTTTTAAAGGGTATTTTGGTCCTTTTCTACCCATTTAACCCTCCTAGTTATATCAGACCAAGGCTCATAAGTTTATTATTCATTCACAATATCAAATTAGGGTTTCATAAGTTCAATATTCATTCACAATATCAAATTAGGGTTTTCTCTCAAATATAATCCCCAAGAACAAGATCCAAATCCTTCTTCAAGAAACCAAGAAACTCAAGTTCTTCAAGTACAAGAACTTTAAGAAACTCACAATCAAGGTATGTCATATGTTGATTCATGGGTCCCTTTCACCTATGAAGCTCAAGAATCTCTTTTCAAAATCTAAGATTTGTTTATTTATGAATGTTCATGATTAAAATAGAATTGAAATTCATGTTCATGATGTTGTGGGGTTTTAATTCAAGTTTGAAATTACATATTCCAATGATTAACCTTAGGATGTGGTGATTTGCATAATAATCATGATAAACCCTTAAATTTACATATTGATTGATGTATCCATGATTATTAGATGTGTTGATGATTGTATAACTAAAGCATGCTCCCTATGTGTCCGATTAAAAGACTATGTGAAGGAGAAGTGCCATACAAGTATGATAATATGAAATCCCCATTTATCTACAAGCTTATGCATGTCAAATGTTTGATGAAATGTCTTAGTCAATAAGTTACAGATATATGTGTGGCCATTGTGGTGCTTTAGCACGTCTACTTCATGAAATCTCCAACTTATAGTATTATGGATTGTGATGTTGGTCATGTATTCAAGAAAATCATGTTTTATCAGTTTTCTTCCATCGAGTCCTGAGGGTACTTATACCCGAAAATTTATCTGTGTGTCTAGAATCAGTGAGGTGTTTTCAAGATACTTTTAGTCGAGCCATGTTCACAGAAATTCAGTCTGTCATATGACTCAGAAAAACTCAGTAAACTTAGTATTCTCAGAAACCTCAGAAATTCAGTAATCTCAGTAGTATTCCATTAGTCAATGGAACTGAATTAACTCAATCCAGTTATTTAAGTTAATCATAATCAGTGTGTATTCAGATGGGAGTAGAAATTAGCACCGAGCGAACCCAAAGATGGGAAACCACTTGTTATATGAGGGTGTGATTCTTAGAAGAAATCCTTGCATTCTAGAACTATGTAGCCAACATAGATTGAGACATCATAGCCTATTATATGAGGGAAGATGAGATGACTTAACCTGTTATGCGAGGTTTCCCACATTATGACTAGAGTTACCTATTATATGAGGGTTACTCAAAGATTATCCTTACCAATGGTGCGGTATTGACACCCTTCCAATTAGAGTTACATATTAGACCCCAACTCACCCATAATGGCGTATTAGGGGCATGACAGCTATCTAACCACTTCCTATAGTTTAAGAACCAAATCAAGACTATCCGATATAGTCATTCAGTCTCAGTGATAGAACTCAGATAGTTCTATAGGATTCAGCACTGTCAGATATAGTCAACTTAAAATAGTATGAAACTAAGCTAGTTCCACCAGAACCTTGACTTTCAGATACAGTCGCTCAGTATCATTTATTTTAGTTATACAGATATCATTATCTTATGTTATCATTACTCAAACTCAGTAATCATGTTATAACGAACTCAGTTATAGTTATTATGTAGTCATGCATGTATTGTCACATTCATGTTATCCAGTCAGTTAGTGTAGTTCAAGCATATAAAATCTTTTGCATTCAGCCTACCTCATATGCATTCC
The DNA here is from genome assembly GCA_030864225.1 of Capsicum baccatum var. pendulum. Lineage (NCBI taxonomy): Eukaryota > Viridiplantae > Streptophyta > Magnoliopsida > Solanales > Solanaceae > Capsicum > Capsicum baccatum. The sequence goes on from CM061561.1 coordinate 90,945,661, forward strand.
AATACATTCAAATGTACTGACGTATTTGCGCTATGGTGTTTTATACCATAGGTTTAGAAGCATGAGCTCCAGAGCATCAATAGCATTCCAGTCTCAGCAATTAGAGTTATCAGTGAGTCCTTATCATTCGAGGACATGACCATTACTTTATTATCTCATGAATTAATTTATTTCAATAGTTGGAGTTAGTTGGGGATATGTCCCATCAACTCCTTATTCAGATAGTTCAGTCAGTTAGAGGCTTTTAAGACTATCATGTTCAAACAGTTTATTTCAGGTTTTGTTTTTGTATTATGATACCATACCATCAGATGTTATGTTTTATCAGATCTTTGAACCTTATGTCCTTACAACCTTTATTTCCGTATTTATACAATACATTATGCAGTGTTCAGGTATAGATACCAGTCATGGGTTAGTATGTGGTCCTTTGGGGTCACGAGCATCATGTAGCATTTCGGGTACTAGATTCGGGACATTACACATTTCAATTCTGTCATATATCATATTTCATATTCAGTCATGTAACTATGTTTTCAGTTATGTATGTTTTCTACATAATCTTAGTTCCTCCATACTATTAACTTAATAAGTCTCATTCGAGGATGAATGTTCCCAATGGAATATATAGTAATGCCCCATATTCTCTCTAGTTTAGTTCAGCTCAATATGTATGTAAAAGATATAACCTAAAAGTTTATCTAAGTATTGGAGACTTTCTTATTTTTAGCCTCTTAAATTAAATAATTTTTAAAATGACTTTACCAACCTTGAGACGTTAGCTTTTGAGTTAATTCATGTTCAGGGGTTAAGTAGTGTTTCTCGGGTGAGTTTTGAATTTTTTGAACAATGTTTCAGGTTTGTTTGGAAGGAAAAAATAGTAGACCAATTTGATATAGCCATGTCGTGTTGGGTATCATGTTCGTTGGCAACAACGTAGTTTATCACCTATCGCATCGTGTAAGAGATACGGTGCATCACCAAACACGTTGGGTGCCTAGTTTATTTTAATGAATTCTGGGTCTAGGAGGGTGTTTCAGTCATTTTCCCCTAACTTTAACTCAGCCATAACATGAAATTATGGTCCCAAAAAGCAAAAGTTAATCATTCCTCACACAATTCTCTCAAATTAAAATAATCCTCTTTTAAGAACAATCTCTAGACCCTTCAACTTTAAAGATCAATTCTTAAGAAATCCACCAAAACCTTCCAAGAATTATTCAATTAAGGTATGTGTGATGTTCATCCATGGTTTTCTTCAACCATGGAGTCCAAGAATATATTTTGATGTTTTTAATCAAGAATTTACATGCTTATAATAAAAACATCTTCATAAATCATTATGGATTTTTATTATAAATGGTGTTTACAAAGAGTTATTGTTGGAATTAAACTTTCAACTTTGGATTGATGATATTTTCATGTTAAATCCCTATTTTATGGTTTAGTATTATTGCAATGTGAATGATCATACGTTTTAAACCATCCCCGTGCTTTAAATCATGACCCTCGTGTTTGATGAAATTCCTAAGTACAATTTTGGGGTAATGCTTACCTATTGTGGGTTTAAATTCTCTTATGTGTTCTTATTGATATTGCTATCGTGCCCTGAGGGTTATTAATACCCAAAAACGTATTTGGTTACATTGTAACTTCGGCCTTGGTTTTACTCAAATTGGGGTGTATTTGTCGTAGTTAGCTCCCATATTCTCAAGTTTAGTTTCAGTATTTATATATTCAGTATACGTTTCAACTCAGATGTACATGGCCTTGCATCCAGTTATCTAGTTATTTAGCTTATTCAATACATGTTTATAAACAGTTTTGCATTCTGTTAACTCATTCATTCATGCTTAATTATACCAATTAGATTTCCATTGCCACATACTCTATACATTTGATGTACTGGTTTCATACTCTCTTTTATGCTATATTTTATTATAATACAGGTATGGACACACAGTTTTTGGATCATGATCAGTAAGTCTTTATGCCACTAAGAAACAGTTATGGTGAGTCCTCATCATTTGATAACGGGTTATTAGTTGTCAACATCAATAATTTATTTTATTTCAGTCAGTTAGAAATAGATAGAGGTTAGTCATATCAACTCCCTATGTTTTAGATGATTTAATAATGTCAAATATATTTTGAGTTTTTATTAGATATTCAAACATGAATGATATTATTTTCACTACCACTTATTATCTAGCTTTCTAATTTAGCTTCTACCAAGTTATTTTTTATTTCCTCTAGTGCTCATAATAGGTATTAGACCATGGGTTAGATTGGGGTCACTTGTACAACTAAGAATTATGTTACAACTATGGGGTAGTCTCAGGCTGTGACAAAGTGGGTAGAAGAGCATAAGGTTTAATGTGTCCTAGGGTGTATCATAGTCATGATAAGCTGAGTATTGTTTGTAGGTGCTAAGCGCTCTACACTTATGAGCGAGAGGATATGCAGTGTTTTAGGAAAGTTTGACTTCTGTCAATGTTAATGTCAATGGAGTGTGAGCTCCCTTACTTTTCTCTTCAAACTCATCCTCAACCCATTTACCAAAAAGCCCTCTCATAAAGTATTATAAAAAGAGGAATGGGGACCAGCTAGAACTACCACTTTTCCTTGAAAATCCTAAACATTATTAGGTCTCCCTTGCTTAATTCAAGATTTCCTTCATAGCGCTAGCCCAATCCATGGTTGTCCAAAATAACCAGCAGGTTGTTGCCTCATCCAACCTAGTGTTCTCTTGGTCCATGTCATATGGGATCTACAATAGTTTCTAGATTGTGTGCAAAAGGTTACTGATATTATGGGCATTCTCCGAGTGAAAGTAATGACTTAGATAAATACCAGTTGCAAGGGGTAGCTCACCCTAGGTTAAATAGTGAAAGAAAGATAGAAATGCCAATGCAAGTAGGTTTTTCCCTTTTGAGTTAAGGGAAACCAAGGTGCAGGAGTTTATTAACCTTAAGTAGGGTAGTATTAGTGTTAAGTAATATTCACTAAAATTTAGTTAGCTCATAAGGTATGCTCCTAATATGGTGGTTGATTGTAGGGACCGCTTGAGCATGTTCATATCTCGTGTGTCAAAGGATGAAGTAAAGCAGTGTTGGATGACAATGGTTATTATGTAGATTGAACTCTTGAGGTGTATAGTTCATGCTTAAAAATTAAGGAAAAGAATATTAATTTAAAAGATAGGGAGAATATTAGTGCAGGAACTGGTAGTTCCATTTTCTTATAGAAGAGCTCAGATAGTAGGAATCATTCTTAGTTCTACTAGAAATCTTTATCCTAAGACCTTTGTTTTCCAGTGCTCCTGTGCCTATGTTCTAGCAAGATACCTGTGATAGAGCCCTAGGATCTATGTCTCAAGAAAGTGTGAACAACGGTCACATAAATCCATTTTGCCAAAAGTGTGGTAAGAGACATAGGGGTGAGCGTATGGCGGGTAGAAATGCATATTTTAGGTGTGGTAAGATATACCACAAGATAGAGAACGCTTGGCAGTTTGAAAAAAATGTAGAAATGATTGTCCGTAGAATCAGGCGACCTCTTTAGACGTACTAGTAGGTCTTCCTACTCAGTAGGGTGCCACTTCTAGAGCAACAAGTGTATAGCATTAAAACCAACTCAATACCTTTCAAACTTATAAAGATCAAAAGGATTTTCCTTATGTGGTTATCGGTACATTATAAGTATTTCATCTCCATGTGTATGAATTATTAGATCCCGTAAATATACTTCCCTTTGTGACTCTCTACATATCAGTAGATTTTGTTGTTAGTCACAAAATTTTTATAGAACCCTTTTTAGTATCCACGCTAGTGGGTGGTTTCATTGTAGTTAGATCGGTATTCAGAAATTGTATAGTGGTAGTATCCAAAAAAGTCAACTCAATTGATCTTGTAAAATTAGAGATGACCAATTTTGATGTCATTCTTGGCATTGATTAGCTCCACTAGTGCTATTCCTCAGTTGATAATAGAAAAAAAATAGTTCAATCTTATTTTCAAAATCAGCCAGTAATAGAATGGAGGGTAGTACATCAGTACCTAAAGATGAACTTATCTCTTTCCTTAAGGCGAGTTATATGATTTCCAAGGGGTGTATTTATTATATTATTTTAGTCAACTAGTCAAGTTCCTAAATATCAAGTCTTGAGTTAGTCCCAGTAGTGAATAAATGTATAAAGGTGCTTACAAAATATCTTTTCGTAGTTCACCTCGAGCAAGAAATCGACTTTGGAATAAATCTCTTTCAAGATACCCAACCTATTTTAATTCCACCTTATAGAATGACTCTAATCAAGCTTAAGGAATTGAAAGGATAGTTATAAGATCTCTTAGATAAGGGTTTCATCAGGTCAAGCATCTCACCATAGGGTGCACCAATTCTATTCGTGCGCAAGAAAGATTGTTCTCTCAGAATATGCATCGAGTACCGTCAGCTGAACAAAGTCATAGTAAAGAATCAATATCCTATTCCTAGGATTAAGGACTTGTTTGACCAACTTTATGGTGAAATGTTTTCTCTAAGATAGACCTCAGATCCAGCTATTATTAGCTCAGAGTCACAAATATTAAAATTTTGAAAAATGGCCTACAAAACTCGATATCGTCATTTTTAGTTTGAAGTTGTGTATTTTGAACTAAAAAATAATCCTATAGCTTTTATGGATTGGTTGAACAGAGTGTTCAAGCAGTACATGGACATGTTTGTAATTGTATTTATAGATGACATCCTTGTCTATTGCCATAGTGAAGGTGAGAATGCAGACCATTCCAGGGTTTTTCTATAGACCCTTAAGAATTATCAATTAATCTCTGAGTTCATCAAGTGTTAATACTTGTTGAAATAAGTAACTTTCCTTGGTCATATTATTTTGAGTGAATTCAGCCATTATGATCCTCAAATCACCAAAGTGGTAAGGAACTAGTGTAGACCCATCTCTTCATCATATTTTAGGGTTTTCTTGGGTTGAGCCGGTTAATGTAGATGGTTTGTAGAAGGATTTTTCTATATTGCCTCTCCCATGTAAAGACTAACTTAGAATAAATTTAAATTTCAGTTGTTTGATTCTTTCAAGAAGTATTTTCAGTAGTTGAAGACTCAAATAAATTCTTCCCAGCTTAACTCTAAAAGAGGTTCAGATGGTTTATTGGTTTATTATGATGCTTCCAAAATTGATCTTGGTTAAGTGTTGATGCAGAGAGTCAAGTTATAGCTTATGCCTCTTGAGATCTCAAAACCTATGAGAGGAACTACCCAAATCATGATCTCAAGTTTCCAACAGTTATTTTTTTCTTCAAAATTTTGAGCCATTACCTTTATGGGGTTCACGTTTATGTTATTAAGCATCACAAGATCCTTTACATTGTCTTCACTCTAAAACCTAACTATTCATTAGATAAGGTGTTTAGAATTGTTTAAAGTTATGATATAGGTGTCTTGTATCAGCCACGTAAAGCCAATGAAGTGGCCGACGCCCTTAGTATATTATCTATGGGAAGTGTTGCCCATGTTGAGGGTAATAAGAATGAGTTTTTTTGTGAGGGTCATTAGATTTTTAGATTACGAGTTGATTTGGTTGATTCGTCGAAGGTAGTATATAGGTTCACAATCCGAAGTGAAGGAAAATCCAAATAGAGATCCTATTTTACTTAAGTTAAAGGAGGGAGTTAAGAATAAAAAATCTAAGATTTTCTGCTAAGGGGGAGATGGTGTTCTTCATTGTCAGGGAAGGTTATGTGTTCCAGACATGGCTGATTTGAGATAGTGTATACTAGTAGAGGCTCATTGTTCTGAATATTTTATTCACCTACGTGCGACTAAGATGTATTTCCACTTGCGAGAAATCTATGGGTTGAATGGTATGAAGAAGGATACTATGGAATTCATGGATAAATGTTTTATTTTTCATTAAGTTAAGGTTGAGCACCAAAGACCGAGTGGTATACTTTAGGAATTTAGTATCCCCTCTTGAAAATAGAAATTTGTAAATATGGGCTTCATTAAAGGGTTGCCCCATGCCCGTCGTCAGCATAATTCCATTTGGGTTGTTGTAGACCGAATGACTAAGTCAGCCCAATTCTTACCTGTTACTACTTCATATTATGCCGAGGATTATGCTGGACTCTATCTCATGAAATTGGTGAAGTAACACAAAGTCCCGTTGACCATCATATAAGACAGTGGTACCCATTTTTTCTCTTATTTGTTAAAGGATTTTCAGAAATGTCTTATACACACATTCATCTCAGTATATCCTTCCACCCCCAGATAAATGGTTAGGCAAAAAGGACAATTCAGACTTTAGATGACATATTAAGGGCGTTTGTGTTTCATTTCAATGGTAGGTGGGTTAAATCCCACTTAAGCACATGAGACAGATCAAGAATATACTTCCGCAGCATACAAACATAGAAAACTAGATAAACAACAGTGAAATTTAAAGGTAAGGCTAACTCATAAACCACCTCGCCAACTGCACGAAGAATCTAAAAAGGAACAATATAACGAGGGCTTAGCTTACCCTTCCTTCAAAAACTCATCATACCCCTCATATGAGAAACATAAAGGAACACACGGTGACCAACTCTGAATCTTAAGGCATGAAGCATACAGTTGGTATATGTTTTTTGCCTACTTTAAGATACTTTCAGCTTGCCCTGGGAATATCAAACTCTATCTAATGAGTCCTGAAGAAAATTGGTACCACGAGGTCTCACCTCAGAAGACTCAAACCATCCTATCGGAGAACGACATTTCCTACCATACAAGTCCTAATAAGGAAGCATCTCAATACTAGAATAATAGTTGTTATTGTATGTAAACTCTGCCAATGCTCTATGCAGATCCCTTTACCCTCCAAACTCTATAACATTTGCTCAAAGAATATTCTCAAACATGTAAATAGTCTGCTTGAAATTGAAAATCTATCTGTGGATGGAGGATGTACTTAAATCCACTCGAGTACATAACTCCACCTGGAATGCTCTCCAAAATTGTGAAGCAAATGCAAAACCACAGTTTGATATGATAGATATGGGCACCACATGCAAATGAACTATCTCCCAGACATAAATATGGGATAATCTCTCTGCATTGAAGGTTATCTAAATAGGAATAAAATGTGTTAACTTTGTTAAACGATTTGATCGACAATAAGACAAATACTATCATAACCGCAGGAAGTATGATGTAAATAACTAATGATGTCCATAGTAATACTTTCCCCTTTAGAATCGAGGATGGAAAACATTTAAGTAAGTTCATTGAGTTACTAATGCTTAGCCTTAACCTTGTGATGATATAGGGAACGAGCTACAAAAGAAGCTATATCACTCTTTATGCAATCCCGCCAGTAATGCTGCCTGAATATCTATACATCTTATTTGTACCTAGATGAATATAATACCTTGAGATGTGAGCCTTTTGAAGAATTATATGAATAAATTCATCAAGCTGGGGAACACAAATATGACCTAGAAACCTCAAAACACCCTCAGAATCAACAGTGTTCCTCTTAAACTCACCACTCATCTCTTGTTCATAGGGAAACACAACTTTCTATCCTCATACTTATGATCTCAAAACATGCTCAAATAAGGAGGACCTCACCTCCCCGAAAAGAAAAATCCTCATAGGCTCTGTAATATCAAGGCAAACCATCAAATTTGTTAAGGACTGAATATCCCATGCCAAGGGCCTCTAAGAAACTGATATGTACGCCAAACTACCCATATTCACTTCTTTGCGACTAAAGGAATCAACTACCAAATTTGCCTTACCCAGATGATACCAGATTGAAATATTGTAGTCCTTTACCAACTCCATCCATCTACGCTGGTAAGCATTAAGCTCTCGCTGGGTTATAAGATAGTAAAGGCTATAATGATCGAAGAAAATCTCATAATGCACCTTATACAGGTAATGCGTCCAAATTTTGAGAGCAAAAATTACTGTTGCAAACTAAAAATCATGAGTGGGGTAGTTATGCTCATCCACTTTGAGTTGTCTAGAAGCATAAGCAATAACAAGACCCTATTTAATCAAAACACAACCAAGACCAACACTAAAAGCATAACAAAAAACATTAAACACCACACCCTCAACTAGAAGAGTTACCATTAAAGCTAAAGTAAGAAAACCCTTCATCTTTCCAAAGCACAACTCACACTCCTCAGGCCATCGAAAAAGAACTTCCATCAGACTTAATCAAGTCATAGGGGCTAAACTAGTAGCAAAGATATCAACAAAACACCTATAATAACCATCAAAACAAATGATACTACAAAACTAAATACCCTAACGTGTCCTGAAAGTTATCTTCAGTATATTCTCATCCAGAATCCTCAACTAATTATAACTGGACCTCAAATCTATCTTAGAAAAACACATCACTTCCTTGAAGCTAGTTGATCCAATCATCAATGCAAGGAATAAGATATTGGTTCTTTACCGTCACCTTTTTAAGATGTCTATAATCGATAGACATACGCATTAAACCATCTTTCCTCTTTACAAATAAAATAGGTGCTCCCACGCGAACATACTTGGCCTAATAAAACCCTAACAAAGAAGATCATGAAGCTAAGAATTTAGTTCGTTAAGCTTAGTAGGATCCATATTGTAAAGTACCATATTAATAGGACAGGTTTTAGGCTTGAAGTTAATAACAAACTCAATCTCACAGTCAGGAGCAATACCAGACAGGTCGGTAGGGAACACATAAGAAAACTCAAAACAATTGGAATAGAGTCAAGCGATGGACTCTATACATGAGTGTCATATACATAAGAGATATTAGAATCTAAGTATGTCAATATAAACCTTCTTTCACAAACATAAGAAATAATGTTTATTAGCTTGCGGCTAACCATTCCCTACCACATAACTGGGGGTATAGCGGGCATGGCTAAGGTAGTGGTCTTGGAAAAAAAATCCATGGCTGCATGATAGTGGAATGAGAAGTCCATGCCTAAAATAACAAATCTAGATTATTTTTAACAATAAGATAAGAATAAGTATCAACATCACTAACATAAGTATCAACATCACTAACTGTCACAACACATAATCTGAGTACTCAATCCATTACTAAAAAATCACCCATGGGAGTAGATACGCACAATGGCACAAATAATAAATCACTAGTTAAGTAAGACTGTGGTGTATAATATATAGATATATAAGAATAAGTGAATTTGGGATCAAATAAAGCAAGAACTAACTTGCCGCCCATTAAAATCATACCTGTAACTACAACATCTGAAGTCTCAGCCTTGGGTCTAGCAGCTACTACTTATAACTTACCATGCCCGCCACCTTGCTGGGCACCTGACTGACCTCTTATCCTCCCTACCTGAGTACCACCTCGAGCCTCATAGTAGCTTCTCCTGTGACCTTTTGAATCACCCCTACCTGAGGGATAAACTACGCTAATAAAACTAGTACCCTTACTCAAACAACCATCTCCCTACGACTAAGGCAATCTCTCGAGAATTGCTATAAGGCCTACAAGTAAAACAAGAATCCTAAGCAGAACGAGAAATCATGGATCATGACGAACTGAAGAAAACACCACGTTCAGCATGGCCTATATATAAACCTCTCAAGGACTGATCACTGCCCGTACTAGGTCCACTAGTACAAAACTTTCCTCCATCAATGGTTTTAAGAGCTTCCTAAACTAGTTAATAAGTTCGACTCTGCAACTAAAAAAATGGACGCAAAGGATGCCCAACATAATAACTACCACGTCTGAATTGGAAACAACTATGGCTCCCACCAAATCTACCCTGATACTTGGACATCTTATTATGTACCTCATGATACGTGTATCACTCTGGCATAATCTAAAACCTTAGCAAAAGTCCTACCAATAGCAACTAAAATCTTAGTGGACATCCAATTAAGGAGACTTTGTCCACTCACAAAGTAGCAAACTCACTCATACTCAGTATAAAAAATAAAAGTCGCATGCCTAGAAAACTCATGAAAATAGTCCTCATATTTGGCGACTGTCATAGAACCTTGCTATAATCTAGTGAATTGATCCCTCCGTAGATCTCTAAGGTTATGTGGCAGATACTTCTCAAAGAACATCTCAAGGAACTGAGTCCATGAAAGGGTAGAAGACCCAATAGGCTTGGAACTCCTAAAACCTCTCCACCAGTGTCGAGCAGACAAATCCAACTAAAATATGGTGTAAAAACACCATGAGTCTTAACCAAAACCTAGCCTAAAAAGCCTATCCTCACAAGTATTCAAAAACATAAATACATCATCTCCAGCAGAAGGAAAAAACCTAGGAGAAAATAACCTCAAAAAACTACCCAGCAACTTCTGCACCTCAAAAGACATAGAAGGATGAGTCACAACTGGATTAGTAGCCATCGTCTAAAAAACTGTTGGCATAGAATGAACCTCAACACTAGGAGTTGCAGTTGCATGCTACACTCCGACCACATTAGTCTATGAACCATCAACACAACCCAAAAGCTAAACTAAGAAATCCCTCAGCAAAGTAGAAGTAATAAAATCTATTAGAGCTTGGGATGGTCCCTGGCCTATCGTTTGCTGTGGTGGAGGAATATCTAGCTTAGGTACAAGAATGGGATTAAAGGAGGCCCATCCTAATCCCTTATTGGGTATACATCTCGATGATTTCTTTGAACAAGGGGAATATCACTAGGATGGTCTCGAGATCCTCAACACGTTTAGTTGCCACATGTGTACTGGGCATCTATGAAAGAGTAAAGTCAAGAAAATATCCTATAAACCAATTCAGAATCTTAGAATGATATGTGTGAAAGAAGTGCATGACTCCTCAAAATATCACATACCATCCCAAAGAGAGGAAACTGACGTAAACATTCAAATATATAGGACTCTATTAGACATTTTCTGTTGCACCAACAATACCGGTGAAACCTAGGCTCTAATGCTAATTTGTTCATGACCCAATTCATGAGTCATGGTGGAACCTACTATGAACCACCAACTGGTTAGCAAACACTGTTAGACGAAACTAAGGCAATGGGTTACTTTTGTAGAAATGTCGATCAAGGGAAAAAATAGATGAGCACTATCGTAAAAAACAATGTTCCACAATTGAGAATCAACTATAGATACCAATTCCCATGACCTTGTAATGTCTTTACAAGAGTATGTAAGTTCAACAATAGGAAATACAACTCATAGTCTAAATATTCTTATACATCTATCTTGAATAAAAAATATTGAATAGCAGGGAAATGAGTGATTAGAAATCTCATAGAGCTCACCCTATCTCCAAAAGATCAAAACTGCATGACCTTAACTCAACGTTGAAAACTAGTACTTGGGTCTGCACTAAAAAGGTACGAAAGTGTAGTATAAGTACCCAAACAATGGGTACTCATTAGGAATCATTGGACAACTAAGCTAAATTGTGATATAAAGTAAGAAAATCTTAATCAAGGTACAAAATTGAACCTGAATAATCTCCATCGTCACTATACAAAATAACAGCCAATCTCTATTTTGGCTAGGGATGTTAAGCGGTTGCAATCTAAAGTTATCCATGAGGTTAAGGTTAAGTGGTGACATTGAACTATAGATGAGGCAACTTGGGAGGTCGAACCTGATATGCATATTTCTTAATCCCAGCTCTTTGATGATTTAGGTATTTCTTTTTCCTTTAGTTCAACGATGAAATAGATTTTTAGTGATAGATTATGTAATGACTTGAATTAATATGAAATATGTATTTTTATTGAATTTTATTATTTTACCCTCCTCGTAGTTGTATAATGGTATTTTTGGTGTGTGGGGGTGATTGGAATGGGTCCCAATGTATTTTTGTAGCATTTGTGCGATTGTATGATTTTTGGTGGCTTCAATAGGCTTATATGTGACTTCAGTGGATAACTTTTGATCCGTACGATGGATGGCGAAATGGACTGCTCCATTATATTTTAAATGATATTGTTAGGTTAGTAACCAATTTGGGTAGGTTCTGTGGTTTTTAAATCTCATTTCGACCTTTGGTTTGGAAAGATATGATTTTGGGTTACGGGGTTAACTTTTTAAAAAAAACATCTTTTAAAAAATAAGATACCACCATTGAGTCCATAGCATCAATTTAATAGGGTAGCATATTTCATTTTCTTTCATAGGATTTATGATGTATTTTGAGGGGCCCGTAGAGAATTAAAATTATACCTAGTCCCCAGCTAGTGCTCCCATTTTTTGGTGCACCTGTGATCGTAAGTTTTGGGATGCTATCGCAAGCCATCTGATATGGTTTTGCTATCATGATAGGCTTACCAATCACAATGTTGCGATCATGACCCATTGTCTGTGATCGCTAGTGCTGAGTATGATTACCTATGTTTTGGCATTTTTCACTATTTTTGAGATTTACAGCTTCAGTTTTGTTTGCTTTTGAGAAAATTTCTCCATTTCTAAACTTTGGTAATCTCTATTACACACATTTAACTAATTTCTTCCATATTTACTATTAGATTGTTGTTTCAAAAATGAATTAACTATGAATATGGGGATGGCTCGTAACGCGTAAAAACTGTATTCCACCAATTTAAAATGGAAATTTCTCTCTTTTTCCCTTAATAATGTTTCTAATCCTATAATTATCCATTTTCACTCTATTTCATCTTCTAAACAAATTCGATTCTTGATTTTGAAAAAGATTTCAAAGGTTTTACCCGATAAAATTTATAAAAGGTTTTTCTTTGATTTGGACCTTATTTTTAGATTGTTTATACTTGGGTTTTCAGATGTAAACTCTAAAAACATGGGGATCATGATTCTAAAACAAATTTACAATTTTTTCCTTTTTTTTTTTAAAGTCTATTTTGGGGGTCTATTTTTACCACAACTCGTAACTAGGCATTATAGGTGTCGTTGGCTTTTTTTTGACACATAAAATCTACATTTTTATGTTTTAGTTGATTTCGGTCCGTTTTTGAGGTGTAAGTCTTTGGGATTGAAGTATAGTGGACAAGTTTCAGCATTCGAGGTAGGTTATGGATTAACTCTTTCAGACTGGGCTAGTACCTAATTTGTATACAAAATATGTGTTAAGGGAGAAGATAAATCATGAAATTGGCTATTTTAATGTGTTGTGCCCGTGAGGGGGCCTACATATGATATAATTATTGGTTTTAAGACATTTTGTGATATATGTGATGATGTGTGGTCTTATGTGATGTTGATAACCTTTTGCACATGTCAATAATTATATCTTGTTGATTAAAAATTATATTGTGGTAGCAAATGTGTATTGTAATTTATTCTTACTCTTTTGACGTATGAAATACGAGGAAATTCATGAAGTTGGGAATAATGAGTGGATATTTGCTCACGTAATTGTAGAAATGTTTCATTGTTGTTGTTGTAGAAATACATCATATGGTTGGTTGTGGAAATACTCATTGAGATTGATTGTTAGCATTACATCTTCATATCATACTCATTCATGAAACAATGGTACCACCATGAAAATACTAAGAAATTTTGGAAACACCCTTTTATAAATCCCTTATCGAGGGATGTGCCGGGGAGGAGATTTTATGATATCGTATAAAACACTCCCAAGAGATGTTTCGGGGAGGAGATATTATATTTTATACGGGTTGACAAACACCCTATGGGTCCTAAGTCGGAAACCTTTAGCTTTGTATGTGTATATAGATACCTTGTGATGGTCTCTAAGTTGTGCTACAACCACGAGCATCATCATTAATACCATCATCATCAACATATTTATTGTAATTACTTCATTATATTTTTGATGTGATTGTATATTCCATTTTTTACTCATTACCTATACACTGTTATATCTTAGCTTACTTGTACTTAATATTTTTGTATATGTTGTTCCCTTTGTTCCTTGGCTTCAATGTGGTATAAATATATGCTCATATTCTGGTCTGATGTTTTTTTGTATTATTTATGGATATTATAAATTGTAAGTGCAAGTGTGTGGTCTACCATTGTGGGACATTTTCTCATGGAAGGTGACGTACCCATTGTATGTGTTTTGTATATCCTATTATTTACTTGGCTCGATTGCCTATGATACCTATTGAGTACAAGTGGACAGTACTTACACCTAGTGCACCCTTTTAGTGTAGGTCCTAGTATAAGTGAGTCCCAGCTTGGCTGATTCGTGCAGTTATTGGTGCTTTCAAGTGGGTGATTTTCAGGCGTCCGGATGTCTTCTACTACCTTTCTCTATAGACTATTATTTACTTTTATTTTAGAGATAGAGTTTCTCTTATATTTTGGACATCTTATGTATTTCTTTTGGATTCGAGTTGTATTAGATATGTTCTTATACTATTGACACCATGTTCTAGTAATGTATGGTATTTTGTTTTTTTTCTTTTCGTATTCGTGATATATTTATGGTTTGACTTCGTTCCATAAGCCTTGCCTTGGGATTATTTCTATCTTTTCCATAATTTGTGTATTAGTTTGGGTGATAGGCTTACTTGTTAAGATTCGCCACCACAAGTGCCATCATCACCTTCCTTTTTGGTCGTGACACTCTGCCCTTTCTTGATAATTCCCAATGGTTGACAAAACATTTGAAAAAGATGGTTTGATTACCTCCTAATGCTCCTGCAATAATTTAGAGCTAAACCTTGAAAAATTGCTCTTGATACATCATCTCGTCCTTGTTGTACTCATAGTGCATCTTTTTTTTAATCTATTGTCTCTTCTACTGAATAATAGTCCTTTTAATTAACTAGAGAAAGAGTCTTTTGAAGAATATTAGTTTTTTTTTCATTCTTAGCGACTGTCTTTATAAATCACATAATTTGTCGATTAACCTTCAACCTAAGCATTGCTAGACTCCAAACAATTTCTTTGCACGACATCATATCAAGCTTCCACTTTGGTTTCACATTTGAATTCTTTTTGAAGTTGTCGATGTCTCTTATTTCATCCATGTACAATAAAGCTTATGTTTCCCGTGATAAAAGCAAATAGAATTATCTTTATTAAGTATCGTGTTCGTGATAATAACAAGTAGGGACCATATTACTTCCTTATCATTGAATTCAATGCCATCCCAACTTTTATACACCTCTTAAAGTTTCCCTATTATGCATCGCCACCTCCGAAATATAGGTGTATGTAAGATGGGATGTCATGAAATTCAATGATAACCAAGTTATAGCAGATATGACAACATCAATGAAGACAAGAATTATTTATTGTATAGATTCTTTACGTAAAAGAATTGTAATTATTGTAAGTTACTATTCCTATGTAGACTTTTTAGGCTTGTAAGATTCTTTAAAGGCTATAGGATTAGGTAGTAGCCTTTTTGACATTTTTAGTTTTTTTTAGCATTTAGTTAGCATTTAAAAAACGTGTAAAGAAAATGTAAAGTTCTTTCTTTCGTTCTACAAATAAAGAGAACTGAACGCATTGCAAAACAAGCCTTCATGCGTTGAACCAAATACTCTCTCCATTCCACAACAAATATTTTGCTCAGTTAATTAAAAAACAGACATACTCCAATGGAAAAAGCTATGGAGGAACAAACAATTTGTAGGGGGTGCGGATAACTAGATTATAAAATAGATTCATTATTTGTAGGGGGTGCGGATAACTAGATTATAAAATAGATTTATTATATCTAATGAATCTATTCTTTTATGTGCGTGGATATTTCTTAGATTTTGTTTCAATATTTTTTAATAATTTGTTCTTTTTGTAAGATGTATCCATTAATTTATTTGGTTTATTATTTTATCTTGTAGTAACTGCAGAGTTACAAATTTCTGTACAATAATTTATCCTATCTGTACTGTAGTATATATTTAATTCTAGATTTTCTATGTTATTTATTATCTTGTGTTGTTCTTCTCGTAGTGAGTTTTTTAAATTATATAAACTATCACATGTACTTTTTTCTAAATTTTCTAAGGTTTTTTCTACCCATATTAATTTTTCTTTTAGATTTTCCATTATTTTTCTAATTTGATTTCTATAATTAATTTCATTATTTAGATTATCTTGGTTTTCTCTAGTTTTTCTAATATATTCTAACATCCTTGATCTGAACAATATTCTTCTGGGCAAATTTCTTCGTATAACTGTTCTAGCCAATTTATGGTTTCAATTTCATAGTCTATTACTTTTTCTAATATTATCTATAATTTCTATATCATTAAGTATATATAAGATTAAAACTTTAAGAGAGTCTAGATGATCTATTTTTTAAAATTGATTTTACTATAATATTTTGTAGTTGATTGTTTTAGCCTTAGTAGTTCGTGCATATTTTTATTAAGAAATTCTATATATTTTATATCTTTATTTTCCATGTATTTGTTTATATTTATTTTCATCTGTCTTTTCTAGTAACTGTATGTTTCTATATCCTTTTCTAAGAATTTTATGTAATTTATCATGATAAGTATTTGTAAGAGTAGTTAGGTATGTATGGTATATAATTTACTCTAGTCATGTAATATTCACCAAATGCTTTTTCTAATATGATTTTTCTTATATCTGCTACTTTTATATCTTTAAATGCATACAAAATAAGTATTTTAAATTTATCTACCATCACATCAGATAAATAATTATTCATTTTCATAAAATTGTTTTTTTCAAAATATTCCCTTCAACAATGTACATAACAAAATATGGTCATCTTAGATTACTATATACTATATTATTCTTAAATAACATGTTCTTCGGCCACTATTAGCATGGTAATTTGGATACTTTTTTCCTTAAACAGCGCCTCTACTCTGGTTACTCCCCGCCACGGCTTGTTGCCTCATTGGTTTCACCTTTAGGATGGCATAGTTCTTTGGGATTTTTCTCCGTTTCCAAT
Organism: Capsicum baccatum var. pendulum; assembly: GCA_030864225.1. Classification (NCBI taxonomy): domain Eukaryota; kingdom Viridiplantae; phylum Streptophyta; class Magnoliopsida; order Solanales; family Solanaceae; genus Capsicum; species Capsicum baccatum. The sequence continues at coordinate 90,962,534 of CM061561.1, forward strand.
TTGCTAATAAACTTCTTAATATATTATTTTTCGAATAATTCTACGATAAAGTAACTAATATGAATTTATTTTATCATATCATGATTCTTGGGAATTATGAATTTAGCTATTCATAATCATAAATAAATATACCTGTTCGGGTAGTTTTGATATTTCTGAAGTTTGTTCCTCCATAGCTTTTTCCATTGGAGTATGTCTATTTTTTAATTAACTGAGCAAAATATTTGTTGTGGAATGGAGAGAGTATTTGCTTCAACGCATGAAGGCTTGCTTTGCAATGCCTTCAGTTCTCTTTATTTATAGAACGAAAGAAAGAACTTTACATTTTCTTTACACGTTTTTTAAATGCTAACTAAATGCTAAAAAAAAACTAAAAAAGTCAAAAAGGCTACTACCTAATCCTATAGCCTTTAAAGAATCCTACAAGCCTAAAAAGTCAACATAGGAATAGTAACTTACAATAATTACAATTCTTTTACGTAAAGAATCTGTACAATAAATAATTTTTGTCTCCGTTGATATTGTTGTATCTTCTATATCTCCATTATTGCTTCTTATCTTATCTTTCCAGTTGGCATTTCATTTTAGATGTACTTCTGGAATAATGTTATCTTCTCCATTGCATATTGAACATTGGTGATCTGGGTATTTGTGTCCAATTATTTTACAATATCTTGTCAGTAGTCCGTCTGAAATAAATCCTTTTTTAATTGCTCTTGCGGTAGATTATTTTTCTGGGTTAAGTAGTGTCATTATCCATTGTCTAACATCTTTCATATCTGCTTGTCGTAGCTCTTTTGAATTTGAATAAATCATTTGATGATCTCTCGAATAATAGCTCCATATTAGGCTTCCATTAGTATAATTATTTGCTAGTTCTTGGATAATCGTAGCTAGTCCAATAAGTTGTTTATTTGCGTAGAAATCGGGTATCCCAAATCTGGGTATCTCCAGTTGCTGAGTAATATCTTCTGGTATGATCATATCTCTGGTTAGTCCTATTTTTACAACTTGTATAACTGGTTTTATCTCGTCATATAATATCTCTGCTGGTGCAGTATAACACTTTATATTAAATAGATTGCCTTTTGTTATCCTTTTGTAGGTGGTGAATATCTTGTATAATTCTTCCATAGCTGTTAATTCTTCTCCGTCTTGGGTTTATATGGTGTTTAATAGTCCATAGTCAAAACAGGTTTTTACTAGGCTTGGGTTAGTTTTGGGTAGTGCAATTAGTTAGTTATATCTTTGTAATTTTTGGGTTATATAGTTGGTGTTTGGTTCTTTGATATTTGTAGCTCTGGGGTTATGGTTTAGAAAAGTTTGTACTCTATAGATGTTTTCTATATATTTCTGGGCTATATAATTGTAAACTTTTTTATCTTGGTTTAGGCTATCTCAGTATGTGGTAATTTGTGGGGGTATGAATAAATGGTCTTTTTGTATTTTTGGTGTAAATGGTTTTTCAAATATTTTATTCATATTCGTGTTCTGGTATCTTGGTCGACTAACTCCTTTGCTTGTACCTGCAGAAGTAGATTGATAAATGTTATGGGTTTTATGGAGTGTCCCAACGTCTGCTTCTAGCTCTGGAACTTTAATGTCTTCCGATCGACATAGCTCTGCACACTGCTGAGTTAGCTGATTTATAGCTATAGACTTCAGTTTATCTTCATTAGTCTTTAGCTTTTCTATCTCATTTTCCATACTGTCCACTTTCAATGAAAGTGTAGTTAGGGTGATGAGTATTTTTTCTAGAGTATCTTCTTCTATTATTTCAGTCTGTGTAGCTTTGTCTTGATATGTAATCTGCAATAACACTTTTGTTAGTACTAATTACTTCAATTATAAATGTGAAATTTAATATATTCAAGACTAGTCTCTGAATCTCTTTCGTTGTAACTGAATTTTGTATTTTCTTTGTTAACCACCAGCGTACCTGTGTATTATCTGTTCGTACAATAAATTTGTTATATACAATATATGGCTCAAACTCTAACAAACATTTATATAATGAACATAATTCTTTTCTATTTATTTCCCATTTTATTTTTGTCTCATTGAATGTACCTGAGTAGTATCTACAATGGTGTTCTATTTTTTCTGCTTCATATCGATATTTAAGTACTCCTCCATAACTATATTCACTAGCATCGGCTTCTACTATGTATATAAATTTTCTATTATAATCTGGAAATTGTAATTTTGGTATTTCTCTACAAAGTAATTTTATTTTTTGGACTTGTTTTTTATCTTCTTCATTATAGTTATATTCTATATCCTTTTTTAATTTTTTTCTGTAGTGGTTTTAAAGTTTCTGCTAATTTTGGAATATATTCTCTTACTTGGTTTACTAATCCTAAAAATGATTGTAATTTCTTTTTTGTATCTAATTCTTCTTTCGAATTTATTATTTTTTGTACTATATGTTGTTGCATTTTTACTCCACTTTTATCTATTTGTATTCCTAAAAATTCTATATGATTTTTCATAATTTCAGCTTTCTTTTCGCTTAGACTTATTCCTGATTTTTCTATTATATCTGTAAACTATTCCAATAATTTTAAATGTTCTTCTTTAGTTTTTGTATATAATAATATATCATGTATGTATACTATACAATTAGATAGTTGTTTAAAATAATTATCCATAAAATGTTGATATCTACCTGGTGCGTTTTTATATCCAAATGGTAATACGTTCCATTCATAAAATCCTTGTGGTACCGTAAATGCGGTTAATTCTTTAGATTCTTCTTCTAACTTTAGATGGTAAAATCCTGATTTACAATCGAATTTGCGAAAATAATTATATCCTTGTATTTGTCTTATTTTTAATATCTTATTTGGTATTGGATAATTATATGTTATAGTTTTTGCATTTAAATTTCTATAATCAATAACCATCCTACTTTTTCCTCTTTTTTGTTCACTATGTTTATTTACTATAAATGCTGGACTATTATGTTTACTATTACTTTTTTGTATATATTATTTTTCTAATAATTCATCTATATGCATTTTAAACTCTTTTAAATCGACAAAATTAATGGTTTTTGGGTTATTATACTATTTTTATCTATTATTTCAAATTTTATGGTAGTTTTATGTTTTTCCCATCCTTTTAATGGATCTTCACTATATAATTGTTCTAAGTTTTTCTTAATTATTTCTATTTTATTTATTAAAAATATAGTTATTTTTGTTTTATTTATCGAAAATACTACTAGTTCTATTGTATCTTTAGTATTTTTTATATTTTCTAACTTTTGTGTAATTTTTTCACTTCCTTTTATCCAATCAGTTTTCTTTCTTATTTTATTATTAACTCTTTTTGCTCTTACTTTTTGTTTGCATGGTGTTGTAAACCACCAGTCGTTTCTAGTTATTATATGTGGGTATAATTTATCTAAAAATGGCATTCCTAAAAGTATATCTTTTGATGTTAGTTCATAATTATAAATTTCTTCTATTGTTAATATCTTATCCCATATTTGTATTTTTACATTCCTAGCTTTGTAAGTAATTAAGTTTCCTTCATTATTAAATCCTTTAACTATTATTGGTGTTTTTAATTTATCCCATTTACTTTCTGGTAAGCAATTATATCTACATAAATTAGCTTCTGCTCCTGTATCTATCATAGGCGTGTAATATCTACTGTAATATCCTTCTACTACTATCTTCATTAATACATATATTTTCATTTTTATGTTAAGGCTCTTCTTAAGAATAATTTTTCTTTGTTATATGTTAAGGTTAATTGTGTATGTTCTATATTATATGGTTTTACTTGTTCTAACCATTTTATTCCTAATATTATATCTGCTTTTTGCATTTCTTCCTTTACTTCAAATTCTATTTTTATTTTTCTAACTCCTATTATTATTTCTTTTTCTGCTATAATTTTACTATTTATTAAACTTCTTGGTAGATCTGGGCATACATCATTATCAGTTTTTATTTCTTCATTCTTTACTAGATATTACCATTTGGATATAAAAACGCACCAGGTAGATATCAACATTTTATGGATAATTATTTTAAACAACTATCTAATTGTATAGTATACATAGATGATATATTATTATATACAAAAACTAAAGAAGAACATTTAAAATTATTGGAACAGTTTACAGATAGAATAGAAAAATCAGGAATAAGTCTAAGCGAAAAGAAAACTGAAATTATGAAAAATCAAATAGAATTTTTAGGAATACAAATATATAAAAGTGGAGTAAAAATGCAACAACATATAGTACAAAAAATAATAAATTCGAAAGAAGAATTAGATACAAAAAAGAAATTACAATCATTTTTAGGATTAGTAAACCAAGTAAGAGAATATATTCCAAAATTAGCAGAAACTTTAAAACCACTATTAGAAAAAATTAAAAAAGGATATAGAATATAACTATAATGAAGAAGATAAAAAACAAGTCCAAAAAAAAAAATTACTTTGCAAAGAAATACCAAAATTACAATTTCCAAATGATAATAGAAAATTTATATACATAGTAGAAGTTGATGCTAGTGAATATAGTTATGGAGGAGTACTTAAATATCGATATGAAGCAGAAAAAATAGAACACCATTGTAGATACTACTCAGGTATGTTCAATGAGACAGAAATAAAATGGGAAATAAATAGAAAAGAATTATGTTCATTATATAAATGTTTGTTAGCGTTTGAGCCATATATTGTATATAACAAATTTATTGTACGAACAGATAATACACAGGCACGCTGGTGGTTAACAAAGAAAATACATAATTCAGTTACAACGAAAGAGATTCGGAGACTAGTCTTGAATATATTAAATTTCACATTTATAATTGAAGTAACTAGTACTAACAAAAATGCTATTGCAGATTACATATCAAGACAAAGCTATACAGACTGAAATAATAGAAGAAGATACTCTAGAAAAAAATACTCAACACCCTAACTACACTTTCATTGAAAGTGGACAGTATGGGAAATGAGATAGAAAAGCTAAAGACTAATGAAGATAAACTGAAGTCTATAGCTATAAATCAGCTAACTCAGCAGTGTGCAGAGCTATGTCGATCGGAAGACATTAAAGTTCCAGAGCTAGAAGCAGACGTTGGGACACTCCATAAAACCCATAACATTTATCAATCTACTTCTGCAGGTACAAGCAAAGGAGTTAGTCGACCAAGATACCAGAACATGAATATGAATAAAATATTTGAAAAACCATTTACACCAAAAATACAAAAAGACCATTTATTCATACCCCCACAAATTACCACATACCGAGATAGCCTAAACCAAGATAAAAAAGTTTACAATTATACAACCCAGAAATATATAGAAAACATCAATAGAGTACAAACTTTTCTAAACCATAAACCCAGAGCTACAAATATCAAAGAACCAAACACCAACTATATAACCCAAAAATTACAAGGATATAACAAACTAATTGCACTACCAAAAACTAACCCAAGCCTAGTAAAAACTTGTTTTGACTATGGACTATTAAACACCATATACACCCAAGACGGAGAAGAATTAACAGCTATGGAAGAATTATGCAAGATATTCACCACCTACAAAAGGATAACGAAAGGCAATCTATTTTATATAAAGTGTTATACTGCACCAGCAAAGATATTATATGACGAGATAAAACCAGTTATACAAGTTGTAAAAATAGGACTAACCAGAGATATGATCATACCAGAAGATATTACTCAGCAACTGTAGATACCCAGAATTGAGATACCCGATTTCTACGCAAATAAACGACTTATTGGACTAGCTATGATTATCCAAGAACTAGCAAATAATTATACTAATGGAAACCCAATAAGGAGCTATTATTCGAGAGATCATCAAATGATTTACTCAAATTCAAAAGAGCTACGACAAGCAGATATGGAAGATGTCAGACAATGGATAATGACACTACTTAACCCAGAAAAACAATCTACCGCAAGAGCAATTAAAAAAGGATTTATTTCAGACGGACTACTGACAAGATATTGTAAAATAATTGGACACAAATACCCAGATCACCAATGTTCAAGATGCAATGGAGAAGATAACATTATTCCAGAAGTACATCTAGAATAAAATGCCAGCTGAAAAGATAAGATAAGAAGCAATAATGGAGATATAGCATATACGACAACATCAACGGAGACAAAAATTATTTATTGTATAGATTCTTTAAGTAAAAGAATTGTAATTATTGTAAGTTACTATTCCTATGTAGACTTTTTAGGCTTGTAAGATTCTTTAAAGGCTATAGGATTAGGTAGTAGCCTTTTTGACTTTTTTAGTTTTTTTTTAGAATTTAGTTAGCATTTAAAAAACGTGTATAGAAAATGTAAAGTTCTTTCTTTCGTTCTATAAATAAAGAGAACTGAAGGCATTGCAAAGCAAGACTTCATGCGTTGAAGCAAATACTCTCTCCATTCCACAACAAATATTTTGCTCAGTTAATTAAAAAACAGACATACTCCAATGGAAAAAACTATGGAGGAACAAAATTCAGAAATATCAAAACTACCCGAACAGGTATATTTATTTATGATTATGAATAGCTAAATTCATAATTCCCAACAATCATGATGTGATAAAATAAATTCATATTAGTTACTTTATAGTAGAATTATTCGAAAATTAATATGTTAAGAAGTTTATTAGCAAAGTGGAAACGGAGAAAAATCCCTAAGAACTATGCCATCCTAAAGGTGAAACCAATGAGGCAAGAAGCCGTGGTGGGGAGTAACCAGAGTAGAGGCGTTGTTTAAGGGAAAAAGTATCCAAATTACCATGCTAATAGTGACCGAAGAACATGTTATTTAAGAATAATCTAGTATATAGTAATCTAAGATGATCATATTTTATTATGTACATGGTTGAAGGGAATATTTTGAAAAAAGCAATTTTATGAAAATGAATAATTATTTATCTGATGTGATGGTAGATAAATTTAAAATACTTATTTTGTATGCACTTAAAGATATAAAAGTAGCAGATATAAGAAAAATCATATTAGAAAAAGCATTTGGTGAATATTACATGACTAGAATAAATTATATACCATACATACCTAACTACTCTTACAAATTCTTATCATGATAAATTACATAAAATTCTTAGAAAAAGATATAGAAACATACAGTTACTAGAAAAAACAGATGAAAATAAATATAAACAAATACATGAAAAATAAAGATATAAAATATATAGAATTTCTTAATAAAAATATGCAAGAACTACTAAGGCTAAAACAATCAACTACAAAATATTATAGTAAAATCAATTTTAAAAAATAGATCATCTAGACTATCTTAAAGTTTTAATCTTATATATACTTAAAGATATAGAAATTATAGATATTAAGAAAATAATATTAGAAAAAGTAATAGACTATGAAATTGAAACCATAAATTGGCTAGAACAGTTATACGATGAAATTTATCCAAATGGATATTATTTAGATCAAGGATGTTAGAATATATTAGAAAAATTAGAGAAAACCAAGATAATCTAAATAATGAAATTAATTATAGAAATCGAATTAGAAAAATAATGGAAAATCTAAAAGAAAAATTAATATGGGTGGAAAAAAACTTAGAAAATTTAGAAAAAAGTACATGTGATAGTTTATATAATTTAAAAAACTCACTACGAGAAGAACAACACAAGATAATAAATAACATAGAAAATCTAGAATTAGATATATATACTACAGTATAGATAACATAAATTATTATACAGAAATTTGTAACTCTGCAGTTACTAAAGGATAAATTAATAAACCAAATAAATTAATGGATACATCTTACAAAAAGAATAAATTATTAAAAAATATTGAAAAAAAATCTAAGAAATATCCATGCACAAAAAAGAATAGATTCATTAGATATAATAAATCTATTTTATAATCTAGTTATCCGCACCCCCTACAAATATACCAACATGAACTATTCACAATAAAATGAACAAAGAAGAATTTATAATAGATGAAAAAATATCTGAAAATCACGAAGGATTTACCCCAATATGGAAATTTAGAAATAGTAAATGATAGAATAAGTACAACAAAAAGAATATCTGATGAAAAACCAGAATCATCAAGCTCATAAAAAAGAACAAGTTATGAAACAAATTCAATAAGTAATTTAAACCAATATTACATAACAACAAAAAGAATAGCTGATTAAATATTCTTTTTCATTTATTTTTCCTGTTATGTAATATTGGTTTAAATTATTTATTGAATTTGTTTCATAGCTTGTTCTTTTTGATGATCTTGATGATTCTGGTTTTTCATCAGCTATTCTTTTTGTTGTACTTATTCTATCATTTACTATTTCTAAATTTCCATATTGGGGTAAATCCTTCGTGATTTTCATATATTTTTTCATCTATTATAAAAACTGATAATGATGTATGCCCAGATCTACCAAGAAGTTTAATAAATAGTAAAAATATAGCATAAAAAGAAATAATAATAGGAGTTAGAAAAATAAGGAGATTATACGAACATGACACTCAATAAATATGATATTAACTAGTGGATTGAAATGGAAAATCAGGGATTCATGACTATTTCATTTCTTATGCTGCTTTCATAGATATTCGACTATCATAGGTTCCACCACATCATTATGGAATCTGTGTATTCGTTTTTGAAGTAGTTTCCTTCGCATACCTGGAGGCTTTACTCCTTAGTGAGCACTTCTCAAATAAATGAAGAGATAGAGATGCGTAGGAAAACAATGGTGGTTGTTTTTATCTTTGGAAAATGTAAACTTTATGGTTAAGTGGATGAAACAAGAGAAATGGACAACTTCAAGAAGCATTCACATGAGAAATCAATGTTGAAGTTCGATATGAGGTCGTAAAATTTAATTATTTGTAATTTAGTGATGTAGATTTCAGAGGATAATTAGTAGCTCATGAGCTTCAAGTACCAAGCCGCTAAAAATAAATGAAAGTTATAGCACTTGAGATTCTTTTTTCTAGATAATTAAGAACACCGTCTAACATTGGTGGAGAAAAAATTGTCAGAATGAAAAGAAAGATGCAATACGAGAATAACAAGGAAGATACAGAGTATGAAGGGTGATTTTCAAGGATCAGTTCAGAAAATCTACGATGACATGACTTCTACGGGGGGACAAAATTCAGCAAGAGGAATGCGAGGAGATCAAAATTTTTTTTGCAAATGCTTCATCAACTATTGAGTATCATTTAATCAGGGTAGGAAATGTTGCAAAATATATCAAACTACATATCAAAAAATGGAAGAGTTTGTGGAAGAATAGGAGAATTTGAGAATATAGGAGAGACAGTATTATGAAGAGATAATTTCCCTTCAGAAGTTATTTGAATGAGAATAAGCGGAGCATAATTTGACCAGGTCAAAAAATTGAAGTTATACTCTTGTAACTTTAAATTTATGATAAACATGTTTATTCTAGTTGGATTTTTTCTTTTATTCTAGAAACAATTTATCTTTTATTCAAGAAACAAACCTTTTAGTTCACAGTTGATTGGAATGTCCTTTGTGAATCAAGATTGGCTGAAAATAATATAACCATATACATAGAATTAAACTACACCAATAAATATGAAAAGGAATTTGAAGTACGCAAGGAATTATTGAATATTGAGATGACATATCCTTTCATATACATGATAGTAACAAAGAGTATATTATTGAAGTCAAACAAAGTCATGCACAACATTCGTAAGCTTTATTTGGTATAATATGATTTCACTGAAATCAAGATTTACAAAGGTGTTGTGTTAAGACAAAATGCATTATATCTAATGATGAAACAAAACAATTAAGAAACTATCAAACATATCAAGATTTCATAAATAAAATATCCATCTTAAGTTGATATGAATCAAAACACGGAATCAATTTTTGGCATGAAAAATTAGTTAGTATGATTTTATCATCGTATTGAAATAAGGGTAATATAACAAAATCAAGCAAAAAATCTTGTAATTATTAATTTAACTACTATGCTATTAACATTAAAAATTAATGGATTATAAGGACGTATAGGAAGCAAACTACTGAAAGATTCAAATAGCATGTTCGAAGAAAGACATAGTGCACAAAACATTCATCTATGTAGAAAAATGAAAACCTCCGTATTACAGTGGTTTACAAGAGAAAAATTCACCTCTAATTTGTGATATAGCATGGTGGTAACAAAAGAAACAACTTCTCATAAGTCAGCTATTTTTCGATATCTACTAGATTAGACGTGCTAGGAATTTTCAAGAACTTCATATATGTTTTAGAAGCATTATGAGGTTACTTTGGTCTTTCGAAACTTACATGGAATTTCCAATTGTTAAAGTGCTCTATGGTAGGAAGCTCATTTATATCTTTCGCTCTTTTTAATTGTAGTAGAATTTCTATCCCGAGAATTATTAGTTCCAATCATTTAAGTTGTTTTTTTTAATTCCTAGAGACTCCTTGTCATTTAACACTGTGTTTTTGGATGACTTGATATTTTGCACAGGTGCAGTCAAATGATTGTTAATGCTTATTATGTTTAATCACCAACCCACTCCACCAGATCATATCAGAAGCCATTTATGTATCATGACTGTGGTATCTACTTCTGAATTCTTTGTGATTTAATGAGTTCTATTTAATAAAGAGCAGTCGAAATGATGTAATATATACTAGATTAGATCTAGATGTCTAACAATAGTACCATCAGGAAGACAACACACAAATTCAAACCTCATCCTTCATAATAAGGCTAGGGTGGCATATGATGTGATGAATGATATGCATTAGCAGTTGTGATAATTTTCCTCTATGAAATTTTCTTTCCATCTAAAGTTAATTTATTCCTTTAATATGCATTTATTGTAGTAGAAACGAACCACATTGGAATAATTACTAATCCTATATTTTATGATGTTTATAGTTTTCTATAAAAACTAACACAGTAGTAAAATGTACATATATGAAAGTACCATTCTTTGGTGAAATCACTTGTACATTTATTATGAGATTTTTAGGCTATATACTTGAAAAATAATCATGGACTTTTAAAAGACCTTTACATGCTTTTAGTGAATATTTTATGCTAAATGTTAAGTGTTTTCAGGGTTTTTTTTGTAAATATGAGACGTCAATATAAAAAAGTCCATATGAATGAAAGGATGGGCAAAAAGATCCAAAAGTACCAGATTTGGACTCCAATTACGAAACTAGGCAAATGAAAACTGTTGGTCTTTGATGTTTTATTGATTCCTATCCCACAAGCAAGTGTACGTGGTAATCCAAGTAGTAAAGTTACTCTTACGAGCCTAATATCGATTCCATCGGGACTTGGTGGTAAGCAACTATCCAATTCTAGCATTGCAATTAGATTAAATAAGTGTGACTGTGTAACCAACAAAGAATTTGAGTTTTGAAATTATGAACTAAATACAAAAAGTAACAACGGTACAAAGTTTGGATTTTAAATAATAGAAGGAGAACTTCCAGGGTTGAGGCATTTATTTCACATTCATGCATAACTCGTGATGACTAATTTACGGGGTTGAAATTATAAATTGGGAATGGTAAACCTCTAATTCATCAATCAAAACTAATATCACAACTACATCGCTTAGCGGGGATGTGATTCTTTAATTTTGATTTATAAAACTATTTTCTCCTTTTTTTTTAACTAAGTGGGGCGTTTGTAGTATATCTTTATCCTATCTGCAAATCATCTATTACAAATTAGTATCTAATGATTAAAGGCATGATCCACACTCCTTACATTCCTTGTTCCATCCTTCCATTACTTATTCCATCCTTACATTACTTATTCTATCATTTTGGAATATAGATTTATCGTAAAGTCCACAACGCTTTACAATAGTAAAACAAGACTTGAACAACAATCTCAAACTTGATAAACATGTAAACAAACAAATAAACCATAATTATACAATCATGTTTGCAACCCCAACCTTAGAATGAGGGTGTTTATCCACTCATAGTCTTACAAAGAATCACCATAGATAAATTTATAAAGTAAAACTATAAGAAATTAAAGATGTTAATAACTTCCTCATGAGTCATTAATTGATGTTGGGTTGGCATGATGACATGGCAGTTGATGTGTCTTTAGTATCCAGAAGATAGAATTTTTCTTTGTTAGTTATTAAGTTGTAAGTTTTTGAGTCTTTAGGAATGTAGCTGTTAGTTTGTAGTTATTAGGAAGTTTGTTTCTGAGTTACAACATTAGTTACTGTAGATTTGCTAGGATTTCCTCTATTTAATTTGCTCTTTTTTCAACATAATATGAAATCTCTCTTTACCTCTTCATTTGTTGTATTCTTTCCTCTGTAAACATCTACATATTTGTATCAGATCCTTATTACTTGACAAACTTGTGATAGACTTATGAGGTTTTCTAAGTGTTTATTCAAATTTATGGCTACCTAACACCATTCAAACAGTGAAGAATACAGGTTCTTTTTCTTCTTTGGCTTCATAACTTTTTGACGGAGAAAATTACCAAGCCTAGGTAGTTAAAATACAAGCTTATTAGAGGCCTACGATTTGTGGGAGGCTATTGAAGAAGACTATGAAGTGCATTTTATTACGGGGAAACTAACAAGGCCTCAGATTAAAATCCATACAGAAAGGAAGAAAACAAAGTCCAAAGCTAAATATTCTCTCTTTGCATTAGTTTCTACTACCATTTCAGTAGAGTAATGACATGTATGTCAACCAAAAAATTTTTGGATTTCCTTATGAAAAAGTACAAGAGAGATAAAACAATAAGAGGAATAAAAGTACTAAACTTGGTTAGAGAATTCAAGATGTAGGGAATGAAGGAATTCAAAACAAATTAAGGATTATTGACATGTTGCTTGTCATTGAAAATAAGGTAAGGATACTTAGAACTTGAAGATAATAGAATAGTTCAAAAGATACTGGTCACTTTACTTTACCTAAGATACATGAGGCAACTATTGCTTCATTTTAGATTACAAATGATGTGTATAATATTAGCTTGACAGAGTTATATATTGCTCAACAAGAATAAGAATGATGAAAGATGATGAGGAAAGAGGGATACATTGAGGGAGCCCACAAGCAAAGTTGAAACTTGGTTCAGGTGCTGCCATGGGTAATAAAGGAAAATGAAATAAAGAAAATAATGGAAACTATGAGGCTATATCGACAAAAGATGTTACTGCATCATTGACAACAAAGAGCGCAAATATCGTACTTGTCAACATTGTGGGAGGAGAAATCATCCACACTTTAAATATTAGCAAAAGACTGATATGAAATGCCAAATATGTCAAGAACTTGTTTATGCCAAGATTATGCCAAATGTGTCAAGAACTTGGTTATTCCAAGATTATCTTGAAATAAAAGCTTATACAACAACAAAATAAACCAAAAGTTGCAGACCAAGATCGAGAAGAGCGATTATTTGTAGCTATTCATTACGAAAGCAAAAGTTCAAGTGAAAGGTGGCTTATTGATAGTTGTTGTACGAACCATATAACATATGATGAAAAGCTTTTTAAGGATCTTGAAAAATCAATTATATCAAGAGGTAATGTAAGAAATAGGGAACACCCCCCATCGATAGGAAAAAAGATTGTAGCAATTCAGAGTTATAAAGGTATAAAATATATATATATGATATTTTATTTGTTCCTAAAATTGATCAGAATTTATTAAATGTTGGATAAATGCTTGAAAATGAATTTAAATTATTATTTGAATACAAGGTATGTCTATTTAAATATCCTAGTGGTCAGGTAATATTAAGAAATAACATGTAGGGAAAAAGTTATTCCTTGAATCCATTAGATAAGGAACACATAGGTTTTCTAAGTCAGTCCGAAGTTGTACAAACGTGGAACAAATAACTATGGCATTTTCATCACAAAGATTTATTATTTATGTAAAGGATAAAAAATGGTAAATGGTTTACAAAATTTGGAGGATCTCAAGATGTAAGGCTTGTTTGCTTGGCAAGTAGACAAGCTATCTATTTAAAAGTTCTAAATGGAGAGCTACAGAGAAGTTGAAACTCATTCATACAGATCTTTGTGGTTCATAAAAAACTTTGTTGCTTAATGGCAGTAGGCATTATATCATCTTTATTGATGATCTAACAAGAATGCTTTGGGCTTATTTTGTGAAGTTTGATTCAAAAGTTTCTAGAATTTTCAAGAAGTTCAAATCTTGGATAGATAATTAGAGTTGCTGTAAGATTCTTGTCATTATATCAGATAATGAAAATTAATATACATCTTAAATGTTTCATTCTTTTTGTAAAGAAGCTCGAATAAACCACCAGCTTATTGTCCCTTACTCTCTACAACAAAATATATTTAGTAAGAGAAAGACTAGATCAACCATGGAGATATAAAAATGCTTATTGGAGGAGAAAAATCTACAGAAAATATTTTTGGCAGAAGCATCAAGAACAACTTCTTTCTTGCTCAGTGAGAGGGAATACTCCATTGAAGGCATGGAAAGGTTTCAAACCTAATATCAAAAACCTTAAACTATTTTGATATCTATGTTTTTGTTTTATTACAAGGGTTAAGTTCCATAGGTTAATAGAGATAAGTTAGATAACAATGTTGGGAATCTTCATTGTCTATAGCTTTTAGTGTAAAGCATAAATGATCTTTCAACCTCATTTTGCTAAGATTATAGTAAATAGAGATATTTAATTCCTCAAAGATAAGAAATGGGATTGGAATGAGGTATCTCGAGTTCTGAACAATAATTCAATTTTTGATTATGATGAATTGATAGATGATCCACATATAAAGGGAACAAGGTCACTCTCAGAAATTTATAAGAGGTGCAATGTTGTTGTATTTGAATCGGCAGGATATGAGGAAGCAAAAATTGATCAAAAATGAATATATGAAATGATACAGGAGCTATCCGTAATATAAAGAACCAAACTTGTTTGAGTTAAATGGATTTGACAAACAAAGATTAATGCAAATAGATCGGTAACGAAGAAAAAAACAATATTGGTGGGGAAAGGATATACATATGATTGGGAAGTAGAGTTTTCTAACATTTTTCCCCAAAAGATATATTGTATACAATTTGAATGATTTTTTCTATAGCGACACAGAAAAGTTTAAAGATTATTCAAAAAGACGTGCAGTCTGCTTTATTGAA
This sequence comes from Capsicum baccatum var. pendulum, assembly GCA_030864225.1. Classification (NCBI taxonomy): domain Eukaryota; kingdom Viridiplantae; phylum Streptophyta; class Magnoliopsida; order Solanales; family Solanaceae; genus Capsicum; species Capsicum baccatum. Next base: position 90,977,727 of record CM061561.1, read on the forward strand.
TGGTCTACTACATGTGGAAATAGATGTTGAGCATCCAGAAAGGTTCAATGTACGATGACATTATGATGTTGTTTATCTGTTAGGGAAAGCTCATTGAGTGTTAAAGTAAGCGCCTAGATCTTGGTATAGCCAAATGGATAACCATTTGCTAGACCTTGCTTTTGAAATAAGCTTAAGTGAATCGACTCTCTATGTTAATAATGTTGTCTCTTGCATTATTATTATTTCTCTGTATGTTGATGATTTATTGCATTGATTGAAGAATTCAAGGAAAAGATGATGAATGTCTTTGAGATGACTGACCTTAGAGAGATGACTTATTTTCATGCATTAAGCAAACTCTGAATGAAGTCTTTATTTGTAAAAAAAAATACATTAAGGATATTCTAAAAAATTTAAAATTTAAAAATACAAGAGTGTGAGCACGCCTACGAATCAAAGGGAGAGGCTAATGAAGGGTGATAGTGTTGAACAAGAACAAGAAGGAATCTAAAAAGCTTGATAGAATGTTTGATGTATGTTATATACAAGGCCTAATATGTTGTGTGATGTAAGGTTTACTATCCTATTTTTTGAGTTTTCCTATTGAATTTCATATGAAAGCTACAAAAAGAGTGCTCAGGTATATCAAAGCCATAGTGGATTATGGAGTAAAATTTTGCAAGTGTCAGAATTTAAAACATCAATGACTTTCTGACAATGATTAGGGTAGTTCTATTGATTCTAAGAAAAGTACATCAGGGAACTATTTTATTTATGATACTAGATTTTTTTCTTGGTGTTCAAAAGAACAAGAAATTGTTACTCAATCAACTTCAAAGGTAGAATTAATTGGTACAACAATTGGGGTCAATCATGCTTTATGGATAAAGAAAATCTTTTGCGATTTTGATTTGGAAATGAAGGAAAACATTGAGATATTTGTGGACAACCAAGTTTCCATTGCTATTTATCATGGTCCATATTTTGTAGAAAGACCAATAACTTCAATGTAATGCTATATTTGATTAGAGGTGTGGAAAAGATTGGTCTTATTAATTTTTTATATTGCAGAACGGAAGAGCAGTTGATTGATATTCTTACCGAAGCTCTTCAATCAAGCTAATTTGAGTTCTTGGGAAGCAAACTTTTAAATTGGAGATCTTGAGGTAAGGAGGACAATTAAAATTTGCCTCATGAGCTGTTAATTGATGTGGGGTGGCATGATGACATGGTTGCTGAAATGTCTTTTATTTCTAGAAGATATATTTTATCCTGTATTTGTTTTTTCAGTTGTAAGTTTACTTTTATTTAGGCATGTAGCTATTAGTAGACTTAGTTCTTAGACATTAGGATGTTCTGTTTTTGAGATACATCATTAGGTACAATAGATTGTTAGGATTTCTTCTATTTAAACAACTATTTTTTCAACTTAATATAATATCTCTATTTTACTTTTCTTTTGTTTTATGTTTTTCCTCTGCAAAAATTTGCAAAGTTGTAAGAACAAAGAACCCTAGTTTGAGCCCCATGATGTCTTGCCTTCTCTCCATTTCTTTTATTGATCCAATGATAGGATAATACTATTACCAAATTATCCTTTTATTGTTTTTAGGTTGTCCATGGGTATGAAAACATAAAATATGTGTAATGTTATCTTTGCCTTTTACTTAAATGGCAAAAAATAACTTTTGGTCGCCCCTAGAGTTGCCACTCAACCGAGTCCTGAAACTCATATTTGTGGTCATTGAGCACCCCATAAAGAGAGTCTATAATTAAGGGGTCATGGAATATCCCCCTTCTTCACCAGCCTGCCATGGGGTGTGCGACGGAAGGAGTGCTCCCAAGTGTAAGATTGTTTTTTATTTTGCTCCTATCTTATTGCACTTTTGATCCCTATTTCCCTATTCCTTATGACTTGTGTTTAGGATTCAATTAGCATCCCAAATATCTGAAATGATCTCCTACAATTTAAAATAATAAGAATTCTTTCATAAAACACAATAGATCTCATCAAAGTGGTGGAGAGCCAAGCATAACTCAATTTAGCACAACTAGTTTTCTCATCTAAACTCTATGTGATAATTTTTATTCATATATGGCTTCAATCAAACCATAAAAACTCTAAAATTGAGCCTCCACACATAAATAAATAGTTATACCCTTAATATCTCATTAATCACACCATGATGTCCTCAGAACAAAGCTAAACATGCATAGATAATCATGCTTAGGAGTATAAGTCTGCCAAAGATCATTACCCTACATTTAATGCCTTGTTAGTTCTCGAACAACTCTTTACATTAAGAACCATAAAGGGGACTCTAGCATCACCACTACAACTAAGACAGCCAATTTAGAACTACAATGAGTACATGAATAGCAAGTTCCACCTTAAGTATGTCATAATGCAAAAGAAAAACTCATGAACACTACTTCAAAACTTCTTAACCTCAAGAATTGAATCTACAAAGATAGAAAACTTATGCATCTTACTAATCAAAGAGATTATGCAAATCACCTAACAATCATCAAACATGTGCCCTCACCCTAAGTTAGTCACCCACCTTCATTTATACATACGAAATTCATCAAAAACATGGGTGTAAGAATAAAATTTTACTCACTCTCACAAGCAATTCACATATCACTTGAGATGAACCATATGCTTTCTCTTAGTTTAGTGCTCCACTTATATCAAAATATTAATGCTTAAGATCAAGTAGGACTTTAAGGGTTGTAATGTAGGATAAGGGATTGGTAGGAACTATTTTTGCCAGTAATTGTGACTATCTTCCCTATATTCTTTAATAAATCATAATTAACATTAGAATCCTCTCTAATCAACCAATTTTTCACCACTTTTATCTTCCCACTTTTCTTTTTTCCCCTTCTCATTAAGATAGTTTGCACTTCATACGTAGGGCGCATTTGATATCAACATAAGATTTACTTTTTTATCAGTTGGTATTTACATTACACTACTACACATCAATAATAGATAAATAGTTTCAACACACCATTAGCTAGCATTCAATTTCACTCTATGCCTTCTTAAATTTTAGTTTCCTTAATATCTCAGTGTTTTTGTTAAAGCTCTTAGGAGATTTAAATCATATTAAGTTCAATAATAAAGGGAATAAGATACACATGAGGCCACCAAATAATAGGCTAAATGCTAAACGTGGCTTTCTAAGGTCATATATAAAGGGTAGATAAAGTGATTATAAACATGACTATAAAATAAATGCCTATATCATAATGTAAACCCAACATTCTTTGTTTCATTTCGCAAACACAGTAGGCATGTTCTAGACATCAATATGAAAATATAAAATTAATAAAAACCTTACGACACATGGCACACGATCAAATCAAGTTTTATATCTATATAATCTAAACTAAGAAATATCAATAATTATAAATTAAGTAAACATAACATATGAGTCACCTAAATGAGCCTATGTGTTTTAAAAATAGTACATCAACATATTTGACATACTTTCACATTAAAGACCCTCTTGAAATCATGTAATCATAAAGAGCATTTAGCAAGAACATCTTATTTATTCCTAATAACAAAATTTTTAAAGTACTCCTAAAAGTGAAAAAGGGATACTGGGTTCAAAGGGCTCCGTCTTCGAAAATACCAAAAAAGAAAAATCAAAAGGTGTGTGAAGTGTACTTCTACTCGACATACACAACAAAACTAAAAGCTGACACTAACAAAAGATAAAACCTTTAGTAATTTTTAAAATTTATTCAAAAATATGAAAATAGAAAAAGAAATTAAAATCCTATAGGACCACCTAACCCTAAGTATTGGAAACATTCCCTACACATACTTAAAATCTCATAATATCCCCTAATTAAAAATTAAGTTTTAGGATACGAATACTCCTTGAGGACTCTAGGCCTAGCCAGTAGTATCATATAATCAAAAAGGGTCCAAAGGACCATATACTCAATGTTTTCTATGCTCTATAGTTCAAATATCTGGTACTCTGACTTTTCATTAACCTATTGACTCAAACAAAAATTAAAACAAAGGTGATGTTAAAAAGAATTAAAAAATAAAATACCACCATATCTATGATTGACTCAAAAGCATCACATCATTTGTTATTGTTGCATGACTCAACTCACAACTCTCAATCGTAGCCTTTCCTCTTCTGCCTCCTACTTAGAGCCTATTTTTTCCGCTTTTCTACCCTTTTAAGTGTTTACTCTCAAGGTATGCAACTCTATTTACATTTACCTTTTCATGCTCTTCTTTATTTTTTTCAAATTAAGGCTTATTTGTCAATTTTGATAACCCTATGAAAGAGTCTGAAGAGATCATTGGATGTTTACTCTCTTCTACCCGACACTTATATCCTTCTAAAATTATGATTATGCACATATCCTTGTACTATCAGGGTGTATGTCCTTTATACACTCTAAAGATCATCTCCTAATCTTTCAATCTTATTTTTGGAGTGCCCCCTCTATAATCTATCAGTGCTCTTCAAGACGCCAAGAATGGATGCCCTAGTATGATTGGTATAGTGTTATTTGTACATAATCAAGAGAAATAAAGTCACCAGAATACTAAACATACAAACCTTAATATGAAGATATTCTAGTATTTCTTTAGGAGACACTCTTGTTTTTTTCGCCGTTTGAAGCACAACTGAACATACACGTAGTTTTTCAAAACCCTGAGTATCAAACACGAAAAGGGCCATATACTTCAAGTACTTGGCGTACTTAGTCATTCCTTGCCACACATCTAACAATGGAAGGTTAATGTGATGTTCTCTTAATGTGTCAAAGAACTTAACTAACCAATCATCCTTCTTATCTTTTTTAATATTCTAAGGAAATTATGATGGCAGTCTCACTGATGTATGCTTAGATATCTTTTAGTTTAGGCACTCTATCTTCCTTAATTTTTTATATTCTTTTGTTTCCATTTGTTTCCCATCATCTTATTGTGGGATATACACTGCCTGTGCCTCATGATTTTTTTGAGGTCTGTTAATGAGGTCTCTACCACTTCTCACGGTGATTCCCATGACTTTCTTGAATTTTCTATATCACTGGCCAAACCCTCTTGAGGTATTATGTTTTATGCCTAAGATAGCTTCTACAATAGTGTCTCTAAAATCTTCTAAGCCAGCTGATGATTTTTTATTCATGCAACCATTAGTTTTTTTATCAAACACGATCTTTTTTAATGTCTTTTCTATATTAATTATGTGAGTGTTGTTTTGAATCCTCTACTACAATTGAAACTGCAAAGTGTGTTCATAATTATTGTCCCATGCATAATTAGGTAGACTCTTCTAGCTGTGATTGTAGGCATTACTATTAATTTGATTACCCTTTTCTGCATTGCCCATAAAATTAATTGACTATGGATTTCCTCCAGATAGGTCTGCATAGTGACCACTATTTCCTCAAATCTCACACTATATCATATCCTATTAAATTGTTTTTACTTGATCCTGAAGATGATTTACCCTCAAATTACTAAACTAAGTCATTCTTTGGTTCTGAAAGTATGCAACTAAGCGGCCAATGTTGTGAAACTATCCACCTCAATCATACCTATTGGTTTTTCATCTCACTTCCTAAAAAATCACCATGCTAATTGGGATTACCTCGAGTAATTCATTTAAGAAGAGTATAAATCTCATCATAATTTTTGTCTAAAGCTTTACCACTTATAATAGAATCTAGAAAATTTTGTGTTATGGTGAAGAGATGCAATAAAAGTATGAGTTAATACATCATTGTTTTGTTGGTGATGCAAACAATCTCAGAGAGAAGACTTAAATCTCTCCCACCCATGATACAGATACTCATATGGCTTTTATTTGAAACTCAGGATCTAACTCCCCAATCTTTTAGTTTAGCTAGAAGGAATGAATCAGATAAAGAACTTTTTTACTAAGTCATTCTATATTGTGATCGAGTTTGAAGGTTCTTCCTTTAATCATTTCATTGCTTTATCTAAATGTGAGAAAAGAAAGCACGACCCTCATGTAATCAATGGAGACTCCAATTGGAATGAAAGCATCACTAATCTTCAAGAAGTATGTAGATGAACCTGTGCATCCTCATATGAAAGGCCTATGTGTAGCCCACTGCTGTGCAATAACTGAACCATGTTGTATTTTAGCTCAAATCTACCTCCAAGCTCTGTTATATAGATGCTGAAGGTGACATTTGTTCAGAGTGGGAATTCCAACTTGTGTACTATCATGTGGGCTAATTGTTGTTAATTTATGGTAGTAGGAATAGATTCACCTTTTTGAACTTCTGGTATGGCATTGTGTAGTGCTATTTCTCTCATTAATTAATGCAATCATCACACCGGTTTGGGATATGGTTAAACCAAATCCCTTTTCCTTGGCAGTTTACTTGAAATTCACATATGTACCTACATGTTCCAAAGCATAAACTAAGTTGTTAGCACTTATAAAATAAACTATCATGACTAAAATTAAAATATTGCCAATTCTTAGGTCCTCCAAAATGGACCCATAAACTTGTTGCATCATAGTGCCTACACAAGTGTAAGTGGTCACCCATGTAGTTAAGTGACTTTTATGATCTGAATATCGATCCCATAGGAACTTGGTGGTAAGCAACTATCTAAATCAAGCAATACTAACTTGACTAAATAATTGAAAGTGTGTAACAAAATAATAATTGAGATTTGAAATTATGAACTAAATACAAAAATAACAATGATACAAACATTGTATTGTAAGAAATATGAGAAGAGCTTGTGGGGTTGAGGCATTTACTTCACAATCATGCATAAATGCGAATTCTAGTCAATTATGGTGTTTATCATGATCACTGACTAATAGGTGATGATAGGCAAATTTACACGCCTATATCAATATATTTTGCCCATATTTGTGCCACGTTTTGAGAACAAATTATATATTTCATGCACTTTTAGTCCTTTTTCCTGTAAGTGAGATAACGAACATGATTAGCAAAGTTTCAGGTATAAATGATGCAGAATTCAGCATTTTATGGCTTACTTGACGCCAAAGAAAGCTCACAAAGGAAGGAAAGGGAGCTTGAATGCCTAAAGGACCAAAAGTGATGCATGGAAAATTTGTCCCGGGCTAAAACAACATTTCTGAAGACTTTGGGGACTAGCAGTAACTTATTTGGATTAGGATAATAATACATTAACCTAGTACAACTGGGTTAAGTATTTCATTAGTTTAGTAGGATTTGGTTAGATATTTCATTAGCTTAGTAGGAATAGGATATGGGTATTATAAATACCCTATCATGCTAGAGATTTTTATACATCTTCTTACATTCCTCTCTTATTCTTCTATTCTTCTCTTATTCTTCTACAACAATTTTCATTAATTCTATTTTTCTTCTTCTATTCATTTATTCTTAATTTCCGCAACAAGGGAATCGTTACTTTGCTAAGGAATTCACGCCTAAACGCCTACCACTTTTGGGCTACACGAAATTCATCATTATTGAGGTATAACAACAATGCCAATTGTGATTTCCTACGCACTCATGGGTAACTAAACTTCTCTATTGGGGTTATGGAAGCCAACTGAGATACTATCTATTGCTGTGAGTTTGTGAGTTCGTAACACGTATGATGCTTATATCATTATTCTCTTCATCTTAACCTACATTCTTTGTGGTTGCAAACGTAAGAATACACCAGTATAACATTTAACTTGTTCGAAAGAAAGGTTATTTGTCTGGAAAAGAGATAATGTCAAGGTAGTAGGGTCACATCCTAAATTCCCTATTAAACAGTTAGTGCCGTAACTGGATTAACCTCTTGGAGAATTTGTACCGTTAGACACGCTTTAAGCTCGAAAGAGTTAAAGTGAAATAATCCTCGAATAGGTCGAAAGACGCCTGGATTTACCATTGAATACAATTCTCTATAAGCACATGCATGTCGGAATTCTACACACTCATAGTCAATAGAGACGTATAACTCAGGAGGTGGACATAACCCCAACGCTTCAATTCTCATTGGTTACAACTTACGCAATAATCCTTCTCTTTTTACTTTGCTATTTTCAGCTTTTACTTTATTGTTTTGGTTACACATCACAATCCCCCCTTCTTACGAGACTTGCACTAAAAGTTTAGTAATTTTGCTTACTTGTTGGCCAAGATATTCCCTGAGGGATCGATACCCAACCCAGGTTGGGTTCTATATTTGCTAACGATCGCTTTACACTCCTACGAGAGCTGTAGATTGAGCGTTATCAAAAATTGGCGCCGTTACCGGGGAATACAAGTGTCAATTAAGTTTGTGATTATTACTAGACCCTTTGGTCAAAGATTCTCGTACTTTTACTTTTAGTTTTTGTTTTTGTTTACTGCAAGTTTTTATTTAGTGCATGCCCCATACTCGAAGTTCTGGTCAACCGTTATTACCTATCAATCCTGAACCACAACGTATTGGCAGAATGGAAGCACAAGCAGAAATCGAAAGGATGGCTGCCCAACAGGAACAGGCAAGATTAGCTGCTCTTGCCGCCACCTAAGTACACCAACAAAACATTGATAACCCTGGGCGAGCAATAAATCCTGACGATGAGGATTTAGGAGATGACGAGTTACTAAACCCAAGGCGTGATGCTGAAATCATAACACCTGCCAACAGAAGAGGTCGACAAGCTCGGTTTAGGTATGATCGCCAACCCATGCAACCAGCTTTTGACGACGATGATGATGATCTTGATGGAGCCGGAGCCACAGGAGCCATTATTCCTCCACCATTAGCGCCCGGAGACAAGTTTAACATCACAAGCACCATGATTCAGTTATTGCAACTCAAGGGGTTATTTGGTGGACTAGCAGGCGATGATCTGAATATGCATCTCATCAACTTTATTTCTACATGCAAGTCGTTTGACAATCCTGGTGTTGGTCAGAATGCAATTCGATTATGTCTATTTCCATTGTCTCTGTCTGGGGAGGCAACTCTATGGTTGAATGGGCTGACTCCTGATTCTATTACAAATTGGAGGCAATTGAGAGACGCTTTCCTAGAAAGATTCTTTCCGCCATCCAAAAGAGCACAATTGAGAGATGAAATCAGCAACTTCCGTCAGCTTCCCACTGAAGCTCTTCATGAAACATGGGAGAGGTTCAAGACAAATCTAGCGAGATGCCCAAACCATCATATGACCAATGTTCACCTAATGGAGATATTATATAGAGCCTTGAATTCAATAACTAAACCAGTGGTGGATAATGCAGCTGGAGGATCTTTTATGGACCTCACCTTTGGTCAATCAAGCAATATGCTAGATCGTATGACAAAACAAAGTAGAGCTTGGCATACCAGGGATTCTGAGGTAGCAAGACCCACTTTATCTATTGGCATGACTGCAGACCAAAGAAGAAGAGAAGAAGAACGTGATCAGGATATGGCGCACATGAAAACTCAAATGGATCTTCTTACAAAACATCTATTATCAGGGAAGACCAAAAAAGTGAAAGCTATTGCGTCAAAAGGAAGAGACGAATCTGATTCAGAAGAGGAGGCCAACTACTTGAACAATTAGGGGGGTTTCTGTGGGAATACCCATGGAAACCAAGGTCGGAACTATTATGATAAATCTGGAAACAAGAACCAATGTACTTGGAAGAACAAGAATGAAAAGAGTGGTTTGTACGTTCCGCCTGGTAGACGTGACACCACCACATCTAATTCTGGAAGTATGGAAGACATGATGGCTAAATTATTGAAAGGAGTGGAAGCAACGAGCGCGGGAGTTACGGAGGTAATTAATGATTTGTCCTCCATGAAACAATTAGTTGATTCTCATTCCACTTCAATCAAGCAAATAGAGCAGCAATTGAGCCAACTTTCAGCAGCACTCAATCAAAGAAAGGTTGGCACCTTACCTAGCGATACTGTGCAAAACCCAAGGAATGATGGGTCATGCATGGCCATCACTACCAAAAGTGGTAAGGTGCTAGAAACTTCAGCAAAAGGCAAGAAAGTGGTTGACGAAGTTGCGGGCATGGATGACAATGCAAAAGGAGAAGATGCCGCAGCACTTACTCCTGATGACAAGGACGCCTCACCCAGTGCTGTGCAACCTAAAAAATCTGAAAAACGGAAGCAAGAGGAGAAGAAAACCGTGGAGAGAACACTTCCATACCCACCACCACCTTTTCCCCAAAGATTGAAGAAGGTGGCGGATGACACAAAGTTTATCAAGTTCATGACTATGTTAAAGCAGCTGACCATTAATGTTCCATTGGTGGAGGCACTTGAACAAATGCCTGGGTATGCGAAATTTATGAAGGATCTTTTGACTAAGAAGCGGGCAGCAAGTTATGAGTTGAATGAAGATGTGCATCATTGTAGTGCTATTGCTACCCGATCGATAGTTCAGAAGAAGGCCGACCCTGGAGCTTTCACTATTCCTTGCACCGTTGGATCTTTGAGTTTTGCCAAAGCATTATGTGACTTAGGAGCCAGCATAAATTTGATTCCATTATCAATCTACAATAAGTTGGGGTTGGGTGATCCTACTCCAACCAACATGAGGCTCGTCATGGCGGATAGGTCGGTAAAACGACCTGTTGGTATTCTATGTGATGTATTAGTAAAGGTTTCTTCATTCATCTTTCCGGCAGACTTTGTTATTTTGGATTGTGAGGCAGACTCAAAAGTTCCCATAATCTTGGGGCGCCCTTTCCTTGCTACAGGAAGTGTGCTTATTGATTTGAGAGCTAATGAGCTTTCATTCCGAATAAATGACGAAGTGGTTCTCTTTGATGTGTGCAAATCAATGAAGTAGCCCAAAGATCTAAGTGTATTTTCGATGGCTGATGTTTTCTTTGATGATGAGAAAGAATTACTTGAAGAAGAGCAAATCATTGATGACCCTTTGGAGGTTGTGCTTATGAATGGAGAGAATGAGGATGCTGAAAATGGTGAAGAAGCTATTTGTGCTCTATCGGGATTAGGGACATATCGCTATACTCCCAAGAAGCTGGACCTTGATCTCAAGAATCGACCCACACCACCAGCTAAGCCATCTATTGAAGAGCCACCCACGTTAGAATTGAAGGAGCTTCCAAGTCATTTAAAGTACGCATTCTTAGGAAGCGGAAACACACTTCCAGTTATTGTGGCAGCCGATTTGGGTGAGCAACAAGTTGCAGCTCTTATTGCTATTCTACGCAAGTATATACGAGCCATTGGATGGACCATTGCGGATATTATTGGTATTCCACCAGGAATTTGTGCACATAAAATTCTGCTTCAAGAAAATTGCACACCCACCATTGAGCATCAAAGACGTCTAAACCCACCTATGCAAGAAGTGGTGAAGAAAGAAATTATCAAGTAATTAGACGCAGGAGTTGTATATCCAATCTCTGATAGTACATGGGTAAGCCCGGTACAATGTGTTCCCAAGAAAGGAGGCATGACGGTGGTCGCGAATGCTAAGAACGAGCTTATTCCACTCAGACCCATCACTGGATGGAGAGTATGCATGGACTACCGAAAGCTGAATTCTTGGACACTCAAAGATCACTTCCCAATGTCATTCATGGACCAAATGCTAGATCGATTAGCGGGGAAAGGATGGTTTTGTTTCTTGGGCGGTTATTCAGGATACAATCAGATTTGTATTGCCCCCGAAGACCAAGAGAAGACAACGTTTACATGCCCATATGGTACGTTTGCCTTCAAACGTAGGCCATTCGGGTTATGTAACGCACTAGCCACCTTTCAACGCTGTATGATGTCTATTTTTTCTGAGATGGTTGAAGACACTTTGGAGGTATTCATGGATGATTTTTCAGTTGTTGGTGAGTCTTTTGAGGCGTGCTTGGAGAACCTAAGCATGGCATTGCAAAGATGTGTAGAATTCAACCTAGTGCTGAATTGGGAGAAGTGCCACTTCATGGTAAAAGAAGGTATCGTTCTTGGGCACAAGATCTCCGAAAGAGGGATTGAGGTTGATCGAGCAAAAATAGAGTTTATTGAGAAGCTACCGCCTCCAATTTCGGTGAAAGGAGTTCGTAGTTTTCTCGGCCATGCAGGTTTCTATCGTCGGTTCATTAAAGACTTCTCCAAAATTGCTAGTCCATTGAGCAAACTATTGGACAAAGATGCGAAGTTTGACTTTAATGAAGATTGCTTAAAGGAATTCGAATGCCTCAAAGCAAAACTCATTGAAGCCCCTATCATGGTAGCACCAGATTGGTCTCTCCAGTTCGAAGTCATGTGTGATGCTAGTGGTATAACCGTTGGTGCTGTTCTTGGTCAGAGAAAGAAGAAATTATTTCATCCTATCTACTATGCAAGTAAGGTCCTAAATGAAGCCCAAAGGAACTAAACTGTGACAGAACAAGAGCTCCTAGCGGTTGTGTATGCGTTTGAGAAGTTTCGTGCCTATCTATTAGGAACTAAGGTTATCATTCATACAGACCATGCAACTCTTAGGTATCTAATGACAAAGAAGGATGCAAAACCAAGGTTGATTCGATGGGTATTGCTGCTACAAGAGTTTGATTTTGAAGTCAAAGATAGAAGAGGTTGCGAGAACCAAGTGGCTGATCACCTATCTAGACTCGAGAATGAGCATGTGGCGCAACTTGAAATTCAGATTGATGATGCATTCCCTGACGAGGAGATATTAGCGACAACAATGGAAAAATTACCATGGTATGCCGACTTTGCAAATTTCGTGGTGAGTAACGTGATACCTGCCAATTTGTCTTACCACCAAAGGAGGAAGTTTATGCATGACGTACAACACTAATATTGGGATGAGCCATATTTGTTTCGACAATGCGCGGATGGTATTATTCGACGATGTATATCCCATGTAGAGATGCCTAATATCTTGGAAACATGCCACACTTCCCAAGTTGGAGGACATCATGCAGGTAATCGGACAACACGAAAGGTGTTGCAAAGTGGTTATTATTGGCCTTCAATATTTAGAGATGCCTACGACTATGTTAGAAGGTGTGACCAATGCCAGCGCCAAGGGGCTATATTGAAACACCATGAGATGCCCATGTCCAAAATTCTTGAGGTAGAACTTTTTGATGTGTGGGGTATTGATTTCATGGGTCCATTCGTGAATTCGTTTGGAATGAAGTACATCTTAGTTGCTGTAGATTTTGTCTCGAAATGGGTTGAAGCTGTAGCGTTGGCCGACAACGAGGGAAAACATGTTGTAGCATTTTTGAAAAGGAATATCTTCTCTCGCTTTGGAGTACCACGTACTATCATAAGTGATGGAGGATCTCACTTTTGCAACAAGCTATTCAAATCAATTTTGGCCAAGTATGGTGTCAAGCAACATAAGGTAGCTACGCCTTATCATCCCCAAACTAGTGGACAAGTAGAAGTTTCCAATCGCGAGATCAAGCAAATCCTTGCGAAGATGATTAATGCGAATAGGAAGGATTGGTCTAGGAAGCTTGATGATGCACTATGGGCGTATAGGACTGCATTCAAAACACCCATTGGCATATCTCCTTATCAACTAGTTTATGGGAAGGCTTGTCACTTACCCATCGAGCTCGAGCATAAGGCATTGTGGGCATTGAAGCAATTGAATTTGAATTGGGATGATACTAAGAATCTGAGGTTGGAGCAGCTGAACGAATTAGATGAGTTCCGTCTCCATGCATATGAAAGATCAGATCTATACAAGGAGCGGATGAAAAAGTATCATAATCAGCGGATTGTTCAATGAAACTTCCAAAGGGGTGATATGGTACTTCTCTTCAACTCCAGATTGAAGCTCTTCCCAGGTAAGTTAAAGTCTAAGTGGTCTGGTCCATACAAAGTTATCCAAGTCTACTCGTCTGGAGTAGTCGAATTGGAAGACAATAATGGTGTTGTCTTCAAAGTGAATGGCCAACGTGTTAAACCTTATATTGGTCCTCTTGACTCAATGAATTATATGGCCATCACTTACCTTGACGAAGTCTAAGTACTCGAGGAAACTATGTCGAGCCACGACAATAAATAAGGCGCTAGATGGGAGGCAACCCATCGTTTTATTGTTTTATCGTTTTTCATTTATCGTTTTGTCTTTCTTTTGTTCTATTACTTGTTTTGCTTTTGATAAGAGAAAATCCAAAAATAAGAGTCGTGCCACGACCAAAACTAAGGTGCTTGGTGGGAGGCAACCCATCGTACTAATCATTTTCATTGGTTTTGAGCAAATATAGGTGCGAGAAGTATTCAACGAGGAGATTGGTTTCAAATGACGATTTGGACGTATTATATGGTAAAGGTGGTAAGTTAGGAATAAGGATACATAAGTCTATGGATTGAGCATTGCTCATGCCAAAATAGGCATCGAGGAAGGCTAGGCCTAGGTAAAACTAGGCCACGAAAAATGCAAAACCTATACTATAGCCTAAGGTCTCAGAATCTAGTGTGCAAAGACATAGGCGCCGCCCATGCTTAAGTGTGCTATACACTATGCGCCGCCTATGATATAGCATTAGGTCTCAGAATCTCAAATGCCATACACTATGCGCCGCATATGTCCCTAAATGCTATACACTATGCGCCGCATATGTCCCTAAATGCACTACACTATGCGCCGCCTATACTATGATTATGCAAAGTACTATGCGCCGCATAGAGGTCATTTTTGTCTCCAAAACCATTTTTAAATGGGTCAAAACCCGACCCATTCTTTTCCTATATAAAGGGGACTTGGTCTTGAAACATAACCACATTGGAAATTGACCTAAAGGCACCGCACATCCACCCAAATCATCTCAAAATTTTTCTTTTTTGCTCTTTCAATTCACAAGACCATCTCCAAAGGCTTCAATCACGTAAGTACTCTTTTATTCTTCATCTATTTCTCGTAAGTACTACGTTACTATGTCTATTATGAATTGCTACATCTTGACGGATTATTGGTGATGTTAATGTGTTTGGATTGTTGATACAAAACCATGTGAGTAAACATATACGTTAGGATAATCTTGACTTGTCTCCGACTTGAATTCGGTTTTACTAGCATTGTTATACTATTTGCGGAATTGCTATGGTTATCAAAATTGCTTAAGCTTGATACTTGAATACTTACATGTTAGACTATCCCTTTCATCGGGATAAGACTTATAGTTGCCTACCAACTTAGGAGGTTGTGATTGTTGAAAATAACTATACCATGATGTAACCCCTATGTAGTGGTGTTGATACACCAAACATGAAAGTAGTGCAATGGCTGCAAGTAGTGATGCATCGCTGATTTTCTTGTCGAAATATAGTTCCTAAAACGTATGTCGACGAAGTTCAAGTAATCGACTACATTCACTTCACTGTTTTGTATTAACGTACCTAAGTGTGGGGTGGTACCCCGACGGCTTGTTTATAGATTGTTTCCTTTGAGTTGATGCTAACATGAATATTGTTTAAGTCTCAGGAACAATGGCACCTAGAGCGCGACAAGATAAGGCTACCACTTCCCAAAAGGGCAAGAAGAGAGGTCGCAAGGACCAAGGAGAATCATCCTCAATGCAACTACCCCGCCGAATGTTTGGAATAAAATGGGTTCTTGAGGAGGAAGCCAAAGAATGGTACAAGAACAACAAGGAAAGAAAATATGTTCACGTCGACTTGATCAATAAGGACACCCTAGCGAAGAAGGAGCCGCGTATGTTGGCAAAAATAATAGCGTTGAATCTGGATTTCATCTTCCGCGACATGGGAGAATGTAATCTCGATTTGAAAAGGGAATTCTATGCCAACTGGTCGCCGAAAACCACAGGCAACGAAGTCAAGATTCGGGGCCAAGTGTTACAGCTCAACGCGGATTTGATCAACTGCTTTCTTGGCTTACTTTCGGTCGACCCAGCACCATTCAAAGAGCTGTACAGTAGGCCTCCTTATAGAGCAATAAGACACACACTTTGTAAAAGTAGATCCATGGCAAGGTGGGGCAGACATCGAGACACAGGACGACATAACACCTTCCCCTATGCTCCATTGAATAGGGAAGCAAGAATCTGGTTGTGTATTGTCAACTCATGCCTGATTCCTGGGACTCAATACACCAAAATATCAAGACATAGAGTGTGTTTGGTCTATGCTTTGATGACGAATGTCCCTATCAACTTTGGGGCAATCATTCGCTCTACAATGCGGAAGGCCAGACTCCACAAAAGGTCCCACTTCACTTTTGGTAATCTGTTGACAGCAATCTTGCGGAAGGAGGATATCGAAGAGGAACCAGCTGATCACAAACTCCCACATAACCCGAAGAAGGTTGACCTCACAAAGGTCAAAGATACTGAAACAACTCATGGTGTCAACCTTACTACTGCGGAGAGACATGCTCGTGATGAGAGTTTCTTCTGTCATCTTTATGGCATGACACGATTTACTATAATGAGTGGTGGACGTGTTCCAACTGCTGCAGAGCTCCAACAGCTGGACCACGACTATCCAATGAACATGCATGCACGGGAGATGTGTGGAGTGGGCGTTTACTTTGAGGAACCTCTAGACGATGATGTGCCGACCGATGACGATCGACGCTTGCTAGATTCCGACGAGGAGGAGAACTCTGACGATGACTCTTATGATGATTCCGACGTAGGGGGTATGACCCCCGACATTGAGGGCGAGTTCGATTGACCAGGTTCTTCGTATTTATTTTCCACTGAGGGCAGTGGCCCGTATAAGTGTGGGGTGGCGGTATCGCATGCTATACTTCTCTATCGCATCTATGTTTGTTTACTCTGTTTACTTTGTTTTATTTTTGTGTCGTTTTTTAGGAATAATTTTTAGGAATAAATTTTTTTAGCTTCGCATGAAATAATTCCAATAGGCAACATGAGATTATAACAAGAGTATGTGCTATAATTATGACTATTGAGACGTTTAGGCTCTAATTGTGACTCATTATGTGATATTGTGTGGTTCAATTCCTTCAATTGTTGGGTCAAGAGTCTATATTACTTCCAATAAAGTCGACCATGTGCCTTGTGTGTGTGAGATTAATAGTATATTCTATGTTTGTGGCTGATGCTAGAACTTGCCTGGTATGTATGCAAAGCGAAAATAAGGAGTGTAAGTTTAGGAGATGATTTAGGCATTTCTTTGGCAACCTACATATGTTTACCTTCGTTTTACCTACCCTTGGACATCATCCTAGTTAAACCCTTTTGAGCCTTTAGCCTATTTTCTTTGACGAACCTCATATGTAAGCCTAATCCATTTTTTTTCAAGACCGTAATTTGATCCAAATTCCTAAGTGCTTTAAAGTGAAAAAGTCAAGTGACTAAATAAGAGGAAAACTGGGTGAGTATGATGCTTAAAAATGTAATGGTGCTTGAATGTGTTATGAAAAAGAAAGTGCTATCATAAGAGGTATGTTGTGAAAAGAAGAAGGAAAAAGAAAGCTGAAAAGTAAGTTATGTTTAAAATTGAAAAACAAAAGAGGAGAACAAAGGTGGTAGAATAAAAGAAAGAAGAAAGGTTGAAAGAAAAAATGTTGATGATACAATGTGATGTATTAAAGTGCTTAGGAACTTAGTCACTATTTCTGGCCAAAATAGTCCTACCCGTCCCTTAGCCTACATTACAACCATCAAAAGACCTACTTGATCCTAAGCTTAGCATTCTGACATTTAGTGGAGTATTACACTAAGGGCAAGCCTATGGTCATCAGTTGCTGCATATGAATTCGTTGTGAGAGCGAGAGCAAGGATATTTTGATACCCATGTTTGAAAAATATGCTATACTTGTGAGTGACTATGGGTAATATATTGTGAGACACACATGGTTGATGAGTTTTGGATAGTTGTACATGATTCTTTGTGCCTTAACTTTTGAATATGAGTTGACCACCATCACGAGTCTATGCTAGAGGTTAAATGGTTTCTACTAATGATCGGAAAACTACTCTTTGTTGGTAATTGTTGTGCTTGTCTTGAAGAATGTTTTGTGTTGTTGCTGTTAAACCCTAAGTTGATGTTTAGAGGGACATGATATGTTGTTCGAGGACGAACAAAGCTTCAAGTGTGGGCTGTTGATGATAGGCGAATTTACACGCCTATATCAATATATTTTGCCCATATTTGTGCCACGTTTTGAGAACAAATTATATATTTCATGCACTTTTAGTCCTTTTTCCTATAAGTGAGCTAACGAACATGATTAGCAAAGTTTCAGGTATAAATAATGCAGAATTCAGCATTTTATGGCTTACTTGACGCCAAAGAAAGCTCACGAAGGAAGGAAAGGGAGCTTGAACGCCTAAAGGACCAAAAGTAATGCATGGAAAATTTGTCTCGGATTAAAACAACATTTCTGAAGACTTTGGGGACTAGCAGTAACTTATTTGGATTAGGATAATAATACATTAACCTAGTATAATTGGGTTAAGTATTTCATTTGTTTAGTAGGATTTGGTTAGATATTTCATTAGCTTAGTAGGACTAGGATATGGGTATTATAAATATCCTATCATGCTAGAGATTTTTATACATCTTCTTACATTCCTCTCTTATTCTTCTATTCTTCTCATATTCTTCTACAACAATTTTCATTAATTCTATTTTTCTTCTTCTATTCATTTATTCTTAATTTTCGCAATAAGAGAATCGTTACTTTGCTAAGGAATTCACGCCTAAACGCCTACCACTTTTGGGCTACACGAAATTCATCATTATTGTGGTATAACAACAATGCCAATTGTGATTTCCTACGCACTCATGGGTAACTAAACTTCTCTGTTGGGGTTATGGAAGCCAACTGAGATACTATCTATTGCTGTGAGTTTGTGAGTTCGTGAAACGTATGATGCTTATATCATTATTCTCTTCATCTTAACCTACATTCTTTGTGGTTGCAAACGCAAGAATACGCCAGTATAACATTTAACTTGTTCGAAAGAAAGGTTATTTGTCTAGAAAAGAGATAGTGTCAAGGTAGTAGGGTCACATCCTAAATTCCCTATTAAACAGTTAGTGCCGTAACTGGATTAACCTCTTGGAGAATTTGTACCGTTAGACACGCTTTAAGCTCGAAAGAGTTAAAGTGAAATAATCCTCGAATAGGTCGAAAGACGCCTGGATTTACCATCGAATACAATTCTCTATAAGCACATGCATGTCGGAATTCTACACACTCATAGTCAATAGAGACGTATAACTCAGGAGGTGGACATAACCCCAACACTTCAATTCTCATTGGTTACAACTTACGCAACAATCCTTCTCTTTTTACTTTGCTATTTTCAGCTTTTACTTTATTGTTTTGGTTACACATCACAATCCCCCCTTCTTACGAGATTTGCACTAAAAGTTTAGTAATTTTGCTTACTTGTTGGCTAAGCTATTCCCTGAGGGATCGATACCCAACCCAGGTTGGGTTCTATATTTGCTAACGACTGCTTTACACTCCTACGAGAGCTGTAGATTGAGCGTTATCAATAGGGTTGATATTATAACTTGGAAATGGGAATCCTCTAAGTCATCAACCCATATTAATCTAACAACTACATGGTTGAGCAGAGATATGAGTCTTTACTTTAGATTCATTAAACTATATTCTATTTTGTTAACCAAGTGGGGTGTTCAGATATATCACTATAATAACTGCAAATCATCCTCTATAAATTATTATTTAATGATTAAATACATGACCCACACTCCATAAATTCCTCATTTCATTTCTCAACTCCTATGGATAATTGAAACATAGATTTATTCTAAAGATCATGACGCTTTAGAATAATAAAACCAGATTGGAAGAACAGTCACAAATATGATAATTATAAAAACAATAATTAAACCATAATCATTCAATAATTTTTGTAGCCTCAACCCTTGATTTATGGATTTTAGGAACTCATAGTCTTACAAATAATCACCATAGATGAGTTCATCAAGTAAAATTACAATAAATTAAAATTTAAGAAGAAAGAACCCAAGTTTGAGACGTTTGATATCTTATCTTCTCTCTAGTTCATACATTGATCCAAAGACGGGATGAAATGGTGACTAAGTCCTCCTTGTATATTTTTTTATTTCTTCCATTGATAGCCCAACATGAAATCCATTAAAAAAATTTCCATTCGCTTAAAAAGGCTTCAAATTGACTTTTGGCCGCCCTGAGAGTTGCCTCGCGCCCCGAGGCCTCAAACTTGGGTTTGGTGATGTGGAGCCACCCAAAGTCTGGATAACACATTAAGGGGTCTCCAAAGGTATCATGGTGCACCCCGTCATCCGTCCTTGGGGTGTGCAGTGCAAGGGGTGCTCTGAAGTGCAAGATTTCACTATGTTTGGGTCCTATCTCATAGTGTATTTGGTCCTTGTTTCCCCACATTATACGTCTTGTTTGTAGGATTTATTAAGACTAAAAAACCCTTAAATGGTATCCTAAATCACAAAATAACAAGAATTAGTTCATACAACAAAATAGAGCTAATTAAAGTACACTAGAACCAAGCATAGCTAAAGCTAGCTCAACAAGTTTTCTCGTTTAAACTATATGTGATAATTTGATTCTTAACTTGTTTAAATAACACTTTAAACTCTATAAAAATGTTTTTCAACATGTAAATACAAAATTACAACCTTAATATCTCATTAATCCCATGAAGAAGTCCACAAAATCAATCTAAACGCATATAAATAATGACACTTAGGAGTATAATGCACCTAAGATCAAGCTACTACCAAGTTTATGTATTTGTAAATAGTTGTAAGCATCACAAGTAAAATTTATTTAAGCAGTAAAATTTTCCTTAGCTTCATTATCTGGATGGTTTAGCAGCATAACAGTAGTACGGTTAATCAAAATCACTATAGTAAATTTCTACAACTTTAATAAGAAGTTAAAGGGTAAACTGCATAAATGATCTTTATAATGGATGACTTTGTTTTTATGTTCCTCATAAGAATGGTCTTATAAAACTAGTCTCCCTTTCTTTTTTTATTATATAACACACTTACCTATTTGCTCCTTAATATCTCAAATATTTCTAAACAAATTCATATTAATTTATCTTTCAACTTTTTTTTCTTTTTTTATTTTACTTTAATTTTTATCTTTTCTTTACTCTCTCTCTCTCTCTAGTTTTTCTAAATCCTTATTTTTTTCCCTTTTCTCTTCTCAATTTCTATTCTTATTTTATTTTATCTTTTTCTCTTTTTTATTTTTATTTTATTTTTTCTTTTTAGTTTTTTCTCTACCCTTATTTTTTTCCTTTTTCTTCTCTTAAATTCAATTTATTTTTTAAATTTTTTCTACTCTTTCTTTTCTTTATTAGTTTTTCTCATTTTTTATTTTTGTTTTGTCTCTTTTTTTATTTTATCTAAATCTTTTTTCCTTTTCTCCCCAGCTTCTATTTTTTTTTTGTTTATTTTCTTTGATTTTTTTTTAAAAAAATATTTTTCTTCATTTTCTTCTTTTTTTTATAATTTTTATTATTTTTTTATTTTCTTCGATTTCTTCCAATCAAATTACACCCCATAAGCAAGAGGTGACACTACCATATTGTAGGCAAGACTTATGACTTTCAAACAAGAAGTTACGTTTCATGGGCACGAGTTGACACTATCTTATTGTGGTTTGATCTTTGAGAAGTTCTATAACTCTTACCCTAGAGGCACTCAAGGACTTTAGAACAACAACTTATGTACCACGGGAAAGAGTTGACTCTACCACGTTATGTTTTCATTTATGACATGTTCCACAACTCTTGTCTTAGAGGTATGACTTAGCTCAATGACATTCAAGAAACAAATTATGCCACACGAACAAGAGTTGACACTACCATGTTATATCTTTATTTATAAAATGTTCTACAACTCTTGCCTTAGAGGCATGACTAATCTTAAGGACTTTCAAATAATAAATTATGTTCCACGGACAAGAGTTGATACTACCATATTATTTCTTCATTTATTAGATAGTCTATAAGTATTGTCTTTGAGACAAGACTTAGCTCATGGACTTTCAAACAATAATTATGCCTCACGGGCAAGAGTTCACACTGTCAAATTATGTCTTATTTATGAGATGTTCTATAACTCTTGCATTAGGGGCATGACTTATCCGAGGAATTTTCAAACAAGTTACATACATTAGGCAAAAGTCAACAGTAACACATTGTATTTTTTACTAACGAAATGCTCTATAATTTTTATCTTAGAGGTACAACTCAGTCCAAGGACCATAAAAAAAATCAGTTTTGCCCCATGGGCAATAATTGACACCACCACATTGTGTATTAATTTACGTGATATTTTTTAACTCTTTCCTTAAAGGCAAGACTTAGACCAAGGGCTTTCATGCAACAATTTATGCCCTATGGGCCAGAGTTGACATTACCACTTTGTGTTTTGATTTATGAGATATTATATAAGTCTTGTCTTAGAGACAAGACTTAACATAAAGACTTTCAACCAACAAGTTTCACCCCATGGGTAAGAGCCGACACTATCACATTATGTTTTAATTTATGATATTTTCTATAACTCTTGTCTTAGAGACAAGACCTAGCCCAAGGGGTTTTAAACACTAAGTTATGTTTCATTGGAAAAATTTGACACTATTACATTGTGTATTGATTAATGAGATATTTTATAAATAAAGGACTTTCGAAGAAAATGTTATGCCACATGAGTAAGATTTAACTCTATCACATTATGGCTTGATTTATGAGATGTTCTATAACTCTTACCTTAGAGAAACGAATTAGTCCAAGAACTTTCAAATAGCAAGTTACACCCCATGAGAAATAGTTGACACTACCACATCGTGTTTTGATTTATGAGATATCTATAAATCTTACCTTAGAGGCAAGGCTAAGCCGATAGGTTATGCCTCAGGGACAATAGTTGGCTCTATCGTATTGTGCCTTGATTTTTATGATGCTCTATTCGTCTTGCCTCTAAGACAAGACTTAGCCTAAGAATCTTCCAAAAGAAAAAGTTATGTCCAGTGGACAAGTGTAGACATTACCATATTATTTCTTAATTTTTGAGATGTTCTATACCTCTTTCCTTAAAGCAAGACTTAATTCAAGAATTTTCAAATAATAAGTTAGGCTCCACAAGCAAGGCTTGACACCACCATATTGTGTCTTGAATTGAGAGTTGTTCTATAATTTTTTTCTTATAGGTAAGACTTATACTAAATGACTTCGTAAAAATAAGTCATGCTCTTAAATTTTCTTTGGTGTCATCCCATGTAATTTCATTGAAGTTAAAAGCCATTTTTCGAGCATGATATGTAAGTAAAATTATTTAAGATGTGTGTTTTGTTAGACATAGTGTAGTATGGATTGGTCAACCAATGTAACAAAATTCTCATGGAAGTTATGAACACGCAATTCTGATACTTTATCCTCCGAATACCAAGATCAATGTGTTCCACCCACAACTAAAACATTTATAAAATACAGCTACAAATTTGAGTTTATAATTAGAAATTCAATGAATATAAGACTAAACGTGGAAATTAACCTTCATTAATGATTGTAACCCAAGATAGAAAAAATTAATTTTACATCGAATAGTTTTTGTATTTCTGGTTAAGAACACCTAGATAACTCATATTAACTTATAAAAAATTTGATTACAAAACTAAGGTAAAAATATCATATTAGCTTCAAATTGCAGTAGAGCTCAAATGAATATTTGTCGATAAGTTGAAGCATGACATAGTATAGTATCAAGTGAATTGATTACCCTAAACATGGGGTCAAGGTCATATTAAACACAAATTTACACATACACTAAGAGTCTTTGATATCTCATAATGGTATATATTTCCTATTTGAAAAAAACATAACACAACTAAATTTAAGGTCATTGTATACCTTTGGTACAAACATTTTTTGGATGAAAAACATGTTGTATTGTGTTTGATAATCTTCCTCTGTATTGTACATGATGTAAAAGCCATGGTCATGATGATGTTAATTATTGAGAAAAGATATGGTAGAGAGATGACAAGATGACATCTAACAACAAAGAGATGAAATAACATGTGGAACTATTGCAAGGTTATGCACAAGATTTATATAATGAGAAAGACTGTTAATAAACTCTCTAATAATAAGGATAATGAAAGTAATGTGAAAATCCTTTGGAAATAAAAGATTAATAATCCTGAATGCAAAACTCGTAGAATTAATAGATAATATCCATTACTACCAATTGTTAAACTCGAACCGGGACTAGTACGTAAAAATAAGTAAATTTGGTGTCGGACTCGACCCCGAATTAAATGGCTAAAAATTAGTAAACCAAATGCCAGACTTGATAAAGAACAAAATATAGAATGGGTTCTAATAATCTAGATATTTGAATCAATTCAAGTTTATCTACTCTTTTTCCCCACTTTGGAAAGTCAAATTCAATAAAGAACTACATGGGTTCATTTATAAAATTGAAAATCATAATTTAAGGAAAAAATAAAAAAATAACAAGTATAGTGAAATGAGCAAATAGAATAGAGAAATCAAGCCAACCTGATTAAATTAACCAATCTGTCAATGCGATCTTTTAATAATTTATGTTTAAGGAGGGTGTTACTCTTAAGTGATCCTACCCTTAAAGGACAATTGAAGATAACAAGAAGTCCTGTGAACCCAAACTAATATAAGAAGCTACCCAAACCTAAACTAGGGCATTTACATTAAATCTTAAGTGCCCCAATTAAGTTAAGTCAAGTGATAAGGGAGAAGCAACTATCAACTTAAGTGAATTCAAGGACAAATCTAACATAAAGCGCCCAATCGAATAAAATAATTAGGTATTAACTAAACAACAGTCCAAAGGATAATAACCTAAAAAATTTAGCAAAATATCATACAAGTACTATAAAAGTGTGAAGTCTAAAAAAAGTTATTAGCCTACCTAGAAGTCATTGAACGCATTCAAAATCCACTATATCCTAGATTTTACCTTTGTTGAATCATCCAACTACTACCTTCCTATCAAATTATAATCATTGAGTTAAGAAAAGAATAACAATACCCGTATTAAAAATTTAAGTTCCTGGTCGGAGACAAAGATTATGTATTCTCATACACTATGCCAAATTTAGAGTGTTATTAAATCAATACGCTAGATCGCAGGGGTTCAAAGTGTTACTTGTTTGAGATATTTGGTTGCATTATAGATATTTACCTTTGATATAATATTTTACTTATTTATTTACCTTCTTTCTGTAATTTATTCTCTTTTGGTGTTGGGCTTACCTACCATGCTTGGGTTCCGGTAGGTACTTGTAATGCCCTGGGTGTTTAGACATTGAAAAAAAGCTAGAAAAGATCCTACGTGATCCATAGATCAAATATAAAAAACAAAAGGATAGGTTCAGAGGTTTTTGGGATACTTTGCGCTAGAAAAGTGGTTGGGCATCCCAAGAGAAGACTCATGCAATGGCCCTGCATCGTATTGAAAGTGCTGCCCCATAATAGGCCTCACGGTGGCCCTACATAATAAGTGGAGGTGCAACCTTTCAAGCATGTGGTTCACCCCTCCCCCCTTTTGATCTATGTGATGATTTTTTCATACTAATTTAGGCATGTTCAGGTGTTTTCACACTGTTTTAAACTATTCCCCTTTCACCCAAAGCATCACCAAGTCACTAAGTACGATAGCATCCATCAAAATTCTCATTCTACTTATCCCAAAACAAATTGAAGTTAAAGAGGCTAGGGTTCCAAGATTAAGGCTCCAATTCCTTTGCATTCATCAATAATTATCTGTCATAAGGACATGTTAAACAATCAATACTTTAATTATAATAATAATAATGTGTGAATTTACTTTGTAATTGTGTGTTCTTAAATGATTATTATAAACTAGGGTTGAGGACATTAGTATGAAAAGATTTATATTGATTTTTCATCTTCTTTTAAGGGTTTTCTGTGTTATTAATGGGTTTTGAGATGTAAACACATCATACGCAAAAGGTTATCTTGATAAAATTGATTCACAACTTAAAAAGTTATGCATGATAAAAATATAACCATCAACCCATTTAAAATGCTTGATCTTCAATAAGGATATTAATGATTACCCCATCATTTGAACATTTATGGCATGAAATAATGAAAATTTTGATGAACCATGGAAAGCCCTTACGTCTATATTTATGAATTTAAAAGACAGATTTGGGAGTGTATAATGTTACATGAAAATGGTATCTCATAATATGAATAGATTTCAAGTGTTGGTATGATGATACCATTATGGGAATGCTTTAATGAAAGACTCCATGGATTATAATTTGAAAAATGTTCTATTATTTCTTAAAGAAAATTATGTGGTTCATCGAGAAGGTGCACTTCCTCATGTCTAATGTTAAAACCTATGTTTGGCTGACACAGACATGTCGTACTTTCATTGGACGATGGTTGATGTCCTTAATATGAGGGTAAAATGGTGGCTATAGACTATTGGTAACTTTAGCCTAATCTCAGTACTTGTAGTAAACATGGACTGAGGCCCCACCGGTAGGGTGTACGAAACTCATATATATAGTGTGTTACATGTTGTTGGTGAAAAAATACATAGTTTTGAACTATGTTTTAGGTGGTCATGTTTTTATCCTTTGCATCATTTTACCCAAACATTTCTTTTAAAAATTCTTAGATGAGTTTCATGATTTTCTATCAAATGTTTTGTCCCCTTTTTTGGTTTGCATGCCAGTAATCATCATACTGACCATCCTCAGATGCTAAATTATTTCATGATTTTTATTCAGAGATATTTTACATGATTTTGTGCATCACTTAGACCTTTGTACTCTCTTGTGGCATATATAGTGATAAGTGGTAAGAGCTCCATCATTCGAAAGGCATTTAGTCTTCCTTACTTATGTTTCTAGATTTCATTCATTTAATCATATTATAGGTTCCATGTCCTAACTTGGAGTTTATTCAAAAATTTGGAGGCTTCGTAGACTGATTTGGAAAATTATTTTAGGTTAAGCTCTTGTATATTGCTTTGTTTTAAATATTGAACTTCTTATCACTAATGGTTTATATCAATAATCTAAATTATGGATATGCTTGTGATATAAGCCTAAGGGGTCATCTCAAGCCTTTATTGGTTTAGGATTCCTGTTAGTACCAAGTCCATGATTAAGGATGTGAAAAATTTTGTATTATAGCATGGTTCAGGATCCTATGGTATCTAGGAAGCTGTGTCAAATAAAATTCATTTTATGAGTGTGTAGCATGCCATAATTATTAGAGGGATTTTACTGGGTATTTAGAGGTATTTCCTTTTTTTTTTCATATTCTAATTCATGCTAGAGAATCTAGTTACAATGAATTCTTCGAACTCCTAACACTTCGCATCTTAAATCATAACACCAAAAAGATCAACTGGCCAAGGAAATTCAACTAGAACCTCCACCCCTATCAGGGAAAATGCAGAGATGGTTTTTCCTACCTATGTGATGCGTATCTAAACTAGAGCCCATATTTTGGAATTTACTACCCCACTTGGGGTTCCACCAGTCCTCATTAGACCTCACCCAAATCGTAGTACTGGAAACTCTTGTACCTAGTCTCTTTAAGAAGAGGTTTTAAATACACTGTTCAGATATGCCATCCAAATGCTTGATCAAATTATGCCGTCTTAGTCTGATTAAGCAAATAATATTGGTCCTATTATTGATTTAATTTATTCTGTTCAGGTTGGACAGTTTATGCGGCTAAACCTACCAACTTTTATTGGGTCCAAATATAAGTAAGGTCCATAAGAGTTTTGGATGAAATAGAAGGTCCATAAGAGTTTTGGATGAAATAGAAGGTCCAAAAGAGAATATTTTCTGGGTGATTCATTATAATACCACATACAAATCTTAGTTCGATTGAACTTTTAGTTGCATACATTAGGGATTTAAGGCTTGAAATTTTCACTAAGCATTTGGGAATTAGTCATTTTCAAAACCTATAGATTTGAGGATTTTTATTTTGGTCTTCCTGACCTCGATACATTGGTTTTTGAGTTGATTCATGTCCAGGAATGTCAAAAGGTATGTCTCAAAGGAGTTTTGGATTTTTCGGACAAAGTTTGGGTCAAGTTTGGATCACGAAACTAGTGTGTCACCATGATAAGCCCACAATGTGGCACTAGTCTCGATGTCATACAGACTATGTTATGGTGAAGGAAATCAATGATTGTGATAAGACCATGTCATAGTGAGTCTATTATATCTAGTTCTATATTTAAATGACTGAGGGGCAATTGGGTCTTTTTTCCCTCAACCCAATCATTCATATCATGACTTCGGAAATTAGTTAGGACATTATTTGCCTTTCTCTCTAAATTCATCTCAAGAGAAACCTCCCCTTTACCCAATAAAAAAAATTGAGTTCCTTTTTCTCAAAGAATTCAAGAATTTACATTCCCCAAGTTCAAAAACCTTCAACAAAGCATCAAGATTAGTGTTTTCCATTCAAGTTAAGAAGCTTAAGGTATGTTGGAGTACATTAGTAAGAACCTTTCACCCATTGTGCCCAAAAACCATCCCTTTTAAGTAAAGTATGAGTTTTTCCTCTATTATAAAGTTTATTATGTTCAAGATGGGTTTAATTCATTCTTTCTAAGGTAACTTAAATTCAATTCAGGTCCATGAATGATCCCATGAAAGTTTAGATTTTCTGATGCTTTAAATTTTAATTTCCCATGTTATATTCAAGTGAATTTCAAGTTAAATTTCCTAATTTATTAATTTAGCCATCTAATAATATTTTTTTCCTCATACATAACACTTTCCCATGTTCAAGTTCATAATTCTCATATGTTTGATGAAATGTCTAAGTTTTGTGATCTTAAAACCATGATTACATACTAAAGTATTTATAGTTTTCTTTATAATCATTTAGTGATGGTGGGTTATGAAAACCCGATACCTATCTGTTTTACATGATTTTCATTTTCAAGTAACAAGTCAGTCATACCATGGTTTTATTAGCATATTCAGAACACCATGATCATGTAAAGTATTATAAGTTTATATGTTTATAATTACCTTAGAATCTGAATGCTTTATTATTTTACAAATACAATGATCTGAGCGTATTAGTTATTAGTTATTAGATCACTCACCAATTAACATTTAAGAGTCTTTCAGTATGGAGTAGGATTAGCATCAAGCAAACCTAGGGATTGGGGCTCACCCGCTAGATAGTATAGGTCCCTTAGTAGTAGTCCCTATGTTCCAAAACTACATAGCCATCATAGGATTATGAGATGTCCTACACTAGTTTATGACTGACACTCCCTTAGGGGTTACCTTCTAGTTTAGTTGTTTCCACCTAGTCCTTCAGGACATCAGATTAGTGCATCCACACAGCCAGTGCTAGTACCTATGGCATGGTACTGACACCCTTCCAACTGGGGTTACTAGTAGGCCCCCTGTTAGCTCAGATTGGGGCATGTTGGTTACATGATACATCCTATAATTTTAGTCAGTATTCAGTATATCTGAACTCAGTACATAATTTAGTCTTTCATATTACAGATTATCTCAGAAATATGTTTATGCTTAGTCTTTCATTCTAAGTTTTATATGTTCATCTTATTTTTCATGTTCTGTACCCATCCATAATCGTCAGATTAGTTTTACATCATGTTTAGCTTTACATGAGATTTACATACATAATTCATGTTTTACCGGTTTCTAGATTCCAGTATACTTATTTTTTAAAAGTAAAGATTTTAAGAAACTAAGTGTAGTGATTTACAATTTTATCAAATTATGTTTATTACTCATGTTTTAAGATACTTTAGCTTTCAAATTATGTCAATCTCTTGATGAGTTTACTTGCACTTAGCATGTATGTTTTTAGATATCTTCCTAATCATTTTTACTTATTGCATTTACCCCATTTACTTATTATATTCTAGAAGTACATATCCACATATATTTCTATATGATACATTGTCTTACAATATAGGTACTATTTGTAGCCTATACAACATAATCAAATAGTTTGCAACTTCCAGCCAGTAGGTGATGAGTTCTCTTGTTTCGGGGACTCTAGTTAGTAGTAGTTTATGTACTTTTCTTAGATTATTCATATGTATTAATTTTTGGTAGTTAGAGACATATCCCAGCTATTTAAAGTCAGTATAGTATAGGCTTCATAAATAGTCAGTCATAGTTATAATATTATAAATCAAGTTCTTTCTTCAAATATATCATATTGTAAACTTATTCAGTATAACATTCAATCTGTTTTTCTCATGATTAAGGTTCAACTCAGAAAATTATGTTTTGTTATATACATATTAAATTAGTTACTCAAGAATATGCCAGTTTTTGGGTTATGTTGGAACACTTATGGTTCCAAGCATCGTGTTACAACTAGGGGGTAGTATCGGGTCATGAAGAACATGGTATTAGAGGATAAGGTTCAAGTTTCAGAGGGTTTCTATGAAGACATGTTAAGTAAAGTCTTGTGGAATGGTAGAAAGATATTTGTACTTTTTTTGAGAGGTTACAGGCTATTTAAGAAATGTTTCCCTTCTTTTATGTCACAGATTGTGCTGTAGAAAGCTTCTTTAAGAAACTTATAAATATTTTCATCATGCTCTATTCATGTCAACACTGCCTTATTTTTGAGGTAACAACAACAATAAAGTTTAAGTTCCTATTAATAGAGTTTTCTCAAATAGTACCTATAGACAGCTATGGTTTACATGTTGGCTAAAAAAGTATCCCACTAGTGCTTTTATTTTTCAAAGTTTGAAATATTTCATTCATGTTGATGATAATCGTGTACTAAGCTAAAGTTATATGTGCCCATAGTCCTTTCTCAGAATCCTATGACAACATGTTACCTGGAGTTAGAAGCATGAACCCAGAAGTTTAGCTGTAGTAAAGTGGAAATATTGTTTACCATGATTTAGTAGATTATATATCCATTGGTCTATTTTTATGGAAGGTGAATCAGTAGGCTTGAAATAGTTTATGCAAGAATTTAAATTTATTAATTTGAAATTAAGTATGAAGATATGTGTATGATTTGGATGTTTACCCAAGGTGATATGGTATTATATTATTTCTAAGTTTTAACATTGTGTGTGATTAGATAGTTCTCTTTAGTTGTTAGGTGTGAATGAGGCTATATAGTATATGATGTTCTTATCAACTATGGGTTATAGGTTGCTGATATTGGATATGTTGATGTAATAATAATTCTCATGGTTTAGGAAAAAATATAAGCTTAGAGATGTGATATTTGTAGGATATAAAGGAAATTAGTATGGTTCTTCAAAGGTTTGGGGATATCCATGTTAAGTGTTAGAATCTAAGTTTGAATTGTTGATGGTTAAGCTGATAGAAAGAAAAGTTAAAATTCTAGATGGTGAGAACTCAAGGTATGGTGATACTTATGAAGATTCTAAGTGAGGAAGTGTTTGATTTATTATATGATGAGTATTGAGGCTATAGAAAAATAAGATTTGTATCTCATAAGGAAGTACTAGCATCGGGTTTTACAGTTTTAGGTGTAGTCTTTCAGGTTGAGTTAATTATTTATGTGTATTGTTATATCTTGAGCCCTAGAGTAATATGGTTGCAGTTCAGTCTATATTTTATTAAAGGGGCCTATAGACTTAGAATGATGGCTTAAATCTAAGGGGGAGATGATATAATAAAGAACCAAGTCAAGTTCTAAAATTCTAGTAGTAAGGATGGTGTGTTGTAGAGAAAAAATAGAGGAGGTAGATGTTCGACTCATACTTATATCAGTGCAAAGTTTTTTACTTTAGTCATCATGATATCTATACATGCCTAATATGTTGGTTTCATGATCATAACTCATATTCATGAACTTTCAATAGAATTATGTATGCTCCTAGTTCCTAGCATGAGAAGTTTCAGTTCACTGAACAGTTCAAATCATATTCCCTAACATTATGAACTCCAAAATTAGGTCATGCAGCTCATGACTCATGTACTCATGGTTTACAGAATGTTAAGTTCCAGGTGCTCATTGGTATACCCATAATGACCATGGAAATTCATATTATGTCATGAATATCCTCAGTTTTGATCTCTATAATTAATCTATGATGTGGATACTCTATTCTTCAGGCCTCAATTTAGTGTCAAGTTATGCATGGTATTCTTTCATGCTTTAGGTCATCATGTTCTAACTTTCAGTAACCTCTCCATATGTAATAATAGTGGTTATGGACCATTGTTTAGATTGGAGTGAGTAAATTTCTAATGCAGGAAAGATTGTTGTATATTTTTTTTATGTAAGGCTACCAGGTTGAAGATAGATTGAGGCAAAGCTTTTGATATATGTCATGGTTAGTTAAAATTCCAGGTGCGTCTTCTTAAGAATTGTGGAAGAAAGTTATTATTGATAGAGGTTTAGAAAATATGAGAAAGACATGTTTTTGGGTGATTACCTAGAAGTTTGTATGTAGTTATAATAATACGCTTTAATATCATGTTGGTATATTAGTGGATAGGTGCATTGTGCGTTAGTAAATTCTTATTAAGAGGCTGAATCTAGTTGTTGAAATAGTAAGAAGAATTATTCTTGAGATGAGAAGTTTTGAAAATGCATGGGGCATTGAATTCATGGTTCTAACTAGTATTATGGTGTTATGTGATGTATTGAAGGGGAAATGTATAGATGAGGGAGTATTTGAGTAGTATGTATAAGCTTGAAAATGGATGTTGCATCTTCTAAGGCCTAGTAATTCTATCCCAGCTTATGTTTCATAGGCCTATGTTGTATGTTATAGAATTATATCCATATTTAGATTCCTTATTCGGATATCTTACTCAGATTATGCCCAAGATTCTTTTCTCCCTAATATTACTAGAACTTCTTAGAAAGAGTGTTGAAGAAATACTCAATTTGAGTATAAGCTCTAAGTATAATTTAACCGTATACCCAACAATTCAGTTCAGCAGTTAGACAGATGAGTTCTTATAATTTTTAATCTTTTGATCTAGTCTTACTATTGAAAGTTTCTTAAGTATGGCCATTCCAAGAGGTAATTTGTTCGCATCAATGCAAATTGAAAATTTTGTTTAGTTCATGCATCATGTTTAAAATTCAGATATTCAGTCATGATTAAGTTTGTAACTAGCCCATGTATCATCTCAGTCTTTCCATAGTATTTCAACAAAGTCAGTATAATTTAGGGGTCGAATGATCCTAAGGTTGAGATACTGTAATACCCTAAGTTTTTATGTCCTAAACCTCTCATCTTTTCTTTAAGAAATAAGATCCAGCTTGAGGTGATGGTTACTCATAAGTTGACTCTCTCATTTCTATCTCAGTTGTGTAATTATTCTCATGTCATTGGATGTATTTACGAAATTAGTTCCTTCCATGTATCATGCTTAGACTCAGTTATGTAATCATGTTCCAAGTCAAGCATGTTAAGTATGCGATCTTAGTTACCTAGGTATATTACTCTCAATCTAACCAATCTCATTCGAGTACAAATGTATCCAATGGGACATATTGTAATAAACTCGTACTAATCTTAGCTCGATTTAGCTTTTAGTTGCATGCATAAGGGACTTAAGGCCTGAAATTTTCACTAAGTGTTGGGGAATTACTCATTTTTAGGACCTCTAATTTCGATGATTTTTATTTTAGTGTTCCCAACCATGAGACGTTGGTTTTTGAGTTTATTCATGTTCAGGGATATAAAAGGCATGTCTCAATGGATTTTTGGATTTTTCAGAAAAAGATTGGGTCATGTTTGGATCTCAAAAATAGTGGGTCACCATGATAAGCCCGCGATGTGGCATTAGTCCCGATGTCATGCAAACTATGACACAGGGAAATCAATAACCGCCATATGCCCATGTCGCAGTGAGCTTGTTGAATCCACTTCTAAATTTAAATGACTGAGGATCAATTGGGTCTTTTCCCCCTCAACCCAATCATTCATATCATGACTTGGGGCATAAGTTTGGACATTATTTGCCCTTCTTCTCCAAATTCCTCAAAAGAAAACCCTACCTTTTCCCCAAGAAAAAAATTGAGTTCCTTTTACCCAAGAAATCAAGAATTCAAGTTCCCCAAGTACAAGTACCTTCAACAAAGAATCAAGACTAGTCTTTACCTTTCAAGTTAAGAAGCTTAAGGTATGTTTGAGTTCATCCGTGGGCACCTTTCACCCATTGAGCCCAAAAACCTTCCCTTTTGATTAAAATATGAGTTTTTCCTCTACTATGAAGTATATTATGTTCAAGATGGGTTTAATTTATTCTTTCCATGGTAATTTAAATTCAATTCAAGTTAATATATGATCTCATGAAGGATTAGATTGTTTGATGCTCTAGATTTCAAATTCCCATGTTATATTCAAGTGAATTTCAAGTTAAATTGCCCAATTTATGAATTTAGCCTTGTAATAATATTGTTTTCCTCATACATAACACTTTACCATGTTCAAGTTTATGATTCACACACGTTTGATGAAATGTCTATGTTTTGGGATCTTTGAACAATGATTACATACTATAATATTTCAAGTTTTCTTTATTATCAATTAGTGTTGGCGGGTTATGAAAATTCGGTACCTATGTGTTTTACATGATTTCCATTTTCAAGTGACAAATCAGTCAGACCATGGTTTTAATATCATACTCAGAACACCATGATCATGTTGAGCTTTATTAGTTTATATGTTTATAATTAACTCAGAATCCGTATGCACTATTATTTTCAGAATAACATAATCTGAGCTTATCAATTATTAATTTTCAGTGCATGCACCAGTTAGTATTTTAGTGTCTTTCAGTTGGGAGTAGGATTAATCACCAAACAAACCTTGGGATGGGGGATCACTAACCAGTTAGGACTGGTGCCTTAGTAGCAGTCCCTATGCTCTAAAACTATATATATAGCATAGGATTATGAGATTTCACCCATCAATTTAGGACTGACACTCTCTTAGGTTTCACCTTCCAGATTAGGACTTAATCCCTAATCATTTGGGATATCAAATTAGTGGATCCACACAAGTGTTAGTAGCTGTGGAACGGTTCTAATACCCTTCATACTAGGGTTATTGGTTGGACCCCAATTAGCTCTGATTGCAGCATGCTGGTTACATGATACATCCCAATGTTTTAGTCAGTATTCAGTATGTCTCAGCTCAGCTCTGCTTGGCTAAAGCATATAGATTTTCATCTATTCAGTTATATAGAATTTAGTCTTTTAGATTATAGATTATCTTAGAAAACATATTTATGCTTGGTCTTTCATTTTCAGTTTTATATGTTCATGTTATTTTTCATGTTCAGTCCCCATGCATGATCCTTAATTCCATTTTACATCTTGTTCAGTTTTACATGAGATTTACAAACAATATTCATGTTTTACCACTTCCAAGCTTCAGTTCTACTTATTATACAAGAGTAAAGATTTTAAGTAAATAATTGTAGTAATTTACCAGCTTATCAGATTATGTTTGTGTCACAACTCGAGCTGAAGCCCTAGCCACGACGAGCATCCTAAACCATGAAGGCCCGAGCGCCCTTTTATATTTTGCAATCATGCACACCATTCATATTCTATAAGGAAATGTTGCAAATATAATAAAATAGAAACATGGTCACTCTCTTAGTTCAACTGAACAATTTCAAAAGGAGTTCTTAAAATTCAAAATACACGACACCATTCTATGAAATCTCTAAAATTACAAGAACCAACTTACATAATAAAACTAGGACAAGACCCACAGTCAGACCATGAATAAAAATAAAATAACAATAGCTCATGACTAGGCCATCCGAAATAAGAGAGGCTTACCAACTACAACTTTTGACTAAATAATTCTACTACTTAACAGGAACCCGAGACTATGCCTCAGATCCTGAAATATAGGGGGTCCATACAATTGTACTGGTACGTAGAACAATCCAAAATAATGTACTTTTATAAAACATAAATAAGAGTAATTCATAAAACAGTTTACATACTATATATGAAAAACACATTGGCATACTT
This sequence comes from Capsicum baccatum var. pendulum, assembly GCA_030864225.1. Taxonomy (NCBI): domain Eukaryota; kingdom Viridiplantae; phylum Streptophyta; class Magnoliopsida; order Solanales; family Solanaceae; genus Capsicum; species Capsicum baccatum. The sequence goes on from CM061561.1 coordinate 91,013,712, forward strand.
TAAAGACTTTGAAACATTTCTTTTAAATCGTGAAGCACTCTTTATGTTACTTCTAAGCTAGATGTTACACCCTACAATCTATAATTCCATGGGCCAAGCCTCCAATCCATGTTTGCTCCAAGGATTTGAGTATCTATAAGGGGAGACACGCAAGACCACACAACATGGTGCCATGACCCCCCATTAAATTAACATGTCTTAGTATTGCACAGGACCATATAACATGGCTCTTAGACATTGTCCCAAATTGGGATGACATGAATCAAGGTACACAAGAAAACAAAACATGGTACCATAACCCCGTGTTGGAAAATCAATATTTCTAGCATTGAATCTTTAAAATTGCAGTTTCTTTGGTTAACCATCTAACTCTCTTTAAGCCCATTTTTAACCTTTTCTAAACATGTCTCTTCTTGAATTCAAAATTTGAAAATCTGAGTAAAATCTGTATTTTAGTCTTTTCTGAATATTATATGGTATTCATCTGTTTGGTATCTTCATACAAAGACTTGCAAGTCATATCTCTACGCCATACATTATCATATTACAGATCTTTCATTAAAATAATGTTTTGACCACTAAGTCATTCAATTAGTACAATAGGGTTCATGTTTTCAACACATATGTCAAGCTATGCAAAGATTGTCATTTTTAACTTTTTAACAAATAGTGGTCAATTTCCCAAACAATCATTCAATTCCTTTGATTATCACCTTTAGCATTTAAAAACAAGAATTATCCCTATCTTCAAGTCACAATCAACAAAAAATCCATATAAGTTGGTAAACCCTTGGTTAATGCTTTAAGACATGCTTTTGAGTAACCCTTAACTTATAAATCAAGAAATTACATAACAATAGAGGGAAAGTCGCTATTCATGTCCTAAATTCTTATTTTCAAACTTCAAATGCATACTTACATATCATATATATATTATCAAAAGTCAATATATACGGGAAAGACCAAAATATTATATCGTTAAAAAGGATTCATAATGCATAAACTTTAAATTTATCTCAAAACCCTTCATGAGTATATCATTTCATAATAGTTGAAACTTACTAAAATGATTTTAACATGCCCATGTAGTTTAGAAAAACCTCACATACCTTATGTTGTTTAGTTTTGAAGATTGGACTGAAATCTTGACCCTTGTCTTGAAATCTTGAAGTTAGAGGAAAACCTTAGTTTGATCTTCTGTTTGAAAGTGGAGAGGATTTGAGATGTTCAAAACTGATAGAAAAAATGGATTATAATTGTTAGGATATGATTTATATTCATTGGGTGGGTTTTAGGGTGCAGAAAAGACCAAAATACCCCTCCAAATTCGAATAAATATTTTTGAATTTCAATGGTGATGACCTTGGTTTATAGGTCGTTAGCCAAGTGATGACCTACCACACCAAGTTGTCATTCAGAAGGTGATTTTATGAGTTTCTGGTCTTGGGTGACGACTTGGACTGATAGGTCATCACTTAGGTGATGGCCTATAAACTCAGGTCGTCACTTAGAAGCTGAAAATAATGGCTCATTGGTTTGGGGTGACGACTTGGATGCTAGGTAATGGCCTATCAACTCACGTCGTCACTTTGTTGACAGACAAACATGCTGAAGTAAAATTAGCATAACTTTTCGCTCCGATATTGGATTAAGATTAAATAAAATACGTTGGAAATAAGATTCAAAGAACTTTCATTTGACATATAGTAGTCTGTTTAACTCATTATGAACGGGGAGTAATGGTCGGGGAATTTTGACAAAAGCTGAAACATTAAATTAAACATAATCGATTAAAGTGTTCTGAACTCGTCTTTCAGTTAGGAGTTATTTGTGAGCTAAATTATTTCCCAAAGGTATTCCCACACAATGGAATTGATCATAACACATATATTAACAAAGAATCATTAGAGTTGGGTGTATACGTGTAGGAACGATGGTTTAAAATCTATCCCAAACAAATGTCGGTTGTTACTTTATTTCCCCCTTGGAATCATTCATCCTCGAATAAAGGGTAGGGTTTTGTTGAAGCTATAGATGTGTGGAATAATTGAAGTAATATCATATTAGGTAATTTTATTTTCCTTCATTAAACTTATGTAGATATTCAAGAAGTGCTTCATGATATCACCAAGTAAGTTGTGTGAGCATAACTCATGATATATCGAAACCTGACATCAACATGATCTTGGTATGTGTTCTATCGCACGTGATCAAAACATTGTAAAACATGAATATTTTTCTAAGAATCCTTGGCCCGATTAAGATTTGCACAAGACATGAGATGAGATTTTTGCAGGATGTAAGAATAGATAGAGATATTGTCTACCGCAAATGGTACATCTAATTGCCTTTAAATTATGCAACGCTCCTCAACTATGATTTTAACTATGAATGCCACATTTCAATATCTCAATCTTATAATTTCCCTGCTAATTTCATAACTGCAAGAACTTTAGTCTAACTACATCGTACTTTTATGTTGAAGCCTAACCCAGAGAAAAAGATGTTGGCTTTAGCTATAGAACCCTATACTCTACACCATTTTAGACATTACTTCACCTTATCATTATAATCAACCAACTTTCAGATCCTACATCAAGGAATACTAACCATATAGGACATAGGTTTGTTTTTTCATCAATCACCACATTCTAGACTTTCATTACTACGCCCACTTCATGGATCTCTCCACTAAGACCAACAATTTCAATCATTCTCACAAAGATTCTAGCCATATATTTCCCTCTTAACTATTTTACATAAATAAAATTCATCTCCTTTTTCCGTCTTCTCTTATAACCTTAGCACAAGAAATCACATCAAGATTTTCACCTTCAAGAACATCTACTCCCCCACCTAACACACAACTATGCTTCTACAACTACTAATATACTAACATACGGAGGGTCATTAAGAGACCCGAGCATAAGCATCATGAGTGGGAGAAAATTTAGGAACTACCTTAATTCACCATCTCTCCTTAGGTCAAATTCATAATACTAGACTTGAGGACATACCCCCTCATCAAATCAATATCCACAACGCTCAAATCAATGGGGTGTTATTAAATACATACACGCTAAACTCCCCCTTTTAACTATGCTCTAAAGGCATTGCATTCCAAGAATGCTACTCTAAATTTTGCTATCCTTTGTAGCCGTCAACCTACTACTCATAGTTTCATTAACATACCAATCCTCACTCCTTATTACATAAAATCTACTCTCCACTACTTAACACTCTAACATTAGTCCACTAATCACATAAACCACAACATAATAAAATTTGTAAGACTATTCCAAAGGCATATACCATCTATTTATATTTCTTTAATTCAGATCCAAAGAACATCACACAACAGCTACTTAGTCTTCTCCATACCAAGATATTTGAGAATGAAATCTAGGTACACGTGACACTTATGCACACTACACTTTATCTAAAACATGCTACATCTGGATACAACTTATATACTCACACTCTTATAAACTTAATGATTCAACCACGATTCATCATTTTAACACTAGTCCTCATGTATATAAATATTACAATTACCCACTTTTTCCACAAGTTGCCATCCTAAGATATTTCAAACCTCACATCAAGCCTACTACTTACTCCTACAAACTATGCATCACTAATTTTAAGCTGCTATCCATTTTACCACTGTCCACATCTTAAGATCAAGCCTATAGTCTATAACCAATCATATACCACCAATGAAGAAGGTCACATACCATACTATACTAATCAATCTAATAGAAATATCAACCTAAGTCTCTTATTTCACTTAACTATGACCTATATGTTTATCCTCTGCATGACATTACTAATATACCTCAAAATCTACAACATAACTTCTCACATGTTGTATTAATTTAAAACAACCAGAGAAAAAACAATTAAGGGGGTAAAGTCACATAATAGGGATAGTCGATCTTAATCTTATATTATAACCCATTATGATCTTATCAACATATTCAACTTTCTCACATCATAGTTACTTTCCTATGCATACATCACAACTTTCTTTGAAATTCCATGTACAACAATGAGTCTATTCTCATAACTTATTGTTTAATCTAACCGTTCCTATTCACAGCCTTTAAGGGATCTCTATATCCATTATCACTATCTACTCTAGGCTCCTTCCCTACTTTGAATAGATAATAATCATAGTCAAAAACTTCCTTCAAAACTACAATACAATCTATAAATCTTGCTATAATATTAGCCAACTTCCATAAAAAGAAAAACTACCCCTTAATCATAGGGTTTTACAACAATAACTATTTAGTTTCGCAAAAGTTACCCATACTCTGACACCTAACCTTGTGACTTCTTGTCACCGAATTTTAGACCATCTAATAATCAATAGGTCATGACACTTTTACATATACTACTACTCAGGTGGAAATACAGTTCCAATTTTCTTCTACATATAATTACCCTTATGCATGACATCTACAAGAAGAATTTTGAAAGGGTACTGAATATACTTTATACCTTAGGCTGAAAAGAGAGATTTCATTGGGATAAAGGTATACACTCGAATCAATGTACCTTGAAGAAATTATGGACTCCTCCTAAGTCCTTGTGCAATTTCATAATATTTTACGAATCAATTAGACGGGTCCACCTCATTTAAACTCGAAGATGTTGCATTTGAATTAACTTGACACTAAGACATAGTTAATAAAATGAGAGTGCAGAAGGACTCTAGATAATCTCCAAATGGAAAACACAATGGCAAGATCTAGAACAAGAAGAAAAGTGAAACATTCCTAAACGTCCAGTAGTTTTCTCCTTAAAAGTATTAGGCACTACACACCCATAAACAGGGCTCTACTCAAAGCGATTTTGCAGACACCCTAGGATCATGAACCATGCTCTGATACCAAGTTTGTCACGATCGAGCTGAGGCCCTGGTCGGGATGAGCATCCTGAACCATAAAGGTCTGAGTGCCCTTTTCTATCTGCACATCATGCACACGATTCATATACTTTAAAGAAATGCAAAAAATATAATAACACAAATACATAGTCAATCTCTTTATTTAACTGAACAATTTAAAAGGGAGTTCTTAATATTCAAAATACATGACACTAGTCTATAAAATATTTAATAATGTAAGAACCAACATACGTGATAATACTGGGATATGGGCCCCATTCAGAACATAAATAAAAATATAATAACAATACCTCATAACTAAGCCTTCCAAAATAAGAGAGGCTCACCAACTGCAACTTCAGAATAGACAACTGTACTAATTAATGGGACCCAGGACTGTTCCTCATATCCTAAAATATGGGGGTTCAATACAATTATGCTGGTATGAAGAGCAATCCAAAATAATTACTTTTATACAACATAAGGGAGAGAAATTCATAAAATAATTTATATACCATATATCAAAAACACATGGGCATACTTTAAAGACTTTGAAACATTTCTTTGAAATCATGAACCACTCTTTATGTTACTTTTGAGAAAGATGGAATACCCTACAATCTGTAATTCCACAAGCTATTTAGAATCTGCCCTTAACTTGGCGGCCAAGCCTCCAATCTAAGTTTGCCGCAAGGACTGGAGTATCTATAATGGTCGACATGCAAGATCACATAGAATGGTGCAATGATCCCCAATCAAATCAACATGTCATTGTAGTGCACAAGACCACATAGAATGGATCCTAACCATAGTCCTAAATTGGGACGACATGAATCAATGTACACAAGACCACACAACATGGTACCTTAACCCCGTGTTGGGAAAGCATAGTTTCTAGCATTTTGTCTTTCCACTCGTACTTTCTTTGGATAACAATCTAACTCTCTCTAAGACTATTTTTAACCTATTCTAAACACGCATCATTCTGAATTCAAAATATGAAAATCTAAGTAAAATCTATATTTTAGTCTGTTCTGAATCTGCTATGGTATTCATCAGTTTGGTATCATCATACCAAGACTTGCAAGTCATATTTCTACACCATAAATTATCATATTATAGTTCTTTCATCCAAACAATGTTTAGAAAACCATTTCATTCAAATAGTATAATAGGATTTATGTTTTTAAAACATATGTTAAACTATTAAAAGATTCTCTTTTTCAACATTTCATCAAATAGTGGCCAATTTCTCAAACAATCATCTAATTCATTTGATTATCACCTTTAGAGTTTAAAAACTAGAAATTATCCCTATCTCCAATTCAAAATCAACATACAATCCATATAAGTTGGTAAACCCTTGTTTCATACTTTAAGAAATACAAGTAAATTACTTGTAATTTATAAATCAAGAAATAACATAACAAGAGAGGGAAAATCATTCTACAAGAGTGGGAAAGTCATTCTTCGTGCCCTAAATTCATATTTTCAAAATTTAAACGCATACAATCATATCATATGTATAGGATAAAAAATCTATCTTTAAGGGAAGGCCTCAAGAACGAAACATTAGATCGTTAAAAAGGATTCATAATACATAACATTTCAATTGTTCTCAAAAACCTTTATTAGTTTATGATTTCATAATTTTTGAAACTTACTAAAATGATTTCAACATGCCTATATTATTTAGGAAAACCCCACGTATCTTATGTTGTTTAGTTATGAAGATTGGACTCAAATCTTGACTCTTTTCTTCAAATCTTTAACTTAGAGGAAAACACTAGTTTGATTTTGTTTTCGAGAGTGGAGAGGATTTGGGATGTTGAAAACTGATAAAAAATATATTAGGGTGAGGAAGAAAACAAAATACCCCTCCAAATTAAAATAGAAAATTATGAATTTCAAGGGTGATGACCTTGGTTGATAGGTCATCAACCAAGTGATGATTTATCACCCTAAGCCGACACTCAGAAGCTGATTTTATGAGTTGCTGGTCTTAGGTTACGACTTGGGCTGATAGGTCATCACTTAGGTGATGGACAATCAACTTAGGTCATCACATAGAAGCTTAAAATAATGGTTCACTAATTTACAGTGACTACTTGACTGATAGGTTATCACTTAGGTGATGGCCTATCAACTCAGGTCATCACTTTGTTTTTAGACAAATATAATGAAGTAAAATAAACCAAACTATTCTCTTCGATATCATATTAAGGTAAAACCAAATGCATTTAAAGAAGATCCAAAAGACCTTTTATTTAAAATATAGTAGGCCATGTAACTCATAATGTACAGGGAGTAATTTTTTATAAAAGTTGACCCAAGCTGAAACTTTTAATAAAACTTAATCGATAGAAATTTTCTTAACTCGTCTTTGAGTTAGGAGATATTTGTGACCTAAATTCATATTCAATGGTATTCCTATTCTATAAAATTGATAATAACACATATATTAACTATGAATCATTGGGTTTGGTTCTCTACATGCAGGAATAATGGTTTGAAATCTAGCCTAAAAAATGTAGGGTGTTACAATGTTTTACTCATAATTTAAGATACTTAATCTTTAAGTCTATTTCAGAATCTTGATTAGTCTTTGTTCATTTAGCATGTATGTTTTAAGATTATGTTCCTAATCAATTTTACTTATTGTATTCACCCCCACTTACTTAGTACATTACTAAAGTACTAATCCATATGTACATCTATGTGATATATTTTCTCATACTGTAGGTACCAGTTCTAGCCTACACGACATAATCAGATAGTTTGTAGCTTTCTTCTAGCATGTGATTAGTTCTCTTATTTTGGGGATTCCAGTTAGTTATAGTTCATGTAATTTTCTTTGATTATTTATATGAATTGATTTTTGGTAGTTGGAGGTATGTCTCAGCTATTTATAGTCAGTGTAGTAGAGGTTTTATAGATATTCAGTTAGTCATGATATTGTATATCAAGTTCTTTCTTCAGATGTATCATGTTGTAAATTTATTTAGTTTTACATTAAATCAGATTTTTGCCTGATTAAGCTACAACTCAAAAAATTATGTTTTATATATACTTAATAACTTAGTTGCTTAATAGTATGCCAGTTCATGGTTTAGCTTAGGATAACTTGATGTTCCAAGCACCGTGTTTTAATGCCTTTGTTGATCACTCTTTCCCTCTGGAATAAAGAGGGGATAAGGATAAGGAGTTTGTGAACCTAAAGATAGGCAACATAAGTGTTAAGGAGTATGTTATAAGTATTAATAAATTGTCTTGATATGCTTAAGAATTGGTGTATAAAATGAGATCCAGAATGAGAATATTTACTTCAGATCTTTCTAGTGATTTGTATTAGAGTGTAAAGGTATCATTCTGGATAGTGATAGGAATATATTTAGATTTATGGTTTATATGTAGTAAGCAGAGAAATATAAAAAGAAACAAACATAGGTAGAGAAGAGGCAGAGTAAAAATGCTAATAATACAAATTAGGATGTGAGCTAGAAGCATAACAAAAAAGTGGGTAGATAATGGTTTAATAAGAAGTCTCGTAGAAATGCTCAATCATTATCTGCTACTTCAGAGCCTAAGGGTTTGAGTTATCGGTGATTTAAACCTTATAATTACACTAAGATATAGGGTACTCCATCTTAATGCATTCTAGCTCAGTCGTCCCTATCCTAACTCTCTACCATATATGTGGGAAACATCACTATGGGTGTTTTTATTTGAGGAAAAACATGTGCTTTGGTTTTGGATTGTCATTCATGTATAGTAAAACTGCCGCATAGTTAGGGTTGTGTATGGGGCTAATAAATACTTGACTACTACTTTATTAGTTTATGTGGAAAAGGGAACTACCTTGAGATTGGATAAATGTCGCAATCATCTATATGTTTTGTCTACTCAATAGAAATTTAAGGCATCTCTAGATGTTATTATGGGGAAGTTACTGATTATCTCTTAAAATGTCTATGTATTGCTTGGTCCTATCTCCATCTTATCTTATGTGTTTCCTTATATATCTGTGCATATTTTTTATGGCCCAAAAATATTCTTGACCCATTCTCAGTCTTTTATTTGGTAGGTGTTTTCGTTATTGTTAAGAGAAGTTATAGAGATTGGATTGTGTCTATCAGTCATTAGGATACCACGGTAGATCTAGTAGAACCTGATATGGTGTACTTTGATGAAATATTAGGAATGGATTGGCTCCACTCATGCTAGGTTACCTTAGACCATAGAACTAGAAAAATCACATTCCATTTTCCTAATGAACTACTGATAGAATTGAAGAATGGTTCATTAGCACCAAAGTGGAAATTTATTTCATATGTTAGAGATCTAATGTTGATATACAAAGTGTTTTTTATCATGTAGTCTGATTTGATGTTTCTAGCACTAAAAGTCCCTTATTACTGTCTGTTCATGTGGTTAATGAGTTTTTCAAGGACTTTCCTAATGATATTTTTAGAATTTCTTTTATATGGTGATAGACTTTCAAATTGATCTTTTATCGGATACTCGTCCTATCTCTATTCCACCATATCGAATAGATCATGAATAGATAAATGTGTTAAAAAAACAACTAAAACATCTCTTTGATAAGGATTTCATCCATCCCATTATCTTTTCCTGGGTTCTCTTGTGCTTTTTATGTAAAATAAGGATGGGACATTTTATTTTTGCCTATATTATCCTCAAGTAAATAAGGAAGCTATAAATATATGTACCCTTTTCCCCAAAATAATGATCTCATTGACCAAATTTAAGATGCTAAGAGTTTTTCCATAATAGATCACCATTTGAGTTATCATAATTTTTAGATTAGGGAAGATTATATTCCTATGCTGGCCTTTCAAACCTATTGAGGCTATTATGATTTCTTGGTTATGTCTTTTAGGTTAACCAACGAACTTGCAATATTTATGATTTTGAAGAATAGGGTGTTTCAAATATTATTGGATTTATTTGTCATACTTTTATTGATGGTACCTTTTTGTACTATACAAATGAGGTGGAGCATGTCAACAATCACCGAATGATGTTGCAGACCTCCAAGGATCATTATTTATATGTATAATTCTCCAAGTGTAAATGCTGGTTGATTTTTGTGATGATCCATGGGAATGTGGTTTCTAACGAAGGGACTAAGGTGGATCCCCAAAAATGTAGCCTAGATAAACTACCCCTAATGATTTGAGGAGATTCCTAGGCCTAGCAGGTTATTATAGAAGGTTTGTGAAAAGATTTTCATCCATACCGACTCGTCTGACTTGATTGGCTTAGAAAAAGGTAAGGTTCCTGTTGTCAAAAACTTGTGAGCTTAGTTTTATGAAATTTAAGTATCGCTTAAATTATTCTTCTATTTTGATACTTCTAAGAGTTACTAAAGGGTTTTTGAGTATTATGATGCATCCCTCCTGGAATTAATTGTGTCCTTATGAAATCTAGAAGGGTTATAGCATATACTTCCAGTAAACTTAAGGTTCTTGAGAAAAATTAGTTGACTCATGATCTTATGATAGAGAAAAAGGTTTTTGCACACATAATTTCATATCATTATTTTTATGGAGGGCATGTGGACATCTTCTCAGACCATAAGTGTCTATAATATGTCTTTAACTAGAAGTAGATGAACCTCATGAAAAGGAGGTGGCACAAATTACCAATGTATTTTTGCATGAGCCTACACTATCACACAGGTAAAGATAATGTTTTTGTTGATGGTCCGATCAGGTTTTTTATAGGGAGTCTATTTATCATGTGGGGCAATAATAGATAGATTTTATAAAGGACATCCATTGCTTGCTAATTTAGGAGTCCAACTTTCGGACTTTGAGGATGGGGGAGTTTTCATCCATGAAATGTCTAAGTCATTTCTAGGTGTACAATTTAAGAAGAAAACAACATTTGGTCCCATTCTTATAGAAATCAGGGAAGATGTGGGTTGGCAAAAAGTTATGGCATTTAAAATTAGGAAAGATGGTATCCTGCATAACAAAGAAGGATGTGTGCTCCCAATGTGGACAGGCTTCAAAAGAGGACTTTGAGTAAAGATCATGTATCTAGGTATAATATTTATCCCTATTCAATTAAAATGTTGTAACACCCCGAATCTGGTACCAGGAATGCTACACGGACTCATGACCCCGAAGGACCACAAGCTAACCCATGACTTATATTTATATTTGTACACTGCATAATATACTGTATATATACATAAATACATTGTATGAATGTGGAATAGAAGCTGTAAGGCCATAAGGTTCAATACTGAATAAATACCTGATAATATAATGTTTGAAAAATAGGATAGCAATACAAAAACAACTGACATAATTTTCTGAACATACTATAGTCTGAAAGCCTCTAAACTAAACTATCAGAATAAGGAGTTGATGGGACATGTCCCCTACTTACTTCGACAACTGAAATAAACTGAAAATATGAATAGTAATGTAATCATCATGTCCTCGAAGGATGAGGACTCACAGTTGTCTCTGACTGCTGAACTGAAATGTAACTGGTGCTCTGGAGTTTTCACTTCTAAACCTATGATATAAGACACCATAGTTTAAATACGTCGGTACTTTGAATGTACTGGTATGCAAGTGAGGTATGCTAAATGCAAATGGTTCATATGCATGAACAATACTAACTGACTAACTAACATGAAAGTGAGAAGACATGTATTACTACATAACTGTAACTGAGATCGTGATAGGACTGAGCGTTGTGTTCTAACAACTGAGTCTACTAATATTGACATATGATTCACTGATAATTGAGAAAGAACAACACTATATTACTAAATACTGAGGGACTGATACTATGTTACTGATAAATGAATAACTATTTATGACAAATCTGATTATGAAGAACTGGTGTGGTTGACTGTGTCTAACAGTCCTGAAGCTAAATACTGATAACATGAGTTTTGATAATTGATATAACTGATAACATGAGTGACTGAATTTGACAGTCCTGAATTTGATGGAACTAGCTGAGATCCATAGTGTAGCTGAGTAACTGAATCTGAGATCAGTCATATCTGGCGGGTGATCTCTAAATCTGATAATACCATTAATGATTGACCATAGTTGATATCAGTCATGTCTAATGGGTGATCCTAGAGTCTATTTATAATGTTAAGGAATAATTGTATCTGATAGTCCTAAATCTATACTACTTAGCTGAATTAACTATATCTGATAGTCCTGATTCTGTAACTAAAACTGTGGGATGTATTCACCTAACCGATATGCCCCATACTAAGCTAACTGGGGTCCAACCTATAACTCTAGTTTGAAAGGTGTTAGTACTGCGCCACTAGTAAAGACAACTGATGTATGGTAAGTCCTAATCTAGAGGTGACCCCTGGGATCAGTGCTATACATTTGAATGTGCTAACGGGTGATTCCTGAGTATGTCAATCCTATATAATGGGTGACATATCATACCTACGTTGGCTACACAATTTTGGAACTTAGGGATTGCTTCTAGGGATCTCAGTCCTATCTAGCAGGTGAGTCTCCATCCCTAAGCTCGCTCGATGTTGAATCCTACTCCCATCTGAAAGACACTAAACTGATTAACTGAACTGAACTGATACTTGTGGTATTGATTAGTGGAGCTAAACTGAATTTACTAAGTTTCATTGACTGATGGAATGTATTGAGTTCTGAGGACTGACTGAGAATACTGAACTTACTGAGATTTCTGAGCTACTGAAATTACTAAGATTTTTGAGATATCCTGAGTCACATGACTAATTGTGTTATATGGATCATATCTTGCCTAAGGAGATCGTGAATACATGACATGGCTCTAGGAATACAACTAAATGTTCGAGTACAAGTACCCCCAGGACTCGATGAAAAGAAACTGACATAGCATGGATTACTTGAAGACATGACCAATAACACAATTCATAATTCATATATTAAAGCACTTCATCTAACATGTGATATGCATAAACTTGTACATACATGGGGATTTCATGATATCATACTAGTTGGGCATTGTTCCTTCATCTAGGCATTTAATCATACACATGGTAGGCATAGCACATGTAAGTAAGATTATACAATAATTAATAATCATGATTCATCTCTAATTTAATCATCATAGGGTTTATTTATAGGCTCACATTTATATATATCTATACAAATCAATTCCACATAAAATTGATTATCCAACATGGATTTGTATTAAATTGATCATTCTCAACTTAAACAAAACAAACCCAACATGAGATTCATAAAGAAATCCATAAACTTAAACTTAAAAAAGAGATTCTCTGGCTTTATGGACGAAAGGAGTCCATGAATGAACACTACTCATACCTTAGCTTGTGATTCTACGAAGATTTACGGAGAGATTCTTGAAACTTAATGGTGAATTCCCTTGGAATTGAACCTTCTATGAAAACCCTAGGGGTTATTCTTGAGAGGTTTTGAGAGTAATTGAGTATAAGTTGTTGAATTATGGCCAAATCTCATGTTATAAGGATTATAGGGTGGGAAATTGACCATTTTAACCTAAGAACATGTATATAATTTCTGAGAAAATTTCCCGACTTTCATCCTTAGCGTGATGTGCCACTATCGCTCCAAGTCAATGGGAAGTGACAAATGGGAAATTGCACGGTGGCGTGATGTGGAGCTATCACGTTGCCACATTGTCTTTGACCTGGAATTTTAGCATGACATGCCACTATCGTGGAGAAACACTGTAAATTGACAATTGTCATTTGAGGTATCTCCGTGACGCGCTGAAGGCTCAGGTGATACATTGTCTCACTAAAAAGGCTTTAACTCTTCACCCAGATGTAAGATTTGGGCGAATTTGGTATCGATGGAAAGATTATTTGATTCCCCTCATGAAAAAAGTGAAAATCTTTAAAATTACACATGTGAAAAAATTTATTCATCTTTCAAAGAAAGCTTCTAACAATCTTGGAAAACTTTTCAAGCTGGGAAAAGTATGGGGTATTACAAATGTATCCTCAAATGAAAGATATGTACTAGAGAAATAACATGTAAAGAGATATTTCTAATTATCTTGCCGAGTGCTTAAACTATCAACAAGTTAAGGTTTAGCATTTTATATCCGGTGGAACTTCCTAAAATAAAGCTATACCAAAGTGGAAGTGGGAGTTGATCCTAATAAATTCTTTTACTGACCTTCTAGGGTATCGAAACCAATATGATTCTATTTGGGTTGTTATTGACAAGATGACCAAGTCTTCCCACTTTCTTCTTGTAAGAACTAACTATTCGGAGGAGGATTATGCAAAGTTAAATAATTAGGTGATTTTAAGATTGCATGGGGGTCTTTTGTGTACAATATCTGGTAGATGTATAAATTTTTTACTCAGTTTTGGTGATCTTTTTATAAATAATTGGGTACATAGATGAATCGTAGCACAGGGCTAGGTAGGAAGAGTGGACTATTTACACTTTAGAAGACATGCTAAGGGCTGGGGTTATTGACTAAGGGTCGTTTAGTGGATCACTTTACACTTATGGTGTTCACCTAAGAATTGCTATCATTCCAACATTCAAATGGGTTATATTGATGCCTTTTATGGTAGGAGGTGTAGATCACCGACTGGATGGTATGATGTGGGTGAAACTAAATTAGTACGGCCTAATATTATGCAACAACTAATAAACAAAGACAATTTTATTCGAGATATACTTAAGAGTGCTCCACATCACCAAAAGTCTCATGATGATGTGGACAAAGTGATCTAGATTTTGAGGTTGATGATTATGCATTCTTACTGGTCTCTTCTAGGAAAGGACGTATTAGGTTAAGTAAAAGTAGAAAGCTTAGTCCTCTCTACATTGGTCCATATAAGATTGTAAAAAGTGTTGGAAATGTTTCTTATTAATTGGATTTGCATGTAATCTTGGCTTCACTTCATCCTGTATTTCATATGTCCATTCTCAAAGAGTGTGTGGATGATCCTTCCTTAGTGGTTCCCTTAGTTTATATTGGTGTGATAAATTCTATATATTATGATGAGGTTCCTATAAAAATTTTAGATAGACCTATTCAAAATTCAAGAACCAAGGAGATAGACGCAGTAAAGGTGTTATGGAAGAATCAGAGTAAAGGAAGCTACTTTTGAATAAGAGGAAGACATGAAAGCTAGATATCCCTTTCTAATTCCATAGTTAGATGGATTTATTTGATGTAAGAACCCTATGCTCACCCTCCATCTTGATTGAATACATACTTTAAGACTTTTTATGCCCATATGTGCATCGTTCTAAATATGTCGTAAGTCATTATTTAGGGATAAATGGTATGAAAGGGGAATGATTTAATGATTATTTTTAAAGTCCAAAATAATGTATTTCCTTGGTAAATAGCATATTGAAATGAAGCAAAGGAATTAGGGAAGGAAAGAAATGACAGGTACATAAATTAGATTAATTAGGAGATACAGAGTCTGTCTTAACTGCAGTGCATGATCTCTCCGATTTCATCCTAAATCCCACCAATTCAAAAGTATGTGTATTAAATTTACATTTTTGTGGCAAGGGGGTGACAACGGTACACCTTTTTCTGCATTTCATTCTCTCATCAATGAGAGTAGATTAATATCCAAGCCTACACTTTTGTACTTGTCAATTTGTTTTGCATTCTTCAGGCGTAGTTTTATTTGATCATAGATTAATACGTGATCCATCTTTTCCCCCTTTTTAGTGATAATGCATGGTTTAACTCTGAGAAAAATAATTCCTATGTTTAGATTCCTACTAAACTAAGAAGGATTCATAAACTATACAAAGGCTCTTTGAATACTTTTCCCAATGTTTGGAGCAAAAAAGCAAAAACAATTCTCAATGCCCTTATGATAAAGTGTTGAGTTAAACTACTCGTGTTGTCTTAGAAGCCAGGTCGGTAAAATAATTACATTATTCTACAAGAGTTCCAAACCATACCCTGAGTTTTAGAATCTATAAATATCTTTTCAACTCAAGAAATGTAAATGCTATTTAGAATTTTTATATCTCACTAAGTTAGAAGGAGGGATTTGGGAAAAGAGCAACTCAAAAGTACTTTACTTAAGTCCTAGTACTGAAAGACATGACTTTTAGAGTAGATTTAAAAAGGAAAGACTTTATTTACTTCCTTAAAATTACTTATGTAAGAACTAGTAGAAAAAAAGGTTGCCTAAGGGCCAGTTGTCTGGTTGGACAGGAGAAACCATTTTCATGAGAGAGGGATGAGCAAGTGACAAATTGGTAAAAAATAGGTATGAATTATAAAATCAAGCTCAAATTCCTTTTAATTAGGCTCTATATTCTGGTCCCTATCCCTGCTAAGGTCTTATTTTTATCCTTATGCCTTGTTTTGATTGTGGCAATGTGAAATTTGTGAATTAATTATTAATTTGGGAAAAATAGGTATTCAAACTCGAAGCCTACCCTACCTAAATTTTGCAGTTTTTTATGTAGCCTCTTGCTGATAATACTTGTTTTCTTTTTACCTACTTGAAAAATACCATCAATTTAGATTGAATCGATGACCTATACTTCAACTAAAGACACAATGGATTAGAGAGAATAGAACAAAGTAAATGCAATGGGTCTCCTTGAAGAACCAAGTCCAGGGTAAATAAAAAAAGTTAGAATGGGAAATCTTTGAATGTTCTTAGATTGGCATGGGTGTGCCCGTTTGCTAATTGAGGCTTAGCCGATGTCTTCGCTATTCTTTGTTTTGTTATCTCCCTTTTCAAAGTCGACGTCTTAACTTGCCTTCCTGAGATTAGTTGATTCTTGAAGCTCTAGCTTTGGATCAAGGGCTAGATGCTTACCTTATTATTATTATGAAATGAAAAGGAGAAATAGCATTTCTTATAGATTTTAAGGTGAGTAAAGGGGTTTTATGGATAGCTCATGCAATAAAGGAAAAATCCCATCGTATTTTTTTTTCAAAATGAAAAAGTAAACAACCTTAGTTATGAAATTTTCTAAGAATCTTTTATTTTTAATTTGTTTTGGGTGTCGCCTTTATCATGACCTCTTTGATGGGATTCATTCCCTATTTTTTATTATTCCATCCTAACTTCTAATCTTGCATAACTATATTAGTGTTCCAAATAAGGATGTAGAATGGGTAGTATTCGAACAATAATGCCTCCACACCCCAGGATATTCCCTCAGGGAGTATGAGGTCATGGTTCACAATTTCCTTAAAATGAAGTTGTGTTTCTCATGCGTGATATGCTTTTCTCCCTCTATGAACTAATTTACTTAGGGCGGTAAGTTTCCTAATTCTTCATTCATCCAGAAGACTATGTTTCATACTAAGAGTACACCTTGAACCCTTTGAATTCAATCATTCGGCTCTCTGCCGAGTCTTGGAAAGTTTATGTTTCAAAAAGGAGGGATCCCAATTTTAGACAAAGTTAGACCATTTCTTATAATGAAAGAGGGATAAAGGATGGTTTTCTTATCGATCTATGATCAAAGAAAACTATACTTAAAGAATGGGATATAGATTGACAAAAACAAAAGGGTAGGCATAGTTATTAATCTACACTCATTGATGAGACGATGAGATAGAGAAAGTATACACTTTGTGTCCCCCTTGTCACAAAAAAGTAAGGAAGTAATACACACTTTGGAATCTTTGGGATTTAGGGGAATAAATAGCGAATACACTTGCGGTTAAAATAGGTACTGCATCTCATACTTAATATAATTGACCGACCCATAATTTATTTTCGTAAATAATGCCTTCGCTTCACTTCAAGATGCTTTTGAGGCATCATTGTAGAACTGAAAGAGTCTAGGTTTCCATGTGTAAGGCTCCTATTTCCTTGAGTTCATCAAGAATTCTCCACCATAAAGGCATGTTTAACCCTCTTTAATGTATGTATTATTATAGTTATCAATTTATTTTTAAATTACGTGTTCTTTAACAATTGTTTGAAACCAGGGTAGGGGAGATTATTGTGAAAAGCATTATATTGATTTTTACTCTTGTTTTAAGGATTTTCTAAGTATTATTAATCGGTTTTTAGATATAAATACATAATATGAAATTGTAGAGCTAGTTAACACGGATTCACAACTTTAAATATATATGAATGATGTAAAGACATTTGAAAAACTTGATTTTCTATGAGGATTATGATGATTAGTCCATCATTGGAATAATATGTGTCATGAAACGGTGAATTGTTTAATGACTGTTGGAAAGCCCATGAGGATTACATTTATGAATTTAAATAATAGAATTGGGAGTCTAAAATATTATCTAAAAGTACATGGCATAATATGAATGGATTGAAACTCTTGTATAACGATAGCACTAAGGGAAAGCCTTAATGAAATACACTATTGATGAATGATTTTAAAAATTATTAATAACGGAAATTATGTAGTTCCCCAAAAAAACCATGTCCTCATGACCCATATCCAAAACCTATGATTTGTAGACATAAAGATATCGTACCTTAATTTAACAGAGTATGTTTTCCATAACATGAGAATAAATGGTGGATTTAAACAATTTGTGACATTAGACTAATCTCAGTCTTTGCCGCAGACATAGACTGAGGACCTACTGTATTTGGTGTACCGGACCCATATAGCACATGGGATATGTATGCTGGTGAAAAGGTACATAGTTCAGAACTATGTTTTAAATGGCCAAGTCTTTATGATTTTTATTCTTTGCCCAATACTTCTTTTTTAGGCATGCTTAAATGAGTTTTCCAATTTGTTTTAAAAAATGTTTTGTCCCCTTCACTAGGTTGCATGCCAGTACTCATCGTATTAATAATCTGTGGATGCTATAAATTTCATGATATAGGTGCGCAAATATTTTGTCATAATTCTATGCAGAACTAGGACCTTGGTTATATCTCGTGGGATAGGTGGTGATAAGTGGTGAAACCTTCATTATTCGGAAGGTTTTTTTTCATCCTCACTTATGTTTCTAGATTTGATTTGTTTTATGGTATAGTCAAGGATGTTTGCATACCTTGGAGATTATTGTTAAAGTTAGAATCTTTAGATACTGAGTTGAATAATTTTTTCATCTAATACTCTTAAGACTTGGCAATTACTTTGTTTTAATGTTGAATTTCTTAACTTATAAGTTTGTTTTTGCAATCTAAATTGTGGTTATGGATATGATAAAATACTAAGGGGTCATATCAAGCCTTTATTGGTTTTGGATGCCCGTCTGGCCAGGGCCGTAGTTTGGGTTGTGACAGTACCTTTTCCACCTCCAATTTAGGGGCAGTGACAATGGTGTATGATTTCTAGGTCCAACGGACCCATGAGTAAAAGAGCAATATAACTAATTGCTTTATTCGAATTGATAAATTGTTGTTTGTATTTATAATTAGGAAGAAATGAAATATTTTTTATGAAAACATCTATAATTAGATTCTACATTGTATGTGTTTTTCATGTCATTATTTTTAACATGTATTCAACTATTTTTGTGCATATGGTGAGAAATCCTTAAGGAGATAGTTAAGATGATGAGATAGCACTTACACTAAGAGCCCTAATCAAATCATGAGGTAGAGTCATAACTGATATTGAAGTAGATGTTGGTCCGGGGACTTACTCTAATTAGAGAGCAAGCTAGAGATACCTCTTTGAATCTAGAGATTAATAATGTTGAGGCAACTTTTAAGCTAGAAGATGTGGAATTAGCCAAGTCTCCGTATTATTTTTTTAGCCTATATTGTAGGATATTATGACATAGGTTTTAAGCAATTTTAATACAATCTCTCAAGCACGTATTCTGTAAAGTACACATATTTTATTTATGAACAGAAAAGTTTAGAGAGATTGGCCCCATACAAGTATATTAAAGCTATTAGTGAGGATTTTTATGAGTTCACAGTCTATTGTCTGGAGAGGTTGCAAAAATCTGCTTGCTTGAGTCGCATGATATTGATTACAATACATTCCCATTGATTTATATGGCTAAGCATTATTGGAGAACTACTTTCTATAATAGATAAATGGGTTCCCTTTTTTGTCTTGGACAAAGATTTAGAGATTTTCCTTAAGAACATTAATTGATTTAGCTTAATTCTTGAGGGATAAATTTGATGAGTTCGAGCAGGTTCCTTTTCTATTATTGAGTATGATGGTAGTTTACATGGCTTGTCTAGGTATTCCACAACTTGTATCTCTACAGAGTCTAAGGTGATCAAAAAGTTTGTTAAGAGTTTGACTAGTTATTATTATTTGGCGACAAACTATTTAGCTATTTTAGGTGTCTCTTTTAGTGTATTATGGATCATATTATAATTATTGAGATTTTTCACTAGGGTTCTCAGAATAGGGTGCTAATATGAGATGATGATAGTATGATTTCATAGGTCATTTATTCTTAGTTAGGGATTTCTCAGGCATTGGTTCTCATGGTTATTATGAAAGATCAATTCGGATAGATTTGTACGGTTTAGATATTAGATTTGGGTGTTCCGAGGCTTTATGTGGTCACACACTAGGTCATTCAAGCTAAGGGTCTCGTTTGAGTTCATCAGATTGTGGTGAGAATTCTTGTTCTTATGGACCCTCTGTGCATGATTAATCAAATAGGGGATGCTTTATGTTTGATTTATTTTGACAGTTTTTGTGTATTGTATCATTGAGGGTTAGAGGGTTTACTATTAGAAGAGAGACGCCACAGGTTCGTAAGCCAATAATTTCCTTCATTCAAATCTCCTAAAACACAGAACATTAGAAATAAGTGCTTTAAATTCTTTGAGCCTAAGACCTAGGGATCCCATTAATGTTCCTGAATTCTAGTCTCCTACCAATGAATTCTTCAAGTAAATATCATGGGTTTTTAAGTAAATATTTCATTCAATTTTATGTCTAATAACACAAGCCTTTCATATATAATTTTACCTATTCTTGGTTTTGTGTTATACTGAAGAATGTGAGACTTTTGAAATTCAGTTATCCTATGATATTTTATTTTCATGGTTCCTTTTAAAAGTTATTAAACATGACTTCCAATGGATTTAATTCAGATATGATTGTACTTCATGAATGTTGCATGTTTTGACCAACTTCAACTTATCTTTGTCGAAAGTTTTATGTTATGAACACATGATCTAAAAATACAGTTGCAACAAGTAACAATAGTTTTAGTACTTTAGAAATCCCAAAAATTTGTTAATTTAAGCTACTTTATGTCGATTTTCATATTCTTAGATTATCTAATATGAGCATTTATATGCAATTTTTGGTGTAGTACTTCGCGCCAAGTAAACTAGGGTGTTAGATAACCCAATGGCTGAATGGATCCATGTAAGTCAGGGCATTATAGAATATCAAGGTGTAGTGTAACGCCTTAACGAGATGTATATTTTGAATTTTATATTTGCTCACATAGATTATATCTATTGAGAAAATCTCACATAGAAGTTGTTTTGACATGACTTTTTTACTAGACCCACAAATTTAGTTAAGTTGAGTTATGTTATGTCTTATAATTATACACCATATTTACAATTTATGATTAACTTTTGGGTTATTGTAAACTAGATGTAACACCCCATATTTCTGGGCTAGTCTTTTAACCGGTGTTCATACATGTATAAGTAATAATTCAAATGATTGCCATGTGAATATAAGTTTCATGATCTTTATCCTCGTGTTTGATGTGCTTTTGAGGTGAAAAATGTTTATAAGAATGACTTAGAACAAAGTTGAGCTAAGATCATTTGATTTTTAAAAAGTTTGGTATTTGATTCCTCAAGGGTATACTTGAAATGTGTATAACTTTCGATTAATTGAATTAGTTTTCCAAAGATACCAATTTTTCCTAAATTCAACACATGAGGGAAAACCTATAGCCATTTTATGGAGAGACAGTAAGTTGAATCGTTATGCCCGCACCACCTAATTTATATCACTGAGATAAAGGACGCGCCACGGGCTCTACTCTCCTGGGATGAAGGGGGCAGTGCCTGCTTCATTCCCCTGCTATTTCAAAACACCTTAATGTTTTAGGGGTACTTTGGTACTTTCCCCTCAACCCCTTAATGTCCAAGGGACGATTTAAAGCATCCAAAAGGGTATTCTTTGCCCATCTTCTTTAAGATTCGCTATCAAGAAACCCTCATACTTTCCCATGAACAAGGTTCAATCTTTTTCTCTCAAGAACACAAGTATTCAAGATTCAAATTCATGATCTCTTCAATAATCCATCGAATTAAGGTATGTGGGAGTTTATTCATAGATCTCCTTTCACCCTTGGATCCAAAAAACCCTTTTCTTTCAATTAAAGAATGAACTTTTATCATTATGATATGTTATATGCTCAAGAAGATTAAATTTCATGTTTCCGTGGTGATTTAAATTAAATTCAGCCCATTTATGATCCCATGCAAGATTTGATTTCCTCATGCTATTGATCTTAGTTTCCATGTCATACTCATATAAATTTCATGTTGTTTAATTAAATGCTCATAATTAGAATTTCCCCATGCTTTATTCAAGTGAATTCTATGATAGATCCTAAGTTCATGATTTTTAGGGAACATTCCCATGTTTTAAATTCATGCTTTCCACATGTTTGATGAAATTCCCATATCATCTTCAATAAATTTCAAGATGAATCCCCAAGTTATTAATTTTGTCTGGTAACTCTATTGTTCTCTCATGGTAAGGCATTCTTATGGTCAAGCTATGATCTTTACATGTTTTGAAGAAATGCCCATGTCCTATTTTAAGAGAATTTCATGTAAATTCTCTAATCCATTATTTTAGTTGTTTCATCATGCTATGGTCCTATGTTTAAGATATTCCTATGTTGAAGTTCGTGATACCCATGTGTTTGATAAATTTCCCCATAATGCCCAAGTGATGGGTTTTTTTAATTAATTCTTTCTTATAATGGTTTCAAAGCTTTAGTATGTCCGTATTGTTATTGCTA
This sequence comes from Capsicum baccatum var. pendulum, assembly GCA_030864225.1. Classification (NCBI taxonomy): domain Eukaryota; kingdom Viridiplantae; phylum Streptophyta; class Magnoliopsida; order Solanales; family Solanaceae; genus Capsicum; species Capsicum baccatum. Next base: position 91,036,549 of record CM061561.1, read on the forward strand.
TCGAGTCTTGGCGGTTATGAATACCCAAATTTTTGTTGTTTACCCACTTTTAGAATCTACAGAATGATTTTAGTTATACCATGAGAAATATCATTTATTCAGTATTATGGTTAGTTGTGAGTCTAACTCAACTTAGCTCAGTCCAGTTTCAGTTCAAATATTAATTTACACATTAATAATTACCTTTTAATCTGTATGCACTATTATCTTTAAAATACCATAACCAGAGGTTATTAGTTATTAGTTATCAGTGCATGCATCAGTTAGTAATTTAGTTTCTTTCTATTGGAAGAAGGATTCAACACCGATCCTATGCAGGAATGGTGACTTCACTATCAGTTAGACGGAGTCAATAATAGCAGTCCATGTATTCAAGAACTACGTAGCCAGCATAGGGTATGAGGAATCACCCGTCAGTTTAGGCTTGACTACCTCTGAGGGGTCACTCATCAATGTAGGCTTGTAAACCTAAGTACTTTGGGACAAAACTTTAGTTGATCCACAAAGCTAGTGTTAGTACCCGTGGCACGATACTTACACCCTTCCAATTGGGTTACAGGTTGGACCCCAATTAGCTCAGTTTGGGGCATGTCGATTAGATAATACCTCCCACAGTTTTAATTAGTTAATTAGTGTAATTCAGTACAAGTTTTCTTGACTAAGTGTAAAGACTCTCAGTTATTCAGTCACAAAACTTCAATATTTTAGTTTACAGATTATTCCTCAGAAATGTATATACTTGGTCTTGCATTCTCAGATTTTACAGTTTTCATGAATTCATGTTCAGTTATTTCATTTTGTTTAGTTAGTTCTTACCCCATATGCATAGTACTCAATAGTTTCAGTCCATTTATTCATACTATGTACAACCCAGTCATTACATAACAGGTATTAAGTTATCAGTCATTCTATTAATTAGATAGGCATAGTATATGTCAGTTTCCATCAAGTAGTTTTAGACCAAAAATTCATACAGTATCCATGAATTTTTGTATTCCAACATCAGTTTTACTTATTCTACAAAAGTGAAGATTTCTAAGAAACCATGTGTAGTGATTCACCATCTTATCAGATTATGTATTATACTTATCCACATATATATGTGTTTTGCAACATTGTTTCATAATGTAGGTACTATTTTTAGCCCATACATATTTATCAGAGAGTTGTAGTTTCTAGCCAATAGGTGATAAGCTATCTTATTTCAGGAACTCCAGTCAATTTTAGTTCATGTATAATTCATTTATTTATCATAAAGTGGTTGTAGTTTAGAGTTATAAAAAGGGTCCATAGACTTAGAATGATGACTTATGAATAAGGGGGAAATGATAGAATAAAGTGCCAAGTTAGGCCCTCAGATTTTAGTACTGGTGCCAGCATGTGTAGAAAAGCAGTAAGGGAGGATAATTCCTAAACTTTTCTTATCTCAGTACAAAGTTTTTGAGCGACATCTACTCATGCCTTACATGTTAGCTCCACCATCACCAACTTATATTCATGTGTTTTATAGAAAATCATGTGCACTTCGAGTTCCTATTATGAGGAGTTCCAGTTCACTAAGCAGTACAAATCATGTTTTATGAAATCATGAAGTCCAAACTCAGGTCATGCAGCTCATGACTCATGTACTCATGCCATAAAATATGTTCAGCTCCAGGTGATCATGGTACACTCTAAAGGATCAGCGAAATTCATATTATGTCATGTATGCCCTTAGTTTAGCCCTCTTTCATGAATCCATTATATTGATACTCTATCCCTCAGGCCTCAGTAAAGTGTCCATGTTATGTATAGTATTCTCTCATGTTCTAGGTCCTTATGTTCTAACCTTTCATTGACTTCTCCTTATGTCATGATAAGATTAAATTCTCTGTGTGTTAACTTAGCCTAGTGCATGGAAGTTTTAAGGAAAGAGGTTTAGGGAATATGAGAAAGATGTTTTTGTGGTTGTTTTCCTACAAGTTCATATGTCGTTATTAAGATAGGCTTGAATGCCATATTGGTGAACAACTGGAATGTATAGTTGAGAATACAATTTTAGTTTGAATAAGTCCATATATCTAGTAATTCAGTTTAACAGTCAGACAAACAATTTCATTTGGTTTTCCATCTTTCCTATTCATGAGGTAATTCACATGCATGCAAATTTTGAATTCAGCTCAGTTTATGCATATGCATCAGTTTAAGATTCCAGATATTTAGTCATCATTCAGTCCGTATGTGTCCCATGCATCATCTCAGTCTTTCCTTAGTGTTCTAGCCAAATCATTATCATTTGAGGGATGAAGTATCCCAAGGGGTAGATGTAATACCCCGACTATTCATGTCCTAAATCTTTTATCTTTTCTTTATAAAACAAGAACCATATTGAAGTAATGGTTTCTCATAAGTTAACTCTCTCTTTTCAATCTCATCCTTATCACCATTCTCATGTCATTGTATGTATTTATGAAATCAGTTTATTTCAAGTATCATTCTCAGAATCAGTTATGTAACCATATTCCAAGTCATGCATGTTCAGAATGATCTTAGTTACCTTCGTACATTACTCTAAGTCTAACCAATCTCATTTGAGGAGGAATTTTCCTAAGGGGGAGATAATTTAATGCCCCGTAGTTTTGGGATAGTGTTTGAAACTTCATTCCTACGTGTATAAATTACAATCCAAATGATTCCCATATGAATATAAGTTTCTTGATCTTTATACCCGTCTTTGATCTGCTTTTGAGGTGAAAAATTTTCATAAGAATCACTTAGAATAAAGTTGAGCTAAGATCATTTAATTCATCTAATATTTGGTATTTGATTCTACAAGGGTCTACTTTAAATGTGTATAACTTTTGATATACGTGGAATTTTTCAGATCAAGACCCACTAAATTATATATTACAGTAACAAATTTCAAATGAAACCAATTTCACCTAGATTTGACGTGCGACGGAAAAGTTATAGACATTTTTGTGAGAGGCAGTAAGCCAAGGTGATATGCCCGTGCCGCCCAGTTTATTGCACCGGGAACGAGGAGGTGTTGCGGGCTCTACTAGTCCATGCTAAAGGGGTGGCACCTGCTCCATTCTGTCATTGTTTTAAACACTTTAGGGGTCAAGGGGAACTTTGGTCATCTTTTCTAAACCCCAAACGTCCAAGAGACGATTTAAAGCATCCAAAAGGGCATTATTTTCCCATCTTCTTCAAGATTTGCACCCAAGAAACCCTCATACTTTACCATGATGAAGGTTCAAGCTTTCCATCTCAAGAACACAAGGTTTCAAGCTTCAAATTCAAGATTTCTTCAATAATCCATCAAATTAAGGTATGTGGTTCATCCACGGGTACCCTTTCACCCATGGAGCCCAAAACCTTTTTCTTTCAATTAAAGAATTAGCTTTTATCACTATGATATTTTATATACTCAAGAAGATTGAATTTCATATTTCCATGGTGATTTAAATTAAATTCAACCCATTTATGATCCCATGCAAGATTTGATTTTCTCATGCTATGGATTTTATTTCCTACGTCATACTCAATTAAATTTCATGTTGTTGAATTAAATACTCATGTTTAGAATATCCCCATTCTTTATTCAAGTGAATTCTATGATAGATCCTAAGTTCATGATTATTAGAGAACATTCCCATGTTTTATATTCATGCTTTCCACTTGTTTGATGAAATTCCCATATCATGTTCAATAAAGTTCAAGATAAATCCCCAAGTTATGAATTTTGTCTTGTAACTCTATTGTTATCTAATGTTAAGACATTCTTATGGTCAAGCAATGATCTTTACATGTTTTGAAGAAATGGCCATGTCTTATTTCAAGCGAATTTCATGTAAATTTCCTAATTCATGATTTTAGTTGTTTGATCATGCTATGCTCCCTTATTTAAGATATTCCCATATTCAAGTTCATGATACCCATGTGTTTGATGAATTTCCTCATTATGCCTAACTTATGGGATTCTTTAAATAATGCTTTCTTAATATGGTTTCGAAGCATTATTATGTCCCTGTTGTTATTGCTATCGAGTCCTGAAGGTTAGGAATACAAAAAATTAGTTGTTTACCTAGTTTTCAAAATCTAAAAAATGATTTCAGTTATACCATGAGCAACATCATTCAGTCAGTAATATGGTTAGTTGTGAATCAAATTAGCTTAGCTTAGTCTAGTTTCAGTTTCGGTATCAATTTATAAATTAATAATTACCTATGAATTTGTATACACTGTTACCTTTAGAATAACATGAACTGAACTTATTAGTTATTAGTTATCAGTACATGCATCAGTTAGTAATTTATTGTGTTTCTGTTTTGAGTAGGATTCAACACCGAGCGAGTATAGGGATGGAGGCTTCCCCGTTAGTAAGGCAAAGTCATTAGTAGCAGTCCCTATATTCTAGAACTACATAGCCAGTGTAAGGTATGAAGAGTGACCCATTAGTTTAGGCTTGACTACCTCTTAGGGGTTACCCATCAATGTAGGCTTGACATCCTTAGTACTTTGGGATAACACTTTAGTGGATCCATATAACTGGTATTAGTACCAGTGGTAGGGTACTGACACCCAGCCAACTGTGGTTACAGGTTGGACCCCAATTAGCTCAGATGGGGGAATGTCTATTAGATGATACCTCCCACAGTTTCAGTTAATTAATCAGTATAATTTATTTCAGGTTTACGTGACCAAGTGTACAGACTCTCAGTTATTCAGTCACCAAACTTCAGTATATCAGTTTACAGATTATTTTTTAGAAATGTATATGCTTGCTCTCACATTTTTAGATTATACAGTTTTCATGCATTCTTGATCAGTTATCTCATGTTGTTCAGTTAGTCCTTACCCCATATGCATTGTAATCAATAGTTTTATTCCATTTATTCAGACTAATTACAATCCAGTCATTACATGGTCAATATTTAATTATCACTCGTTCAGTTAATCAGATAAGATTAGTATATGTCATTTTCCATCATGTAGTTTCAGACCCAAAATTCATACTGTGTCCATGTTTTTCCATATTCCATCTTCTGTTCTACTTATTCTACAAAAGTAAAGAGTTCTAAGAAACTAAGTGTTGTGATTCACCATTTTATCAGATTATGTATGTTACTCATGTTTTAAGTTGTTTTCAGCTTTCAGTTTATTCAAACTTATTGGTGATTCTACTTACACTTAGCACGCATAATTTAATATTTCATATATAATATCAGTTTTACTTATTCGATTCACCCCTGCATACTCGGTACATTACAGAAGTACCGATCCCTATTTACGTCTGTGTAGCTACATTGTTTCGTAATTTTGGTACCATTTGTAACCTATACATTATGATCAAACATTTGTAGTTTCCATCCAGCAGGTGATGAGTTCTCATGTTTTGGGAACTTCACACATTTTACTTCATGTATAGTCTATTTATTTTACATATGTTTTGATTTGTGATAGTTGGAGGTATGTCTCATCTATCTATAGTTAGTATAGTAGAGGATTATAGATGTCAGTCAGAGTCAGTCATGAAAATTCAATTTCTTTCTTCAGATTTAACATATTATATAACTTTATCAGTTACATACTACTTTAGATTTTCAGTATGTTAATGTTTTGGTGGATCAGAAATTATTATTTAAAGTATTATACTTTAGTTACTTTACAGTATACCAGTTCATGGGTTAGCTTAGGATCAATTGTGGTTTCTAGCACCGTGTGGCATCCAGTGTGTACTCCCAAGGCGTTACACTAGATTACAAACTTTTTGGACAAATTTTTGAACTTTGCGTGTCTTTAGCTTTAAACATGATTATGTTCATTACATAATTGCTTTAATATCTTACATGCTCAGCAATTCAAGTACTTACCACATACCATTCTTGCTCTATATTGTATTATGGTATAGCTTTTGGTGCCTAGACTCAATAATGTAGCTCGATTCACCCATTCATAGTTGAACTTTTCTAGTGGTGAGTCCTCATCATTTAAGGAAAGTTATGTTAAGGTATATTTAAAATAGTATTTGAATTTAAGTTATTTAGAGTTATCTAGTGACTTGCCAACAACTCGTCAATTTATTGAAAGGCTTTTAGATAGAGTTAGAAGATTAGCTTATTGTTTTCACATCATAGTTGATTTTGGTCTAAAGATTCATTTAATATTTTCATTCTAACTTGTTTAGTGATTCAAATATTGATTTAGTTTCCACAAAATTTATTTTATATATGTCTTAGCATCATGTTAGAACCAAGGATTAGTTTAGGACTACATGTGGTTTTATGCATCTTGTTGCTTCTAGGGTGTACCACTTTATTAATACCACAATATATTTGTTAAAAATTAATACAACTTTGTTAATAACTGTATGACTATCTACACTAATTAATCAATTAAAACAAAAATGATTCCAAAGGTTATAAAAAATAGTTGGCCAACTTTTCCTTGCCATGCAATGAATTGATCTGTCAAAAGTAATAAATAAATGATTACTTTAATTTGGTGGGAGATTATAGAGCTGTTGTGACCTTAGAATCAAAGGTAGACCCCATATATAGGGGTCTATGAAGGAACATAGGGCATTAGAAGACTGTTAATTCTGTTTTTGCATGAAAGTGTACCAGATTTCGTAGGACATACATGCTATCAGAATCCAAAGAGGGAATGTTTCTGAACATAACAAGCTGACAAAGTTTCTGTACATAAAACATCCTATTTTTATTTTTTCTAAGATCAAGGCAACGTTTGATTTCAAAGAAGATTTCTGTGAGAGGATGCGTAAAATTGGTATTGTGGAGAAGCCTAGGGTTGAGCTTTTATCCGTCTATCATGACAAATTCATTTCCTTTATTTTTATGGGAAAGTTCCACACTCTATTTTGGAGAATTATGTACCATGTACTATTTATGTTCTCAAGAAGGATGACTTTCTTATATTTATAAAAAGAAATATGTTTTATTTAGCCTACAAGGCTATGTGTTTTGCTTTGTACCATTATGATTGGTATTGAAAAGAATATGATTTAGTTGTTTGTGGAAGGTTTAAATACTCACTTGTTGGATTTGGTTATGCATATGACTCTGCCGGAAAGATCTTAACTAATTTTGTAAGGTTAGTAATAGTCTAGAGCTATGGTTTCTTCTAGTATAGGTTATAGAGGTAATGGTAGTTGTTCTCCATGGGGTGCAGAAACTATTTATTAGGGAGGTTATCATGGAAATTGAGGCAGTGCTAATGGAAGGAGAGGTGGTAGGCACACTACTAAGGAGGCTGTCTAGATTAATGATAGAGCTCATCGTTATTGCTTCCCAATAAAATCTAACGATGAGGCTTCTAATGTTGTCATTACATGTAATATTCATGTTTGTGGATGGATCACTACTATATTTTTTCATCTAGGTTCTAGTTAGGATTAGCTAACTATTAAATTTTCCTTGGGATTGGACATAGTTTGCGATATGCTTAACTCTCTGGTCTATGTGTCTGCACTAGTTGAAGACTTTGTGTTGGTACACTCAATCATATCATGCTTTTTATGTTTTCTAAATAAGTTTCAAGAAATATATAGATTTATATTAGTCTATACGTTTAATACCCCGCAAATTTCTCTCCTAGTCTGAGCCTTAGAGAGTTTTTGGTAAAGCAAAAATCCAAGTCAAAAAATTTCAAAAATATCTTCCCAAGCATGAAAAACTTTATATCATGTGTAATTTTCCTAATTTCTTCTTTTTGTCATGTAGAGCATTGAATAAGCTTTCCATCGATACAAGTTTCATCAAAATCCGACATCGGACGAGGGAGTTATGACCGTTTTACTAAAGGTATCGGAATCGCCCAGGTTTGATGGTCGACCTGGCGGACCGCCAAGTCCTTGGTGGGCCGTCAAGTGTCCCATCAGGCCAAGGCAGAACATCCCGTTTCTTGCTCCCGAGTGATTGCCAAAGTGGTGAACCGTCAAAAAGTTAATAGACCGTCAAGGGATCCGTCAGGTCAAAATAGAATGGCCCATTCCTGACACTCGAGTAACGACCGATCTGGTGGACCGTTAAATTCTTGACGGCTGTCACTTCGACCATCATGTCAAGGAAGAATGTCCCAGTTTTGGAACTCGAGTGACGGATGACTTGGTGGACCGTTAGTCCCTCTGATGGACCGTCAGATCAACCATCATAGACCCCGATCAGTAGTTTTAAACTCTTTTTCTTTAAAGGGCATTTTGTTCTTTTCCACTCTTTCTCCAACATCTATAAATACCCACTTAAAGGTTGAAGGCCTCATTTCTTTTCTCTTCTTTCACCCAAAAACCAGAGTTTACAAAAATAAAAAATATTCTCTTCTTCCACCAAAAATTTAGAGAGAATCAAGAATTCTTCCGAATGCTTTCAATAAAAGAGTTTACCCAAGGTATGTAGGTGTTGATTCTTAGGTCTCTTTCATTCAAGAAATTCAGGTACCTTTTTCTAAATCTCAAAGATTTATGTTTATGAATTTTTAATGATTTTTGTGAGTTGAAATTGATGTTCTTGCTATGATTGAGTTGTGGTTACTGTTTGTCTACAAGATTATAAAGCCTTGGACTTAGTATGTGGTATTTGTGTGGTAAATGGATTTTGTACTTGTTTTTGATGTTGAATGACCTCCAAGATGGGATGCTTATGTGGTTTGTATGAATCTATGATAATATATGAGTGGAAACATGTAAATTTGTCTGTTCAGTTGGATTATTATACTTATGCCTAAGTTGTGCATGTGATGTGTTCGATAAAATGTCTAAGAGACTTGAAATCAAGCATTGTAGTTAAATCGTGATCTAATGACTTCTAAGATACGATTATGTGTTACAATTGTTGATGTGTTCATGACTTTTGGGAGTAGAATTGGTTGATTTAGCAGAGTGTGTCTCCCATAGGTTGATAAAAGCTTAGAAGAAGAATAAGGGCCATTATAGCATGTTGAATAGGAAGCCCCAAATTGTGAGCTAGTCTATGCATGCTTAGTGATTGATAAAATGACCAAGGGAACGAATTATTCCATGCAAGTAGGGAATCCCCGAATAAGTGCAAACCTGTGCATGTCTAGTGTCTGTTGAAGGACCCTATTGAGTGAGTGGAGATGTGATGGTTGTAAATTCCCCGATTTTGGGCTCTACGTTTTATGCTAAGTTCTTAACACATGTCAAGTGATTACCAAGTAAGATATGACATGATAGTGTAAAGTCTCCTAAGCGATGTGATACCCAAACACTTGTGAAAACTGATATAGGTATGAAATGGTTGAGATAAAACCTTGTTGAATGGAGTTCGAGCTAATAGCATGTTTCCCCTATGTTATTATATGATTACTATCCCAAGATACTTAAAGTGACCCTTTTGTGATCATGATGATAAATAGAGGTTTATGTTTCCAAAATGCTTGATGCGATACTTTAAGGATTTTTTAGGGGAAAAGTATGTTATGATTTCTAATTGCTTGGAGAAGATTCTTTAATAATTGTGATGATGAATTAGTGACGGTGACGATGAATGAATGATTTCGATAATGCATGAATGATCATGACAATGAATGAATGCCTGTGTTGATGAATGGATGATCGTGATAATGCAAGAATGAATATGTTTTACTTTTATATTATCGAGTCCTGGGGGTATTTATACCCTAAAATAGAGCTGTTGTCTAGAGCCCATGTCAGTTTTTCAATAATTCTAAACGAGCCATGATTCTCAAAACATAGTGAGCTGTAGCACTCTGTATCCTTAGACGACTGCAAAGCTTAATAAAGCCCAGTAATCTCAGTTATCTCTGTGATCTCTATACTGTCAGTCAAATACCATGATTCAATATCCTTTCTATCAGATACAAAACTAAGCAATCACAGCGTAATTAAGTTTGATCTTTCAGAAACAAGATCAACCTAGGATTCAGCTCAGTCTAAATTTAGTTAAGAATCAAATCAGTTTCTTTCAGTTGGGAGTTGAAACTAGCACCGAGCGAGCTCAAGGAAGAGGGCTTACCTACTAGTGGAGGGTGTGATCCTAAGATGCGATCATTATGATCCATAACTACGTATCCAGTGTAGGTTAAGACATCACACCTACTAGATGAGGATGGATGAGAGACATCATACTTGCAAGATGAGGGTAGATGAGTTGGCTTGACCTATTAGATGAGGGCTCCACCGTTCTCGTATGAAGACCTGATAGATGAGGGTCATATAAAGATAATGTCCTTACCCGTGGTACGGTATGGACACCCTTCCAACTAGGTTTAGAGGTTTGAACCCTAAGAGATAGTAGGGGCATGTCGATTGAGTAGATACTTCCCACGGTTTCAGTTTCAGAATCAGTCTCAGACTTAAAGAAAGAGCTCAGTTCAGTGAGTAGAATTTAAGGCTGTTAGATACTGGACATTAAGTATGAATACTTGATAATTCGAAGATCCACATCTAGATAGGCCAATCTCAAAATCTTTTATCAAGAACTATTATTATCTATAGACTCAAAGACAACCTGTTAGACAGGGTTGCTATCCATTTCAGAAATTTTAGAAATTATTCCTTGATGTAAGTGCACCATATTCCTAGTTATCAGTATCAGATGATTCTATGATTCAGTATCTCAGTGTCACCAGTGAGTGCAGTCTGCAGTAAAGTGGTATCTGAGTTCCAGTCTCTAGAGTTGTGATGATTGTGATTATGACCTGTGCATTCATGTATGTGTTCTCATGCGACGTTTTCATGATTATTCAGTTTACACATTGTGCATGCATGATCCCTTGCATTTAGCCTTACCTCATCTACATACTCAGTATATTTTATACTAACGCATTTGCACTATGGTGTTTTATTTGACACCATAGTTTTAGAGGCATAGGATTCAGAGTTTCCTCAGTAGTTTAGTCCCAGTTAGCAGGAGTAGAAGTGAGTCATGTTCTTTTGAGGATGAATCTCAGTTTACTATTATTGCATCAAATTTTGTTTATATTGTCAGTAGACAGTTTAGAGGCTTTTTAGACGGAAATTGATGTATTAGTATTCAATTTTAAGTTTGAGTATGTATAGATATGTTGAACCTTATGGCCAGTTTCCATATTTATTTTAGATATTATGCATTGTATAGGTGCAGATATCAGTAAAGGATTAGCTTGTGTCATTCAGCTCCATCAGCACCGTGTGACATCACGAGATGGGATCTCAGGCATTACAATATGCTTGATATTGACATCATCCTGTGTATGGTTTGGCTATCTCTAAGTCGTGCTATTTTTAATTATAATTTTAAGACTATGACAACAGAGATACCATAGATGGATAATCTAACACCCTATTTGTCTAAGCTAAGAACGACCACTCAATCTAAAGTGTGTAGACCCAAATCTAATGATTCCTATTTATACATAGGTTTTAATATCAATACCTTGGGGTAATATAATCCTTAGACATGAATTAAGGCCACGAGTAACTCCTAGATCACAGATAAGTAGAAGGCTTTCTTACCGGTTGAAATCTTATGTATAATCTATTTATAGTTCACTGAACATGAGTAGAAATCCTATGGTTTAAAATGTTTTGGGGATCATGCCCACAATATAAAAGGTCTTTGAGTGTTCTATCCAACGAATTAGATCTTGCCTTAATTTGATACCATAGTAAAAAGTTATGATCAATTTTCCATAGAGGAAATATGCCATGTGGAGTGGCATAAGCTGAGGACCATAAAGCTATAGCTCTCCATAATATCAGTGTACATGAGCTATTTTGGAACATTAATAGCATGATATTGAGCTAAAATGTCACATTGGCTAGCATGCCATGATGAGTGGCCTCTAGAAGTTAGAAACATCATTATCTTCTATTTTTTTCCATGGTTTAATGACAACTTTAACTCCCAATAAATCCAATAATTTATTATAACCATATTTCCCTTACAATGTTAATATTAAACAAATGTTATTACTCCTCTCCTATCTTATTAAAATAAAATATGGATTTTCTCTCTAATTTCAACTTCCAAAGCTGACAGATTTTTGCTTTCCTGAAAAAAATGATCAAGACAAGGTATGTGGGGCTTCAAAAAGGATAATCCTTTCATCTTTGTACCCAAACTCAAAATTTTAAATTACATAAATGTGACCTCTTATTTTAGGGTATAATTGAAAGATTTAAATAAATAATTTCCATGTCCTATTTATGAGTTTTTTTACTTGATAATATTCATGAACTCAGATAGTTTGATTAAATTCTTGTTCTCATGTTTTCATACAATAGTTTAAGACATAATGGACCATTCATGAAATCCCTATAAAGTGGTATTAAACATTTTGAATTTACATGAATTGCATGGAATTAGCATGATCTCAAAATTTAAAGAATAAATTGAAAATAAATTCTTTCCTTTGACATAATTTAGCATAAATCTCAAGAAAGTACGTGACATGAATATAAATTGACTAGGATTTTCATTTTTTTAGTATGATTTAGCATAACATAGTATGTTTTAGTATGAACAAGTTTAAATTTCAAGCATATACATGATATAATCGAAGTTTTCATAAAATTTTCAAATTTTTACATAATGTACCATATTTGGGGGTTTAACCATAAAAATTAGCATGAACCTTATAATATTATATGAATTTTAAAATTTTGCATGAATTACATAGTTTGAAATTTTTTGACCTTATGGTCTCAGTTTATCATGAACCCATAATTTTCAACTATATCTTTCATGCTTCGTATATTAATTCTTATGTAGTATGACATAAAGATCTATAATTAACAATATATGAAATAATAAAAAATCATGACTAGTTTTTAGTATGTTAGGACTAAGGTCATCAATTTATTTTAAAATTAGTTCCATGTTAAATTTTAATCATTACGAGTAAATAGTATAGTTTTAAGAGTAGAATCTAGCACCCTGTGACCAAGGTTTCAGAATACTGTAGTACCAAAAAATACATACAACCGTAGGTATTTTGTTTTACCAAATAAGCTCTGACAGGTGATCACATAGATACACCATTACGCAGTGGCAAGGTATGTTAGGTCCTTTGTATAAGAGAATATAGATTGGACTCCATGTTGCTCATATGGTATATGTCAGTGAAGAGAATCTCAACCAAAAAGACATGATTTTAACAAAGTATACAATGGCTAACTACATTATGGTTGTAAGTATGCCTTCTAGTTTGATTCATATTTAATTTGAGTCATTCAAACTTATTAGCATGCTCAAGACTTAGGCATAATTTCTTATCTAGTATAGTTGATTCACTACATGTGTATTCATATTTTCCTTAATATGTCAACTATTACTATGTTCAGCCTTTTATGTACAAATTTTGAACCATTTATACTTTTCAAGATGATTTCAACTGTATGCATGGTTTATTTCTTTCATTTTAATTATGAATAGCATGTGAATTCACCATGCTTTGCACATTCTTTCACACTTAATACATGTATGTATGTGTGACCAAATTAAATTGTAATATAAGTATTATTTATTGTATTGAAAATTATTTTATGATACATCACAGTTTCCTTCCAACAAGTGATGGATTTTCTTTATTCGATGACTCAAGTAAGTTTGTAATTTTAGTTTTTTATTTAAAATCATTTGTATTGAAAGGGGATAGCATTTGATGCGAGTCAAGTTTCATCAATATCATGGATTGAAGAATTGAAGATTGAGAATATGCTAAAGTAGAAGTTTAAGGATTAAAGGAAAAAAAACAGAACAAGGTTATGGACGCAAAATGGCTATTCTCGTCATGAAATCCTCATTCATTGAAACATTATGGAAGACCAATAAAATTTTCATCAATTTATTTTTGACCTTCCCATATGCGTAATTTAATTTTTGACTAGAATTATGTTTGGGGTGTTAAAAGGGTGTTCAAGGAATGTTTTGAAACTTTCAAAAGGGTTTTGAGGTTTTGTATTACCCCGGGTAGTGAGGGTCCTTGATATCACTATGTCACAGAGGTTACCCTCTACCATATTGGCATGGCACAAAGGATAACCTACGCGATATTTTCGTGCCACGCCAAAGTGAAATTTTTGTCCAGTCTTATTATTTTTAATTAGGGTGAGGGTATTTTGATCTTTTTACCCCTTATAAGACTTTTAAACATAAAATAATCCCATTCCCAACAATTTTAAAAGAACAAATCACTCTACTTTACTCATAAAACCAAACCCAAGAACACTCAATAGTATTAATGTGCATTTATCATCAAAGCTCCAGACTTGAAATTGCTTAAAAAATCTTGAGTGTTTCAGGAATGTATCTCCTCCCTAAATGAATTTTATACAAAATGTGTTTAATCATTTTCCATGTGATTTAATTATTTTGTTTTTAATATGGGTTGAGGGATTTAGAATGGTTGTTACATGAATTAAGTTGCCATGGTTTTGAATAGGTGTTTAATCTTTATTCACATGTTTTTTTAACTATAAAAGAATGAGTGTGGGAATTGCAATTGGGAAAATGAGTTTCCCTAAAATTTATGGCTTAATTTTTTGGAATTGGCTTTAACCTTAACCCAACTTGTGAAATTAGTTTTGAAATATAGATATATACATAATACACTTCACTTTAGATAATCTTGCATTGCATAAAAGTTTAATGGAACAACAATTGAGTTTGAAAGGCCATGGTGGCCATGGATTGGTTTTACATTGGAAACATTGGAATCAATTTGGCTAATTGGTTATTGAATAGCATAATAAAATGGTCTTGCAATATTAAACTTTAAGTGGTGTGATGATACCAATGTTAAATACCTAATTAATAGACTCCTATGTTCATGGATAGGAATGTGTGTAAATGGTTTTAATTAGGCTTAAAGAGGGTTGTGTATCCCACATTAGAAATTGGATATGTCGATGGGACCTATACTGGACACCATATTTGCCAGCGTGGAGATCTTTATTAACGTGCAGATAGATCACACATTATATATATAAATATATTTTTTTCATAGTTGGAGTGTCGGAGGCTTTGGCCCATCCTTTTTTTTTTATGGTTAATTCAACTAACACACACTAGGGACCATTTAGTTGGTAGAGCTAAAACAATATAGTTGTGGGTTCCCTTAGGACAGATAGAGCTACACAATCCAGAATAATGGTTTTTAAATTTTATGCTTCAACCTTATTACCTATCTCGATATCTTATATATGTATATATGTATGTGTGTATTTGGTTTTGACTGATCATATTCATGCAATTTATTTTATACCTATATTATGTTACATGCCAATGCTCATCCCACTGACCGTACTAGCATGTTGCATTTTTTCATGATATAGGGTTGTAACTCCCTGAGAGTACACCCTGGGTGTCACATGGTGCTTACAGTCCCGAGGGACTACAAGCTAAACCATGAGCTGGTACTTGCTGTTAGGACTGAATAACATAACCATAAATGTAGAAGAATAACAGATAAGCCATAAGGTTTTAATATCTGAAATAAAAAATAAATCATAAAATTAGAAAACAACTATCTGAATTTGATAAGCTACTGATAAACTGAATAACTAACTATAATGTCTCAAAGCCTCTAGACTGACTAACTGTGAGTTGATGGGACAGGCCCCAGCTAACTCAACTAACTACTGAAATATAGACATAAATTAAAATAATTTGTCCTCGAAATATGAGGATTCACTGCTGCTACTGCTGAGAGTCTGAGAAGTCTAAGAACGATCAGGGAACTGAGCGTCAGAATCTTTGATATAATACATCATCGTGCAAAAGAAAGGCATACGATCAGTACTTTGACTATACTAGTATGTTAAATAAGGTATGATGACATGTTTGGTTACATGAACAAGAATAATAATTTTCTGAATATACATATAAAATATGGTGTACTGAATAGAGAGAATAAAACTTGTAGATTCTAAAAATTTGCAAAATCTGTAAATATTATGTGTGTATGAAAGTTTGTAGATATTGGGGATGCATGACCAAGCATATAACATAAACTAAATAATAATCTATAAATTAAAATACTGAAATAACTGATATTTTTATGCCTTGGTCAAACAACATTGAAACTGAACCACTGGTCTGTGAGACTGTGGGAGCTATTATATAACACACATTCCCTAATCAAAGCTACTCAAAGTCCAACCTGTAACCCAATGGGAATGGTGCTAATACCGTTCCACAAGTACTTATTCGGGTTTTATGGATCCAGTAGACTAGTATATTGTGTTTTCCTAAAGGACTAAGGGTGTAAATCCTAATCTAGTGGGTGACCACTGTGTGATAGTCAAGCCTAGACTGATGGGAGATATCTCATATCCAACATTGGCTATGTATTTCTAAAATTTAGTGATTGCTACTAGCGATTCTACCTATCTAAAGTTGAAGCCACCATCCCTACACTCGTTCGGTACTAAATCCTACTCCCAACTGAATGACACTGAGTTATTGACTATTTCTAAGTTTAACTGACTGATCTGGTAATGCCCATGATGTAGTCTAAAGTTACACTTACAATTCTTAGATGATTCTAAGTAAACAACTATGATTTTATTTTATTTAATGCCCCCATGAATCAAAAACAAAAATGGTAACACAATATCAAACTTAAAGGACTTAGCATGTAAACCTTATAAATTACTCATTCTTGTAGGCATTTTATCAAATACATGTAGTTCATAGTTTCATCAAATAATAGAAATGTTATGGTACTTGTAGTAATCGCATGGATTCAACATCAATAGCACTAAATCATGATTTAATTCAATGAAAGATAACATTAAAGAATGGGGAATTGAATGATAGAAATAATCTCATTTATACATGGTGTAAAATTATAGTTCGTGGAGATTCAAGGGTGAAAGCATTATTTAAAATCAAAAAAACTTGAAAAGATCATAATTTTTCAAGTTAAAATGGATACTTAGACTCCTTAGGTGAATCAAACCCATGGATGAACATTTAATATACCTGAGTTAATGAATTTGAGAGGATTGATGGAGAGTTCGTGATATTTGGCCTTGAATTTGAGAGCTAGAGTTTTTGTTCTTAAGAAAAAGGATCTTCAATTTAGGGAGAATTGAATAATGATGTTTATTTAGGTAACTAATGGGTTAAATATCGTGTTTTAGGATAATTAGGGCCATGGGAAAAGACCGAAATACCCTTAAAGGAATTTTAAAAACTCTGAACTGAAAGCTGAAAATCTCAATTTTTGGCTTTGGCGCGATAAGGTACTATAGAGTTGAGCTACTAAAAATTGACAAATGGGACCTTAAAGTTTGGCACAATGCAGTGAAATGGCGGTAAGCCTTTGGAATTGTATTTTGGCCACATCCATGACATGCCATTATCGCAGAGGCTCACTGGAAAGGGGAAATTGTAAGATGGGACATCACAATGATGTGGTGGAATCGTGTTGTCGCACTGGAATTTGACAATTCTTATTTACACTTCTCCACGACGTGCCACTGGCCCAAATCATGGTTATTTTATGACCTAAACTGAAAATCACCATAATTTCCTATGCGGTCATTAGATTAAGGAGAATCTTATATCGTTGGAAAGCTAGATTACTTTCCCACAACTTGGTGGGCTCTCAACTAAGAAATAATAAGTATTTCCAAAATTTTATGAATAGATAGTCATGTACCAAGAATTAATTTATGCTACCAAAATATAGGGTATTGTAATATCTCCCCCTTATTCATCCTTGAATGAGACTTGTTAGGCTTAGAAAATTGATGGACTGAGATTACAAACTAAACATACATATCTGATGCATAGAATTGATGATGAACTGATTCATGAATGCACAACAGACATGAACATGATGTATAACTAAAACTGAGCATGATAAAGAGAAATCTTAAGAAGATTAATACCTTAAAACAAATCTGAATTGGCAGAGAAAATATGAGGGTACTTGGTCCACATGTCTGCTTCTGCTTCCCAGGTGGCTCCCTCAATAGATTGTTTTCACCAAAGAACCTTGACTAGTGGAACTTCTTTGTTCCTTAGTCTACGGATTTGACGATCATAAATTTCGATTGAAACATCCTTAAAGGAAAGACTGTTCTGAATATCCACACTTTCTAAGGGAACAAGAACAGCTGGATCACCAATATACTTTTTCAACAACTACACATGGAACACAGGGTGTACTGAGGCTGGATCAAAAGGCAACTCAACCTTTTACACTACCTTTTTGAAACAACTAAGAATTTGGTATGGACTGTAATATCAGGGACTAAGTTTCCCTTTCTTGTTGAACCTCTATACTCCTTTCATGGGAGATATTATCAAGTATACAAAATCACCGACCTCAAAATTGAGATCCTTTCTCCTTATATCTACATATGATTTTTGTCACCTTTGGGCTACCTTAAGTCTTTCTCTGATCAATGGGAACTTTTCTAACGTATCAAATTCCAAGTTAGTCTCTACTAATGTGGACTCACCTACTTCAAACTAACCAATCAGAGATCTACATCATCTACTATAAAGATCCTCAAACGGAGCCATCTGGATACTGGAATGATGGTTTTTATTATATGCAAACTCAATCAAAGGAAAGTGGTCATCCCAAATACCTTTAAAATCAACTGCGTATGCTCTCAACATATCTTCAAGTGTCTGAATGGTTTTTTCTATTTAACCATTTGTCTAAGGGTAGAAGGCAGTATTGAGGTGGACTTGGGTACCAAGAACCTTTTGGAATGATTTCCAAAAATAAGAGATAATCTGGGTACCTCTATCAAAGATGATAGACACTGGGTCTCCGTGCAACCTAACCAACTCTCTGAGATAGAGTTTGGCATATTCCTCGGTTGAATAATAGGTATGGAAAGGCTAGAAATTAGATGATTTGGTCGTCCTGTCTATGATAACCCAAATACAATCACACTGATGACGAGTACGAGGCAAACCTATCACAAAATCCAGGATCACTTTATCCCACTTTCATGTGGGAATACTGAACAACTGTATGGACCCATTAGGATTTTGGTGATCAATCTTTACGTGCTGACAGGAGAGCACTTACATACGTACTCTACAATATCCTTCTTTATCCCACTCCAATAATAGATCTCTTGTAAACCATGGTACATCTTAGTAGCCCCTGGATGAATAGAGTAATGCACACTATGTGCTTCTGTAAGAATTCGTTGCCTTAAATCATCTACGCCAACCACACATAGCCAACCATGACAACATAGCACACTATCCCCCCCCTTGGGAGAAAACCTACATTTTCTGATATCTAACTGATTCTTTCAACTTATCTTTCAACTTAACTAGACTGGGATCTTTATCCTTTTTTTTAACTTTGAAAACTAGAGATGATTCTGAACTACTCTCAACCCAAATAGTACCTTCTGCTGAATCGACTAAGCAGACACCTAGTCAGGCAAGCTGATGAACTTCTTAGGCTAATTTCTTCTTACCATCCTCAACATAACAAACACTACCTATAGACAACCTACTGAGAGCATCTTCAACAACATTGGCCTTGCCCGGATGATAATAAATACACAGGTCATAATCTTTCAGTAACTTTAACCATCTTCTTTTATGCAAATTTAAATCTTTCTAAGAGGAAGAATAATGCAAACTCTTGTAATCTGTGAACACAGCAACATGCACCCCATACAATTAATGCTTCCAAATCTTTAAGGCAGGCACTACAACTGCTAACTCAAGATCATGAGCCGAATAATTATTCTCAAGAGGCTTAAGTTGTCTAAAGAAATAGGCTATGACATTGCCTCTCTGCGTAAGGAAACAACCCAAACCTACTCTAGATGTGAAACAATACATAACAAACCCATCTAAACCATCTGGCAAAGTAAGAACTAGGGCTGAGGTGAGTCAAGTCTTCAACTACTGAAAACTCTTTTCGCAGGAATCCGATCAATGAAACTTGACGTTCTTCTGAGTCAATCTGGACATGGGGTATACAATAGATGAAAAACCTTCAACAATCTAACGGTAATAGTGAGAAAAACCCAAGAAACTCTTGGTGTTTGAAGGTGAAATAGGTCTGGTCTATTTTCTCATCGCTTTATTCTTTTGAGGATCACCCTTTAATGTAATCACCGATAATAATATGAAAAAGAAATGATGGGTTCTGAGAGTTTAAGTACGATTCTTAGGTGGTCTGCTTGATCATTTTTGGTATGGGAGTAAACAAGAATGTCATCAATGAAGACCATAATGAACATGTCCAAGCACTGCTTAACTCGGATCATCATGTCATAAATACTGCTGGGGAATTTTTAAGGCGAAAGGACATGACTAGAAATTCAAAGTGACAATATCAAGTTTGGATTATTGTTTTTGGAATGTTTCATTCTCTGACTTTGAGCTGATGATAGACTGATCTGAGGTATATCTTAGAGAAGTACCTGGCACCCTGAAGTTAGTTAAACAATTAATCAATTCTAGGAAGTGGATATTTATTCCTGATGGTGACTTTGTTCAACAGACAGTAATCACTATACATTCTGTGAGAACCGTCTTTCTTATGCACGAATAGAACTGGTGCACCCCACTGGGAGATGCTCAGCCTGATTAATCCCTTTTCTAGGAGAACCTTCACCTATTCTTTTACTTCTTTTTGTTTAGCTGGAGTTATTATATATGGCAGAATAGAGATAGGCTGAGTGTCCAGAAGAAGGTCTATTTCAAAGTTGATTTCCCTTTTGGGAGGAACTCTGGGAAGATCTTCAGGGAACACATCTGAAAATCCTTGACTACTAAAACTTAATCAAGGGTTGGAGTCTCTAAATTTGAGTCTTTGACTTAAACAAGATGGTAAATATACCCCTTGTATATCATTTTTCTCGCTCTAAGGTATGAAATAAGTTGACCCCTAAGAGTTGTATTACTACGCCTCCATTCAAGGATTGGTTCATTTAGGAACTAAAAGTGAACTATTTTGTTTCTACAATCAATTGAGGCATAGCATGAGTCAAGCCAATCCATGCCGATAATGATATCAAAATCCATCATCTATAAATCCACGTGATCAACTGAAGTAACTTTCTAAAATATTGTAATTGGACAATTCTTGTGTACCTTTCATGCTACAATAGAAACACCCACTAGGGTAGACACTGAAAAGGTCTCTGCTATAGTTTTAGGACTGACTCTGAAGTTTATAGATATATAAGGAGTTACAAAAGAAAGAGAAGCTCCAGGGTCAAGTAAAGCATAAACATATATGTGAACCACCTACAACATAGCAGTAAGTACATAAGGAAAATTTTCCAGATCTTGGCGAGACTGAAGAGCATATTATCTATTCGGATACGGACCACTGGTAGCACAAGAAGTAGCACCCTGCTGAGTTAGTCGACTAGATGAAATTGATGACTGATTGGACAGGCCGTGTTGGTGCAATTACCTACATCTCTAAGAAACTACTTAAAAATCCAAAATCCAATGGCCTGGCTTGCCACATTCGAAGCACACATCACTGCTTGCTCTACACTCAACCTGATGGTGCCTGCCATATTTTTTACATTGAGGATTTGTAGGACCACTATTAACACTACCATGGGATAGAGATCCTGCTGCCCTATCCCGATTATTATTTCTAAATTTAGGCACTAGGGCACTGGCAAAAGAGGGTGTTGGGGATGAAGACCTCTGATGGAAATAGGGATGATTAACACCTTCTGACCTTGGCTAACTAAAATTAAAACAACCCGTTCTATCCCTCTTCCCTCCCTCTTTCTCACCTTAATCTTCTACTCCTCAATATGTTTAGCATGGAATATCAATCTAGGAAAGTCCATCTCCCTAATTAGCATTGAAATCCTGCACTCCTTGACTAAAATATCAAATAGACCTGACACAAACTTAATCATCTTATACCTAATATCAACTTCTATATAAGGATCATACCTAGATAACTAAGTAAACCTGAGGGAATACTCTTTCACACTCATGCTTACCTACCTCAAGTTAATAAATTCTATCACATTGGACTTCCTCAACTCTACTAGGAAGAATCTATCTAAGAAAGTTGTGGCAAACTTCTCCCACTCTACCAGCCCTACATCAACACCTTTATCAACCTCCAACTACTTAAACCAAGTATACGCTACATCCTACAACTGATATATAACAACTTAGCACTCTCATTAGATGTTTTCCCCATAATATCCCTTACCTTCTGCACTATATCTAAGAATTTATGTGGATCCTCTTCAGATTTGGATCCCATAAAGAAAGAAGGATTTATTCGGGTCAAGTCCTGAATCCTGGAAATAGCAGAATTAAACACTGGGTTGGAATGAACAGAAGCTGGCTAATTATTCTGAGCTTCTATAGAGTTCTCTAGAGTGATGAACGCAACTCTGAATTCTGCTTGAGGGATATGCTCATCCAAAGGATCTTCCTGGACGGGCGGAGGTACTAGTTGGTTTCTTGCTCCTCTTCTGTTATTATTTTTGAGAGTCATGTTCTATAATCGGAAGGAAGAAATAGATTATACTGAGAGTTTAACTTGATCTCATGCTCACTCACATGACATGAATAGTGAAAGAAAGGAAAATTTTCTTAAACACCTTGTATCCTTCTTCCTATAAGTGTAGTACACTACATACCCATACGCAAGACCCTGCTTGATGTGGCTTTCAGACTTTGTAAGACTCTTTAAACCTATCTCTAATACCAAGTTCGTAATGGCTCGAGAGTACACCCTGGGAGTCACACGGTGCTTACAGTACCAAGGGACCAAAAGCTAACCCATGAGCTAGTACCTACTGTTAGAACTGAATAACATAATCATAAATATAGAAGAATAATTTATAAGCCATATGGTTTTAATATCTGAAATCAAAAGTAAATCTTAAAATTGAAAAGGACTATCTGAATTTGATAATCTACTGATAAACTGAATAGCTAATTATGATGTCTGAAAGACTCTAGACTGACTGACTATGAGTTGATGGGATAAGCCCCAACTAACTCCATGAACTACTAAACTAAAGACATAAAGAAAATTAATTTGTCCTCGGAATATTAGGACTCATCGTTGTTACTGCTGAGAGTCTGAGAAATTTAAGCGCTATCTAGGAACTGAACATTAGAACCTATGATATAATACATCATAACACAAAATAATGGTATGCGATCAGTACTTTGAGTGTATTGGTATGCTAAATTAGTTAGACTAACATACATAGATTCATGAACAGGAATAATAATTGTCTGAATATACATGTAAAACATAGAGTACTACATAGAGAGCATGAAATCTGTAGATTCAAAAAATATGTGAAATCTGTAAATACTATCCATTCATAAAAGTCTATAGATACTAGGGATGCATGACCAAGCATATAACATGAACTGAATAAAAATCCATAAATTGAAATAATGAAATAAATGATATATGCATGCCTTGGTCAAACAACACTATGACTGAACTACTGATTTGATTATTTGACTGTGACTGTGGAATCTATCATCTAACCAACATGCCTAATCTGAGCTAATAGAGGTCCAACCTGTAACCCCAGTGGGAATGGTGTTAATACCTTGCCATAGGTACTAACTCAGTCTATATGGATAGACAAGACTTTTATACTGTGTTGTCTCAAAGGACTAAGGGTATCAAGCCTTATCTAATGGGTGAATACTACGAGATAGTCAAGCCTAGACTGATAGATGACTTCTCACATCCTACTCTAGCTATGTAGTTCAGTAATTTAGGAACTTCTACTATTGAATCTACCTATTTGACAAGGAATCCACCATCCCTACACTCACTCAGTGCTAAATCCTACTCCTAATTGAATGACATTGATTTACTAAATATTTCTAAGTTTAACTAATTGATCTAGTAATGCTCATGAAGTATTATGACGTTTTTCTGAAAATACTAAGATGAGACTAAGTAAATAACTATGATTTTTTGGTATTTGATACCCACAAGACTCAAAAGCAAAAATAGTAACACAATATCAAACTTAGAGGACTTAGCATGAAACCCTTATCAACTACTAATTCTTGTAGGCATTTTATTAAACACTTGTAGTTCATAGTTTAATCAAACAATAGAAATGTTATGGAACTTGTAGTAATAGCATGAGTTCAACATCAATAGCACTAAATCATCATTTAATTCAATGAAATATAACATTAAACCATGCAGAATAGATTGGCAACATTAACTTAATTTATACATGGTGTAAAATCATTGTTCATGGAGATTCATAGGTGAAAGCATTATTTAGAATCAAAATATTTTGAAAAGATCATAATTTTGTAAGTTAAAAGAAACACTTGGACTCTACGGGTGAAAGGAACCCCTGGATGAACATTTAACATACCTGAGTTAATGAATTTGAGGGGATTGAAGGAGAGTTCTTGAGGTTTAGCCTTGAATTTGAGAGCTAGGGTTTTTGTTCTTGAGAAAAAGGATCTTCAATTTAAGAGAATTTGAGTAATGATGATTATTTAGGTCACTAATGGGTTAAATATCATGTTTTAAGTAGATTAGGGCTGTGGGAAAAGACCCAAATACCCTTAAAGGAATTTAAAAACTCAAAATTAAAAGCTAAAAATCTAGTTTTTTGGCTCTGGCGTGATGCAGTGCTATCGCGTCGGGCCACTGAGAATTTACAATTAGGACTTGAAAGTTTAGCTTGATGTGGTGAAATCACAGTAAGCCTTTTGAATGCCATTCTGGCCATCTCTGCGATGCGCCATTATCACGGAGGCTCACTGGAAAGGGATAATTATAAGATTAGATACCACCGTGATATGGTGGAATTGTAGAGTCTCATTGGAATTTGACAATTGTGATTTTACACTTCTTCATGACGTACCACATGTCTAAATCACGATTATTTTATGACTGAAACTTAAATCACCTTAATTTCCTACTTGGTTTTCAGATTAATTGAGAAATAATGAGTATTCCAATTTTTTTTTGTACAGATACTCATGTACTGAGATTTTATTTGTGATAAAGAAATAGAGGGTATTATAAGGGTCCTAGGTTTTTTCTATTTACTTGGGCAGTGCTAGGTGATTTTGCTTCATTCGTTAGTCATCTTTGAAGTGATGATCTTCCATTCTCCAAACGGACATTCAGTTCATAGTTTTGTTTTTATATATGTTTAGGCAATGACTTTTAGTTTCTCTTGGTCATGGTCGGGGGCATATCCAGACCTATTTGGCATTTTAGTTTTATAGGCTATTGTGGACACATATAGGTTTGTTGTATATTAATTTACTCTTAGTTTTCTTAGAGTTATCTATTCTTCTTCAATTATGCGATAATTGGCTTCTGCATTATCTTTATGGTAATTTTTGAGTGTCATTAGGTTAGGTATTTGAGGTTGTCCCAATTCCATGGTGTGCTTGAAATACCCATCATGGCTAGGCCCTTGTTCGGGTCATGACGAGCTTGGTATCTGAGCATCATTTCGAGTCATTGGGTATCCAAGAAGCTCTATCGAATATAGTTATTTTATGGGTGTGTGCGTGCCACACTTATAAGAAGGAAGATATAAGGTATTCCCTTTCTTGTGTTATATTTTGGGCTATCGAGTCTGGTATTATGAAGCATCTGTAATTACTAGCGTTTTGACATTACTGATAATACTACTCTAAAGATCTGATATTTGTAGAAACACTAATGGAAACTCTATACTACCTAAAGACAATATAGAGGGGACTCGCTCTGTTTATGGAGTGCAGACTAGGTTATAGGTCCATACTCCTTATTGTACCACTCCACATGGAGTTCTACCTATCCCCATTAGTCTATCTCGAGCTGTTCGAAATGGTAATGCTTATGATCGGCCAACTCAGGGGGACATCTGTATTATAGAGTTTTGTTGGTCTATCCATTTGCTTACTACATTGGTGATATCTCTATCCCATAAGTCAGATAGTTTTGGTTTTATTGCTACTTCATTTGAGATTACTTAGGATAGACAATTCATAAGGTGGAATCCCCCAACCCTTATAGGATCTAAGGTTAGAGATGATACTCAAGGATTTATAGTCTAATTATAGAAGATTTTTAAAGTGATGTATGCTACTAATGTATAGGATATGGAGTTTACTACTTATGAATTGAAGGATGTATCTTATCGATGGTATGAAAAGTGAAAAGTTATAAGGGGTGATATTGCGGAGGAGGTTGTGTGGGATAATATTTCAGAGGCCTTTCTTGATCAATTCTTTCCTTCAATATGACTCGTACCCCTAAGTTGTATCTATTCCAATAACAAAAATCCATCCCACCAACCAACACTGGTCAGCATATGACCGGACCATACCATTCATACACCATTATTAGGCTCGTACCAATGAGTTGTATTAAGAGTACAGATATGAATTTCAGGATATTTTCTAAGGTCCACAAACTAAGGTATTTTAGATATTACAAAATCCTATATCATTCGTACATCTATCCTCAACAACCAGTGGGAGCTCATTTAAACTTTGTGCCTTATCTAAGGATTGACCAATCTAATCCTTTTAGTAATAACATAATTGTCCCCTAGTGTTTGATAAATCCTAATTGCTACATTAAAGGCCATTGTAAAAAGATCAAGGTGCATATCTAGTTGCCTTAACAAAAGATTTGCAAATACAAATACTGCACAAATCTCAAATGAAAGCTCAAATCCTTCAAAACATCTCCAACAATGACGAAACAATAAAATATTATATCTACACATCAAAAGAAAGCCATTGATACACATAATAATTATATTCAAGATGGGTCTGAAAATGGACCCCAAAAATAGGTTTGAAAATAAAAGGGGTAAAATTGTAGTTTTATTTCAAAAATATGTTAACCATACTCATAGGAGTCTACCAACGAAAAAATAATGAAAAAATGAGTTAAATATGAGATTCAAATTAAATAAAAACCAGATTCAAGATTTAATGGCAAAACCCCCTCAAAACCCATTATAAAATCTAGAAATTAAAGTTGTTTTGATGATGAAATTTTGAGGAAAATTATAATTATGAGGTTAGGAACTTAGTTATTGAAGAAATCTCAAAATTCCCCTCTTGAATCATCCAAATCAAAGCCCCCAAGACCTAAAAATGGTGAAAATGGGGTTTTGATTCTCAACATGGATAGAAATAATGTAGAAGTTTTTGGTAAGTGGAAGAAATAAAGTTATAAATTGATAGAAAATGATTATACATAAAAAACACATCGGTAATAGTCAAATCGGAGCTTCCTATATCTCAAAATTTTATAAATACAAAAGTGTTTGACTTTAGTCTTCACCATCAATAATTGTATTGAAAGGGACACAAAGTTCACTTTTGTGGCCTTGACTAATTGTCAAAGTATCACAAAAATGGTAAAATATTTTGCTTTCGCAACTACACTAGCACATACAATTTCTAATACTTATTTTTGACTTCCATAACGTATTCAGAACACTAGTAACCTGGTCCAATAGTTAAATTTGATTTTAAGATACATTATAGGTCCAATAGTATTATCAAATTTATGAAAAAATGTAATTATAACAAAATAGAGCCCCGGGACCCAATTTACACTACGTTTAAACGAAGGGTTGAAATGGAATCTAAAAGACATGAAATCATACCAACCTAACTATTGACTTAATTTCATAATTTCAGATCTATCAGTGAAGTATGTTTTCTCATTCAACGCTCGTATCTCAATATGTTGAACAAAGTCAACTATTAGATCATAAAGACTCAAAATTACCTAAGCTCATCAGAAGCCTTACTGAAGGCCTTGGGAAATGTACAAACCATTCCCATAACTCGTAAACAAGATAGCACAACAACAGGGAGTGTAAATTTTTCAAAATACATAAAAGGGAAAATCATCCAAATTCAAGTCATTATAAAATACTATTTCAATTAACATTACCTTCTTAAAGAGCATGGTCATCCCCTAATGATTTTTTAGTTCTAATCCCATAATAAAGAATTTCCTATAGGTGTTGTAACACAAATGGATATGAAAAGGTACTCAGACATAGCATCAATATCAATAGGAAAAATATACAAAAATAGAGAGAATGTAGAACCAAGCTCAAACACCACTAAAATAAAAAGATTGCATACTAGGACAATGTCACGCAACAAGATTACACCCTAGACGTAAAAGACACTCAGACCCATGACTGTACTGAAAGAATCACTTGGCTTGACATGAAACTAACATGGCTAGACTTTGTTGAGTATTGCGGAAGTTAAAAGCATGGACTAACACTTATCATGGCATGAAACAAGGATAGCTAAACTTTGATGATTATTGAAGAAGATAAAATTAAGCACTAAATTTTATAAACTAAATGAAACCACATGATTTAAAATTTTATTAATCAAAAAATTACAGATGTTTAAAACAGGATACAACTGACTTGACTATATTTTTGAAGCCTTTATTGCATTCTGGGTACAACAACCATATGTAACAAAAGAAACTGAAGTTTCAAACACTACTAAGTCCTCAGATGAATGAGAACTCTACCATGTTCATAGAGTTGCCTATAGAAGCATCTCCTCACTAACCTACACATTCAAAAGCTAGTGCCTACATCTTCCAATGATGTTGCAACAAAAAGAGTTGTTAGTATATAAAATGTACCGGCATGTAAATAAGTAAAATGAAATAGTACTAATATGTAACACAAATAAATTTGCCAAACTAAGACATATTTAACATAATCATAAAATATGAAAGAATAACGAGACTAAAGAATTACTAACTTGTATGGAGAAACTTAAAGTGTTGGATAAAAATATTATTAAAATTCTCTTAACATTGAAAATGAAAATGAAACCAGATAAACTGTTCATAGATCAACCTCTTTTCATAAAAATGTCACATTTTCTTTAATATTAGTATTTCTTAAAAGTACAAATGTCTCAATAATATGTATCTTAAAAATGATGTAAAAAAGCATACATACAACCAATCTGTAGATAGAAGAACATTCAATACTTATGTAAGTGAGCTCAATATTAACTTATTGTGTTAATTATTCCTGATATGATCTCTCCCTGAGCACCACTAGGATAAATAAGCATATATGACATCAATATATCATATACTATATTTTCAATCCCTTGCACATGCATCACATTAATAATAATAGCATATAATATACAAATACGGGTTGATGTTAGGCGTATTTACACGCCTAAAGCACCTTAATTCACCCATATTTTAGCTAAGTTTTAAGGACAAAATATATAATTCCTGCACTTTTAGTCCTTTTTCCTGTAAGTGAGCTAACAAACATGATTAGCAAGTTTTCAGGTATAAATGATGAAGATTTCAGCATTTTATGGATAACTTGACGCCAAAGGAAGATTCACGAAAGAAGGAAAGCAGCGTTTGGACACCTATGGACTGAAAGTGATGCATGGATAACTTGTCCCGGGCAAAAACAGCATTTACAAAGACTTGGAGGTCAGCAGTAACTTTGTAGGATTAGGACAAGTATGCAGTAACCCAGTAGGACTAGGACAAGGATAAAAACCCTATTTCCATAGGACTAGGATATGGATGTTATATAAACCCTATTTTGCTGAAACTTTTCAGCATTCTCTTCTTATTCCCCCTTCTATTCCTTCCCATTCTAATAAATTCTTATTCACTCATTAATTAATTCAAGTCTATTTCATTCAACGTTTGATCCTAATTCATGTTACACTTTTTGACAGAGAAAGCACGACCCTTGTGACCAACGTGAGATCATGATGATGTTTATTGTGATCTCCGTTGTAATCATGAGTAGCTAAACTTCTCTGTTAGGGTTATGGAAGCCTTATGAGATACTATCTATTTCTATGAGTTTGTGAATTCTTGACACGTATGTTGCTTATATCATTACTCTCTTCATCTTAATTTAAATTTTTGTGGTTGCAAACATATAAAATACGCCAGTATAGCATTAACTTGTTCAAAAGAAAGGTTACATGTCTGGAAAAGAGATAATGTCAAGGTAATAGGGCACCAACCCCTGTTAAAAAGTTAGTGCTGTAACTGGATTAACCTCTTGGAGAATTTGTACCATTAGATACGCTTTAAGCTCGAAAGAGTTAAAGTGAAATAGTCCTTGATGGTCGAAAGACTCCTGGATTTACCATAGAATACGATTCTCTATAAGCGCATGCATGTCTGAATTCCACATAACTCATAGTCAATAGATACGTACAACTCATAAGGTGGACATAACCCTAACTCTCGATTCTCATTGATTAAAACCTATCAAGTAATCCATTTTATTCTTTTATTTTCCGTTTTTACTGTGGTATTTTTTTCACGTTATTTGCACACACAAAATCCCCCCCTTTATTCGCAGACCTTTCATCAAAAGTCTAATAATCGTTGCTTACTTAGTGACCAAGTATTCTCTGTGGGATGCGACACCCAACCCAGTTGGGTTCTATATTTGACAGCGTCCGCTTACACTCTTACGAGAGCTGTAGTTTGAGCGTTATCAAATTTTGGCGCCGTTGCCGGGGAATACGGTTGTCTACTAAGTTTGTGATAATTACTAGACCCTTTGGTCAAAGATTCTCATACTTTACGTTTAGTTGTTGTTTTTGTTTTCTACAGGTTTTGTTCAGTGCATGCCCAATACTCGAAGTTCTGGTCAACCATTATTACCCATAAACCTTGAACCACAATGTATTGGCAGGATGGAGACGCAATGTGACATTGAGAGAAGGGCTGCTCAACAGGAGCAGGCTAGATTAGCTGCGTTGTCCGCTGCTCAAGTGCATCAACAAAATATCGATAACCCTGGGCGAGCAGCAGATCCTGATGATGAGGACTTAGGTGATGATGAGTTACTAAACCCGAGGTGTGATGCTGATGTTGTGACACCGACAAACAGAAGAGATCATCAAGCAAGATTTAGGCCTGAACGCCGAGCCGTGCAAATACCGTTTGATGATGATGATGATGATCTCGATGGAGCTGGTGCCACAGGAGCTATTATTCCTCCGCCATTGGAGCCTGGATCCAAGTTCAATATCACTAGCACCATGATTCAACTTTTGCAACTCAAGGGATTAGTTGGTGGACTAGCAGGCGATGATCCGAATATGCATCTGATCAACTTTATCTCTACATGCAAGTCATTCGACAATCCAGGCGTTGGACAGAATGCTATTCGGCTGTGTTTATTTCCATTGTCTCTATTTGGGGAGGTAACTCTGTGGTTGAATGGGCTGACTCCTGATTCTATTACAAATTGGAGGCAATTGAAAGACGCTTTCCTAGAAAGATTCTTTCCGCCATCCAAGAAAGCACAGTTGAGAGATGAGATCAGTAAATTTAGACAGCTCCCAACTGAAGCTCTCCACGAAACATCAGAGAGGTTCAAGAAGAAGCTTATGCGGTGCCCAAATCATCATATGACCAATGTCCACTTGATGGAGATATTATACAGAGCTTTGAATTCGGTAACTAAGCCAGTGGTTGATAATGCTGTAGGTGGGTCATTGATGGACCTTACGTTTAATGAAGCAAGTGGTATGCTAGATCGTATGACAAAGCAGAGTAGAGCTTGGCATACCAGGGATTCGGAGGTAGCAAGCTCTACTATATCTATTGGCATGACCGCAGAACAGAGGCGAAGAGAGAAGGAGCGTGACCAGGATATGGCTCACATAAAAACACAGATAGATCTTCTTACAAAGCATCTATTATTAGGAAAGACCAAAAAAGTCAAAACAGTTGCGTCAAAAGGAAGAGACGAATCCGATTCTGAGGAAGAAGCCAACTACTTGAACAATCAGGGGGGTTTCCGAGGCAATGTCCAAGGAAACCAAGGTCGGAACTATTATGATAATTCTGGAAATAAGGACCGTTGTCAAGGTAGTTGGAAGAACAAGACTGACAGGAGTGGCGTGTATATTCCTCTTGAAAGACGTGACGCCACTGCATCTGGTTCCGAAAATATGTCCATGGAAGATATGATGGCTAAGCTGTTGAAAGGAGTAGAGGCAACCAGCACGGGAGTAACAGAGGTAATCAATGATTTGTACTTAATGAAGCAATTAGTTGACTCGCATTCAACTTCAATAAAACAGCTAGAGCAACAATTGAGTCAATTATCTGCGGCATTCAACCAAAGAAAGGCTGGAACGCTACCCAGCAACACAGTGCAAAACCCAAGGAACAATGGAACATGCATGGCCATTACTACCAGGAGTGGTAAGGTGATGGAAACTTCATCCAAAGGTACGCTAGTGATCAATGCAGAACCTAAAGACGCTGATGAAGCTACAGAGGACGTTAGTGATGTCACCCCGCCACGTCCACAGCCCGAAAAGATCGCCAATCTGAAGTAAGAGGAAAAGAAAGTCGTGGAGAAAACTATTACCCTTCCACCACCACCTTTTCCTCAAAGACGAAAGAAGAGAGCTGATGATACCAAGTTCGATAAATTCATGTCAATGTTAAAACAGCTGACCATTAATGTTCCGTTAGTAGAGGCGCTAGAACAGATGCCTGGCTACGCAAAATTTATGAAGGATCTTCTGACAAAGAAGCGGGCAGCAAGCTATGAGCCGACAGATGATATGCATAATTGCAGTGCAATTGCCAGAAGGTCCTTAGTACAGAAGAAGGCAGTCCCTGGTGCTTTCACTATTCCTTGCACGGTTGGATCTATGAATTTTGCTAAGGCATTGTGCGATTTGGGAGCTAGCATCAATTTGATGCCACTATCCGTCTACAGAAAGTTGGGGTTGGGCGACCCTACACCAACCAATATGCAGCTCGTGATGGCAGATAGATCGGTAAAATGACCTGTGGGTATCTTGAATGATGTGTTGGTGAAGGTGTCTACCTTTATTTTTCCTGCAGACTTTGTGATTTTGGATTGTGAGGTGGATTCTGAAGTTTCCATAATCTTGGGACATCCTTTCCTTGTAACAGAAAGTGTGCTTATTGACATGAGAGCTAATGAGCTGTTATTTCGGTTGAATGACGAAGTAGTCCATTTTGATGTATGCAAAGCAATGAAGTATCCCAGCGATATGAATGTGTTCTCTGTAGATGATGCTTGTTATGAGGATGAGAAAAACTTATTTGTAGAGAAGCAGCCTATTGATGAGCCATTGTCTGCTGCGCTGCTGAATGTTGAGCATGAGGACGATGAAGATTCTAAAGAAACTATGTGTGCTCTAACAGAAATAGGGTCCTATTCTCATACTCCTAAACAGCTGAACCTTGATCTTAAGAATCAACCGTCACCAACAGCGAAGACTTCCATTGAAGAGCCACCAGTGCTAGAATCGAAAGAGCTCCCCAATTATCTAAGGTATGCGTTCTTGGGAAGTGGAAATACACTTCCTATGAGTGTGGCGGATGATTAGAGTGAACAGAATGTAGAGGCTCTCATCTCTGCTCTGAAGAGATACAAGAGAGCTATGGGTTAGACTATTGATGAAATAATTGGTATCCCTCCTGGGATATGTATGCACAAGAGTCATATCAATGAAGATTGCATTCCTACAAGTAAGCATCAGAGTCATCTAAATCTATTTAGAAAATGATGCACCATTTATCTCGATGAAGTCTAAGTAATCGAGATAGCTATGTCGTGCCACGACAATAAATCAAGCGCTTGATGGAAGGCAACCCATCATTTTTAATTGTTTTTGTTGTTTTTGTTTTCTTAGGATTTTGTCGAGCCACGACCAAAACTAAGGCGCTTGA
This sequence comes from Capsicum baccatum var. pendulum, assembly GCA_030864225.1. NCBI lineage: Eukaryota > Viridiplantae > Streptophyta > Magnoliopsida > Solanales > Solanaceae > Capsicum > Capsicum baccatum. Next base: position 91,070,248 of record CM061561.1, read on the forward strand.
TGGGAGGCAACCCATCATTCTAATCGTTTTTGTTGTTTTTGAGTAAGTGTAGGTGCAAGATGTATAAAAGAGGAGATCGGTCTTAAATTTTGATTTGGAAGTATTGCATGTTGAAGGTGGTAAGTTAGGAATGAAGAAGCAAAAGGCTATGGGTTAGGCATTGCCTATGAAAATATAGGCAAAGAACAAGGCAAGGCCTATGTAAATCTAGGCCACGAAGAAGGCAAGGCCTATGCTATGGCATAAGCTCTCAGATTCTAGAGTGCCATAGCCATAGCATAGGCGCCGCCAATGCAAAATCCTTCTGCTCAACTAGGCAAAGCATTAGGCATGTCCTATGCTATGGCCTTCTGCTCAACTAGGGAAAGCTAAAGGCGCCGCCTATGCCATTGCCTTTGCTCTCTGAATCTACAATGCCATAGCATAGGCGCCGCCTTTGCCTCCCAAAACTCTCAAAACTTTTATTTTTGCTCTTTTAACTTTGCTAGAACATCTTCCGAGGCCATCAACCAAGTTAGTACTTCTTTGCTCTTCTTTTATATTACGCAAGTATTGCAATACTACGCCTATAAGAAGTTGTTAAATCTTGAAGTAGTGTTGGTGATTTGAATGTGGTTGATACAACTAAGTGAGTGAAACAATATTTATGGATGCTCTTGACTTGTTTCCAACTTGTATTTGATTTTGATACACTGTCATACTTTTACGAAATCGACATGATCAAGATAATTGGATAATCTTGTAACTCGAAAGCTTACATGTTGAAATGACTTGTTCATTGAGATGAAAATCATGGGTGATTACAAACATGCGATGTTATTTATATGCCATAAATTGATACGATATCTATGTAGTAAAAGATGCATTAGTCCAAACATAAAAGCATTGTTAAGATTGCATAACGTTAAGAAGACATGAAAGTATGACTATGCTGAACATATTGTTGGAACATATCACCTAAATGTATGTCGATGAAGTTTGAGTAATAAACATCATTCACTTAATTAGTTTGTGTTAACAAATTAAGTGTGGGGTGGTGCCACTATTGTCTGTTTTTCGATTGAATCTTCCGAGATAAAGCTAACATGACTTTATTGAGATCTCAGATAGAATGGCACAAAAAGGACGACAAGGAAAAGAAAAAGCGCCCACCACACAGAAAGGTAAGAAAAGAGGAAGAAAAGAGCAAGCTGAATCCTCTGTGCTGCAAATACCTCGATGCACTCTTGGAATCAAGTGGGGTACATTTTGAGGAACTTCTGAGGATGACGACTCCGATGATGATTCCTATGCAGTGGGGATGACCCCAGACATAGAGGGGGAGTCCGACTAACCAGGTTCTTCTTATTTATTTTCCACTGAGGACAGTGTGTCCCGTCTAAGTGTGGGGTGATGGTATTTGTATGCTATATTTCTTTGCCTACCTACATTTATTTATGTTCATTTGTTTGATTTTTAGTAGTACTTAAATTTTAAATTTTTTTTTCCTTTCCTTAAGTTTTTTTTAGATTTTAAATGAAGTACATGAAATTGTTCTGATAGGCGGCATGGTATTATGACAAGAGTTGTACTAAAATCATTACTATTGAGACGTTTAGGCTCTAAATGTGACTCATTATGCGATAAGTGTGTGGTTTAATTCCTTCATCTATTGGGTCAAGAGTCTATACTACTCCCAATAAAGTCAACCATGTGCCTTGTGTGTGTTAGATGATAGTATATTCTATGTTTGTGGCTGATGCTAGAACCTGCCTGTTTGTATGTAAAGCGAAATAAAGAGTGTGAGTTTAGGAGATGATTTAGGCATTTCTTTGGCAACCTATGATTGTTTACCTTTATTTTATCTACCCATGGACATCATCCTAGATAACCCCCTTTGAGCCTTAAGCCTATTTTCTTTGAAAGCCTCATATGTAAGCCCAATCCATTTTTTTCAAGACCATAATTTGATCCAAATTACTATGTGCTTTAAAATTGTAAAGTCATGTGACAACATAAGAGGAAATTGGGTGAGAGTAGTGCCTTAAAGTGAATTGGTACTTGAATTCGTTATGAAAAAGAGTGGTTATCATAGAGGTATGTTATATAAAAAAAGAGAAATAGAAAAACAAAAAGATAAATTGTGCTTATGATTAAATAAAAAGATAGTTATGTTTGAATGTCAAAATAGGTGAAAAGGGGTGGTAGATAAAAGGAAAGTAGAGAAGTTGTTTAAAGGAAAGTGTAAATGGCATAATGTAATGTATTAAAGTGCTTAGGAACATAGTCACTATTTCTGGCCAAAATAGTCCTACCCGTCCCTTAGCCTACATTACAACCTGAAAAAGACCTATTTGATCCTAAGCTTAGTATTCTGATATTTAGTGGAGAATCACACTAAGGGCAAGCCTATGGTCATCAGTTGCAACATATGAACTCTTTGTGAGAGTGAGAGCAAGGAAAATATGGTACCCATGTTTCGAAAAATGCAAAATTTATGAGTGATTATGGGTAAAGATCTTATGTGAGACACACATGGTTGATGAGTTTTGGGTAGTTTGTATGATTCTTTGTGCCTTAACTTGTGGATACGAATTAACCACCATCACGAGTCTATATTAGAGGTTGAATTGCTTCTAGTAGTGATTAGAAAACTACTCTTTGTTAATAATTGTTATGCCTGTCTTGATGAATATTTTGTGTGTTATTGTGAAACCCTAAGTAGATGTTTATATGTAAATGATATTTTGTTCGAGGACGAACAAAGCTTTAAGTGTGGGGTGTTCATGTTAGGCGTATTTACACGCCTAAAACACCTTAATTCACCCATATTTTAGCTAAGTTTTAAGGACAAAATATATAATTCCTGCACTTTTAGTACTTTTTCCTGTAAGTGAGCTAACAAACATGATTAGCAAGTTTTCAGGTATAAATGATGAAGATTTCAGCATTTTATGGATAACTTGACGCCAAAGGAAGCTTCACGAAAGAAGGAAAGCAGCGTTTGGACACCTTTGGACTGAAAGTGATGCATGGATAACTTGTCCCGGGCAAAAACAACATTTACAAAGACTTGGGGATCAGCAGTAACTTAGTAGGATTAGGACAAGTATGCAGTAACCCAGTAGGACTAGGACAAGGATAAAAACCCTATTTCAATAGGACTACGATATGGATGTTATATAAACCTTATTTTGCTGAAACTTTTCAGCATTCTCTTCTTATTCCCCCTTCTATTCCTTACCATTCTAATAAATTCTTATTCACTCATTAATTAATTCAAGTCTTTTTCATTCAACGTTTGATCCTAATTCACGTTACACTTTCTGATAGAGAAAGCATGGACCTTGTGACCACCGTGAGATCATGATGATGTTTATTGTGATCTGCGTTGCAATCATGAGTAGCTAAACTTCTCTGTTAGGGTTATGGAAGCCTTATGAGATACTATCTATTGCTATGAGTTTGTGAATTCTTGACACGTATGCTGCTTATATCATTACTCTCTTCATCTTAATTTAAATTTTTGTGGTTGCAAACATATAGAATACGCCAGTATAGCATTAACTTGTTCGAAAGAAAGGTTACATGTCTGGAAAAGATATAATGTCAAGGTAATAGGGCACTAACCCCTATTAAAAAGTTAGTGCCGTAACTGGATTAACCTCTTGGAGAATTTGTACCATTAGATACGCTTTAAGCTCGAAAGAGTTAAAGTGAAATAGTCCTTGATGGTCGAGAGACGCCTGGATTTACCATAGAATATGATTCTCTATAAGCGCATTCATGTCTGAATTCCGTATAACTCATAGTCAATAGATACGTACAACTCATAAGGTGGACATAACCCTAACTCTCGATTCTCATTGATTAAAACCTATTAAGTACTCCGTTTTACTCTTATATTTTCCGTTTTCACTCTACTATTTTGTTCACGTTATTTGCCCACACAAAAACCCCCCCTTTATTCGCAGAACTTTCATCAAAAGTCTAATAATCGTTGCTTACTTAGTGACCAAGTATTACCTGTGGGATTCGACACCCAACCCAGTTGGGTTCTATATTTGACAGCGTCCGCTTACACTCTTACGAGAGCTATAGTTTGAGCGTTATCACGGGTCATAACTTTAAATAAAAAATATTCACGGGAAACAAATAAAATATTATATCTCAAGACAAGAATGATAATCATACAAGTCCCAAACTTGCATGCAATAGTTATAATTTCCTTAAAATAATAAACCTATGGACAATTTTACTAATCCATAGCCTATTTTAAAAGTTTATTATAAACCTAGCATACAGTAATTAAAGTTAAAACATATCCTACCTCGTTTTATGAAAATTCAAGCCTAAAACTTTCTACATAAATCCTTTACTTTTTTTAAATGTCTCTTACTAAGCTAAAACATTCAAATAAATAATCGACACTTTAAAAGGAAGCTAATTATATCCATATTAACTATATTTCCGATGGGACCAAAAGTAGATTTGAAAATAGATTGGAAAATAAAAAGGATAAAACATGAATTTTATTTTAGAAACATGTTCAATAAGATTATAGAAGTCTACTGTTAAAATCGAGGTTCAAAGCAATGAAAAATCACTTTAATGTTTTACCGGCAAAATCATAAAACAACCATTTTCAAATAAAATTAAATAGTGTTCTGATTATATAATCATTAAAAATAAATGAAAACAACCATTTTGAGCTTACATAATAATAATTTTTGAGAAAGCCTTCAAAATCACCTACTCTCGATTCTCCAAAGTCAAAAAATTGTTGAAATTGCAAAAAATGGAGTATGTATTCTTCTAAGAATAGTATCACATGATCACCACAGAAGTCTTTTGATCGCATGGGTAAACGAATATCAGGCCAAATAATTTGCCATACTGTTCAAAACTAGGCATAACATTTACATAGGTTGAAAACCTAAAAAATCAAATCCTCGAATATCCGATCGTGTTCACAACAAAGAAGCGTTCCATATCCGATACAAGGTAATATTCACGAATAACTGCCTACACCTCATGTTTTTCATGAAGGATTATTTGCCTGGATGTATTGAAACCTAAGGACCCACTGTAAGACCCCAAAATATGATCCCGAGACATTATACGATGCTCAAGGCCAGGAGTAGCCCCAAGCTAACCCTTTGAGCTTACTACTAGGGCAAAATCTTAATTTAAGATAAACAAGTGAAGAAATAATGTCGTATCATACCCAAAACTGAATTGAATAAACTAAAGATACTATCTAAATAGCAAATATTGAAAGTGTAAATAAACTCGTAGTCCGCCAAAGCTCTACTACTAAAGAACTAGAGAGTCATTCGGACAGAACCCCAACTTATAGTTATAACAAATTAAGCTACTGATACTGAGCACCTGAACCTACATTATAAGACAATGTAGCACATAGACATATCTTTGGATCAGCACTTTAAGGATGTACTGAGTATATAGGTGTGTAATGCATAAGTAAGACATCATAATAATTAGAAAGTAAATGCAAGCTCGATGTATATGACAAACATATGCTTGATTAGCTAAAATATCGAAATATAAAATCATATATAACAAATATTACCTGTAAATCTAGTGAGTCATAACACTTAGTCTCATAGAAGCTTTTCTATAATTCTTTTCTTCTGAAACATAGACGGTTTGGGACTTTGCCAGTCGTGGAACTTTGGGAATTAGGGAGTTTCTTCTACCCGACATAAACCATGTGAGCTGACATGGAGTCCAGTGTTTTTCCCACGTTGGGGAGAGTTGCTCTATCCTTGCAATTGGAATAAAACCTTAACTTAAGTGATCACTATCTTAGCCCACTATGGAAAAATTAGAAACCTATGGTGGCACGTAGTTCTAGAACATGAGACCTTGGAATCATACCCAATTCGGTGGTAAATACTACTCACATACTTATTGCTCAGAACTTTTAGGAAATCCATCTTAAAATAGTATACGGGTTTATAATAAAAACCAATTAAACTTCTCTTTGCTTTAAATCATAAATTGTATGAATAAAGTTGATTCCTATCTTAGCTTGAATCAAAAGATCAACTTTCTTTATCAAAATCTGAAAATAGCTAATCATGGGATGATTATAGCATAGTCATTCTTGAAATGTCAACGTACAAACTCGTGCTCAAGGACCCATGCTTCAATCTCATGTCAAACACCATAAGGTTTATGCTTGATAATACAAATATTCATAATTCAACTTAAAATCTTGAAAATGTGATCATGCACATTAATTTTTTGCCAGTAGACATGTAATTCAATATCCAAATCATTTTAAATCTTAAAATCATGCAATTAGCAACATTGGGTATAAACCCAAACTTAAATTTCATTGGAAATCATACAAAACTCAGAAATTTGTCATTTAAAGTAAGTTTTTAGGAACAAGAATGAAAGATTTATACTTGTTCAAAACCTCACATTGCTTGGCTGATGAACTACATGAAAAAGTTTGCTTTGGAGACCCTATTTGTGCTCTTGAATGATGGTTCTTAGAATTCTTGTCTTGGAAATCTTTAATCTTGAATTAAATTGGAAAAAGAGTGGTGTAATCTTGGGATTCTTGAGGTTGATTGTTGAAGTTTTAGGCTTTGGTTGAGACAAATTTTGAGGAATATATCATAAAATTTATGTAATAGACTTAAATCTTGTGTTTTGACGGTTTGGGGGACTGGGGAAAGGTCCAAAATACCCTCTTTAAATCTCTAAATGAAGATGGAAAAATATTAGTGGGTCCCATTTTAATGGGCCACCGCGACGCGCTACAATCACGGTGGCTTACTGGAAATACACGAAACGGAAATTGGGGACCTCCATGATGCGGAGTTATTGCAATATCCCACTGGATTTTGACAATAGGGTCTTGGAACTTTAACGTGATAAACCACCATCATGATGCCCTATAGAAATGCCATTTTAGGCTTTGGCGCAATGCACCACTATATCATTGGACTACTGCAATTTGACAATCAGGAAAATGGACCTCTCCGCAAAGCACTAATATTTCGGAGGTCCACTGAAAATTGACAAATGGGAATTTGGACCTTGCCGTGACGTGCCAACATCACGGTGGTCCACTGGAACATGAAAATTATAAAATTGTCCTTCTGCGTGATGCGGTGTCTGCCTAATTGGCACACTGTCAACTTGAAAATTCTCCAACTTCTTCATCGAGTGTCGGATTTGGGCGAATTTGTTATCGATGGAAATTTTATTCAATTTCCCACAAAATGAAAGGTTGAAATCTAGAAAATTCTATATGAAACAAATATATTACATTTGTAAGACAACTCTTAACATTCTAGGAATGAATTTAATCTAAAAAAAGTTTAGGGTATTACAATATCTCCCTCTTGGGAACATTCATCCTCATATATGGCTAGCCAAACTGAGATACTAAAAATTGAGGCCATAGTTGGCATACACATTTGAAAGTATGACTTAACTAATTGCAAATGCATGAATTATCGAATAAATGGATATATAAAGCTGAAACTTAGAATGAAAAGAGACGATCAGAGGATACTTGTTATCTTAAACTAAATCAGAATCTGTATCAAAAAGATGAGGGTACTTGGTCTGCATATTTGCTTCTGTTTCCCAAGTGGCTCCTTCAGAGGATTGATTTCACCAAAGAACCTTGAGTATGGGGAGATCTTTGTTCCTTAGTGTACGGGTCTGATGGTCAAGGATCTCAATTGGAATTTCTTCATAAGAGAGGCTATCATGAGCCACTATGCTTTCTAAGGGTATTACAACCATTGAATCACTAATACATTTCTTCAACAAAGACATATGGAATACAAGATGAATGGATGACAAATCTATAGGCAACTCAAGCACATATGCCACCTTCTCAGCATAGCTTAAAATATGGAAGGGACATACATAACAGGGACTAAGTTTCCCTTTCTTGCTAAATCTCTTCACCCCCTTCATGGGTGTAACATCTAAACAAACTAAATCACCAACTTCAAACTCAAGATATATTCTCCTTATATCTGTATATGATTTCTGATGACTCTGAGATATTTTCAACCTTTCTCGAATCAACTGTAGTTTTTCCATAGCTTCTAACACCATATCTGACCCTAACAATGCAGTTTCACCAACTTTAAACCATCTGATAAGTGATCTATATCTCCTCTTATAAAGTGCCTCAAATAGGGCCATCTGAATGCTAGCATGATAACTATTATTGTAGGCAAACTCACTCAAAGACAAATTCTCATCCCAACTACCTATAAAATCAAGCACCCTAACTCTTAACATATCTTCTAGAGTCTAAATAGTCCTCTCTGCCTGACCATCAGTCTGAGGATGGAAAGCAGAATTAAGATAAACTTGGGTACCAAGACCCTTCTAAAAAACTTTCCAAAATTGAGAGATGTACTGAGTACCCCTATATGATATATTGGACAACGACACTCCATACAATCTGACTAACTCTTCATATACAACTTAGCATGATCCTCAACTTGATAGGTTATATGAACTGGTAAGAAAGTCACTGAATTAGTCAATCTATACATAATAACCCAGATCCGATTATGATGATGACACGAATGGGGTAACCCTATTACAAAATCCTTATTCACCTCTCCCCACATCCAAGTAGAAATACTAAACTCTTGAAAAATACCATCAGGCCAATCACGACCCAAACCGAGTCCCTAGCCGTGACAAGCATCCTGAACTATGAAGGCTCGGACACCCTTCAAACTTCAAATCATATACACCATTCATACACGAATAAAGAAATACGGAAATTATTACAAATGGGATCATGGTCATAAATCTGATTAAAAGTTAGAAATGGAGAATGAAATCCAAAACCATCTAACAATATCTGCAAACCGTTTGAAAACTCTGTACTACATAATCACTAACATAATCTAAAAATAGGGACAAGGCCTCCAGTAGATCAAAACCATAACTAATAATAATTGTCAGAAAGTAAATAGGCCTTCTGAAATATAGAAGGGCCACCAACTGAACACTGCAACTTTGTCTGATGAAATCTATTGCTTATTTGGACCCCTACACTAAGCCTCAGAACCTGAGAGGTAGGGGGAGGGGGCCAATACAGATTTACTGGTATGTGAAGAAATCAAAAATAAAAAGTTATGATAAATATAAAATAGTTGAAAGCGGTTTAAAAAATATCATGCATAAAATAGTTTTAGAACATATCGGCACTTTTCTGAAAATCCTAAACAATTTTTGATAATACCGTTTCTTATCTTTTTTTTACTTTTGAGTTAGGTGGCACTCCCCTACAAGTCTGATATCCCACGGGATATATGGAATCCTCCAGTGACTCAGTGGGGAATCCCCCAGCCCAAGTATGCCGCAAGGGTTGGAGTGTCTTAGTCTGATACGCCACTGGGCACTATTCCAACATATAATAATATACCTGAATCAGCAAATCGCGGTTTTGGATGATGAGTTTTCTGAACTCATGCCTTCTTCAGGGAAAAACATAAGCTCTCTTTATGCCAAATTTTATCCTGTTCTAAATCATACATATTTCCAGTTTCAACATCTAAAAATCTGATTTCAAACATGTGTTCTATTCTGTTCTGAAATGCAACGGTTTAACTGAGTTGGTATCATTACACCAAGACTTGCAAGTCCTAGTTCTTAGCCACATTGTACCATGTATGATTCTTTCATGAAAACTCAATTTAGACCACCCAAACAAGCAACTAGTTTAAGAGATTTGATATTTCAAAACAAAAGTCAAAACTATGCATGAATTCTTCAAACATATGGTGGTCATTTGCTTTTGGAAAAATAATGCACTCTTTCGTTATACAAATATTTTTAACATTTATCAACATAACTACCCTCTATTTTCAAATCAAAACATAATCCAATTATAATAATACTTAAGGCATTTGATAGCATGCTTTTCAATGATGCATTCAAGATAATCCATAGCATATGATAAGTAAATAAAATTATAACAAAAGAGAGATTTTTATATGAATCATGCTCTCAATTCAATTATTAACATTAAAACATGTACATATATAAATATATCAATTCAAATCAATATGTGGATGGCCTAAAGACCAAAACAATATCATCAATGTTTCTAAAACATGAACATATTCATAAATCCGAAACCCTTTTCTTAAAATCGTGATTTCTATTCCCATGAGATTCTTAGGAAAACCCCGCGAACCTTAGATTAGAAGCTTGCAGATGAACTCTCGCGTTAGGGATGCTATACGAATAATTGATGGGTGCTTCTTGTGGCCCTCGCAATGGGGATTTCGAATCTTAATTTTTTTTTCAAATTTTATGGTTAAATTTTGAGGGATCTTGACTTTTATTTTGGGACTAAGGGGATTGGTTCTTGAGAAATTGGAAGAAAATGACCATCTTTTGGTCAATTGAGGCTTAAATCTCGTGTTAGTGTATTTTAGGGGATGGGAAATGTCCATTTTACCCCTAAAGAAATTTAAAATGACGCAGAAATTTCTGCCAGTTGACAAGTTGATATGTTGAAGTAAAACGGGCATCACTTTTGACTAAGCTGTTGGATATGGATGAAATCAGTGGCATTGGAAATAAGACTCAATAATATTTCATTTGATATATAGAATCCCTGTCAGTTTATTACATATAGGAATTTATGATCGTTTGAATTTGACCCTAAATCTACACCTGAAATGCACCTAAACTACGCCTAAATGCTGGAGCATTTCAAAGGCATTTCAAACCAATGTGTTTTCTCCCTAAAATGCGCCCAAGACATACTATTGAACTGCCGCAGCGTATATCAATTAAAAAAAACAAGAAACAATGGTCGGGAAGGTCGAAAATAAAATTCTCAAAGATAGGGATTTTAAAATGAGAATAAGTCTTTATGAAACTTAGAAAAAAGATTTCAAGTCTTCAACTCTATAAGAAAGAAACTACGAGTGAACACAAGGAGGATTTTTACGAGTGTCACATTATCCCTTATTGGGGTCATTCATCCCCAAATGATAATGCAGAACACAGATAAGCATTATTTCAAACATACTAAGACATAGGAAAGAATAAGATAAGGATTGTATCTTCCATTTCGTTATTCGCTAGATCAAAAAAGCTTGGGTATCTAGCTCGCATGTCATCCTTGGATTCCCAAGTAGCTTCTTTATTTTCTAGTTTCTCCACAACAGTTTAAGTGAGGCTATCTCTTTGCTCCTTAATTTTCTAACTGGATGATCTAAGATTGCTATAGGCTCTTCTTCAAATGATAAGGAGTCCGACACTTTGATCTATTCTATGGTTAACACTAGAGAGTGGTCTCCGATACACTTCTTAAACAAGGATATGTGAAATACCGAATGAACAAAACCCAGGTCTGCAGCCAACCCTAACTCATACACAACTACACTTATCCTTCTCAAAATCTGGTATGGTCTTATATAGAGAGGACTCAACTTACCTTTCTTCCCAAAGCGCATGACTCCCTTCATAGGAGAGACTTTTAAAAACACCCAATCACCAACCTCGAATTCCAGCTCCCTTCTTCTAACATCGGCATAGGATTTTTTTCCACTTGAAGCCATCTTAAATCATTCTCTAATAAGTTTCACATCTTTCATTGCCTAGTGAACAAGATCAGTACTAATCAACTAAGTCTCGCCCACTTCATACCACCCTATAGGCGACCTACATCTTCTTTCACATAGTTCTTCAAAAGGAGCAATTTTAATACTGGCATGATAGTTATTATTATATGCAAACTCTATTAGTGACAAGTGATCCACCCAAATACCCTTGAAATCAATTACACAGGCTCTCAACATATCCTCAATGGTATAAATAGTGCGCTCAGCTTGCCCATCTGTCTGAAGGTAAAATGCAGTACTTAGGTTTACTTGGGTACCTAAACCCTTCTGTAAGGACCTCCAAAACTGTGAAGAAAATTGCATACCTCGATGCGATATAATGGATACCGGTGTTCTATTTAAGCAAACTATCTCCTCAATGTAAAGATTGGCATAATCATCTCTCGAATAATAAGTCCTGATAGGTAGAAAATGGTCTAACTTAGTCAACCGATCAGCAATCACCTAAATAGAATCATATTGGTTTTGGGACCTCAAAAGTCCAGTAATGAAGTCCATATTGATCATCTCCCACTTCCATAAAGGTAAAGCTATCCCTTGGGTAGTACCACCGGGTCTCAAATGCTCTACTTTAACTAGCTGATAATTCAAACACTTGGCAAAAAAGTTAGCCACATCACGTTTAAAATTATTCCACTAGTATATAGCTTTTAAATCATGATACATCTTTATAGAGCCTTAATGAACAATATACCTCGAAGTGTGAGCTACGTCAAGGATTTTTTTTCGTAGACCATCTACATCTGGCACACATAATCTCCTTTGATATCTCAGAATACCATCACCACCAATCTGGAACAATATTACCTTCTTCTTACCCACATAATTATTAATTTGCATCAAGATTGGTTCTTCAGCCTGCTTTTCTTTAACTTCTGCACAAAGGGAATATTTATCTTTCTCGTGAACAACCATACCCTATTTTAAAAATCTAAGAGTCTCACCCCAATATTTGCAAGTCTGTGAATATCCTTCACCATTTCTCTTTTCCCTTCCTTAACATGAGAAACATTACCCATAGACAACCTGTTGATGGCGTCGGCTATCATATTCGCTTTGCAGAGATGATAGTTCAGGATGATGTCATAATCCATTAGTAATTCCACCCAGCGCCTTTGCCTAAGGTTCAATTCTTAGTACACCCTATAAAGATAATGCCGCCAGATCCTAAGTATGAATAGCACAATAGCTAACTCCAAGTCATGGGTAGGGTAATTGCGCTCATGCACTTTTAACTACCTAGATGAATAAGCCACTACCATACCATGTTGCATAAGAATACATCTGAGTCCCACTCGATATGTATCACAAAATACAAAAAAACCTTCTGTACCTTTTGAAAGAGTTAGCACAGGTGCAGTAGTCAACTTGTCCTTCAACTTCTCAAAACTATTCTCACAAGAGTTAGACCAAACAAATTTCACTTTTTTCTGAGTCAACTTAGTAAGTAGAGAAGCTATAGAAGAAAAAATTTCTATGAATCTTTTGTAATACCCTGTCAAACCCAAGAAACTCAGAATGTCGGTTGGAGTTGTGGGTCTGGGTCATTTTCTCGCTACCTTAATCTTTTGGGGATCAACCTTAATTCTCTCACTAGACACAATATGCCCCAACAAAGCAATAGAATTTAGCCAGAATTCACTCTTGGAATGTTTTGGATACAACTTATGATTTTTGAGAGTTTGAAGGAAGATTTGGAGGTGATTGGCATGGTCCTCCTTACTCTTAGAATATACCAGGATGTCATTAATGAATACTACGAAAAACAGATCAAGAAACAGATAGAAGACCATATTCATTAGATCCATGAAAGCTGTAGGGGTGTTAGTCAACCCGAAGGACATGACTAAAAATTCATAATGGCTGTATTTGGTTCGGAAAGCTGTTTTGGGAATATCTGACTCTCTAACCTTCAAGTGGTGGTATCCCGAATGAAGATCTATCTTTAAAAAACACCTAGCACCCTGAAGCTGGTAAAAAAGATCATCAATCTTAGGAATAGGATATTTATTTTTAATCTTGACCTTATTCAATTGGAAGTAATCTATGCACAAACGAAGGGAACCACCTTTCTTTCGTACAAAAAGTATAAGCGCACCCCAGGGAGAAATACTAGGATAGATAAATAATTTATCAAGGAGATCTGTGAGCTTCTCTTTCAACTCTTTCAGTTCTGCTAGATCCATTCTATATGGTGGAATAGAAATAGTTCGGGTATCTAGTAATAAATCAATGCTAAAATCTGTCTCCCTATCCGGTGGTATTATTGGAAGATCATCTAGAAAGACTTCTGGAAACGCATTTACCATATGGACTGACTAAAGGGATGGACTCTCAGCATTAAAATCTTTTACTAATATCAAATAATATAGAAAAGCTCTGGAAATGAGCTTACGAGCTCTAAGATAGGATATAAAGTTCCCTTTAGGTGCAAAATAATAACCTTCCCATTCTATCACTGGTCGATTCGAAAAGGAAAAAGTAACCTTTTGGGTTCTACAGTCTAGCTTGGTATAGCAAGAGTGGAGCCAGTCCATCCCTAAGATTGCATCAAAATCAACCATATCATGCTCTATAAGGTCAGCTACCGTATCTCATCTACAAACAGATATAACAAAATTCCTGTACACCCTCCTAGCAACAATAGAATCTCTCACAGGGGTGGAAACAGAAAAAAGCTCAGCAATCACATCAGGCTTAAACTCAAAACCAACAGCCATATATGGGGTCACCTAGGATAAGTTAGACCCGGGATCAAGTAATACATATACATAACAAGAAAAGATTTGCAACATACCGATCACTACATCTGGTGAGGCCTCTACCTCCTCGCAGTTGGTCAAGGCATACAACCAGTTGTGACCGCTCTCGGCAGCTAAAGTGATGCTCTTATGAGGCGGTGGTGGTGCAAAAGAGTTTTCTTGAGACTTGAAACCCCCCACACTCCTTCAAGCCGAAGGGTAATCACTCTGAAAATGAACCATCTGACCATATAAATAGCACCAGTGAGCCCAGCTGACACCTTACTGGATGATGCTTACTACAAGTTTCACACCGTGGGAAAGTACGATGATGCTGCACCACAATGCCCTGTAATTGGGTATCTTGAGCCCTGGATCCTTGATTAGTATAAAAAATCTAGGATCATCTATCATCTGGGGGTTTGGGTACTGGGGCACTAGTTACAGACTGTGCCTTAGCTAGATCATCTAAAAGGCCAGCTACAAATTTTCTAATCCGGGCTCTCATATTACTTGTCACCTCCAGTGCCTAACGGTCCAGTTGGTTGAATTTAGAGTGTACTCCTGGACACTCATTTTGCCTGCTTAAGATTCATGAATTCCTCTGCTTTGGATTCCCACAATTCTAAAGGAAAGAACCGATCAAGAAAATCTTCCACAAACTCGGTCCAAATTATAGGCTCAATAATCTCACTCTTCGCATCCTCCCACTCGTTATACCATTAGTTCGGTACATCCTTAAGTTGGTATGCTGCTATCTCAAACACTTCCACATGATCCATATGTATTACTCTAAAAATTTTCTCCATTTTGTCTACAAACTCCTGTGGGTTCTCTTCGACTTTAGTGCCTGAAAATTTGGGCGGGTTCATTCTCATGAAGCGGACCATACTAGAATCGTGAAAAGTAACAGATGCAGACCCAGTATCCTCCAACCTCTGAGTCTGTACAACTACCAGCTATGTAAATATGTGGATGGATTTTCTGAATTTTGCATTTGATATGTCTATCTGAGAAGACTGCGGACGATTAAAATTTGTTCTTGGAGCTCGAGGAGGACTGGTCGGGATTGGAGGAACTCCCAGAGTAGGGATAGGTTCTGGGGTATGTGCTCTATTACAAGTCGCATCCCATGGGTGGGGCGGAATTCATCATCCTGAGGATTCTGATTGTTGGAGGGACGAGGAGGCATAAATGTTTTCTAAAAAGCAAGGGATCGTTGATTAGAGGACAGATTAGACTCCAAAGCATAAACTAAATCACAAAGAAGGGAAACATTCCTAAATGCCTAGTAGCCTCCTACTTATAAGTGTGGTGTGCTACACACCAATAATAAGACTCTTCCCGACGTGATTTCATAGACACCCTTGGATCACGAACTATGCTCGGATTCAAATTTTATCACGACTCGAATAGAGGCCCTAGCCGTGATGAGCATCCCAAACCATGAAGGCCCATATACTCTTCTAAATTTAAATCATATACACCATTCATACACAAACAATGAAATGCAGAAATTATTTCAAACTGAATCATGGTTATAAATCTGAAATAAAGTTAGCAATGTAGAATGAAATCTAAAACCATATACCAACATCTTCAAACCGTTTGCAAAATCTCTACTACATGATCACTAACACAATCTAAAAACTCGGACAAGGCCCCCAGTAGACCATAACCATAACTAATAATAATTGTAAGAAAGTAACAGGCCTTCTGAAATATAGAAGGCTTACCAATTTTACACTTTAACTCTTTCTTATAAAATGTACTACTTATTTGGACCCCTAGACTGAGCCTCTGAACATGAGAGGTAGGGGGAGGGGGACAATACACATGTACTAGTACGCGAAGAAATCCAAAATAAAAAGTTTGCATAAATATAAAATAGTTGTGAGTGGGTTACAAAACATCATGCATAAAATAGTTTCAAAACACATGGGCAATTTTCTGAAAATCATAAACCATTCTTGACAATATCGTTTCTGATATTTGTTTTTTACTTCTCAGTTAGGTGGCACTCCCCTACAAGTTTGATATTCCACAGGCTATATGGAATCCCCATTGACTAGGTAGGGAAGCCCCCAACTCAAGTGTGCCACAAGGGTTGGAGTTTTTGAGTCTAATACGCCATAGGGCACTAGGCCAATGTAGAATAATATATTCGGGTCGGTAAATCGAGGTTTTGGGCAATGAGTTATCTGAACTCATGCCTTTTTCAGGGAACCACTTAAGCTCTTTTTATGTCCAATTTTATCCTATTCTGAATCATGCATATTTCTAGTTTCAACACCTGAAAATCTGATTTCAATCATTTGTTTTATTCTATTCTAAATTACTATGGTTTTAACTGAGTTAGTGTCGTGACACCATGAATTTCATGTACTAATTAGGACCTGAATTGTACCATGCATGATTCTTTAATGAAAACTCAATTAAGACCACCCAAACATGCAAATAGTTTAAGAGATTTCATGTTTTGAAACATAAGTCAAAACTATGCAAGAATCCTTCAAACATATCATGGTCATGTGCTTTTGGAAAAATCAGGCACTATATCGTTATTTGAATATTTTCAACATTTATCAACATAACTACCCTCTCTTTGAAATAAAAATCATAATCCAAGTATAAAAATACATAAGGCATTTCATAACATGCTTTTCGATGATGCATTCAAGATAATCCATAGCATATGATAAGTAATGAAAATCATAACAAGAGAAGGATTTTTAAATGAATAATGCTCTCAATTCAATCATTAACACTAAAGCACGTACATATATACGTATATCAATTCAAATAAATTTGGAGAAGGACTAAAGACCAAAACAATATCATCAATGTTTCTAAAATATGAATATATTCATAAATTCAAAACCCTTTTCTTAAAATAATGATTTCTATGCCAATGAGATTTTTAGGAAAACCCCGCGTACATTAAATTAGAAGCTTTCAAATGAACTCTTGCATTAAGGATGCTGTACGAATAATTTATGGGTTCTTCTTGTAGTCCTTGCAATGGGGATTTTGAATCTTAAATAAATTTTGAAATTTTACGGTTGAATTTTGAGGGATCTTGATTTTTATTTTGGGACTAAGGGGTTTGGTTCTGGAGAAATTGGAATAAAATGACTGTCTTTTGGTTAATTAAGGCTTAAATCTCATGTAAGTGTATGATAGGGGAGGGGAAATGTCCATTTTACCCCTGAAGAAATAAAAAATGTCACAGAAATTTCTGCCCGTTGACAAGCTGATATGTTGAAGTAAAACGGGCATAACTTTTGATTGAGGTGTTGCATTTAGATGAAACTAGTGGCATTGAAAATAAGACTCAAAGATACTTCATTTTACATATAGAAGATCTCCGAGATAATTATATACAGGAAGTTATGATCATTTGAAGTTGACCCAAACTTTTCCCCTGAAACGCACCCATACTGCGCCCAAAATGCTGGAGCATTTGAAAGGAATTTCAAACCAGTATGTTTTTCCCCTAAAATGCACCCAAGATATATTATTGCCTTGACCCATCATATATCAACAAAATAATCAAGAAAATAAAGTCAAAAATGAAATCCTCAAAGATAGGGAATTCAAAAAGAGAATAAGTCTCTTTGACACTTAGAAAAAAAATTTAAGTCTTCAAGTCTGTAAATAAGCTAGAACGAGATAACACATAGAGGATTTCTAAAAACTCTGTTATATCTCCATTCAGACCGATCCACCAATAGATATCTCACAAATCTCGATACATTTTAGTAATACTCGGATGAATGGAGTAACCCGCACCATGCGCCTCAACTAGAATCTGCTATATCAACTCATCTACATATGGTACATAGAGCCTACATTGGTATCTCAACACACTATCTCCCCCTTAGGAGAAAACCTCTAATTTTTGATCTCTAACCGACTCCTTTAACTTAACTAAGATGGGATACTGATCTTGTTTCTCCTCCACCTCAGAAACTAAGGTTGATTTTGCACAATTCTGCACCCAAATGCTACCCTCACCAGAATCACCCAATCTAAAACCCAACCTAGAAAAAACAGTTAACTTCCAGAGCTAAATCTTTCTTATCACTCTTCACATGAGCAACACTGCCCATAGACAATCTGTTAAGGGTGTCTGGCACTACATTAGCCTTGCTCGGATGATACAAGATACTCATGTCATAATCTTTCAACTATTCAATCTACCTTCTTTGATGGAGGTTTAACTCTCTCGATGTAAAACTATATTGTAAGATTTTGTGGTCCATGAAAACATCAACATAAAGACCATACAGGTAGTGTCTCTAGATTTTCAAAGAAAACACCACGGAAGCTAATTCAATATCATGGTTTGGGTAATTCTTTCCATGAGGCTTATGCTTTCTAAAGGCATAGGCTATGACCTTACCTATCTGCATCAAAACACAACCCAAACCAACTCTAGAGGCATAACAATAAATTACAAAAACATCTGTACCATTAGGTAAAGCTAAGACTAAGACTGAAGTAAGTAGAGTCTTCAACTCCTGAAAACTCTTTTCACAGGAATCTTACCATTGAAACTTAACGTTCTTCTGAGTCAATTGGGTCATAGGAGACCTAATGGATAAAAAATCCTTAAATAAATGTCTGTAATAGCTGGTTAAACTCAGGAAACTCCTAATGTTTGATGGAGAAATAGGTGTAGGACAGTTTCTTATAACTTTTATCATTTGGGGATAAACTCTAACACCCTCCATGGGAATAACATGACCTAGGAAAGCAACTAACCTTAGCCAAAATTCTCATTTGCTGAATTTAGCGAACAATTGATGATCTCTAAGATTTTGCAACACAATTTAGAGGTGGTTTGCCTGATCATCCTCACTATAGGACTAGAAAAGAATATCATCGATATAGACTATGACAAACATATCCAGATACTATTTAAACACTCTATTCATAAGGTCCACGAAAGTTGTTGGGGCATTGGTTAGCCCAAATGATATGACTAAAAACATAAAATTATCATAGCATGTTCTGAAGGCTGTCGTCGGAATGTCACATTCCCTTACTATAAGTTGATGAGAGCCGGATCTAAGTTCTATCTTTGAGAAATAACTTACACTTTGGAGTTGGTCAAATAAGTCATCAATTCTAGGAAGAGGATATTTTTTCTTGACTATGACTTTATTCAACTGACTATAGTCAATGCACATACGCAAAAACCATCTTTCTTTGAGACGAATAGGATGGGAGTGCTACATGGAGAAATATTAGGTCTTATGAAATCATTGTCTAGAAGATCTTTGAGCTACTCTTTCAACTCCTTAAGTTAAGTAGGAGCCATACAATATAGAGGAATATAAATTGGCTCAGTATCTAGAAGAAGATCAGGTACCCTAAGAAAATTTTCAGGAAAGACATTAGGAAACTCATTAACTATATTGACTGAACTGTTGGAGTCTCTGACTTGGTGTCTTTGACTCGAACTAGATAATAGATGCACCCTTGAAATTAATTTCTTGGCTTTAAGATAGGATATGAAATGACTTTTGGGAGATACTAAATTACCTAACAACTCAAAGGCTGGCTCATCAGGAAACTAAAACTTCACCACTTAGGTGCGACAATCTATAGATGCATAAGAAGAATGGAGCCAATCCATACCAAGAATAAGGTCAAAGTCCACCATGTCTAATTATATTAAATTTCTCAACATGATTTTTTGAAAGACAGTTATGGGACACTTTCTATAGATCCTTTTGGCAACAACAAATTCCCCTACTAGTGTAGAAACTATGAAAGGCTCAGAGATCTTTTCAGAACTCATCAGAAAATTAACTGCAACTAGAGGGGTCATATATGAGAAACTTAACCCAGGTTCCAATAGTACGTAAACATCAAAATGGAAGGCACAAAGCATACCGATGACAACACCTGGGGAGCTCTTCTCCTCCTAGTAGGATGGTAAATCATAGAATCAATTCTGGTGCTGACCGCTACTGGTACTGGATGATGCGCCCTGAGAAGGTGCTGGGTGAGCTACAGGAGTTAGTGCACTAGAAGCCCCTATCTGAGGACGAACATCTTTATTTCCCTTATTAGCATATAGGCACTCTCTAATTAATAACCTAACTTTACACAACCAAAACAACCCTTCTGACCAGTGAAGCACTCACCAGGATAAGTTCTACTACACTTACCGCATAGAGGATAATTGAGCCTACCACTCTCACCATTCTAGGATCTGACATAGGAGACGTACCCTGCTACTCCTGTCTACCTTTGGGAGAGGGAGAAATAGCTGAAAATGACAGATGACTCTAAAACTATGAGCAATTTCCCCCTACAAACCTAGACTGACCATACTCAAATTTTCCAGTTCTAGCCTTCTTATTCCCTCTCTCTTTTTCCTTCAACTTTTCTGCCTCAATCTATTGGGTACGAGTCATCAATCTAGCAAGATCCATATCTCTGATAAGCATGGAAGCCCTACACTCCTTGACTACCAATTACAATACTCCATTAATGAACTTAGATATACTAGATCTGGTGTCATCTATCAAGTCAGGATAATACTTAGATAACTGGTCGAACATAAGGCTGTACTCCTTCACTATCATTGAGCCCTACCCCAAGTTCATGAACTCCTCAACCATTGCTTCCCATAACTCACATGGAAAGAACATGTCTAGAAAAGTATCCTAGAACATCTGCCAACACATAGGGGCTGCATTCTCACCCCTACCTTTCTTCCACATGACAACCCAATTGTAAGCAACATCATTCGACTTATAAGAAGCCAATTCTATGCTCTGCTCTTCAGTAAAATGCATAAATTGGGTGATCTTCCTAACCTCATTCAGATACAACTATGGTTCCTCACCTACCTTTGACCTAAAGAATTTGGGCGGGTTAATTCTTATAGAGTCACGGAGTCTGGCTGCAGCTGAATCACCTACTTGTTAACTTGGGGCTGCAGCCTAATTGTTGGCCTGATCATTAGCAGTCACATCTTAGGTTAGCACCTGAAATATAGCACAAAATATGGTATGAGACACATTATCATTCAGGTGATCAACAGGATGGGGTGGTTATTCATTATTCCTACGAGCATTTGCTCTATAAACAGGCATATTCAGTCATGAAAGAGCATAAATTAATAACAGATAGAGATAGCTATAAGCATGATAGATTATGAAAGAAAGAGAGGATTTTCCTAAAATGCTCCATATCCTTTTGCCCATAGATGTGGCATGCTTTGCACCCATGATCAAGACTTTATGTAATGGGACTTGTCTTATTCTCTAGGATTTTTTAAACCTTAGGCTTCGATACCAAGTTTGTAACGCCCCAAAATCTGATCTTGAGACATTACAGGATGCTCAAGGATACGAGTAGCCCCAACATAACTCTTTAAGCCAACTACTTGGTCTAAATCTTACTTTAAGATAAACTAGTCAAGAAATAATGTTGTATCATACCCAAAATTGATCTAAATAAACTGAATATATTATCTAAATAGCAAATACTGAAAGTATATAAATAAACCATAGTCTCACAGGCCTCTATTGGTAAGGAACTATAGAATCATTGGGACAGACCCCCGATAGACTCAGACTAAACCAAAACAATAAATCAATTATGATGAAAGATAGAAATATGAAGAACTAGGCCCTCGAATCATGAGGACTCACCAATTGTGGGAGCGTAGATAGAAATGGTCAAACTACTTACGCTGTTGATACGAAGAACATAAACCTTTATTATAAGACAATGTAACACATGGACATATATGTGGATCAACACTTTAAGAATGTACTAGGTTTATGGGGGTGTAATTCATATGTAAGACATCATCGTAATTAGAAATTAAATGCATGCTAGATGTATATGAATAATAAAATCTTGATTTTCTAAAATATCAAAATAAAAAATAATGTAGAACAAATCATACTTGTAAATCTAGTGAGTCATAACACTTAGTCTTATAAAAGATTTTCTATCATTCTTTTCTTTTGAAATATAGAAGCTTTGGGAGCTTTGGAAATCTTGGATATTTAGTACTTAGGGAGTTTTTTCTAACTAACATAAACCATGTGAGATGACATGGAATCCAACATCCTACCCATGTTGGGGAGAGCTATTGTATCCTTGACATCAGAATAAAACCTTAACTTAAGTGATCACTATCTTAGCCCACTATGGGTAAATCAGAAACCTACGGTGTCACATAGTTTTGGGATATGAGACTTTAGAATCATAACCAACTTGGTGCTAAGTACTAATCCCATACTTATTGCTCAGAAGTTTTAGGAAATCCAACTTAAAACAGCATAAGGGTCTATAATGAAAACCTATTATACTTTGTTTTTCTTTAAATCATAAATTGTATAAATAAAGTGGATTCCTATCTTAGATCGGATCAAAAGACCAACTTTCTTTATCAAAATCTAAAAACAGCTAATCATGAGATGCTTAAAACTTAGTCATTCTTGTAATGTCAATGTACAAACTCGGGCTTAAGGACCCATGCTTTAATATCATGTCAAACACCACAAGGTTCATGCTTGATAATACAAATATTAATAATTCAACTTAAAATCTGTAAAATATGATCATACACATTAATATTTTGAAAGTAGACATGTAATTCAATACCTAAATCACTTAAAATCTCAAAATCATGCAACCATCAAAATTGGGCATAAACCCTAACTTTAATTTCATGGGAGATCATACAAAACTCAGCAAAAAGTAATTTAAAGTAAATTTTTAGGCACAACGATGAAATATTTATCCTTGTTCAAAATCCCACATACCTTGGATTATGAACTCGATGAACAAGTTTGCTTTTGAGACCCTATTTGTGGTCTTGAATAATGGTTCTTGAAATTCTTGTGTTGGGAATCGTGACTATTCACTTAATTTGGAAAAAGAGTGGTGGAATCTTTGGATTCGTTTTGTTGATTGTTGAAGTTTACAGTTTTGGTTGAGATAAATTTTGAGGAATATATCATAAAATGCATGTAATAGACTTAAATCTTATGTTTGGGAAGTTTTGGGAGCTGGGAAAAGGTCCTAAATACCCTCTTTAAACCCCTAAACAAAGATGGAAAAATGTAATTGGGTCCTAATTTAATGGGTCACCGCGATGCGCCACTATAGCAGTGGCTTACTGGAAACAGACGAATGGGAAATTGGGGACCTCTAAGACGCAGTGCTATAACGTTGTCCAACTAGATCTTTACATTTGGGACCTGAAACTTCAATGCGATGTGCCACCATTGCCGTAACCTATAGAACTTCATTTTGTCCTTTGGCGTGATGTGCCACTATAGCATTGGACTACTGGAATTTGACAATTGGGAAAATGGGCCTCTTCGTGATGCACCAATATCGCGGAGGTCCAATGAAAATTGAAAAATAGGAATTTAGACCTTTCCGCGATGTGCCAACATTACTGTGGTCCACTGAAACATGACACTTATGAAATTGTCCTTCACCGCGATGCGGTGTCTACCTAGTTGGCACACTGTCAAATTATTGATTCTTAGTTTCTTCTAATTGACTTGAGAACTAATTAGAAACCTAGTACATTTATACTAGGTTGTCTATTACTCCTTTGAATACATTGTAGCTCCCTGACTCTAGTCCGATAGGAATTCCATGAGGTCAAAAAAGAATCCATTCTGGAGAAGGGCATACTCATACTTTAAGGATTCACAGGTTACTAGCCAATCTAAAACAATTATGGAGCTTGAGTGTAAGTAAACCAAGAAAGTGTGAGTAAGGAGAGGGCTTTAAACTAACTTTTTTGTTTCTCGTGTAGGTGATACCTTGACAACGGAGGAAACTACGTCTTAAGTTGTGGATTCTAATGAAATGGAGAATATGACGGTCACTGTTGAGGCTATGAACCAAACTCTTTAAAGGTGAATACAGAAGTGGAAGCCATAAGGGTAGAAAAGATGACTATTAGTGTGAGGTTAGAACAAGTGGGGAGTCAAAGGAACTCTCACCCTTTAACTCCTCGACATGTTTTATCCAGTGAAAATGATAGGAATCACTCTGCCACCGTTACTCCCGAAACATGGCCATAATTGCCAAATCCTTCACTAGCTCCACTAAATGCCACAAACCAAACTACTCATTACCCCCTAAACTGAGACTCCAATACACCAACCCATTCCCAAACTCCTCAAGTTTCATAAGAGGGGCTTGGGAATCCAATACCACTACTTAATCGCAACCCACCATTCCAATCACCACTAAACCAAATACCACCACCTCCACAAAATCTAATCCCTCTAAATCGAGTTCCAAATATCTAAAACCATCCCGTCAACTTTAAGAAATATGGTAGAGAGGATTATGAAGTGTATGGAGCCGTTAACAATAATTATATCAGGGATAAGGAGATGAGTAGGGGGCGTGTGGATCAAAGAATATATCGAAGGTATGGACAAAGGGTAAACTGACACCAAGAGAGAGACGTAAGCATCAATACAATCAAATTGATCCACCTATCATTAAGGGTAAAAGTGACCCCGAGGTATATCTTTCTTGCGAGTCGGCATATGATAAAGTGTTTCAAGTGAATGATATCTAAGAAGAGAAGAAAAGTTGTTATGCCATAGCGAAGGCTATGATAACATATGGTGGGAATACGTCAAGCGGTTTAGCAATGAGTAGGTAGAGAGGCAACCACCACCTTGATTTCAGTTAAGGTAACAATATCTTCTCGAAAGTTATCGTCATGTGTTGTTTGCTAGATTGTACAACTTGTGGCAAGGCAGTCAAAGTGTTATGGCATGTTATGATGATTTTCAACCACTCATGTTTAAACTTGATCATCGTGGGGAAAAAATTATTCATGACATCATTTGGTTCAAGTGTGGGTTGAAAAAAGAGATATCCACTCATTTGATAATTCACAAGTTTGATACCATCGATGGTATTTTCAAAGTGGCTCTTGATATTGAAGAGGAACTTAAAGAAGGTCCTCAATCAAAGCAAAGGGACAATCAACCTTAAGTTTGCTAAGAGGAAAGAATATGGTTTAATCCTCTTTGAGTAGGCCTAAAACCAAGGACCAACCCACTAATACAAGGCTACTCGAGCCTAAAATAGTCCATAAAATCCCTTTGAGGCATGAAGTTCACAAGTATCCTAATCTTAAAGGGTTCTAATGCTTCAAGTTCCAAGGTTGGGGGCATAAAGCCAATGAATTCCCTAAAGGAAACAATGTAATCCTAAGGGAAGGTAGATTGTATTTCCTATGTAAGGAAGTGGGTATTAAGGTTGATGAGAGTGAGGCTGAGCCTTAAGATAGAGAGACTGCCGAGAGGGAGCCACATGATGATGATGATGATTGTGAGGATGCTTATCCACAAAAAGGGAAGTTCGTGGTTTCAAACTTGGTAGTGAGGCATGCCAAGATTAATAAGGAGAAAGATGATCCTACTCAATGTGAGAATCTACTACATAATAAATGCCTTATAAAGGGAAGTGTGTGCACTATGATGATAGATAGTGGAAGTTGTGAAAATGTGGTTAGTGTTCCATTGTTGAACTTCTTGAAATTGCTGACTAAACCTCACACTAGTCCATACAAGTTGCAATGGTTTAATGAATGCGTCAAATTAAACGTCACAAGGCAATATGTGATACTTTTTAACATAGCCAACGACCATGAAGAAGTACTTTATGATATGATACCAACGCAAGCTTATCAGTTGTTATTAGGAAGGCCTTGACATTATGATAGGTCGACCAAACACAATGTAAGATCCAATTGGTATACACTTGAGAAGAATTTCTGAAAGGTAGCACTTCATCCATTATTGCCTTCCCAAGTGAATGAATTACACCAAAAGATGTAGGAGTTGAGGAAAAAAGGAAAGAAGGCCGAGAGTTACGGGAAAAAGGGGAATTTGAGAGTGAGGGGTGATGTTAGGCGAATTTACACTCCTAAAGTACTATATTTTACCCATATTTTAGCTAAGTTTTGAGGACAAAATATATAATTCATGTACTTTTAGTCCTTTTTCCTGTAAGTGAGCTAACAAACGTGATTAGCAAGTTTTCAGGTATAAATGATGCAGATTTCAGCATTTTATGGATAACTTGATGCCAAAGAAAGCTTCACGAAAGAAGGAAGGGGAATCTTACACGCCAAGGACCAAAAGTGGCGCATGGAAAATCTTTCCCGGGCAAAAACAACAATTCTAAAGAATTTGGGGACTAGCATTAACTTATTAGGATTAGGAGAATGATGCAGTAACCTAGTAGGATTGGGTTAAGTAATGCATTAGCTAAGTAAGAATAGGATATGCGTGTTATAAATACCCTATTTTGCTAGAGATTTTGATCATTCAACACAACATTCTACCTCTAAATCATTCACTACTTCTAATTCTTCCATTAATTCTACTTTTTATTCTTCTTCTATTCATCTATTCAATTCTTAATTTCCACAACAAGAGAAACGTTACTCAGCAAGGAATTCAGGCCATTCTTACCCCTATACTTATCGTGAGATTATTTTGGTATGATGATAATTGCTATTATGTTTTCCGTTGCAATCATGAGTAGCTACACTTCTCTGTTGGGATTATGGAAGTCTTGTGAGATACTATCTATTGCTATGAGTTTGTGAATCCCTGACACGTATGCTGCTTATATCATTATTCTCTTCATCTTAATGAAAATTCTTGTGGTTGCAAATACATAGAATACGCCAGTATAGCATTAACTTGTTCGAAAGAAAATTTATATGTCTGGAAAAGAGATAATGTCAAGGTAATAGGGCACCAACCCCTGTTAAAAAGTTAGTGTTGTAACTGGATTAACCTCTTGGAGAATTTGTACCGTTAGACACGCTTTAAGATCGAAAGAGTTAAAGTGAAATAGTCCTTGTTAAGGTCGAAAGACGCTTGGATTTACCATAGAATACAATTTTCTATAAGCATATGCATGTCTGAATTCCGCATAACTCATAGCCAATAGAGACGTATAACTCATAAGGTGGACATAACCCCAACTCTCAATTCTCATTGTTTTACATCTTACTAAACATTCTTTATTTTTACTTTTCTATTTTCTGTTTTTACGTTACTATTTTGATTACATTATTTTCACGTTAAAATCCCCCCTTCTACGAGACTTGCACCAAAAGTCTAATAATCTTTGCTTACTTATTGACCGGCTATTCCCTGTGGGATCGATACCCAACCCAGTTGGGTTATATATTTGACCACGACCGCTTTACACTCCTACGAGAGCTGTAGATTGAGCGTTATAAAAAATTGGCGCCATCCCCGGGGAATACAGTTGTCAACTAAGTTTGTGATAATTACTATACCCTTTGGTCAAAGATTCTCGTGCTTTTACTTTCAATTTTTGTTTTTTTGTCTGCAGGTTTTTATTCAGTGCATGCCCCATACTTGAAGTTCTGGTCAACCGATATTACCTATCAATCCTGAACCACAACGTATTGGCAGAATGGAGGCACAACACGAAATTGAAAGGATGGCTGCTCTACAGGAACATGCGAGACTAGCTGCTCTAGCAGCCACTCAAGTGCATCAATAGAATATTGATAACCCTGGGCGAGCGACAAATCCTGACGATGAGGACCTAGGTGATGACGAGTTACTAAATCCAAGGCGTGATGCTGAGATAGCAACACCTACTAACAGAAGAGATTGTCAAGCTAGGTTTAGGCATGAATGCTGACCTGTACAACCAGCTTTCGACGATGATGATAATGATCTTGATGGAGCCGGAGCCACAGGAGCCATTATTCCTCCACCATTGGCACCCGGAGCCAAGTTCAATATCACAAGCAGCATGATTCTGTTATTGCAACTCAAGGGATTATTTGGTGGACTAGCAGGGGATAATCTGAATATGTATCTGATCAACTTTATTTCTACATGTAAGTCATTTGACAATCCTGGCTTTGGGCAGAATGTAATTCGATTACGCTTATTTCCATTGTCTCCGTCTGGGGAGGCAACTCTATGGTTAAATGGGCTGATTCCTAATTCTATTACAAATTGGAGGCAATTGAAAGACGCTTTCCAAGAAAGATTCTTTCCGCCATCCAAAAGAGCACAATTGAGAGATAAAATTAGCAACTTTCGGCAGCTTCCAACCGAAGCTCTTCATGAAACATGCGAGAGGTTCAAGACGAAGCTAATGCGTTTCCCAAACCATCATATGACCAATGTCCACCTAATGGAGATACTATATAGATCCTTGAATTCAATAACTAAACCAGTGGTGGATAATGCGGCTGGAGGATCTTTTATGGACCTCACCTTTGGTCAGGCAAGTAATATGCTAGACCGGATGACAAAGCAAAGTAGAGCTTGGCATACCAGGGATTCTGAGGTAGCAAGCCCCACTTTATCTATTGGCATGACTGCAGACCAAAGGAGAAGAGAAGAAGAACGCGATCAAGATATGGCGCACATGAAAACACAAGTGGATCTTCTTACAAAGCATCTCTTATCAGGGAAGACCAAAAAAGTCAAAGCAGTTGCGTCAAAAGGAAGAGAGGAATCCGATTCTGAGGAAGAGGCCAACTACTTAAACAATCAGGGGGGTTTCCGAGGCAATAACCAAGGAAACCAAGGTCGGAACTATTATGATAAATCTGGAAACAAAGACCAAGGTAGTTGGAAGAACAAGAATGACAAGAGTGGTTTGTATGTTCCCCCGGGGAGACGTGATGCCACTGCATCTAGTTCTGCAAATATGGAAGACATGATGGGTAAACTGTTGAAAGGAGTGGAAGCAACCATCGCGGGAGTAACAGAGGTAATAAATGATTTGTACTCAATGAAGCAATTGGTTGACTCACATTCCACTTCAATAAAGCAAATAGAGCAGCAATTGAGCCAACTTTCCGTAGCACTCAATCAAAGAAAGGTTGGCACTTTACCTAGAGATACTGTGCAAAATCCAAGGAATGATGGATCATGCATGGCTATTACTACTCGAAGTGGTAAGGTGCTGGAATCTTCATCCAAAGGCAAGCAAGTGGTCGACGATGTAGCGGACAACGATGATAAGGCTAATAGATAAAACGCAGTAGAAGCCAACCACGACATCCATGACGTCACCCCTAGTAGGTTGCAGCCTGAAAAGACAAAAATACGGAAGCAAGAGGAGAAGAAAGCCGTGGAGAGAACAATCCTACTTCCACCACCACCTTTTCCTCAAAGATTGCAGAAAAAGGCGGATGATACAAGGTTCAGCAAATTCATGACTATGTTAAAGCAGTTGACCATTAATGTTCCGTTGGTGGAGGCACTAGAACAAATGCCTAGGTACGCGAAATTCATGAAGGACCTTTTAACAAAGAAGCGGGCGGTAAGCTATGAGCTGGCAGATAATGTTCATCATTGCAGTGCAATCGCTACAAGATCGCTAGTTCAGAAAAAGGCCGACCTTGGTGCCTTCACTATTCCTTGCACTGTTGGATCTTTGAACTTTGCCAAGGCATTGTGCGATCTGGGTGCTAGCATCAATTTGATGCCACTATCCGTCTATAGAAAGTTGGGGTTAGGCGATCCGACACCAACCAATATGAGGCTCGTGATGACTGATAGGTCGGTAAAACGACCTGTGGGTATCTTGAATGATGTGTTGGTGAAGGTTTCTTCATTCATATTTCCTGCAGACTTCGTTATTCTGGATTGTGAGGTGGATTCTGAAGTTCCCATAATCTTGGGAAATCCTTTCCTTACAACAGGAAGTGTGCTTATTGACATGAGAGCTAATGAGCTTTTATTTCGGTTGAATGACGAAATGATCCGTTTTGATATATGCAAAGCAATGAAGCAGCCCAGTGATATGAATGTGTTCTCTGTAGCTAATGTTCATTATGTGGATAACAAAGCATTATTTGTAGCGAAACAACTTACTGTTGAGCCATTGTCTGCTGCGCTACTGAATGTTGAGCATAAGCATGATAAAGATTATGAAGAAACTACATGTGCTCTAACAGAAATAGGGTCCTATTCTCACACTCCTAAACAACCGGACCTTGATCTTAAGAATCAACCATCACAAACAGCGAAGACTTCCATTGAAGAGCCACCAATGCTAGAATCGAAAGAGCTCCCCAATTATCATAGGTGTATGTTCTTGGAAAGTGGAAATATACTTCCGGTAAGTATGACGGATGATTTAAGTGAACAGCACGTAGAGGCTCTCATCTCTGCTCTAAAGAGATACAAGAGAGCCATGGGTTTGACTATTGATGATATAATTGGTATCCCTCCCGGGATAGGCATGCAGAAGGGTCATCTCGAAGAAGATTACATGCCTACAAGTAAATCTCATTGTCGTCTGAATCCATTCAGAAAATGATCCACCATCTATCTCGATGAAGTCTAAGTAATCGAGATAGCTATGTCGTGCCACGATAATAAATCAAGCACGTGGTGGGAGGCAACCCATCGTTTTTTATTTTTTTTTTCGTTCTACTAATTGTTTGCTTTTGATAAATAAAAATCCAAAAAGAAGAGTCATGCCACGACCAAAACTAAGGCGCTTGATGTGAGGCAACCCATCGTTCTAATCGTTTTTGTTGTCTTTGAGAAAGTGTAGGTACAAGGAGTGTCAAATTGGTTTCAAATTTTGAGTTGGAAGTATTGCATGTTGAAGGTGGTAAGTTAGGAATGAAGAAGCAAAAGGCTATGGATTTGTCATTGCTTATGAAAATATAGGCAAAGAACAAGGCAAGGCCTATGTAAATCTAGGCCACGAACAAGGCAAGGCCTATACTATGGCCTAAGCTCTCGGAATCTAGTGTACCATATCATAGGCGCCGCCCATGCCTAAGAATGCCATAGCATAGGCGCCGCCTATGTCAATGCCTTTTGTCTCTGAATCTCATATGCCATGGCATAGGCGCCGCCTATGCTCAACAATGCTTTGCAAAAGGCGTGGCCTATGCCAAGCATAGGCAAAGCATTAGGCCCAGCCTATGGCCACTTTTTGTCTCCAAATCCGATTTTAAATGGGTCAAAACCCAACCCAAGCTTGTCCTATAAATAAGAAACTTAGACTTAGACCAAAAATACATTGCAAACCTAGCATAAGCGCCGCCTACCTCTCTAAATCCTCTCAAAAATTTTCCTTTTGCTCTTTTACTTTGCGAGAGCATCATCCAAAGCCATCAATCAAGTAAGTACTTCTTTGTTCTTCATTTATATAACGTAAGTACTACACTACTACGCATATTATGAATTGCTAAATCTTGAAGTAGTATTGGTGATTTGAATGTGGTTGATGTGTTGTGATACAACTATGTGAGTGAAAGAATATGTAAGGATGATCTTGACTTGTTTCCAACTTGTATTTAATTTTGATGCACTGTCATACTTTTGCGGAATTGACATGGTAAAGAACATTGCATAATCTTGTCAATAGAACTCTTACATGTTGGAATGACTTGTTCATCGAGATAAGAATTATAATTGACTACCAACATATGAGGTTGTGATTATTTCTAGATGTTATACCTTGATTCAATCTCTATGTAGTAGTCTTGATATATCAAACATGAAAGTATTGCCAAGATTTCAAGAAGTATGACTGCACTGATTATATTGTTGGAATATAGCACCTAAAACATATATCGATGAAGTCTGAGTAATTGACAAACTTTTACTTCACTAGTTGATGCCAATAAACTAAGTGTGGGGTGGTACCACTACTGCCTGTTAATTGATTGTAACCACAGAGATGATGCTAACTTGACTATTGTTTTAATCTCAGGTACAATGGCACCCAAAGCAAGACAAGGCAAAGATAAAGTAACCACTTCACAAAAAGGCAAGAAAAGAGGACGATGTGCCAACCGATGATGATCGAAGAATTCCAAACTCTGACGTGGAGGAGAATTCTGATGACGACGACTCCAATGATGATTCCGACGAAGGGGGTATGACCCCAGACATAGAGGAGGAGTCCGATTAACCAGATTCATCTTATTTATTTTCCACTGAGGGAAGTGTGTCCCGTCTTAGTGTGGGGTGCTGGTATTTGTATGCTAACCTTCTTTATCTGCATTTGCATTCATTTATGTTTGTTTGTTTTGTGTTTTTTGTTTTGTTTTTTTTAGTAGTTAAATTTTTTTTAACTTTGCATGAAATTGTTCTGATAGGCAGCATGGTATTGTGACAAGAGTCTGTGATAAAATCATTACTATTGAGACGTTTAGGCTCTAATTGCGACTTACTATGTGATATTGTGTGGTTCAATTCCTTCATCTGTTGGGTCAAGAGTCTATACTGTTCCCAATAAAGTCGACCATGTGCCTTGTGTGTGTGAGATAATAGTATATTCTATGTTTATGGCTGATGCTAGAACTTGCCTGGTATGTATGTAAAGCAAAATAATGAGTGTGAGTTTAGGAGATGATTTAGGCATTTCTTTGGTAATCTATGATTGTTTACCTTCTTTTTATCTACCCATGGACATCATCCTAGATAACCCCTTTTGAGCCTTTAGCCTATTTTCTTTGACAGCCTCATATGTAAGCCTAATCCATGTTTTTTCAAGCTCCTAAGTGCTTTAAAATTGTAAATTCATGTGACAACATAAGAGGAAATTGGGTGAGAATAGTGCCTTAGAATGTATTGGTGCTTGAATTTGTTATGAAAAATAATTGCTATCATAAGAGGTGTGTTATGAAAAGAAAAAGGAAAAGAAAAATAAAAAGTTAATTCTGTTCAAAATTGAAAAACAAAAGAGGTGAGAAAGGGTGGTAGATTAAAAAAATGTAGAAAGGTTGTTTGAAAGAAAGAATAAATGGCATAATGTGATGTATTAAAGCGCTTAGGAACATAGTCACTATTTCTGGCCAAAATGGTCCTACCTGTCCCTTAGCCTACATTACAACCTGTAAAGACCTATTTGATCCTAAGCTTAGCATTCCGATATTTAGTGGAGCATTACACTAAGGGAAATCCTATGGTCATCAATTGCAACATACGAATTCTTTGTGAGAGTGAGAGCAAGGATAATCTTATACCCATGTTCGAAATATATACAATACTTGTGAGTGATTATGGGTTATATTTTGTGAGACACACCTGGTTGATGAGTTTTGGGTAGTTGTGTATGATTCTCTGTGCCTTAACTTTGTGAATACGAATTGACCATCATCACGAGTCTATGTTAGAGGTTGAATTGTTTCTAGTAATGATCAGAAAACTACTCTTTGTTAATGATTGCTATGCCTGTCTTGATGACTATTTTGTGTTGTTACTGTGAATCCCTAAGTAGATGTTTAGATGGACATGATATTTTGTTCGAGGACAAACAAAGCTTAAAGTGTGGGGTGTTGATGTTAGGCGAATTTACACGCCTAAAGTACTATATTTTACCCATATTTTAGCTAAGTTTTGAGGACAAAATATATAATTCATGCACTTTTAGTCCCTTTTCCTGTAAGTGAGCTAACAAATGTGATTAGCAAGTTTTCAAGTATAAATGATGCATATTTCAGTATTTTATGGATAACTTGACGCCAAATAAAGCTTCACGAAAGAAGGAAGGGGAATCTTACACGCCAAGGACCAAAAGTGGAGCATGGAAAATCTGTCCTGGGCAAAAACAACAATTCTAAAGACTTTGGGGACTAGCAGTAACTTATTAGGATTAGAAGAATGATGCAGTAACCTAGTAGGATTGGGTTAAGTAATGCATTAGCTTAGTAGGAATAGGATATGGGTGTTATAAATACCCTATTTTGCTAGAGATTTTGATCATTCAACACAACATTCTACCTCTAAATCATTCACTACTTCTAATTCTTCCATTAATTCTACTTTTTATTCTTCTTCTATTCATCTATTCAATTCTTAATTTCGACAACAAGAGAAACGTTACTCAGCAAGGAATTCACGCCATTCTTACCCCTATACTTATCGTGAGATTATTTTGGTATGATGATAATTTCTATTGTGTTTTCCGTTGCAATCATGAGTAGCTAAACTTCTCTGTTGGGGTTATGGAAGCCTTGTGAGATACTATCTATTGCTATGAGTTTGTGAATTCGTGACATGTATGCTGCTTATATCATTATTCTCCTCATCTTAATGCAAATTCTTGTGGTTGAAAACATATAGAATACGCCAGTGTAGCATTAACTTGTTCGAAAGAAAAGTTATATGTCTGGAAAAGAGATAATGTCAAGGTAATAGGGCACCAACCCCTGTTAAAATATTAGTGCCGTAACTGGATTAACCTTTTGGAGAATTTGTACCGTTAGACACGCTTTAAGCTCGAAAGAGTTAAAGTGAAATAGTCCTTATTAAGGTCGAAAGACGCTTGGATTTACCATAGAATACAATTCTCTATAAGCACATGCATGTCTGAATTTCGCATAACTCATAGCCAATAGAGACGTATAACTCATAAGGTGGACATAACCCCAACTCTCAATTCTCATTGTTTTACATCTTACTAAACATTCTTTCTTTTTACTTTGCTATTTTCTGTTTTTACTTTACTATTTTGATTACAATATTTGCACGTTAAAATCCCCCGTTCCACGAGACTTGCACCAAAAGTCTAATAATCTTTGCTTACTTATTCACTGGCTAATCCCTGTGGGATCGATACCCAACCCAGTTGGTTTATATATTTGACAACGACCGCTTTACACTCCTACGAGAGCTGTAGATTGAGCGTTATCAAGGGGGTAGGGGAAGCCGAGGGGACCCTAAATTCTAAGAGGCACCAGAGCATGGTGATGATGTCTTAGCGGCAGGAACTATTTATGGATCATGATTAGGACACTCTGATGCTCTTCTTGGCTCATTATTGTACTACTAACCTTGCTAACATTTCCATTTCTCCTCCTATTTCTCATGTTTTGTAAGATTACAAGGATGTCTTCCCAAAGGAATTACCAAAAAGATTGCCTCCACTTGTGGTATTTAGAACTAAATTAATTTTGTACCGAGCTCACAATTGCCCAAAAACTGGCTTATAGAAGCAACCCAACGTATACCTTGAAATTCCAAGTTGAGAAACTTCTCAACAAAGGGTACATCAAGGAGAGTATGAGCCCTTGTGCGGTTCCGGTTCTACTAGTTCACAAGAAAGATGGGACTTGACGTATATGCATTGATTGCCAAGCCATTAACAAGATAACGGTAAAATATCATTACCCTATTCCTAGGCTAGATAATATTCTTTATGAATTGAGTGGTTCGTATTTGGTTTCTAAAATTTATTTAAGGAGTGGCTATCAGCAAATCCATGTACAACCGGGTAGTGAATGGAAAACCTCCTTCATGTGTAAATTCGGTCTCTATGAATTTATGGTTATGCCATTCTGCTAAATAAATGTTTCAAGTACTTTCATGAGGCTAATGAATCATGTGATGAAGCCATTTATCTGAATGTTTGTTGTTGTTTACTTTGATGATGTGTTAGTGTATAGAATGTATTAAATGAGCATGTAAAGCATTTACAATGTGTGTTTGATATCCTCCGAAAAGATATGTTATATCCTAATCTAGAAAAGTGTTCTTTTGGTGTCCATAAAGTTTTATTTCTTGGGTTTCTAGTGATCTCAAGAGGGGTCAAAGTGGATGAATCTAAGATTGACGCCATTAAAAATTGGCCAACTCCAAAAACCGTAGTTGAAGGGAGAAGCTTCCACGAGTTGGCTAGTTTCTATAGACATTGTGTCAAAGGATTTAGCCATATTTTTTCCCCTTGACTGAAGTGATTAAAAAGGATCGGTCTTTCAAGGGGGAGATGAGCAAGCTAAGGCCTTCGAGGACTTGAAAGCTATGCTCATCTCGTCCCCTTTGCTACAATTGCCGAATTTTGACAAGATTTTTGAGGTTGAATGTTATGCTAGCAAAGTTGGCATAGGCTTGGTTTTAATGCAAGAATTGAAGCCTATTGCCTACTTTTACGAAAATCTCAAAGGAGAAACTCAAAACTACTCTACGTACGATTTTGAGTTGTATCCCTTGATTAGAGCCTTGGCTATAAGGCAACATTATTTGTGGCCTAAAGAACTCGTGATCCGAATGGATCATGAATCCTTTACACATCCTCTCGCATAAAATAAGCTTAACTGGAACCATACCAAACAGGTTGAATTTCTTGAAGTTATTCATTACAAGAATGGTAAAGATAATGTGGTTGCCGATGCTTTATCCTAAAAATATGTGCTTGTGTCTACTTTGACATCTAAGTTTATAGGGTTTGAAAGCCTCAAGTCTTTAAAACCCGAGGACCCTCACTTAGATCCTATGTATAGGGAAAGTAAAGAGTTGGATAAGGATAACTGAGTTACGGATAGGGTTTCCCATCCCTATACCAAATTTGATGGATACTTGTTTAAGAGTAGACGAATGTGAGTTCCCTCAAGTTTGTAGAGAGAATTATTTGTTAAGGAAGCACACAATAGCAGTCTAATAGGCCATTTAGGGATGAGAAGACCCTTAAAATTTTGGAAGAACAATTTAATTGGCCTAGATTGCACAAGGATGTGGCCCAGATTTACGGCCAATGTGTTGACTGCAAATGAGCCAAGTAACGGTTCAAACCCCACAGGTTGTATACCCCATTGACCACCCATTTGTGTCCTTGGCTTGACATATCAATGGAATTTCTTTTGGGATTACTGAGAACTCAAAGGGGGCGGGATGGTATTTTTGTCGTGGTGGATCGATTTTCCAAGATGGCTCACTTTATTCTTTGTTTTAAATTTGATGATGCACCTAGGGTTGCCTCTTTTTTTTGTTGATAATGTTGTAAAACTTCATGGTGATCTGAGGACCATAGTGTGTGATAGGGATTCTAAGTTCCTAAGCTATTTTTTGAAGTCCATATTGGGTAGGCTCGGTACTAAGTTATCATTTTCAACATATAAACCGATGGCCAAACTGAAGTAGTAAATAGGACCTTAATGTCTATGCTATGGTACATAGTTATGGAAAAAATGACTTCTTGGGAGGAGCACTTACTGTTGATTGAGTTTGCTTATAAACGTTTTATACCCCCAAGCACATGGATGACACCTTTTGAGTATGTTTACAAAACCAGCCCCCTCGTCCATTTGAATTTAACCCCTTTGCCAAGTGATCTTGTGAAATGCTTAGAGGGAAACAAATGGGCCGAGGCCATGAGGAAGCTACATGAGATGGTGAGGTTGTAATTGGAGAATAAAAACCAAGATGTTTCAAGGAGAACCACCTATATGGTGCTCATGACCCCGAAGCACAACAAGCTAGCCCATGACTAATATCTGTACCTGTACACTGTATAATATGACATGATAATGAGGAAACATGTACTAAAAGGCCATAAGGTTCAATACTGCATAACTGAAAAATCAACATTTGAAAAATAGGTATCATAATACCAAAACAAAACATAAATACTGAAAATAATGAAGTGTGAATATCTAATTTGACATCTAGTCTAAAATCCTCTAACTAAATTGAATAAGAATTTGAAGGAATATGACTCCAACTAACTCCATCAGCTAATACTGAACTTAAATAGTAAATAATAATAAGAAATCATATCATACTTGCATGATAAGGACTCACTTCTAATCTATTGCTACTTGAATATGAAATTCTACTAACAGTCTAGACCTCGTGCTTCTGAACTTGTGGCGTCAATTACAAAACCATAGCACAAATGCA
Source organism: Capsicum baccatum var. pendulum (assembly GCA_030864225.1). Lineage (NCBI taxonomy): Eukaryota > Viridiplantae > Streptophyta > Magnoliopsida > Solanales > Solanaceae > Capsicum > Capsicum baccatum. The sequence goes on from CM061561.1 coordinate 91,108,318, forward strand.
TCATTACGATTGAATGTACTTAGTATATTAGTGAGGTTGGTAAATCTAAAAGGGTTTATATGCATGAGCAATGCTGACTTATATAAACGTGTGAATACATACATGCATATGTAAGTATAACTGAACCGATGGTGATACTGACTACTGAGTCTAAATTCTAAAAACATGAGTTTCCTAATACTGAGATACTGAATGACTGAGTTCATGACAACATGATGATTGAGTTATGATAACTAATATAACTAATACTATTACTGAGAAACTATATCTGACAGTCTAAATTCTAAAGGAACTAACTATGTTATGTTCTGTATGGAGTAACTGAATCTGAGATCAGTCCTATCTAATGAGTGATCTCTAAGTATATTGATAGTAAAGATGACTTAACTTAGTCTGAGATCAGTCCTACCTAGAAGGTGATCTCTGAATCTGATGTTATAGATATTGATTGACCATAGTTAAGATCAGTCCTATCCAATAGGTGATCCTGAAGTCTATTTATAATAATAAGGATTGACTATATCTGAGAGTCCTTAATATGTACTACTGAGATGAATTGACTGTATCTAACAGTCCTGATTCTGTAATTGAAATTATGGGGTGTATTCATCTAACCAACATGGATCTTTCTAGCTAGTTTGGGGTCCAACATTTAATCCCAGTTGGAAGAGTATCAGTACCGCACCACTGGTAAAGACAACTGCTATGGATTCAGTTCAAATCTAGTGGTTCACTCCTTAGATTAGTCCTATACATTTAAATGTGCTAACGAGTGATCTGTGAGTATGTTAGTCCTATATAACGAGTGACATCTCTTATCTATGCTGGCTACGAGTTCTAGAACTTAGGGATTTCTTCTAGGGATATTAGTCCTATCTAGCGGATGAGTCCCCATCCCTAGCCTTAATCGGTGATGATTCCTATTCCTATCTGAAAGACACTAAACTGATTAATTGATCTGAACTGATTTACTGAACTGAACTAATTAGCTGAACTTAACTGATTATCTAAATTGATACTAGTGGTACTGTTTAGCAGAGCTAAACTGAGTCTACTGAGTTTCATTAACTGACGAATGGTACTGATGTTTGAGGTATGACTTAGAGTACTGTAGTTACTGAGATTTTACTTAGACTACTGAAATTACTGAGATTACTGAAGTACTGAGATTTCTAAGATTTCCTGAGCCATATGGTTGACTGAGTTGTATGGACCATGGCTTGACTGAGAATATCATTAAACATGACATTGATCTAGGCACACAGCTAAATTGTTTGGTACAAGTACCCCAGGACTCGATAGAAGGAAACTAACACGCATGACACTTCTTGATTGTAGGAATAAAATCCATAATTCATAATATGATAAATAGGGGATTTTGTACTACACATGGTACTCAACATCTTATACATGGAAGGGAATGCATATAACATGTAAATACTTGCATAACTTTAATGTCATGGGCATTCCATATCAAAACAATCAATACACAACAATTGCATGGAATTCATGTTGAATCATAACGGATCTATCATGGACTTGTCATGTATGCACTATTGAGTCATGAAAACATGGTTTTTATTATTCTGGACATTTTATCAAACACCTTACATCCACAACTTTTGGTATAGATATAAATACCAATTTAACAATCCAAGTCACCCAAATATATGGATTTCAGCTAAATGCTAACATACTTTATGAAAATACATTAAGATACTACCTTGAAACCCAAATAACAACTATCAACATATGCATAGTCATACCACAACAAGAAAATAACAATTTATTATTTAAAACATTAGGCTTGAGCTCCCTGGTTAAAAAGGATCCATGGATGAACACAACGCATACCTTAAAGCTTGATCTTGAAAGAGATCTAATGTTTCTTGAAGGTTCTTGAAGAAATCCTTACACTTGTTCTTGATTTTTCTTGACTAGGGTTTAACCCCTTTGGGAGAAAATGTTCTTGTTCTTAAGGAGAATGATAAAATAATAGGATAATATGCTTCTCATGGCTTTAATAACGTGTTTATAGTGTGGAGAAAAGACAAAAAATACCCCCATGAAATCACCTCCCAGTTTCTGAAATTATCAGCTGACGTCCAAGGATGATAAGCCGTCAGATAAATTATATTTCGTCAGCCCAGGCCATCATTTGGGAGCCAGAAATTTTGGGTTTCTAGCTAAGCCTGACGAAATGGGCTGATAAGCCGTCAGACTTGTGATAAGTCATCAACTAATCTCATGACTTATTTGTCAGGCAGACATGCCGGAGTAAAATGGGTATAACTTTTTGCTCCGCTATTAGATTTGGATTAAATTGGTATCATTGGAAAGATAATACAATTATCTATCTGTTGGTAGGTCATTATCTCAATAATTAGTTGTATAACAAGAGATATTCTTATTTGTCATTAATTATGGTAATATCCTTCCCAAAAATTCAATTGGTAAGGAATGTTTTAATTCGTCTGATAATTGGGAGTTATTTGAAGACTTAATATACATCTAAATTTCTCATAAAACTATAAAATGACCATGATGTACTATGCATGAGCTTGAAACATGGTTCTAATAGTGATTTTGATTTTTCGGGTATTATAATATCTCTCTCTTGGGAATATTCGTCCCTGAATGAGAATGACTGAGATGGAAGAAAATATCACCTGAAGTAAGTACAAGACATACACTACTGAAACATGTTTTTGGAACTGACATGACTGATAAGTTCAATACATCATACTGAACATACATATCTGATTCATGAGTAACTGATTCATGAATGCATGATTGAGTGTTTTGATTAACAGAGTTTCTCATAATAAGAATGAATATATGATGCCTAATTTTATGACTGACATGATATGTGACTGCATAAATGAAAGTATTGGTAAGCTGATCACGTATATCAGATGAGTGAATACATAACTGAACTGACTCATGAACATGCAACTGAACATGTAATGGTAAAGATACCAAGTATGAACTGAAATCTGATCATGGAACTGAATACCAAGTTTGTTACTAAAATCTGAATATGAGAATGTGTAACTTTAAGGAAGACTATTACCTTGAACTAAAAATACCGATGAGTCAGAGACTAATTACTCAACATGCATGAGCGGAAATAGAGAACATAGCTGAGTATGGAACGTGATACATGAATTGAACTGAGTCTGTAATACATGGTGTGCAACTGAGGTTGGATCTTAAGGGTCAACTTATGAGTATCACCTACTCCATACTGGATTCATTACATAAAGAGAGAATGGAATTCTTATGTTATGAAAGTTCGGGGAATCATAGCATATCTCCCTCCTTGGGACACTAGGTCCCTAATAGAATACTGACTTGGCTAAGCTACTGGGGGATGCTGAGGCAATGTAAAAGGCACCTGGGTACTAAATCGTGACTGATCATATAATATTTGAAATTGAGGCATAACACATGAACTGAGCTGATTACTGAACTTAAGCATACATTACAACAAAGATTGTAACTGAGATGGCAACTGTGTTATGATAGTCGTATAAAGAAGGCTATCATAAGTTAAGGATCTGAATGTACACTCACACTTTGAACTTTTCCTAATTTCTAAGTACAACCTCTTTCTAGTCATTTATTTTAATATTAACATGACATTTATGCCTATCTCCATAACTACACCCTTGTGTAAAACAGGCATGCAACAATCTTCTCTTAACACGTATCATTTACACTCTTACTTATCTAAGAAACTGCTCATCACTACACTGTTCTCACAAAGAGAGCTCACTGAAGGTGTTGAATCAAGAGGACCTAAAACATGAATATACACTAGATGAACCTGACACATGACTAAGGCCTGAGGAATAGGATATCAACAACATGGATCTACCCAAAAGGTCTAAACTAAGAATATAAATAACATATCCTGGATTGACTAATGAATAAGAGTGTAAAATGAGTCATGGAAGATAAGCAATCTAAAAAGCATGACATATGTACATGAGTCATGAGCTGCATTACCTGAGCTAGGAGCTTTCTGCATTCGTGGCACATGATTTGTATTACTGAGGGAAATAGAACCGAACCCCTTATGCTGGGAAATGGAATTTTACATGATTTTATGGAAAGCATGAATATAAGTTGTATTCATTGAATTGAGACATGAAGTATGCATAGAAATCATGCTGACTGGAGTTCGAAACTTTATATTGAGACAGGGATGGGTTGGGACTCGTCTTCCCTAACTGCTTGTCTGTACATACTGGTCTACTGCTGAAATCTAAGAGCCTGACTTTGGTACTTGATTTTATTGATCCAAACTAGATCCTAGCCATGACGGACATCCCGAACAATGAAGGCCCGAACGTCCTACTCTATCTGGTAGTCACACACAACATTCATATAATAAAAGAAAATATGAAAATTATGATATAATACAAAAACATGGTCATACTCTGGATTAAGTTTAACAATAAGGAATGAAATTTAAAAATAATTAACATCTGGAACTGTCTGCAAAATCTCTACTGCAAAAAAATCTGACAACTATCTTAAAACTGGGACATGGCCCCCAGTAGGTCAAAATTGTAATAGATAACATAATCTGAAAGGACAGACCTTCTGGAATAAAGAAGGCTTACCACTACACAATCTTATCTACTGTCTGAATTATCTACTGCTTATCAAGACCCCTAGACTTAGCCTCAAAACCTGAGAGGTAGGGGAATAGGGGTCAATAAAGATGTACTGCTACGCAGAGCAAAACTAAAATAGTAATTTGTATTCAACATATATGAGATCAATTTATAATAGTTCATAAACGTATCATATAGTAAGAAATCTCATGGGCATTTTCGAGAGACTCTAAAAAATCATTTGAACTCTATGACATTCTTTGTTTTACTTCTGTGCTAGGTGGTATACCTTACAACTCAGAAATTCCATTTTCTATATGGAATATGCCATTAACATGGCAGCCAAGCCCCTAACCCAAGTGTGCCGCAAGTGTCGGAGTCTTTGAATCTACTACGCCACACAGCCATCGCCATCGTACAATAATAATCTACCCATATCGGCAAATACAGTTTTAGGATAAGAGCTTTTTGAACTCAAGCCTTCTTCGGGTAACCACCTAACCCTCTTAATGCAAATTTTTAACTCTTTAAAATTCTATTCTCTGAAAAACATATTCTAAAAACATTCTTTGAAGACATACTCTGAAAGCATACTCAGAAAACATACTCTGTTATGGCTTACATACTTATGGTATCGTTATACCATTGACCTGCAAGTCATATATTTGAGCGATTATTAGCATATTAGAATCTCTATTTCCAAAACATAAATTTGGGACAACCATATCAATAAATCAGTTCGAAGAACCCTTTCTTTAATTACTCATGTAAACACATGTGTGCAACTCTCTTTAAAAATATTTCAAATGATACAAGGTGGTCATGTCAAAAGCATCAATCATATGCAAATCTTACTCTCTTTAATAAAATAAATTTATATCAAGAAACTCCCTCTCAAAATCTATAAATCATTATCAAAATACTATGGCATATGAATAAACTATTTTCAAGCCATAAATCATGCATATTTAATCATTCTAAAAATAACCATAAATTTAAAGTCATCACAAGAGAGGATTTCATAAATTATGCTCTTAAATAATCTTCAAATCTGATTTTTTTTCATACATATATGTATACATGTAGATCAATTTTAGGGGGAAGGACCTAAAGAACAAATCATCAATATCTTTAAACATTAAAAATGCATAGTAAAATCATGGATCTAAAAACCCGTTTATAAATTCATGCTTAATAGATCTGTAAATCATACTTGAATATTTTAACAAGGCCATTAGTTTAGGATAAACTTTATGTACCTAAGATTATTTAGTTTGAAAGTTGGAAACCAATTCTAGATAGATGGAACCCGGATCTAAATCTGTTTCATGAACATCATTACTTAGGAGGATGAATTCTTGATCCATTGAAGGGAGGGAAACTTAAATCTTTATTTGCTTTCATGGAAATCTTGAAATAAAGGATTGGTTTTCTTGATTTGTTCATCTTGCAGAAAACATTAGTTTCCATATTGTTCTTGAGAGTAAAGAGGATTGGGATGTTGTAAAACTGATAATATATGTATTAATAAAACGTAGGGGTGATTTAATTCGTGTAATAGTTTTTTGGAGTGACGAAAAGACCAAAATATGCCTAAGAAATCACTTCCTAGTTGCTGAAATTTTCAGCTGACGACCAAGGATGATAAGCCGTTAGATCTTTGATAGCCCATCAGCTTAAGTTGTCACCTAGGAGCTGAAATATATGAGTTTCCACCTAAGGATGACGACATATTCAGATAAGTAGTCAGATTTGTGACAAGCCATCAGCATTATCATGACTTAGTTGCAAGGTTGATATGCTAGAGTAAAATAGGTGTAACATTTTTCTTCGATATTGGATTTGAGCTAAATTGGTATCTTTGGAAAGTTAATTCGAAGGGCTTTCATTTGATATCTAGTGGGTCACCCAGTTCTTCATAAACAAGGATTTATGGTCAATTGAATTTGACCCAAGTTTTGACACTCAGTAAAACTCTAATGATAGGAAAACTTTTAATTAGACCTTGAGTTAGGGGACCTCTATGATCTCAATTCATGATTAAATAGGTTCTCACACTAAATAATTGATTAAAATACCAAATTTTCATAAGATCTATGGCTTTTGGAACATCAACGCGTAGAAATGATGGTTTTTGTTCTAGCCCGAAATGCAGGGTGCTACATTATCTTCCCCTTGGGATCATTCCTCCCCGAATGATGGGTAGGAAGTTGTTGAATCTTAAAGGTATGGAATAATGCGAACATGATGTACATTCTAAGAAAGGACATAGCTGATCTGAAAGATTTAAACTTCTATCATGAAACGGAAATCTGAGCTGACTTGACTCTTCTTGCTTCAAGAAGCTGATTCATGCTGAAAATTTAGGATTCCCTTGAAATGTTCATGATCCAATCATACATATTTAAACTGTGTGAAAAGTTGGAAAAACCATAGTAACTTGTCTGCCGACCGTTAAACTGTATTACAGACTGAATTATACCAGACACTTATACTTAACTGGAGTATCTCTTCATCACTCTTTCTAAAGAAGTTTAAGTAGCATTCAAGAGAAAATAATCTTGGGCATGAGTTACACAAGACATCCAACTAAGGAATTACCACAATTACACTACTCTATAGGATGGAATAAGGACATATAACTCATAAAGTAGGATAGAATTTCCAAGCCTTAGGCGATGCAACTTCTTACTTTCAAGCTTAGCACAGTCCTCGAATACTCCTTTAACTATACTATTCCCCTTAAATACCATACTCATTGGTTCAACTTATAATTCTCATATGAGCATTGAAAAATCTTTCTACTAATTCTAAATCGTAAAATACAACATGCCACACCATGATACTAGTCTAAACCACATGATTCAACATTCTATATCTTTTTAAAGATAACACCCTAAGTATAATGTGCCTTACCACTTCAATGACTAACTCTGAAATCTTACTATCGATTTACTATTGTATATTGCATTTCTCCACATAAATCCCAACATGTCATTCTAGCCTATCTTTATAACTAAATATGAACTTCAAGGGAAAAACCTGTACATACATACTTGACATAGTCTCTAAACCATTGTAAATATAACTCCCATGCGCTATCCCAAGAACATACACACACAAATTTCCACTAACCATCACATGTATCAAAGACTTCGCCCCAAATTTTACTTCACTCTTATGGCCTTATCCGAAATAGGTATATAATGATCTTTCATCAACAAGAACAATTTACTCATCTCCACTATCATTACATAAGGATGAGTTACTAAAAGCTTAAAACATACGACTTTGAAGTATGGAAGGACACTATACAAAACTCGACACTTAAATGAGGCCTGAGAAATAATGAATCAACATCAGGGATTCAACAAAGTGATCTGAATTAGGGCAAACATAACTATAAGCTGAATCTCATCAATCATAAAGAGTATAGCATAAATTATGGGAACTTAGCACACTATAAAGCGTGAGTACATGAGTCATGAGCTGCATGACCTCAATTTGAAGTTCATAACATATATAATGTTATTCTGACTAATGTATGAACTAAAAATCCTTATTTTCGAACTGGAAGAGTACAAGACTCTCAATCATATGCACGAACATGAACTATGACCATGGAACTGAATCGTAAGACATGAGTAGGTATTTGGATCACTAAAAAATACTGAGATAAGAATAGGTTGAATCTCACCCTCAATTTTTGACGTTCAATATCTGAGATCCTGACTTGGTTACTTGTTCTATCATCTCCCCTTTAGCTTTAAGCCATCATCTTAAGTTTGAGAGATCCCTTACTAAAATCTAAGGTGAACTACACTCACTTCACTCTGGGGTCTACAATACAAAAATACATGTAATTAATAGAACTTAACCTGAATAATTACACCTAGAAGTGGAAAAACGCACTGTAATACCACCATTTGACACACACTCTATCATTCTATAGCCCTTATAGCCATCACATAATACTAGAACACTTACTTACTTTGGATGTTCATAAGTATCCCCATAATCAGAGTGCACACTCTCTAACACTTCAACTCTTATTTCTATGAGCTCAACCTTCAAGAACTCAATCTTAGCATCTAACACATAACATGGATATTACTAAACCTTTGATGGACCATACTACTTCCATTATAGCTTACCAATATTGCAACTCCAAACTTATATCTCTCTACCATGAGAATCAAGATCACATAAAAAGGCTCAGCATTATCAATCAAAACTCCTTAACTTGGATATTTAGAGCACCACATAACATCTAACTAGTCTTTCTCCACCTAGCAACTCAACGGTACTACTAACCACACACAACATGTAATAGTCTTAGAAAATTCCGCAACTCCATATAACCTTAGGCATACTTCTACATGACACTTCATTACGAATTAAATAAACTTAAGCTCTTGCATACACTGTTCCAGCCTATTAGATCACTTCCATATAAGTAGTATGATTAATCAAGAAATCATTATATCCACCTTCATGGCCATTAACTGGCCAAATTTAATATGCAGTGCTAAACATGATTTACAACCAAACCTTACACATAATTCTCACAAACATTCATCATTAATCTTAAGCCACTATCTTACATCCATATTTTACAATAAATTAAATCCTATAGTCTAGTATTAATCACCTACCACCACTGAAGACTGCAATATAATATACTAGTCCATCAAATTGGGACATTCTATCTGTATACCTCAAAAATATACTACATGCCTTCACACAAGTAGTACTAGTTTACAACTACAAAAACAAAGAAGGTCAAGGAAGGGGGGGGGGGGGGGCTAAAGTTAAATAATAGACATGGTCAACCCTAATCTTATATTATAACCCCATACAATCTTATATACTTATATAACTTTCTCAAATCACACTTACTTACCTAGAGGGAATTTAGACTACCTGCAAATTCCATATTTGACAATGAGTCTATACTTACAACTTACTAGCTAATCTAGCCATTTTTATTCATAGCCTATAAGGGGTTTCTATAACCATCTTAAATATCCACTCTGGGCTCTTTTCCTATTTTGAAAAAAAAAAATCTGAGTCAAACACTTCCTCCACAGACTTCTATACAGTCCATAAATGGTACTAATACATTAGTCTACCATCACAAATGGTAAATCATTCTCAATCAACGGTTATTCAACAATGCATATTTAGTTACACAAAAGTTACCCTCACTCTGACCTCTAAACTTTTGATTTCATCCCACCAACTTCTTGGCCTAATTTCACTACCAATAGGTCATGACACCAATACTTTAACTTATACCACTACTTGGGTGGAAATATAGTTCCAACAAACACAGGAACAACAAAATGAACAACAAGTTTCTAGTGAATCAAAATAGAACACACACGGCTTCACTAGACTTTGATTTTTTTGTATTTTGAATAAGAAAATGAAACGAATAAGAAAGAAACTATGATAGTGAATCGAAGGAGCCCCACATGACTTCACTAGACTTTTTGTTTTTAGTAATACATTGATATCAAGATTACAAGAGAAAGAAACTTGACACACACTATTCAATGACCCAAGAATACGCATCTTACTCTTGTCTTAAATGAATCCCTCATAAGAATGAGGACACAATTTTAAACTAGAGAGCTCTTCTCCAGTTTTTTGTTTGACTTGTGAAATTTATGCTACTAAATCTGAGAGTATTATCTGGGAACACCTGAGTAAGGAAAAATTTAGGATAACTTCTCTTTTGTATGGGATGCACCATAGCATGAATTAGAGTATTAAAGTGGAATATTCTGAATCTATTGCACAAACTAGAACATGAAGAAATAGAGACATTCCTAAACACCCTGTATCCTCCTACTTATAAGTGTGGCATGCTACATACCTATAAATAAGACTATACCCAATGAAAGTTTGAAAACACCATGGGACTATGAACCGTGATATGATAGCAAGTTTTTTATAACCCGAACTAGGTTCTGGCCATGACAAACATCCCAAACCATAAAGGCCCAGACATCTTACTCTATCTGGTAGTGAAGCACAATATTTATATAATAAAAAATATAGAATTTATGATCTAATACAAAAAGATGGTCATACTCTTGATTATGTTTAACAATAAGGAGTGAAATTCAAAAATCATTAACAACATCTGGAACAGTCTGCGAAATCTCTACTACATGAAAATTTGATGACTATTTAAAAACTAGGATAAGGCCCCTAGTAGACCAAAACTGTAATAGATGACATAATCTAAAAGGAAAGGCCTTATAGAATAAAGAAGGCTGACCACTGCACAATCTGATGTACTGTCTGAATTATATATTGCTTATCGGGATCCTTAGACTGAGCCTCAAAACTTAAGAGGCAGAGAAGAGGGGTCAATACAGATGAACTGGTATGTAGAGTAAATCCAAAATAGTAATTTATATTCAATATATATGAGATCAATTTAAAATAGTTCATAAATATATCATCTAGTAAGAAACATCATGGTCATTTTTGAGAGACTCTGAAATATTATCTAAACTCTGTGACAATCTTCGTTTTTTTACTTTTATGCTAGTTGGTATACTATACAACTCTGAAATTCCATGGCCTATATAGAATCTGCCATTAACTTGGCAGCTAAGCCCTCACCCCAAGTGGCTGAAAGGGTCGGAGTCTCTGAATCTACTACACCACACGGTCATCGCCAGCTTACAATATTAATCTTCTCGTATCAGCAAATACGGTTTTAGGCTAAGAGTTGCATGAACTCAAGTCTTCTTTGGGTAACCACCTAACCCTCTTAATGCCATTTTTAACTCTTTAAAATATACATTCTCTGAAAATACATTTTGGAAACTTTCTCTTAGGACATACTCTGAAAACATACTCTGTTTTGGCATACTTACTTATGGTATTGTCATCCATTGAATTGCAAGTCACATCTCTGAGCCATTATTAGCATATTAGATTCTTTGTTTCCAGAACATAAATTTGGGACCACCATATCAAAAAATCAGTTCATAGAATCCTTGCATTAATTACTCATGTAAACACATGTATGTAACTATCTTTTACAACATTTTAAATGATACAAGGTGGTCATGTCAAAAGCATTAATCTTATGAAAATATTTCTCTTTTTAACAAAACACATTTATATCAAGAAACTCCCTCTCAAAATCTCTAAATCATGCTCAAAATATTATGGTATTTGAGTAAATTATTTTCAAGCCATAAATCATGCACATCAAATCATTCCCAAAAATACCACAAATTTAAAGTCATCACAAGAGAGGGATTTCATAAATTATGCTCTCAAACAATATTCAAATCTGAATTTTTTTCATACATATATGTATACATGTATATCAATTTAATGCGGAAAGGCCTAAAGACCAAATTATCAATATCTTTAAACATTCATAATGCATAATAAAATCATGGATCGAAAAACCCCTTTATAAATCCATGCTAGAAAGATCTTTAAATCATACTTGAATATTTTCCCAAGCCCCTATAGTTTAGGATAAATCCCACGTACCTAAGATTATTTAGTTTGAAAGATGTAACCTGAATCGAGATAGATGTAACCCAGATCAATATCCGTTTCTTGAATATCTTCACTTAGGAGGATGAATTCTTGATCCATTGAAGTGTAGAAAACTTAAATCTTGATTTGTTTTCTTGAAAATCTTGAACTGAAGTATTGATTTTCTTGATTTCTTCATTTAGAGTAAAACCTACTTTTCATCTTATTATTGAGAGTAAAGAGGATTGAGATATTGTAAACCTGATAATATATTGATTAATAACACTTAAGGGATGATTTAATTTGTGTGAGATTTTTGGAATAAGGAAAAGACCAAAATACCACTACGAAATCACTTCCCAGTCATTGAAATTTTCGGCTGACAATCAAGGAGATAAGCCGTCAGATCATAGTTTGTCAGCCCAGGTTGTTTTGTAGGAGCTAAAATTTATGAGTTTCTACCTAAGGCTGACGACATATTCTGATAAGTGATCTGATTTGTGACAAGTCATCAGAATTGTCGTCACTAATTTTCTAGGCTGATATGCTGGAGTAATATAGGCATAACCTCTTTCTCCAATATCACATTTAGGCACTATTGGTAACGTTGGAAAGCTAATTCAAAGATATTTTATTTAATATCTAGTAGGACACCCAGTTCGTCATATATAAGGAGTTATGGTCATTGAAGTTGACCTAATTTTTGATGCTCACTAAAACTCAAACTATGGCAAAGATTTCAACTTTACCTTGAGTTAAGGGACCTCTATGATCTCAATTAATGCTCAAATATGTTCCCAGACAACCTAATTGATTAACATACCAAATTTGCATAGGATTTATAGCTTTTGGAACATCAACGCATAGAAATGATAGTGTTTGTTCTTGCTCAAAATGTGAGGTGTTATATTGATCTACCATCTCCCCCTTAGCTTTAAGCCATCATCATAAGTCTATGATCACTAAATGAATCGTTGTACTCAACTGCAATCATAATCATATACTTACACTCTGATAGATACATGGTCGCCTTAGTGAATACATCATCTTCCTATGTTTCCTCACATACTACTAATATCACATTCATACCTTCATGCTTAGTTTCAAGTCAATAAATTTAAATTTCTAACTCATACTATTCAAGCCTACTAATTCATTCTTGCACAACTATCCCCATGAATACATAATCTGATCAATCCGAATAACATTATCCTAACTCCATTACTGCTTAACCCCTAGGTTCATGATTTTAACTCTAGTCATATTCTATCATAGGATTCAGAGAAGGGATCTAGTGGAATATCAAAAATTAGCTTCGAGAACGAGTTCTCATGATCATGAATGAGATTCTTACAACTTTGGACTATAACAGAAATAAGGGATATTATCTAAGCATATTGCAAATCACATAATAGTCTTTAGGGACTATCTGAGAAAGCCCTATCTGTATGACTTGAGCTTCACTACTTCTTTTACCTTGAAAGTAAGGTAGAGTTGACATGAGTAGAGCATAATAAGAATCTACATGAGTTTCTTAAGAAAACATTATATAGCATGATCTGAAACATGAAAGAAGGGAAACTGTTCCTAAAACATCTCATAACCTCTAGCACATAAGTGTGGTGCACAACACATGCATGTACAATTCTCTACTAGATGTGGTTTTTTAGACTTCCTATGATAATATTGAACCTTAGACTCTAATACCAAGTTTCTAATGCCCCAATTTTTTGAACCAGAATTCTACACGGTGCTCATGACTCAGAAGGACGACAATCTAACCTATGACTAATATCTGTACCGGTACACTGCATAATATAACATGATAATACGGAAACATGTACTAAAAGGCCATAAGATTCAAAACTGCATAACTGAAAAATCAACATCTAAAAAATGTTGTATCACAATACCAAAATAAAACATAAATACTGAATATAATAAATTCTGAATATCTAATCTGACATCTATCTCAAAGCCTCTAACCAAATTGAATAAGGAGTTGAAGGAATGTTTCCCCAACTAACTCCATCTACTAATACTGAACTAAAATAGTAAATAATAATAAGAAATCATATCATCCTCGCATGATGAGGACTTACTGTTAATCTATAGCTAATGGAATCTAAAATGCTACTGACGGTCTGACCCTCAAGCTTCTAAACCTATGGCGTAAAGTAAAACACCATAGCGCAAATGCGTTAGTACACATGAATATACTGAGTATACGAGTGAGGTAAGATAAATACAATGAGGTTTATTTCCATGAACAATGCTGAATAATATGAACGTAAGAACACATACATTCATAAGTAACTGCAACTGAAATCATGGTGATACTGACTACTGAGTCTGAATTCTGACAACATGAGTTTACTAATACTGAGTACTGAATAATTGAGTACGTGACAAAATGATGATGGATTTATGATTACTGATATAACTAATAGTATTATTGAGCAAATATATCTAACAGTCTAGATTCTGATAGAACTAACTTCGTTCCATTCTGTATGGAGTAACTGAATCTGAGATCAATCCTATCTAGCAGGTGATATCTAAGTATACTAATAAAAAAAGATAACTTGACTTAGTCTGAGATTAGTCTTGCCTAGATTCTGATCTAAGAATCTGATGTTACTGATACTGATTGACAATATTTGAGATCAGTCCTATCTAATGGGTGATCATGAAGCCTATGTATAATGATAATGATTAACTATATCTGACAGACCTAAATCCATACTACCAACCTGAATTGACTCTATCTGACAGTCCTGAGGCTATAATTGAAACTATTGGATGTATTCATCTAATTGACATGCCCCTTTTAAGCTGGTCTGAGGTCTAACTTGTAACCCCATATGGAATGGTGTCAGTACCATGCCACTGTTAAAGACAACTGCTATGGAGTCATGCCTAATCTAGTAGGTGACTCCTCGGATCAGTCCTATACGTTAAATGTGCTAACGGATGATCCCTGAGTATGTCAGTTCTATCTAACAGGTGACATCTTTTACCTACGTTGAATACATAGTTCTGGAACTTAGGGATTATTTCAAGGGATCTCAGTCTTATCTAGCGGGTGCGTCCCTATCCCTAGGCTCAATCGGTCCGAAATCCTACTCTCATCTGAAAAACACAAAATTGATTAATTAAGCTGAACTAATTAACTGAACAGAACTGATTAGATGAACTGAACTGATACTAGTGGTATTGTTTAGCAGAACTAAACTAAGTTTAATGAGTTCCATTCACTGATGGAAAGTACTGATGGCTCTAGGCACACAACTAAATTGTGGAGTATAAGTATCTCCTGGACTCGATAGAAGAAAACTGGCACACATGTGATAACGCCCAAACTACAGCTCTCGTAAGAGTGTAAGCGATCAATGTCAAATATAGAACCCAACTGGGTTGGGTGTCGAATCCCACAGGGAATACTTGGTCACTAAGTGTTGCAACTATTAGTAGACTGTTGGTCGAAAATTCTACGGAAAGGGGGGATTGGATTATGGCGTGAATTAATGCTATAAAAGTAACAATGGAATGCTTTGTTTAGTAAGATTTAATCACAGAGAATAATAAGTTAGGGTTATGTCCACCTTATGAGATCTACGTATCTATTAACTATGAGTAATGCGGAATTTAGACATGCATGCACTTATAAAGATTTGTATTCTAATGGTAAATCCTAGTGTCTCTCAACCATCTAGGATTATTTCACTTTAACTCTCTCGAGCTAAAAGTGTATAGCTAACGGTACAAACTGTCCAAGAGGTTAATTCGGTTAAGGCATTAACGTGTAAACAGGGGTTGGTAGCCCTATTTCCTTGTCACACTCTCTTTTCCAAACATGTAACTTTTCTCTCGATCAAGTTAATGCTATACTGGCGTATTCTATATGTTTGCAACCACAAGAATTCAATTAAAATGAAGAGAGTAATGATATAAGTAGAATACACATCAAGAATTCACAAACTCATAGTAATAGATAGTATATCAAAAGGCTTCCATAACCCTAACAGAGAAGTTTAGCTACTCATGATTACAACAGAAATCACAATAGACATCATGATTGTACCAAATCTAGAATAATCTCACGATGGGGATGGGTTTTGGCGTCAAAAGGAAATCACGTTGTTCTCTTCAAACCGTTCCTCGTAGCTTTTTGTGTTTTTCTCTGTAAAAGTTGAATGAAAAGAAAAATAGAATTCCTAGTGATAATCAATCGAATAGCAGGCTGAAAAATTCAGAAAATAAGGTTTTTATAACATCCTTGTCCTAGTCCTACTAGGTTACTGCTGCACCTCTAAGTATTAGGAAATACTGATTTTTCCTGGGACAGATTTTCCATGCATCACATTTAGTCCACAAGCTTCCAAAAGCTACCTTCCTTCTTACGTGAAGTTTTCCTTTGCTGCCCAAAGGTCCACAAAGTGCTGAAATCTTCATCATTAATACCTGAAAAGATGCTAATCACGTTGGTTAGCTTACTTACAGGGAAATGGACTAAAAGTGCAGGAATTATATATTTTATCCTCAAAACTTAGCTGTAACATGGGTAAATTATGGTGTTTAGGCGTGTAAATACACCCAACATACACATGACACCTTGATTATAGGAATAATATCTACAATTCAAATACCATAAATAGGGGATTTCATAGTACACATGGTCCTGAACATCTTATACATTGAAGGGAATGGATATAACATGTAAATACTTGCATAACTTCAAGTTCATGGGAATTGCACATCACAACAATCAATACACATCAATACCATGGAATTCATGTTAAATCATAAGGGATGTATCATGGACATGTCATGTAAGTACTATTGAGTCATAAAAACATTGTTTTTATCATTGTAGATATTTTATCTAACACCTTACATACACAACTTTGGGCATAGGTATACTTATCAATTTAATAATCTAAGTCACCCAAAGTTATGGATTTCATCTAACATGCTCACATACTCCATGAAAATACATTAAGATACTACCTTGAAACCCAAATAACAACCATCAACATGGACATAATTATACCACAACAAGAAAATAACAAGTTATTATTTAAAACTTGATTCTCGAAATCCATGAATGAAAGGGATCCATGGATGAACACTATTCATTCCTTAAAGCTTGATATTGAAAGAGATCTAATGTTTCTTGTTGGTTCTTGAAGAAATCCTTAAGCTTGTTCTTGATTTTTCTTGACTAGGGTTTAACCCATTTGGGAGTAAAATTTCTTGTTCTTGGGGAGAATGAGAAAATAATGGGATAATTTCCTTCACAGGGCTTTAATACCATGTTTAGAGTATGGAAAAAAGACCAAAATACACCCACAAAATTACCTCCTAGTTGCTGAAATTATCTTCTGATGACCAAGGATGATAAGCCATCAGAGTTGTGATAGCTCGTCAGCCCAGGTCATTACCTGAGAGATAGAATTCTTGGATTTTTATCTAAGACTGGTGACATGGGCTGATAAGCCATCATACTTGTGATAAGTCGTCAGCTCATGTTGTCACTCATTTGCCAAGCGAACATGTCGAAGTAAATTGGGTATAACATTTCGTTCCAACATTAGATTTAGGTGAAATTGGTATCATTGGAAAGTTAATTCAATTATCTATCTATTGGTAGGTCATAAGATAAATAATTCATATTACAACGAGATATATACTCATTTGAAGTTGACTATAGAAACATCCTTCCAAAGAATTCTATTAGTAAGGAATGTTTTGATTTGTCTGATAGCTGGGAGTTATTTGAAGACTTAATATACATCTAAATTGCTCATAAAACTATAAAAAAGCCATGATGTACTATCCATGAGCTTGAAACATGGCACAAATATTGGTTTGGATTTTGCAGGGTAATAAATTGGGTGTAGGTGCACCTAAGGAAGGATATATTCCCGTCTAAAAGGAATGCTAACTTGATGCCGTGGGGTGATGGACCATTATAAGTATTATAAATTTTCAGTGACAATGCCTACAATATTTATATACCCTCAAAATATCATGTGCACAACACTTTTAACGTGTGTGACCTCTCTAGGGTTGAAGCAACGGAGGATGAAAATGATCCGAATTTAAGGACAAATTCTCTTCAATATGGAGAAGATGATATGGGAATTTCAAGCTCGAGACCTTTCACACGAAGTCAAAAACTTTAGTTGCAATGACTCCAAGAATTGTTCAAATCCTTGACCGTGTGTGAGGCCCTCGTGAGCGAATCGAAGGTCCTATATTTATTAAAGTATAAAGAGGCCCAACAAAACACCCAACACCTACCCACTTAATTTAAAGGGTATTTTGGTATTTTGTCCCTCCTTTGTAATTTACTATATAAGACATTTATTAGGGCTAGTGTTTTAGTTATTTCATTCCTATTTTGGAAAACAACAAAACACTTGTAATATTTTGGAACTTCTCTCTTCCATTGGAGAATCCCTAATTTTGAAAACTTACTAGTAGAGTGATACTAGTGTTGTCTATTTGATAGAACTTAGGATATTGGGGTTCTTAATTTCCTCTTTGTCCAAGTAAGAACTTGGTATTGATATTCACTACTCTTAGATCTTTGACTATTGTATGTCAAGTTTGTATATCTTATGTAATCTTGTTAACTTAGTGTTGTTGAATCTAAAGTCTAGTGAATCCATGTGGGGCTCTTTCAATTCAGTAGCATTGTTTCCTTCTTATTCAACTCATTTTCTTGTTTAAAACACAAACTCAAAGTATCGTGAAGCCGCGTGAGGCCTATTTTGAATTACTAGCAACTTGTTGTTCATCTTATTGTTCTTGAGTTGGTTGAAATATCTTCACACATACTTAGATTTGTATCAACTTATGACCCCTGTTGGAATGGAGATATTACCGTTCCAGGGGTACTAATAATGGTTGTGGATTGAGTCCTAATCTAGAGGGTGAACCCTAAAAGTAATCCTGAACTAGCAGCTGATCCCTAAGAGTGTCCATCCTAAATTGGAGGGTGACATATCATAACCTACGCTAGCTACATAGTTCTGAAACTTTGAGATTGCTTCTATGTACCCAGTCCAAATTGATGGGTGAGCCCCCATCACTAGGTTCACTCGATTCTAAATCCTACACCCAACTGAACTGACACAGATTACTAGACTGAACTATGTTTAACTGAAGTAACAACTGATTATAGTTATTAACTGAAAGAGAATGCCCACGGTTTATTTTGAAATAATCTTGTGGGTACTGATAACTAGGTAAACTACTAAATTCTATGTATTCATAACCCCCAGGACTCGATAACAATAACACTAGGACATACTAAAGCTTTGAAAGCCATAATAAGTAGTCATTTTTCAAACTTAATCATTTAGGCATTTAATCAAACACTTGGAAATTGTAGGATTAAGCACGAGAATAGTTTAAACATGTAATAATAGAATAAATGCAAATACTAAAAATCATGGATGAAGATTTAACATGCGAATAACATCATTCCGAATGTGCCAAGGGAAAATTCCAACGAAAACACATTGTAAACATAATTTAAATCAAAGTTCATAATATCTTCTTGAAGATAACTCAAAATAACATGTAAAAATCATATTCGTAAACTTAAAAATGAATTAATGGTCTCCATGGGTGAAAAGGAACCATTAATGAACATCACTCATACCTTTATTAAAGAATTTATGAAGGTTCTTGGTGGTTTCCTTGAAAATTAAGAGTAAATCGCTAGTTTCTTTTGAAGAGGATATGGTTTGTTCTTGAGATTGAATGGTTTCCTTTTAGAGGAATTGTGAATAGAAGGTCAAATTTAGCCTTTTGGGACCCTTAATCCCATGTGATGGACCCATTTTCTGAAGGGAAAATGACCCATTTTCCATTAAAAAGACAGAACCAAAAGCTGTAAAATAGGGGCGGATGATGTAGCGTGCGCCGCGGGTTAATTGCACGCCCTCACTGCCACTTTGATGAAAATGATTATAACTTTTCACTCAGGTATCATATTAAGGAAAAATTTGTATCGTTGAAAATATTACTCAATTATATACAATTTGGTAGGTTTTGAGAGGCAACATTCTATGTATATCAAAAGTTATACAGGTTCAATTAGACCCTTTGAGAATTAAATACCAAATTTTGGACGAATCATAATCTCTTAGTTCAACTTTTTTCTTAGCGATTCTTATGAACATTTTTCACGTAAAATCACTTCACACACTAGTATAAAGATAATGTCACATGTATTCAAAAAAAAAATTGATGGGATTAGAGTTAATACATGGAAGAACGATGCTTCAAAGTCTAGCCCAAAAATAGGGGGCGTTACATTATCTCCCCTTTGAAATCATTCGTCTTCGAATGAGAATAGTTAGAATGAATGTACTAGGGCGACTGATATAGTATTTTTAAAATGCATGAGTTGATACTTTACTTGGAACTTGACTACATAACTTACTCTAAGCATAATACATGAACTTAACTGATTTCATGAATACATGCTATGACATAAGAATGGTTATAAAGCTAGGCTAGAAATGAGAGAGTAAACTTATAAGTAACCATTACTTCAAGATGGATCTTGTTTCATGAAGAAAAGTGTAGTACAATACATTACACCCTTAGGACATCTTGTCCCCCCAATGATTCTAACTTGGCTGAAATACTATGAAAAAACTAATATAATTTATGGAACACTTATGGACATAATCATGACTAAACATCTGGAATCTAAAACTGAGGTCTAAGTAATAGAGGGTAAATGACATGAATTCATCAAAGAGATTTAAACTAAGGACATGCATAACATGGATCTTAATTTCATTGATCATTAAGAGTGTAGCATGGGTACTGGAACTGAACATACTATAAAGCATAAGTACATGAGTCATGAGCTGCATGACCTGATTTTTTAGAGTTCATAAATTCATGGAACATGGTTTGTACTGCTGAACAAACTTGAACTCCTTATACTCAGGACTGGAAAGTAATATAACTCTCTATGATGTGCATAAACATGAACTATGATAATGGAGCTGACATGTAAGGAATGGGTACATATTTTTATGAATGAAAAACCTTGCACCGAGATAAGAACGGGTTGGGCATCATTCTCTCCTATTTCTTTTCTACACATAACAGAATCACTATTAATATCTGAGACCCTCACATGGGTAGATTTTCTACCATCTCCCCCTTATCTTAAAGTGAACATTCTAAGTCTATGAACCACTTAATCAACAACTCTAAACTTAACTGTCAAAACATTATTCTAGAGTCTTTCAAACTATACCTTATAATGTAAGGCCCACTACTAGTACTTTATTCTGATACACAATTCTTAGCTTTCTATAGCCTCAACACTTATCATACAATAACTGAAACACTAACTAAATTACAATTTTCAATAGTATCGCCAGACTATGGGTTCACAACATGTAGTGCTTTAACTTTACTTTTCATTAATTCAATCTTCAATGATTCAATCTTAGATTCTATCACTCAACCTTGATAATCTCAACCTCTTAATGACCATACTAACCTCTTTTATAGCCTACTAATATCACATTTATATACTTATTTTTCTTCCTAAACCATGAGAATTAGCATTACACGTGGACAACCGAAATCAAAATGCTATAGCCCATAACTTAGCTAGTAAGAACATCAATTACTACTTTATTAGCCCCATTGAAATTTAGCGCTAAGGAATGCTATATAAGAACACCCCCACCATTATTCTTAGCTCAAATTCATGCATACACTATTTCAAGCCTACTGATTAACCTTTCATACAACTATCCCCGTGGATACATAATTCAACAAATAAAGATAATACTATCCCCACTTTATTTCTTCTAAGCTTCTTGGTTCATGCTCCTAATTCTAGGCCATCTACTATTATAGGATTCCATGAAGGGCTCTAAAAATCACATCTGACCCATAATAACTAAGGTAGTACCCATCCATTCAGTGACTGGTATATTTGAAACCTAAAACTACATGACTCTATTTCATAAATAAACTAAAGTGACTTTTTGGGATACTAAAATTTAGTAGTTTTTGTATACCTATGTAGCTAGGATAGATTTACGCACAGAGAAGGGCTATGCTAAGGTTATAAGACAAACATTGAACTCAATAGCTATATAGCGGGTTACAAATAAAAAGTGAAGTTTTGGGGTCTACTAAAACATACACATGAATATGAAGAATTTGTAAAGTATATGAATAATTTGTAACATATCTGTAAACACATCAAGGGATCTTTCCTGATCATGATAGAACTGGAGTGCTAAAAGCCTATTTTGGTACTAGCCTCCAGTGGCACTAGAAGTAGTGTCCTATTGAGTCAGGTGACTTGGGGGTGTTGATGACAGATTGGACTGGCCCTATTCGAGCATATCCTTTCCCTTTTGAGCCATTACTTGACACTCCCTCATCCCATGGCTTGTCTTACCAAATCCAAAACATACATCATTGCCAGATCTACACACACCTAGGTGATTTCTACCTCATTCTCTATAAAGCTAGTAGGTACTACCATAGCTCACACTACCTTGGGGGTTTAGAGCCTGGCATCCCATCATGATTTTTATTCCTGAACTTTAGTACTGCAAACTACGTGAAGAAGGAGTTAGGGCTGCACATTACTGACTAAACTGGTAGCAGTTCCTACCCTCTTACTTAGGCTGAGAAAAATTATAGATAAATGTTTGGACCATCTTATTTTCTCTCTTTTTCTAATTATGCTTCTACTTCTCAACCTACTAAGCTAGGATAATAAGCGTAGATATGTCCTTCTCCTTAACCAAAATAGCAGTCCTACACTCCTTGGCCATACTATCAGCTCTAGCAAAACAAACTTATGCATTCTAGACCTATTATCAGATACCAAATTAGGAACATACCTCGCCAACTATGTGAACTTAAGTAAATATCCTTCACACTCATACTACCCAGTTTCAGATTAATAAAATCTAGAACCATATCTTCCCTTAACTCTAAAGAAAAGAACCTATCTAGAAAGGTCGTGGCAAACTCCTCCAACTGTATAGGCCCTATATTTACACCTTTATCCCGCTTACACTACTGATAACTTGTGTGAGATATGTTATGTAACTGGTAAGCATCCAACTCTGCATTCTCACTAGTCGAGACACCTATGATGTCAGTATCCTTTTGAACAATATCAAGAAAGACATGTGGATCCTTATTTGACTTAAATTGGAAAAACAAAGGAGGGTTCGAAGTGGTGAAATCCTAAATCCATGCTACAGAGGTATTAGCTACTGGATTTGCTGGGATAGCAACTTGTTAATTTTTTTTTGAACTACTACTTAGTTAGATAAGGTAGAGAAGGCAGCTCTAACCTCAGTGTGAGTGACATACTTACCTAGGGGATCTTCCTGAATGGGCGGAGGTCTGGGATGATTCCCTTTCTTTATTTTGTTATTCTTTCTGGGAGGGATTGTCTATACCAAAATAAATATTGAATTTGAAAGAGATTTTAAATAGAGCTCATGGTCATTAGCATGATATGAATTCTAAAAGAAAGGAAACTTTTCATAGAACATCTTGTAGCCTCTTGCGCAAAAGTGTGGCACGCTTCAGACCCATGCACAATACTCTGCTATACATGGCTTTCAGACTCCCTAAAACACTTTAAATCCATAGGCTCTGATACAAAGTTTGTAACAAACAAAAAATACCCCCTGGTTTCCATATCGTGATCACGGTCCCAAAAAACCATAAGTTAACATATAATATAATAACTGTTGTGAGCACTGAATAAATGTAATAGCATAAGAAGTGCAAAAATTTACTAAAAATACCATAAGGTTTTATCAGTTTTAATCATTAATATGAATGCCTAAAGATATTTGATAAAGACTATTTAATAAAATTGATAAATCAACTAACTGTCTGTATGTTTGAAAGTCTCTAAAACTAACCGACTGTGGAGTTGATAGGAAATCCCCCCAACTAACTCTGACAAAATAGAAATACTAAACTACTATGATAAACTGAAATAAAGAGTTCATGGCCTCAAAATATAAGGAATCACCACCACTGTTGCTGATAATCTTATCTATCTAAGCACGGTTAGGAAACTGAGCATCCAAATGTATGATATTAAAATCATATCATAATAAATTAGTATGCAATTAGTACTTTAAATTTACTGGTATGCGAGATGATGTTAGGTTGATATGCATGGCCTAAATATGCAAAAGAATAGTAATAAAAGACATGCGTGGAAATACTAAAACCTATTTGAACAAGACTAATAACAAACACGCAGAATAGCATAAGAAAACTGATGCTTGGATTCATGAAAACCGTAAAATCTAAGTATGCATGTCAAAGACTAGACCATGATATTGAAATATTTTGTAAACTTAGATACTTAAATCTAGAAACTAAAAACTGATAAACTGTATGCTATGGTCAAGAAAAAATGCATTGAATACAGAAACTGAAATTGAGGGAGGTCTTATCTAACTGACATGCCCTAAAACTGAGCTGATTGGGGTCCTACCTGTGACACTAGTTTGAAGGGTTCTAGTGCCATGCCATGGGTACTAACAATGGTTGTTGAGTCAGTCCTAATCTGGCAGGTGACCTCTGAGATATGTCCTAAACTCGCGGGTGATACCTTAGAGTGTCAGTCCTAAACTGGTAGGTGGCATCTCATAACCTTCTCGGGATACATAGTTCTACAACTTATGGATTGCTTCTAAGGAGCTAGTACTATATGACGGGTGAGACCCTATCCCCTAGTTTGCTCGGTGCTAAATCCTGCTCACTACTAAATGTACACTGATTAGTTGAGTGAAATAAGTTTAACTTAACTAACAACTGATCATAATAATTGAATTAAAGAAAATGTGGATTGTGTATTTTGAAAGCATTTTGTGGGTACTTAAAAATAGGTAACACAGCTAAATTTTTGGTATTCATAACCCCCAGGACTCTATAACAATAACAATAGGACATACTAAATCATTGAAAACAATAGAAAGTAGTCATTGTTCAAACTTAATCATTTAGGCATTTCCTTAAACACATGGAATTCATAGGCTTAAGCCTGGGAATAGACTAAACATGTAATAGTAGCATAATTGCAAATTCTAAAAATCATGGATTAAGATTTAACATGGGAATAACATCATTCCAAACATTCCAATGGAAAATTCCAATGAAAACACATTATATATATAATTGAAATCAATGTCCGTTATATATTCTTGAAGATAACTCATCATAATATGTAAAAATCGTAACTTTAAACTTGAAAATGGATTCTTGGCCTCCATGGGTTAAAATGACCCATGAATGAAAATCAAATATACCTTAATTTAAGAATTAGTAATGATTCTTGTATCCTCTGTTTCTTTTAAAGAGGCTAGGGTTTGTTCTTTAGAGATAATGGTTTCTTTTGAGAGGGTTTGTAATTAAAGGGGCCAATTTTTCCTTTTGGAACCATTAATACCGATTTATGGACCCCTTAGGTTAAGGGAAAATGACCCATTTGCCTATAAAAATGCAAAACAAAATCCTATAAAATAGAGTCGGGTAATAGACCATGCACCATGGACTAATCACGCTCCCTCACTTCCTCTATCACAAAAATGGCTTTAAATTTTTGTTCAGGTATCAGATTAAGGTGAATTTGTATCATTGGAAATTAAACTCCATCATCTACAATTTGGTGGGTCATGAGCTGCAACATTCAACATATATCAAAAGTTATACACATTCAATAGAGACCCCTGTAGAATCGAATATCAAACTTTTGACAAATCAATGGCTCTTAACACAATATTTTTCTAAGTGATTCTTACATTCAAAGTTTGCATGTTTATGATAATAATAAAATCATCCTTATAGGACAACTCGGGTTCCAACACATTGAAATCCCATTGAATCACATCTGCGTCATCTGAAAAGTAGTTATATGGAGACTTAGCCTTTAAGATTACCACATCACCTTAAATATTAAGAATCTTAAAAGTCCTAGTAATCCACACACTAAGATTTCCTTTCTCTTGAACCTCCTCAAACCCTATACGGGTTAAACTATAAAAATAATTCAATGTCTAAACATTATGATATATCATTATCATAATGATTAGTATGCGATATTTTTCTACTATGGGTAGCTAATAGTCTCTGCTAAATTAGTCACACTTGATCCTTTGGTTCCTTTAATAAATTCGTGCCCTATGGTCTATCCTTAATTGAGTTGTACAATCCCATGGTGGATCTAAACCTCTACCCTAATATTATACATAAAGTGTGTCATTCAAATACTTTATTGACATATATTGTTGTAGCAAAACTCCTCTCGGGGGATGTACTAGTAACTATAACCTCGAAAGTCTATAACACATTATCATAGATTGTCCTTTAACACTTGAATTAACCTCGCAGATTGACTGTTCATTTGAGGGTAAAAAATTGTGCTCAAATTAATCTGAGTGCCCAACTCACACTGAATAGTACTCCAAAAACTCAAGGTTATCAAAGTAACTCTATGGAACATAATGGAAACACTGGTACTATACAATAAGACAATATCTCTAATGAAGATGTTTGAAAAATTGTAGGCATTGTAACTAACAGTTAGAAGAATGAAAGGTGTTTATTTGGTTGAACATTAAAAAATAACCTAAAAGAGTACAACTTCCACGCTGCTAAGTGTGAAACTTCTACGAGATCGATGGTGATCGCTACCACTTCCACTAAAGAATGGGCATCCTCTGCATCCTTTGACCCAATCATTGATACTCATACTTGAACGGATGGCTATTAAAACACATAGCCATAGACTCCACAATAGCCTTCTTTATATCACCAAACTAATAATGCTTATTTAGATTATGATACATTTTTGTTTTCCTTAGTTATATGGAATTCCTAGAATAATGTTCTTGATATATGATCAATAACACCCATCCCCAAACTATCGGTAAACAAACTTAACCTATAACCCTAAAAACACCATCACAAATACGAGATGTTACCTATATTTCTCCCCCATCATGTTATGATGAATCACCATTAGTCTATCATTATTAAACTAATGAGATTGTATCTTCTCTATGGCAGAATATCTAGCCTCAACAATAGCTAACACATGATCAATTGTTAAAATAAGTTACTGATACTGATTGACCATAGTTGAGATCAGTCCTATCTAATAGGTGATTGTGAAGTCTATTTATAATGATAAAGATTGACTGTATCTGACAGTCCTAAATCTGTACTACTGACCTGAATTGACTCTATCTAATAGTCCTAATTCTATAACTAAAACTGTGGGATGTATTAATCTAACCGACATGCCCCTTTCTAGCTTTTCTGGGGTCCAACCTGTTACCCCAGTTGGAAGGGTGTCAGTATCGCCCCACTGGTAAAGACAACTATTTTGGATTCATGCCTAATATAGTGGGTGACTTTTGGGATCAGTCCTATATATTTAAATTTGCTAACGGATGATCCCTGAGTAACTCAATCCTATCTAACAGGTGACATCTTGTACCTATGCTGGCTACATAGTTCTGGAATTAACGATTGCTTCTAGGTATCTCAGTTCTATCTAGAGGGTGAATCCCCATCCCTAGTCTCACTCAGTGCTGAATCCTACTCCCATCTAAAAGACACTAAACTGATTAATTGAGATGAACTGATTAACTAAACTAAACTAATTAGATTAACTAAACTGATACTACTGGTATTGTTTAGCAGAACTAAACTAAGTTTACTCAGTTCTGTTGAATGAAGGAAGTTACTAATGGCTCTAGTCACACAACTAATTGTTGGGTATAAGTACCTCCTAGACTCGATAGAAAGAAACTGACACACATGACACTTCTTGATTATAGGAATAAAATTGATAATTCAAAATACCATAAATAGGGTATTTCGTTCTACACATGGTCCTCAACATCTTATACATAAAAGGGAATGGACATAATATGTAAATACTTGCATAACTTCAAGGTCATAGGCATTCCACATCACAATAATCAATACACAATAATAGCATGGAATTCATGTTGAATCATAAGGGATGTAGTATGGATCTGTCATGTAAGCACCATTGAGTCAGAAAAACATGTTTTTTTATCATTCTAGATATTTTATCGAACACCTTACATTCATAACTTTGGGCAAAGGTATACTTGTCAATTTAACTATCTAAGTCACCCAAAGTTATAGATTTAATCTAACGTGCTCACATACTCCATGAAAATACATTAAGATACTACCTTCCAAATCATAACCATCAACATGGATATAATCATACCACAACAAAAAAATAACAATTTATTATTTAAAACTTGATTCTTGAGCTCCATGGATTAAAGGGATCCACTGATAAACACTACGCATACCTTAAATCTTGATCTTGAATGAGATCTAATGATTCTTGATGGTTCTTGAAGAAATACTTAGGCTTGCTCTTGATTTTTACTAACTAGGGTTTAACCCCTTTTGGAGTGAAAGTTCTTGTTCTTGAGGATAATGAGAAAATAATGGTATAATTTCCTTCTCAGTGCTTTAATACTGTGTTTATAGTGAGGGGAAAATACCCTGAATAGTACTCTAAACACTAAAGGTTATCAAAGTATCTCTATGGAACATAATGGAAACACTGGTACTATATAATAAGACAATATCTCCAATGAAGTTCTTTGACAAATTAAAGGAATTACAACTCACAGTTACAAGAATGAAAGGTGTTTATTTGGTCAAACATTAAAAATCAAACAAAAAGAGTAGAACTTTCACACTGTTAAGTGTAACAAAACTACAAGATCAATGGTCATCACTACCACTTCCACTAAAGAATGGGAAAGCGCTGCATCGTATGACCCTATCATTGATACTCATACCTGACCTGATGGTAATTCAAACATATAGCCACAGACTCCACAATAGCCTTCTTTATACCACCACACTAATAATGCTTCTTTAGATTATGATACATTTCATTTTCCTAGGATATATGGAATTCCTAGAATAATGTGCTTGATATCTGATCAATAACACCCATCCCCAAACTATCGGCAAACAAACTCAACCTATAACGCTAAAAACACCATCACAAACAAGAGATGTTACCTTTATTTCTTCCCCCATCACATTATGATGAAGCACCCTCAGTCTATCATTATTAAACAAATGAGATTGTATCTTCTCTATGGCATAACATCTAGCCTCAACAGTCGCTAACACATGCTGAATTATCAAAATCCAGTCCCAAAAGTTTGAGAGGTGTCTTCCCAAGTGTGAAATAATTTGAACCATTTAGAATTTTCCTAATATTGGCTTTTTGTCATGTAGAGCATTTAATAAGCTTTCTGTCAATACCAATTCGCACAAATCCAATACTCAAGAAAAGAGTTAGAGAAATTTTTGTGAGACAGTGCGCCACCTAGCATTTTAGCGCGTTGTGGAGCCAACAAAAATGGCAATCATAAAAATACAGTGAGCCTCCACGATTATGGCGCATCACGCCAAGACGTAATTTTAGAATTATCAAATTCCAGTGAACCAACGGGAATCCCCTGTATCGCGGTGCCTTTCGAGTACGCAACCAAGGTAGCAACACGATTTTCACTGCGTTGGGCCATCATGGAGTTTCCCAATTATCCAATTTTCTAATGAACTGGTACGATAATGCCACATCGCGCCAGTATGTAAAATCAAGATTTTTTTCAGTCTAATTCCAAGGGTTTTTTGGTCTTTTTCAACTCTTTTCAGCCCCTATATATACCCGATAAAAGGCTCTTAGCCTCATTTCCCATCTTCAACATCAAAACTAAGGTTTTACAAAATCAAAACCGTTATTTCTCCTTCAATAAAAATCAATAGATATTAAGAGAAATCAAGAGGAATCAAGAATCTCTCGAAGAACTTTCAAGAAAAGAGTTTCCCCAAGGTATTTCAATGTTTATTCTTGATTCTCTTTCATCTAAGAAGCTCAAGTACCCTTTTCTAGATCTCAAAGATTTTATGTTTATGAGTTGTTTATCATTCATGTGAAATGAAATTGATGTTCAAGCTATTATTGAGTTGTGATTCATGTTTGTTTACAAGGTTTTCAAGCTTTGACCCTAGTATGTGGAATTCATGTGATGTTCATGATAAATTCTCTTCAAGTTTCTTATTAGATGATTTGTTCCTGCCAATTAAGTTTAGAAATTATTGAATAGGCAAAGCATGCTCAGTCCAACATGATGTGATAGATTCCCATTAATTGGTGTTTGAAAAAATCTGAAATTTTATCTTCACTGTCTTGACTATAACTTAACCCTACAAGTTGTACGGTGTCCTGACACGTCCTATGTACCCAATTGTAACCAAATAAGTAAGTATACGACAAAGTTCCGCTTTTAGTACGAGCGGCCTACTAAGAATCATAAGGACTAGTTACAAGTTATTGTGTTCAAATCATAAGATGTCTAGTAAATGTCCTAATTCATTTCTGTGTTGACTATGACTAGACCCTATAAGTTGTTGGGTCCTATTACGAGTCCTATTAGTTGAATTGTAAGGTCAACATATTTCAGGGTCCTGGGAACTATCTTGTCTATGACTTAGGGTGATGAGTCATAATGGGTATATACGAGTCATATGGTGACCTATTATCCTAGACGACTAAATTTTAGCTTTTAATTTAAGGGTACGTTGGACAATTCCCTTCTCACACAATTAATACCCCACATCCATAAAGAACTTAAGAGGGTTATTACTCATTCATATCATACTCAACCACTTTAAAGCTCAATGAAATTCTCTCAAGTATCCATACTTAGGATTTCTAAGAAGTAGGTCATCCAAGGACTAAAGTACATCCTAGGCTTCACAAGGTGCTTACGACCCCGAAAGACCACAAGCTAACCCATGAATTGTACCTACTGTGAATGCTGAATAATAATCATAAAACATAAGTGGAAATAAAGCTGAAAACATCATAAGGTCCATAATACTGAAAATAAAATACTTAGTACATTTGAAGAATAACTACTAACTGAAAATGTCTAAAAGCCTCTAAGCATCTGAAAAAAAGAGTAGATGGGATAGGCCTCCATCTAACTCCAACAACTGTCTAATAATAATTGAAATACTGAAATACTTTAAGTAATGCAATGACTAAATAAGTATGATGTCCTCGACGGATGAATACTCAATAGTGTAGTTGTGGCAGATCAAATGATCTGGCAAAGTAAGGTCTGGAACCCGAGCATCTGAACCTATGATATAAGATATCATAGCACAAAGAGAGTATGTGTCGGTACTTTCAATGTACTGGTATTCTAGGTGAGGTTAGGCTAATATGCATGGATTCATGTGCATGAGTAATAATAACTAACTATCATTAAATAACTGGATGACAGTATATGAAAGACTAGGAGTGCTTAAAGTATTGAATATACAATAGCAACCATATATCGTCTGTTTAAATTAGACTTAAACTGAAGTAATAAGTTTCTGATAACTAAATAACTGATAATCGTATGTCATGATTGTGTAGAACTAAACTGAGTTCTATATTTAATACTGAATACTGAATATTGAAATTGAGACTGTGGTAATTATCATTTAACTGACATACCCTGATTATAGACTAATTTGGGGTCTAACCTATAACCCTAGTTAGAAGGGTGCTAGAACCATGCCATAGGTTACTAACACTGGCTGGGTCAACCCTAATCTAGTAGGAATACTCATGAGATGTATACAGTTACATCAACCTTAGTCTGGCGAGAAGATGATTTACCCTATACTAGCTACATAGTTTTGTAACTCAGGGACTGCTACTTATGGTAAATCCCTATACTGACAGATAATCCCCCATCCTTGGGTTCGATCAAGGGTAAATCATACTACCAACTGAATCGACACTTGAACTGATCACTACACTATACTAGGCTTGACTGAACTCACACTAATTTTGTTAACTAACCAAATGGTACCACGTGAGATACTACGGAGTCATTCTATTTTGACTGGAGACTAGATAAATAACTAATTTTAGGTATTCAATACCCCCAGGACTTTATAGCATAAATAATGGAACCTTATCTCAACTTTAAAAGCCTCACACATAGGTTACCATACACAATTCATTCACATAGATATTTTGTCAAACACCTTGGATGCATAATTCTTGTTCATGAGAATGAGCATATATGAATGTCATGACAACCACACTCAACATCACAATTTAAAGATTTAACATGACGATTACATAAATCAAACAAAATTGTAGTTTATTGATATGAATCTTAAAATATTCTTGACTTGAAACCCACCCAACAATTTACACATGAACATAATTCCATTCAAGAATGTAAATTATAATCTAAGTTTTAAAAAAGGATTCTTGAACTCCAAGGGAGGAAGGAACCCAAGGATGAATACCTAACATACCCTGGTTTCTTAATTTGTGAGAATTGTTGGTGAATTCTTATGCCTTGGACTTGAATTTGATGAACCTAGGGTTTTGTTCTTGAGAGGTTTTGTAAAATAATGAGAGAATTTTCCATTTGAGAGGCTTAATTTTGTGTTATGGCTGAATAATGTAAGGGAAAATTTACCTAATTACACCTACAAACCTGTAATTTAATAAACAAAACTTTCCCAGTGATGCGGCAAGTGCCGCACCATGTCGATAGGCCAAATTCGATTATTGATGTACCGCATCGATAGAGCCGATGCTATAACCAATACGACACATCCTGATCTCTTTGGATCACTGCTTTGGTCACCTAAACATGTCTCAAATGATGTTTGAAAATTTTAAAACTCACCCTTAATGACCTATAGATAACATTGATCATGAACTAATTTAAAAATCGACAATCTAAGGTAGGGAAGATTGACAATTAGACCATTGAAATATCAAGGCCAAAAATGAGACTAAGTGTTAACAGTTACCTAAAAATTTTCAAAGTTTGGGACCTCTTTTGGCATCCCATATTGGACTGAGATGGACAAGGACTTGATGGGGTCTTACCATATGTCCCCCTTGGAAACATTCATCCTTGAATGACACTAATTAAGCTTAGAAGTACTGAGGTACTACGACTACGTTGATATGCATAGCTAAAACATGACTGAATCTTGAGACATAATATATGACTAAACTAATTTATGAATGCATCAATGATATGAGAATGATATCCAGTTGGAACTAACTATGGAAAAGAGTAAATCAAATGATATTGTTATCTTAGGCTGTGTTTGAGTTTGCAGAGAAGAGATGAGGGTATTTGATCACATGTCTACTTCTGCTTCCCCATTGGCTCCTTCAATGGAGTGGTTCCACTAAAGAACTTTGATCAAGGGAACTTCTTTGTTCCTTTGTCTGCAAGTCTGACAATCGAGGATTTCGACAGGGATTTCTTTGTAAGAGAGACTATTTTGAACATCTATACTCTCTACCTAGATTACAATTGTCGGGTCACCTATGCATTTTTTTAGCTAAGAGACATGAAACAATGGGTGCACTGATGCTAAGTCTGCAGCCAACTCAAGCTCATAAGCCACCTTTACAAAATGACTCAGAATCCTTTAAGGACAAAAATATTGGGGAATAATCTTCCCCTTCTTACCAAACCTCTTCACTCTATTCATAGGAGAGTTTTTCAGACACACAAAGTCTCCAATCTCAAATTCAACCTCTTTTCTTCTCACATCCGCATATGATTTTTGTTTGCTCTGGGATATCTTAAGCCACTCCCTAATAAATTGTACTTTCTATAAAGCATCAAATACCAAGTAAGGACCAACCATTGTGGCATCACCTACTTAAAACTAATCAATCGAAGATCTTATGTCCTCCCATAAAAAGCCTCAAATGGAGCCATCTGAACATTGGAATAATAGTTGTTATTATATGAGAAATTAATCAAAGGCAAGTGATAATTACAACTACCCTAAAAATCAAGAACACATGCTCTCAACATATCCTCTAAAGTCCGAATGGTCCTTTCTGCTTGACCATCTGTTTAAGGGTGGAAGGTTTTACTGTGATGGACTTAGGTACCAAAACCCTTTTGAAAGGCATTTCAAAAGAAATAGGTAAACTGTATATCTTTATCTGAGATGATTGACAATGAGATACCATAAAATCGAACCGACTATTTGATATAAAGTTTCTCATAGTCCTCGGCTAAATATGAAGTATGAACTGGCATGAAATAGGCAAACTTAGTCATCCTATATACGATGAACCAAATCAAATCATACTATGAAGAGTATGAGTAAAACCCATCACGAAGTCCATGTTCACTTCTTCCTACTTCCTTTTGGAAATACTAAAATCCTGCATGGAACCACTACACTTTTAGTGCTTAATCTTCACCTACTGACATGTAGAGCACTTAGCCACAAACTCTACAATGTCCCACTTCATCCCAATTCACTAATAGACTTCCTGTAAGTTGCGGTACATCTTAGTTGCCCCTGGATGAATATATTAAATGCACCATGCTCTTCAGCAAGAATTCACTGTCTCATGTCATCTACATATTACATACACAACCTACCCTAGCAACGTAACACACTTTCTCCCCCTCCAGAGAAAACCTCTACTTTCTGGTCTCTAACTGACTCTTTTATCTTAATTACACTAGGATCCCAATCTTACTTTTCTTTCACCTAAGAAACTAAAGAAGATTGAAAACTATTCTGCACCTAAACACTACCTCATTCGAATCAACCAAATGGACACATAGTATGGAAAGCGGATGATCTTATTGAACTAACTTTATCTTAATATTCTCAACATGAGCAACACTACCCATGGACAACCTACTGAGGGTGTATGAAACTACATTGGACTTGCTCGGGTGATACAGAACACTTATGTTATAGTGTTTCAACAACCGTAACCAGCTTCTATGCTTAAAGTCAGGTCTTTCTACAAAAACACTTATTGTAATTTTTTGTGGTTTATGGATAAATCAAATAAATCAACAGGCACCCCATATAAATAGTGCCTCCAAATCAGTAAGGCAAACACAACCTCTTGTAGTTCAAGATCATTGGTGGGATAATTCATTTCATGAGGCTAAATTTGTCTTGAGCTATAGGCTATAACCTTACCTCTCTATGTCAAAACACACCCAAAACAAACTCTAAAAGAATTACTATACAAAAAAATCAATTTGAACCATTGGGAAAAGTCAAAACTGGGCTGTAGTAAGTAGAGTCTTTAACTCCTAATAAGTCTTCTCATAAGAATTTGACCTCTGGAAGTTGACATTCTTCTGTGTCAATCTGGACATGGGGGATAAAATAGATAATAATCATTCAACACGCCATTGAGAATAGCCAGCCAAACCCAAGAAACTCTTAATGTCTGACGGAGATATAGGCCTGGGCCTATTTCTCTCTACTTTATTCTTTTAAGGATGAACTCTAATTCCATCACTGAAAACTATATGACCAAGGAACTACTGATCATATCCAAAATTCACATTTAATAAATTTGGTAAATAACTAATGGGCTTTGATAATCTATAATGCTATTTTGAGATGGTCTACGTGATCATTTTCATTACGAGAGTAAATAAGAATGTCATTGATAAGGAATATGAAAAACATGTCTAAGTACTGCGTGAACATGTGATTCATCAAGTACATGAAATCTTCTGGGGCATTGGTAAGACCAAACGCCATAACAAAAAATTTGAACAGACCATATCAAGTTCTGAAAGTTGTTATCATAATATGACATTCTCTAACTCTGAGCCGATGATAGTCAAATCTAAGGTCAATATTAGAAAAGTAACTGGAACCCTAAAATTTGTAAAACAATTTATCGGTTCTAGGAATTGGACATTTATTCTTGATAGTGACTTTGTTTAACTAATGGTAGTCTATACACATTCTAAGAGAATCACCTTTCTTTTGCACGAATAGAACTGGTGCACCCCAAGGAGATATGTTAGGCCTGATGAACCTTTTTTCTAAGAGGTATTTCAACTGTGCTTTCAATTTTTTAAGTTCAGATGGAGCTAGTCTATATGGAAAAATAGAGATGGGGTTTATATCTAAGAAAAGGTCTACCAAAAGTTGATTCCCCTTTAAGGAAGAACTCTAGGGTAATCTTTGGGAAACACATCTAGAAATTCTATCACAACTAAAACTAACTCAAGATTAGGATTTTTGGAATTGGAGTCTTCAACTTAAACAAAATGGTAGAAACACCCCTTGGATATCATTTTTCTTGCTCTAAGGTATGAAACAAGTTGACCCTTAAGTTCAATGGTACTACCCCTCTATTATAGGACAGGTTCATTAAGGAATTGAGAATAGAAAATTCTGCTCCTACAATCAACTGAAGCATAGTATGAGTGGAGCCAATCTATGCCAAGAATGACATCAAAATCCATCATCTCTAGATCTACAAGGTGTGCTGAAGTTACATTTTGAGAAACTATAATTGGACGGTTCATGTATAACCACAGGTCTATGATAGACTTACCCACTTGGGTAGAGACTGAGAAAGGCTCTATTAGGATTTTGGGGCTGACTCAAAAGTTGATGGCTATGTAAGTAGTTACAAAAGACAGAAAAGCTCTAGTATCTAACAAAGCGAAAATATGTAAATAAAAGACTTACAACGTACTAGTGACTACATTAGAAGAAATCTTTAGATCCTGTTGGGACTGAAGTATATAGAGCCTATTTGGGAAATGCACACTTGAGGCACTAGAAGCGGCACCCTACTGAGATGGGTCGTCAAACTGAACTAGGGGATGGTTATGCAGATTCTTTAAATCCACTAGTGGACATTATTTAACCTATGGTATGGCTTACCATACCTAGAACACACGTCATTGATAGCCCTGTGACACCCTGATAGATTTTACTACATTTCTAAAAAAAGGATTTCTTCGAGCACTATTTAAACTACCCTGATATTTAGAGCATGGCGCCCTATCGTTATTTTCATCCCATAATTTAGGCATCGGTGCACTATCTGAAGAAGGAGCTGGGACTTAAGATTTTAGAAAGAACTGAGGATGGTTAATGTCTTTTAACTTCGGCTCAGTAAAACTGAAGCAACCTTTTCTAGCCCTCTTATTCTCCATTTCTTTCTCCGTAGTATTCTATTCCTAAATTTTGTAAGCAGGGACTATCAACCTCGAAAAGTTCAATACTTAATCAGCATTGCAGTCCTATACTCTATGACCTTACAGTCAGATATACCACATATGAACTTTCTCATCTTTGACCTACTATCAGTTACCGTGTGAGGAGCATACCTGGCCAACTGACTAAACTAAAAGGAATACTGTTTCACACTCATGTTTCCCTAATTCATGTTGAAGAACTCTATTCCCTTAGCCTCTCTAAATGCTAATGAAAAGAACCTATCTAAAAAGGCAGTAGCAAACTTTTCCCATTTATGCCTCTATCTACTTTTCACTATTTAAACTATGTATGAGCTATGTCTTGCAGTTAATAGAAAGCTAACTTAACACTCTTTTTACACTATGTCAAGGAATTTTTGTGGATCCTCTTCAGATTTAGACCTATAAAATGAAGAGGGGTTTAGTTGGGTGAACTCCCAAATTCTAGATATAATAGTATTAGCTACTGGGTTGTCTTAAACAATAGTTAGACAAACATTATGAGCTATCACAGAATGGGCTAGAGTGGTTAATGTTAATTTGAATTTTGCATGAGAAAAATGCTGAATTAAGAGATCTTCCTAAATGAGTCGAGGTGTTGGCTAGTCCTTTCTAGGAAGCATGTTCTACAAATGGAAGGAAAAGTTGTATAAGAAAGTGATATTAATTTGGGATCATGATCACTTGCATGATATGAACAACAAAGGAAGGGAACTTTTCCTAAAAATGTCTTGTAGCCTCTTGTCCATAAGTGTGTCACACTACACACCTATGCACAAGACTCTACTTGACATGACTTTTAGACTCCGTAGGATACTGTTGAACCTTAGGTTCCGATAATATGTTTTTAATGCCCCGAGAGTACACCCTAGGCGCTACACAGGGCTTATGACCCCGAAGGACCACAGGCTAACTCTTAACTAGTACCTATTATGTATTCTGAATAATAATCATAAAATATATGCAGAAGTGAAGCTGAAAATTCAATTAGGTCCATAATACTGAAAAGAAAAAATTGAGTACATCTGTGGAATGACTGCTAATTTAAAATTTCTGAAAGCCTCTCAACATCTGAAATAAAATAGTTGATGGGATAGGCCCCCATCTAACTCCAACTACTCTCTAAAAATAACTAAAATACTAAAATATAGTACGTAATGCAATGACTAAATAAATAACACATCCTTGACGGATGAAAAATAACTACTGTAGTTGTAGCTGATTAACTGATCTAGCTAAGTACGGTCAAGAAAATGAGAATCCAATCCTATGATATGAGATATCAAAGTGCAAAGAGAGTATGTATCTGTACTTAGAATACACTAGTACGCTAGGTGAGGTTAGGGAAATATGTATGGGTTTATATGCATGAGTTAAAATAACTAACTATCATAAAGTAAATGGATGAGAGTATATGCAATATTGGGAATAGTGAAATTATTGAACATACAATACCAAGCATATAGCATCTGTCTGAATTAGACTAAAACTGAAGCACTGAGTTTCTAATAACTTAAAAAAGGATAATTGTAAGTCATGATCGTGTAGAACAAAATTGAGTTTTGTACTGCATACTGAATGCTGAATATTCAATAATTAAATTTAGACCATAGGTGTTATCATCTAACCGACATACCTCAATTATAGAATGATTTGGGGTCTAACTGGTAACCGCAGTTTAAAGGGTGTTTGCACCGTGCCATGGGTTACTTACAATGGTTTGGTCAACCCTAATATAGCACGAAGACTCATGTGATATATATAGTTGTGTCAACCCTAGTATGGCACGAAGAACATTGACTCTACACTGGCAATGTAGTTTTATAACTCAGGGAGTACTACTAATGGTCAAACCCTATACAGGAAGGAATGCCCCAATCCCTAGGTTTTATCAGTGTTGAATCCTACTCCAAACTGAATCGACACTGAAGCTAATCACTAGGCTCTACTAGGCTTAACTAAACTCATAATGATTCTGTTAGTTGACCATGTTACTATTTAGGATACTATGAAATCATTCTATTTCAACTAAAGACTAGATACACAGCTAATTTTTGGAGGAAGAAGGGAATGAGTAAATGCATCTTGATAAAAGATTTTCCTTTTTATCAGATATTTTGTATTTTATACAAGGTCAAATTCATTATTAAGAGGTAGAAGAGTATATTTTAATAATGACTAAGAATATTGGTTTGATAGGAGTGAATTTTATGGGCTTAGATTTTGATAGAAGCTGCACAATTTCCTAAACCCAAGGGAATATTGAACCGCTTGTTATTTCTTTAATGCCCTTTCTTGTTTAAGAAAAGGTTTTGTAATTAAGTGAAGAATAATGCTATACAACTACCCTAACCTGACTCTTTTCAATTGATTTCAGTACTGACTACTAGAAGTGGTGCTATATTTTAGTGGTTTCTATTTTTATAATGAAACTTACTGTAAAGACTCATAATTTGCAAGGTAAAAGTGTTTTTAAATCGATATTGTATTTACAACCTATTGCTAGTGTAGATAGTAGTATAATATGCATGCAATCAAAACTCCAAACATGAACATTGTAGCTCTTAGCAAGTTTATTTATTATCTATGTGTTTTCTTAAGTTGGCCCCAAGAACTTGATGGGGATATAATGAGATACCTTACTAAAATACTCTATGTTCAAATTTCATTTGCAGGTGCAAGCTAGATCCTCCACCTTTAATTAATCAAGAATAGACTACACTAATCAATGATAACTATTGTGACCATATCTCTGGGAATATAGATGCAAGAGCTTGGATTGTGAACAGTCTATTGGAGAAGGATGGGT
This sequence comes from Capsicum baccatum var. pendulum, assembly GCA_030864225.1. NCBI lineage: Eukaryota > Viridiplantae > Streptophyta > Magnoliopsida > Solanales > Solanaceae > Capsicum > Capsicum baccatum. Next base: position 91,148,436 of record CM061561.1, read on the forward strand.
TATTTAAGCTTTCAGATAAGTATATTTTTTCAACTTACAAATCAGATGGCATTCACAGTTTATGTTTCTATATTAGAAAACATTTAAGTCTCATCTGATAAAGTGGTAGTTTTGTCCATCATTCCTATTTTCCCCCTTTTATTTGTGAATTTATTATTATCATATTTTTCTTACATTTTTAGGGTATTCTGGGTCTGACATGAAGAATTAATGAGGGATGCTTCCATGGGTCCATTAAGAGAAGCTCTTAGGCACGACACTGAAATTATAAAGCTAAAGAAGGAGGATATAAGGCCAGTAACTCTTAAGGTAATTTGCTAGCACAACAAATAGAAAAGAATGAACTAAGGTCATTACTTATGAGTACATAATTTCCTTATTATAGAAATTTCAAAATATTATTTTACATAGGACTTTGAGAGTGTGTTACAAGAGGTAAGGCCTTCTTTGTCTTTGAATGAACTTGGTGCATATGAGAACTGGAACTAATAGTTTGGAAGCTTAGCACTTTCCAGTTTCATAGATTTAGTTAATTTAAATCCTTCATTTATGACTTACTATATGTAAAGCGCACACGCATGCCACAAAACCAGTAAATAGAAAGAGAAAGTGGCAGTGGCCGATACAATTGTGTTTGTAATAATTGATTGAATTTTTAATTTTGATGTACTTTGTGTGTTCGTTTTTTAGAAAGATACTACTTTTAGGGAATGTGTAATTTGTTTCCTACATTTTTCTATTCCCATTTTTTAGTTGATTGTGTTTTTATGCTTTGTTGACAAAATTGTGTTTGTGGTAATTGATTGAATTTTGATGATGTTTGTGCATTCCTTTTTGAGAAAGCAAATATTTTTAAGAATTGGGTGACTTTTTTTCTTTCATTCCCATGGCTGATTTATATTATGAGGTCATATTAAGTGCTAATTTATATTATTTTGTTCTTTTTTTATACGTGTCCAAAATAAAGAAGGTGATGAAGACATTGACCTTACCTGAGAAGATTTTTTTGTTGTGGATAAATGCTCTAAGATCAATATTTTTGTGTTAATTTTCCTGAAAATCATTGCGACTCGAACTTGGTTGTATGTAAAAACTAAACTTATCATTTGGACTTTGTTGCGTGTTTCTTTTGGATTTAAATTACTAGCCTTTTGCATATTTTGAGTTATAAGATTATTAATGAATGATTTTATTTTGTGGTGTGTATATATTGTGTTATAATTTATTATGTATGTAAATAAAAATTAACATTAATACGAGTGACTATTCATATAAATCATTTCAATTTAATAACATGTGGCATTGCAACAGAATAAGAAAAGCTTCGCAATAGATGCTATTGCAACAGCTTAATCTTGTTGCAATTGAATTTATTGCAACCAGTTAATATTGTTGCAATAGAATCTGTTGCAACTGTTCGTTATCATTGCAATAGATTGCCAATGATTTCATACAACTGTCGCCATAGCTTGACGTATGGAAAAGGTTATTTTTTGACTTTGGGACTTTCACTGATTGCCAATGAAAATAGGCAACTCTTAGTATCCCCACTTCAGGTATAATGAATTAATGTTCTAAAATGTTGTGAAGCCTTGATTTCTTGAATAGCAAGTGATATACCTATATGTAAGGATATGTGTATGAATATAATTGAATATGATATATTTTCTTATTGTTGAACAATGATGCTATTTTATCCTTGTCCTTGAGCAACGTGCTAATGATCCAACTCCTAACCATCTCCAGATGCTATGTCCCCACGTGACATAGGGGCCAAATCATCATCTTCTCTTCCTTCGTAGTGATTAGGTCATTGAAGCGGTTTGTGCATTGACTTTGGAGTGGTGAGCTTTCTTAGTTTAGAAGACATTCTTTCTTGATCTCCTATCTTTTGGCTTAGCCTTATTTTTACTTGGTTTGGCTATTGTGGGCGGTATGTCCTAGCTTATACATTTTGAAATATCGGTTATTATAGAGGTATTTTGGATGATAGTGGACTTCGGAATATTGATTAGTTTGATTAATATAATGATGTGTTTAGACATGATAAAGCTCTGACTTATAATGTTTATGCTATCTTATCCTGTTGTATGAATTCATCCGGCCCCTTGTTGTTTATATTTGAGATTAGGTTGAGTTATCGGGCCAACCTCCGGTTTGTGTAGACTGGAGATGCCCATATGACATTACCTAATCTCGAGGCATGTCAACTAGACACTGTCTACAACCATAAGAAAAAAAACCATCTTCGAACCCACAAAAGTTGAGGCATACAAAAAACATGAAACTACCCACCAAACACTTGCTCATTCTATTAAGATAAATACAATCACTATAGAATCAAAAAGTGCTATAGCTATAGGCTAAAAAATAAAATATGAAATACGATCTCAAAACTGTACCAAAACTCAAAAGATAACATTTAGCACTCATATGACACCAGTCCACCATCACACTATGGTTCCATGTGTAGTACTCAGTATATGAAAACCATCACAGAACTCGACGTCATAAAAAATTAGTGGTCTATATAACATGCACACAAAATCTATAAAAAGATACAGAATGATCAAGAAACTCATCATAATATCTGTTACACCCCGAATATGGTATCTAAAACGTTACATGGTGATCATGACCTCGAAGAACCATAAGCTAACCCATGACTAATATCAATAAATGAGCACCGAATAATACACCGTAAATATGTGGAATTTAAGAAGTAGGGCCATAACGTTCAAAACTGAACTAATACTGAATATAAAACAACGTCAGTAATGGGGTATAACAATACCCAAAACTGAAATAAATTGTTTAAAATAAGTTGTAGTCTAAAAGTGTCTAAACTAAAATTTGTGAAGTTGAAGGGACATTTCCCCAACTCACTACGAGCTACTGAAATAATAAAGTAATAAAATAACCATGCTATCCTCGAATGATGAGGACTCACTGCTAGTCAGGCTGTTGAACGTCTATCTACTATGGATGCTCAGGAGCTCGTGGTTCTAAACCTATGGTATAAAATACTACAGAGTAAATGCGCCAGTATAATGTACTAGTATGCAAGTTATGTAGGATGAATGCAATGGGTTCAAATGGTTGAACAATGCTAACTAACTGTATAACATGAACGTGAGAATACATACATGAGCAAGTGACTGAGACTAACATCGTGATAACATTGACTCATGAATTCTGATAACGCTGATTTTCTGATATCTGAGTACTAATACTGGTATATGAATAACTAAGTATATTAAGTACTGAGGAACTGATGATGTATTATTGATAAAGGAATGAGTGTTTCTGACAGTTCTGATTAGGAAGAACTGGTCTGATTAACTGTATCTGATAGTCCTGAAATATGAATATTGGTAAGATGAATTTTATAATATTATATACTATTAACTGGGTGACTGTGTTTGACAGTCCTGAAATTAGATTGAACTAGCTGAGTTCCGTACTAAATTGAGCGATTGTATCTGACAGTCCTAATTTCTATAGAACTGGACTGAGTTCTATTCTAAAGACTGAATCTTAAACTTAAACTATAGGAGGTAATCATCTAACCAACATGCCCCTAATAATCTATTATAGCTCAGTTGGGGGTCCAATCTGTAACCCCAATTAAAAGGGTGTCAATACCGCGCCACTGGTAAGGACAAGCTGTGAGTAACCCCTCATCTGGCAGTGACCCCAAAAGAGATAGGTGGGACCCTCATCTCATAGTGTTGATCCACCTCATTATCTAATAGTGTTGATGTCTCAACCTATACTGTCTACATAGTTCTTGAACGTAAGGATTTCTCCTAAGGATCACACCCTTAACAGTCAGTGTGTGTGTCCTCATCCTTTTGTTTACTCAGAGCTAAATCCTACTCTTATCTGAATAGATACTGAACATGATTAATTAACCTGAATTGGACTAAGTTCATTGAGTTTCGTTGAAAGAAGGAATACTACTAAGATTACTGAAGTACTAAGCTTTCTGAGATTACTGGAATCACTAAGTTTACTGAATTTTTCCAAAGTCACATGACTGACCGAATTATACTGAACATGTCTTGACTAAGGATATTGTGAAAAACTGACACTGGATCTAGTCACACAACTAAATAGTCGGGTACAAGTACCCCAGGACAGGATAAAAGAAAACTTACAAGGCATGACATTCTTGAATACACGACCAACATCACCAATCCATAATAAAATAAGTTGGGAATTTCATGAAGTACATGGTTATCATTATCTTGTATATGGAAGGAATGTATACAATCAATGTCATAATTCCATATTCTAGCATAATGACTTCAACAACATCTACATTACACATCAATAGCATAGGAGTCATTTGACCATAACGGTAAAACATGAATCCATCACTTAAGTCACAACTGAACTATGTTACATGATTGGTAGTCTTCTAGGCATTTTAGTAAACACCTTACATGCACTACTTAGATATTAAGTATAATCATCAATTAACACCTCATAAACAGCTCAATTCATGGATTTAAAATCATATACTAACTTAATTCCATAAAAACACATCTGGATTCCAACTTGGGAACCATACAACAACAATAACATAGACATAATCAACCCACAACATAATATTCATAATACATGATTTAAAACTTGATTCTTGGGCTTCATGGCCGAAAGGAATCCATGAATGAACACTATTCATACCTGAGTTAATGAATTTGGAAGGATTGATGGAGAGTTCTTATGATTTGGCCGTTGAATGTGAGGGCAAGGGTTCATGTTCTTGAGAGAGAAGGATTTTTTTCTTGAGATAAAGTGAGGAAAAGTGATGTAATAGGGTTTTTAGGGAATAATTTCGTGGTTAAAGGCTGATCTGGGTCATAGAAAAAGACCCAATTTCCCTTAGAAGGTTTTTATTTTTTGTCACTGAAAACCAGATTTAGGCACCTGGTGCGACGCGGCACTATCGCATTATGCCACTGGAAATTTGCCAATTAGGAAATGCGCTAACGGTGAGATGCGGTAAAATCGCGTTGCAATACTGGATGGGGCCTGGAATCTAACCGCGATACGGTGGTAGCGCATTGGGACACTGGGAATTGACAACTCTGTATTTGTGCCTTGGCGCGATGTACCATATCCGCTAAGGCCCACTGGACTTTGATGCATGCCAATTTGGCATGCTCCACGATGCGTTGATGGCATACGTGGCATACTATCTTACTAAAATGGCTATAACTCTTCACCCGAGTGTTGGATTTGGGTGAATTTGATATCGATGGAACGCTTATTAAATTTTCCACACAACAAATAGTAAAAATCTTGAAAATTCCACATGTAAAAAAGTGGATTCATCTTTTAAAGAAAGTATATAACATTTATTAGATGATTTTAAGCACAGGGTATTACAATATTCCATGCAATCATCAATGCTAATGTGACAAAAATCACCTTCAGTCATCAATAATCTTATAAAATGAAAAGCCTGTACAACTACAACTTATAACAAACCCGTAAATCATAGAGGAAGTACAAAAACAACTATAGTGCCTTGATGAATGCAAAAATATCATTTGGAACTTCGGAAAAATCACCTTTAAACTCTTCACAACTACTTATGAACAACAACACAGAAGGCCAAATTTTTATCTAATGCCCATATCTAAACTCTGAGAATAAAAAATTTCCTCAAACATAAGGATCCTTATATTTTCCTTAACTCTCTTTCCATTCAATCTTACTTAATAAAAATGTCTTTGAGTAATAAGATACATCTTAAATATACATCTCATTTAGCGTTGCTTGAAACAACCCACAAAGAATAACATATACTCAAAATGAAGCTTAAGATTAAAAAAGGATACAAAGCCACTTTGCTACAAGGGTAAAGAATGCTACACACTTGGTCCCCATTTATATTTGAAACTATTACCAAATAAAAACCTAAAATCCACATGACCTGAATTCCTTCAACTATTATCTTAGAGTTTCTCAATACCAAAAAGCTTCTCAAATAAAGAAAAATCTAAATAGTGAGGAAGTAGCAAATTGCAAGCCCCAAATGGATGATACATTTCCTTAACCAACAATAATAACTTACTCACCATCATTTCATTAAATTAAACCCTAACTCTAGGCTATTATTGGGTTTACCACTTATGAGTACTATAAGGCACTCAATAATATATGCTGTCAAAAACCACAAGACCGATCCATTTTGTACACTACAATTATACCAAAACTTTATAATCGATCCAGAACTAATACATGACATAACCATCAAGAGCACTATACTAAAAATATAAAAATTACAATATCCAATGAAATTCGACAAAACTCAGTGATAAACTCTGAATGACATGCAAACATAGGATCGACACATCTAATCCACCACTAAGCAAATATCTACCAGTACAAAACATCAACAACTCTAGAAAAATCAAAAAATCAAAGAAAGACTCAAAAAGGAAAAAATAAACACATAGAGGAATATAGAAAGATAGCCAAACATCACTAAGACATAATAAAGGTGTACCAAGAACCATATTGTCACTACTATATCATAATTCCCATCATATGTCCATCATATGGAACGATATATAGGGATTTGAATTCTCCTGAAGCAACAAGTGAAGAATCTCTTTATCTATGATGTTATCCCTCTTATATTACCCGAAATCATATAAGAAACAACTTAAAGAAGTAGGAACCTATAGAGATAAGAAAGAAAAACCTAAATGACAACTCTATTCTAATACTCTCCAAACATAACATAAATATCAGGCATCCATCGGGAATATCTTTATGATTACCAAATCCCTGGGCCCTCTAACTAACCAACCACTTATATCTTGATAAAGACTCTTCTAAAAAAATTAAGCAAACCTAATCCATACAAGAGAAAGTGATTGAATAGCCCTACTCCCTACACAAGTCCTCCACCTCTATGTAGTTGGCTAAAAGAACTAAAAGACTGTGATGTCTACTCCATTAAAATCCACAAAGCCTAATCGCGCAACCTTTTATTGCAAACAAGAAATAAAATATAAGACTTAACCATAAGATCTTCATTGAACCGAGGAGCATCTTTCCTAATGAACTGTACATATCTACCTTATCCTTCAGTGGACATTAAGGATAAAGTCACTAGATGATGAGCAGTCCCCCATAATATCTCATAAAATATAGGAATGCCATTAGGAATAACATATACATCTAGAGTGTGAATCCTTGTCATAACTTGCTAAACCAGAGTAGAAGTAACTCTCTAAATAAAGCACAAAACTCAATCTAGACAATTCTTAAGCAAAGGTATGGTAATTGTTTGTGACTAAACTGGCCTCGATCTCTATAAAAAAAAGTAGACCTACTATCACAAACAACTCCAGAACATGTAAAGGAAACTATAAGCTAATCTCTAACTACACTGGACATATAGTTTGAAAAACTACTCAAACTCTACTGCTATCGCATATCAAAGGAACGACCACCAAATCTCTCGCAACCAATGAGCATGTGCCTTTCAATTGGGAAAGAGAGTGGATAAGAGACTTTTAAGTTACAAAAAGTACTAATGCACTAAACCGAATGAAGATCGTAAAGCCTCTTATAGTCATGTTGCCTATTAAAGATAGATACAATACGTCTTTGCACTAAACCACAAGACTATAATAGACTCTACTTGTATAATTAGACCAATAAACCTGGCTCTGATACGAATTTGTCCCTACCAAAAATTGTCATGTGATTGAACTTGTGCACCCTCTAGAACAGGTAAGCATATCCCAATTCAAAAGCATAATAAAGAATAAAGAAGGAGAAGACTAGAGAAATAAACCCAAATATAAATAAGTAACAAATAATATTCATGATACATCCCCAATTCTGCTTGTCACTAATACAAGCCTCTAATATAGATATATAACAAATATATTATGATATCTTTTATGTGAAAGTAAGCATACAATAACAAGGAAGAGATCAGGGTAAGCTTGAAGTTTGTCTACCACTACCTCGATCTATGCAATGACAATGATGTATGAAATGACATATAAACTGCTACTCAATCCAATATGTGTAGACATTTGAGAAAATAAGCAAAAGAAGAGAAAATCAAGGGTAGTAAAAAATCCACATGTACTAGATAGTGATGTCAATAACCGACCCTAATCTTATATGATGGCTAGATCTACCACCTCGACTACCCAAGGAATTAAATTAATCTACAATAATAGGATAATCCTACAAGGGATCCAAAAACAATGATCAACAACCACAACTAGAATAGGATAGATAATATAACCTAAGTGAGTCAACACTAGCAACTTCATAATTCATAATGAGAGACAAACATGAATATAAAAGACTCACTATGAAAGATATACATTTTAGGATTAATCAAATAATATCAACTAAAAGTTATCGGGTCAATAAAGAAAGTTTGTATATAGATTCCATAACATAGTACTGAATGTGTAAACCAATAGTCTCTCACATTAAGACATAACATTACCCCATTTCTCATAATAACTCATGATTTAAGGTAATGCAATATAGTGAAATGGATACACAAACACAATGTCACATACACTTTTATCTCACAATAATACAGTATAAGTGTAAACACTAACACATTATAACCATACAAAGAGTTATAATGTAATACAAGTGATACAATGATGTATAGTAATGATTATGATGATAGTGGTGGTGTCATATGTAAGATGTTATTATATAACCTCCATATACACCCACTGAGCACTTTTCTGGATGTAGGACCCTTGGGGGCGCGCAACCTATATACAATAAAATAATTAATATACATAACAATCCAATATCCATAACTCTTTTTTAACCCATAGTGTATGGCAGGGGGTTTGAAAGATGTAACATTTCCATCAGAAAACTAGTATTTCCAATATCATACTAATGCCTCATGAATGTATATATGATTTAAGGATGTAATGCTTGCATCTAAAAAAGAATGTGAATTTTAAATCAAACTGATATATAAGCACGTGATCTAGAATTCACTTAATAAGCCAAATATTTGAGATATAATATAATCCTGTAGTAGTTGAATTAGATATTTAAGTAATATTTCATTAATACCACATAAACCCAAACTTGGCCTTTTCCACTAGGAATAATACAACCAAGTATATAAACACATGGCCAACAACGTTATACAAAACCCACACACGGATCACATATAGAAAATATTTCAAAAATAATCAATAATAAAAAAGTAGGGCCCCACATAGGAACAAAACAATAATACACCATTCTTTATGATTAATACCAATACCCATAACATTTCATACAATTTCCACATGTCAATATAGGATAAATACAAATTGTGCTAACAAAATAATATTAAACATGATATGAACCACCCTGGAGCTAGGTCCTAATGGGCGTCCCATATCTAACCTGGACTAAAAGTCACTCTGTTACCTAACTCAACCTCAAGTCGTCTATCCTAAGTTACCTAAATTCGAAGCATGAAACATAATAGTGTAAATATTAACACAAAAACCTTGGAAATAGATCACAACTGTGACCAACCCAACCTAGTCAAACAATCCCAAACAGATAATCCAACCACACCAAATCACACCAGAAAAGGCTATAAAATATGCCATAACCAAAGACATTCTAAAATAAATTATAATTAATATCAAAATGCAGTATGTCAGAACATTAAGAAATTATGTCTATTGATGCTAGCCTTCCAGCCTATTCCAATACCAAGGCCAACACCAATATTGATCCCACCAATATTCAAAAAACTAATAAAATCCGATTGAGACATACCCATAACTATAGCCAAAACTAATATCCAAAATAAAGTTAAAATGTCTAAAATTATCCATAATATAAAATGGAGCCTTCAGAAAGGATGGAATCTCGCCACTTCAGTCAAAATTTTTTCCCCGAGTCAATCACTATGTAGGATGAGTAGAACGGCCACTTCCTACATAGCGTTGGTACACAACCGATAGTAGATAGAGTTAGCAAGTTACTGCTAGCATAATCTCAGGATATGGATAAAATAATGCCATTTTAAAACCATGTATTACCATCCATATGTGCACAACCATAGATATATATGTATTACCATGCCAGGGAGAAGAAATCTGGTTTAGCATACCTTTAAAACCTTTAACTTGGTTGTGTAGCTCTATCGTCCTAAACCACCCACGAGCTGTAAGGGTTTATCTCGCCTTACTGAAAGACCCCAATACATGTTTCCATACGACCAGGGAAGTATCTCATGGTATGAATCTACATCTCTAAAATAATATGTTACATCATGCACATAGTCACCAAGACCAACCTCATATCGGGAAATATGAGTTTCAATCTTGGGTCGCCCCAGGACCTCCACCTTCCACGACTTTTCTACAGATCATTCCATTATTTACCAATTTAAAACCTATTTCAAAATGACAAAAGCACTATCACATTATTAACCAAGGTCATTGATATTGGTAATGTCATATCAACCCTTACTTGTCCGTATCATCCATAGCCAAAAATTTGCAGGTTTAAGGGGACTTTCAAGTGTCTTTTCATTAAACATGTTAAACTACTTGGGAGACTTCCAGTTTCCACATAAGCATAACTGATTGGACTTTAGAGATTCAAAATTATTTAAACCATACATCACTTATCTACCATTTTTAAAACATATAGGAGTTCCATTAGAAAAGGTCAATGTAATAAACATATCCTTATAAGCATTTGGTTAAACACATTGGGGGCATAATATAACCAAGACTAATTCCAATTACCATTAAACCATTCCCATACAATCCAATTGTCCAAAACCACCATTAATGCCTATAATATCATAATTAAAACCATGGGAAACCATAATCAACCAATTAATAACAAAACCCCCAAATCATATTTGAAAGACAAAGTCATGCAATAATAAAACCATGAAAACATTCATATAAACCATTTGAGAAGAAAAACCAAATTTAATAATAATAGACATGAATTAGTTTTGTTATTTGCTTGTTATTCCCTTAATTAAATTAACAATGAGGGAATAAAAAAACATTCCTTACACAAATATGAATAAGAAAAGAAGTCACTAAGACAAGAACCAAATTGATCCATTAGTTGAAACCCTAGCTCCCCTTGCCCAATAGCTCTTAATAGAATTATTGAGTGTTTAGGGATAGTTTCTAAGTGTTAATGAATAGAATATTTAGGTAAATAACCATCCAAGTAGTTTAGAAGTTGTGGGGCCTTATTAGGATATATCAGGAAATTTCCAGAATGCCACCACTTATGTTTCATAAAATCCCGTCATAGGGATATATCTTTCTCTCACAAGTTGTACCCTCCTAATACGATTGATATCCACAACTAGTATCCAAGCCTCAATGGTTGGATCAGTCATTGTCCAGTATACGACTCATCCAACCATCTCATAACCATGTCATATGATTTGTATTAATGACATGTATCCCTCGTAGAGTAAAATACCTATGGAATTGAATTTTGTTTAATATACGAATCCCTGGTATAATTCATACACTAGATTTTTTCTCGAGGTGAGACACTTATACTCTGATCTAACCTATGCAACAAAGACTAAGATTAAATTAAGGAACCAAATAATCCGTAAACACCAATACGACTCGTACCTGTAAGTCGTATCCATTTCAGTAAAAAAAATCCATCTCACCAACCATTACTGGTCACCATACGACTGGATCATGCCATCCATACCCCATCATATGAAACATACCCATGAGTCATATTGGGTCATGATATAAGAATTCCATGAAATTTTGTAAGGTCCAAAAACGAGGGTGTTTCAGTCTTCCCGACTAGGAATATTTGTCCACGAATGATGGACAAGGTAGGTAAACACATGATAAAGTCATTTTCATTATCTTATTAACATATTCCCAATATTTAACAAAGTTCAAAAACAAAGAGGTAAAGATAAAAATCTATTCCTTTATCAAACTCTAAAAATAATAAGGTGTAAAGGAAACATACCTTCTATACGAATCCTAAGAGTAGAAATTAAATGTGGATACTTGGACTTCATGTCCTTTTTTGATTCCCCAGTAGCTTCTTCCACCTTATGGTTCTACTGAAGAAGTTTAACTGAAGCCACATCCTTGACCCACAACTGACAAACCTACCAATCAAAGATTTAAACTGAGAGTTCTTCATAACATAGGGAACCTGTAAAACCTAATCCTTCCAAAGGAAAAACCTAAGAATGATCACTAAGACACTTCCTAAATATGGAAATATATAAGACCTGATGAACCAAACTCAAGCTAGAAGGTAACTCTAACACATAAGAAACATAACCAACTTTCCAAAAAATATCATAAGGAAAAATATAGTTGGGACTAAGCTTTCCCTTCTTTCCGTATGCACTACTCCCTTCATGAGAGATACCTTGAGGAAAACCTTATACCAATCGCAAACTCTTAGTCTATACAACTTATAATTGTATAGGACTTTTGGCAACTCTGGGTTGCTTTAAGCCCATCCCAAATCACCTTCACCATATCCAAAGCTTGCTAAACAACTTCGAGACCAAACATGTCCACCTCACTAAGATCAAACCAACAAATATGAGATCTACACCTCCTACCTGATAATGCCTCAAAAGAGACCATAGCAATACTAAAATAATAGGTATTATTGTAACCAAACCCCACCTAAAGTAGATGCTCGACCCAATTGCCACCATAGTAAATAAAATAGGCCTAAAGAACATCCTTCAATGTCTAAATAGTTCTATATACTTTCCCATTCATCTATGGAAAAAAACCGTAGTCAAACTCATCTTATTCCTAAACCCTTTTTGAAATGTTCGATAGAATTTGGATGTAAACTGCATGGCAAAATAATAAATGATCAAAATAGGCACTCTATGCAGCTTTAAAATCTCCTGAAGATACAGTTTTATAAAATCCTCCACGAAAAAGGTAGTCTACACTGGCAAAAAGTTTTTTGACTTAGTAATGCAATCCAAAATGACCAAAATCAAATTATATTGATTCTGAAACCAAGTGAGACTGGTAACAAAGTCCATATTTATTACATCCCACTTCAATTCATGCAAATCAATTTCTTGATATAACCCTCCTAGCCTCATGTGCTCAACTTTAACCTAGTAACACAAAATCATCCATATCTCTCTTCATGCCACTCAACCAATAGATCTTCTTAAGATAACAATACATCTTAGTTGATCCTGGATGAACAACATAGACTGGTTCATGTGCCTCAGCCAAAACCCTTTACTGCAACCTAGCGACATCAAGAACTCATAACCTTCCTTGGTACCATAAAGTACCATCACCACTTGTCTCAAAAACCACTACCTTTTGACCACCAACGTCACTCATGATTTCCTTCTAGATAGGAACTAGCACTTTGTTCTTCTTAATCTTTGTAGAAAGAGACAATCAAACCACTTCTTACACCACCATACCACTATCCTTGGAGTCCAAGAGATGAACTCAAAGATTAGCCAAGGGGTATATATCCTTCAAAAATTCATGCTTTCCTTCCTCCACATAAGTTAAACTCCCCATGGAGAACTTACTAAGAGAATCAAAAGCCACATTAGCCTTACTTGGGTAGTAGTGAAGACTCATATCAAAATATTTAAGAAGCTCAAGCAATCTTCTCTTCCTGAGATTAAGCTCTTTCTGGGTAAACACATACTAGAAACTTTAATTATTTGAATAGATATCCATGTGGAAAATATAAAAATAATGCCACCATATATTCAAAGCAAACATAACTAGCAATAGCTTCAAATCACGAGTAGGATAATTCCTCTCATGTACCTTCAACTTCCTAGAAGCATAGGCAATCACTTATCCTTGCTGGCGTTACTCAAAGCACTTTTCTACATTATGTTTATGTGATGTCTTATCTATAGAATTATTTAAAATATTGGAAGAGTGTGAATATAAGGAACAAGAATCTTATAGTCTTGATTTTACACCAGATAAGCAAAAAAAAAATACACCTCACTCTAAACCTGAGTGGTTTACCAAGTATATTTCATTACCCGATTTCTTAATCATTGTACAACCACCCTATGAGTGAGGAAATAAGATGGATACAAAGTTGGGGGTGAAATTCATATCCTTGAGATGGAGGAAAAAAATAATTGGGTCGTGCTGCGATACAAAATAAAGCACTTCCTATGAGGTAACCCAAGTAAAGTATGTTTTATTTTATCATTAGTTTTTAGTTTTTACTTCAGATATGTTTTGTTTTGTTGAGTCACAAGTGTATGTAGAGTCTGAGTACCAGAAATCTTAGCTAAGGAGAATGGCGAAGACTAAGTGGGGGGTTCCTCGGTCCTCCTTGATATTTTAAGATTCTACTAGCTAGGTCTAGAGTCGTTAAGGAGTATTTCTTAATTTTAAATTATGCTTTGGGGACAAAGTAGATTATTATGTGTGGGGTGAGAAAAAATACCAATTTGGCGATCAATTAAAAAAATTTATGTAAGATATTCTTGTTAGTTCTATATGTAATTACACGATGCAAGTATTTTGATTACAAAATCATGTTGATTGATGGGGGTTGCTAATTTTTAGACTCTTAGGCTCATTTTTATGACTCTAGTACTTGTGGATTAAAATTTGAATTCATGTTATTGTATGGTTAAGAGTCTATGATGATCCTACGTGAGTTGAACATGCACCATGTGATGTGAGGACGTAGTATATTTATTTTTGAATGTGATGTCAAGAACTTGCCTGGTGTGTGTGAAAAGTGAAATTACGAGTGTAAGTTTAAGAGATTAAGTAGGTATTTCTGTAATAGCCTTTTTTCATACCCTCTTTTACCTACCCTTCTGCATAATTCTAGTTAACCCCATGGAGCCTTTATCATTTTTCTTGTCATTCATATATATAGCCTCATCCCTTTTTTGATACACCTTAATTTGATCCAAGGCTCCTAAGATAATTAATATAAAACTAGGGAGTTAAGGAGTTTGAGAAATAAGAGGAGAAAGGGTGAAATTAAAACCCGAAAGTGATAGTTATTGGTGTTCAAGAAGAATTTTTTGTGTTACGGTGGGGAATTAACTAATGAAAGAATAATGATTTGTTCAAATTGACTGAGTTGTGCATAGAATTCTCCTACCATAGTGTATGATAATGAGCTTAACAAGATGGGGTGAAAAATAAAAATAAATGAGGTAGATGAAAGTGGTGTGATTTGGTTCTTAGAGTTGAATTGAATGTAAAAAGTAATGTATAAAAGAACTTAAGGAAGATAGTCACTATCCTTGGCCATAATAGTTCCTAATCGTCCATTATCTCGTATTACAACCTTGAAAGAACTAGTTGATCGTAATCTTCATTATTCTGATATTAGTCCAGCACTACACTTAGGGCAAACCTATGGTTCATTTTGTGTAACTAGTGAAATTCCTGTGAAAGTGAGCAGAAATGGATTCTTATACCCATTGTGTTATAAATTGCATTTATGTGAGTGATTATGGGTAACTCTATTGTTGTGAGGGGCACATATTTGATGTATGTGGGTGATTTGTATGATGTTCTTATTTGAACAATATTCATGAGTTTGACAATTAATGAGTCAATTCTGTAGGCTAGGATATTTTAGAGTAGCGTTCACTACTGAAAGTAACCCCTACTGTGCTGATTGTAAAACCATTGCAATAGACAGAAAAATTATTGCCATTCAGCAAGCATCTAATAGGTGGGCATTGCTATAGGTCTATGGCAATGCTGTTATACGACATTTTTCTGAATCAATACCATAGGTCAAGCTATTGCGATGATTCCATACAACCGTCGCCATAGCTTGACGTATGGAAAAGGTTATTTTTTGACTTTGGGACTTTAACCGATTGTCAATGAATCAACAATAATTCAATACAACACTTAAGGACTTTAACCATTTAATTAATAAAACACTATACATGACCCCATGGTCCTTATGTGAGGCTTCATTGATCAACCATTTCAATAGGCCAATGCCTTCATTCAATTCATCATAAAATTCTATTTATGGTCATCATAATACTTACAAACTAATCATATTTCTATAACAATCTTATACCCCATTCTCACCACACTGTAATTCAACATACAATTCAAGTTCATCTTCATATTGTGGGATTTCAACAACTTATTAATCATTAAGTCGACAAGGTCATCATTACAAAATACATGGCACATAATACCTTTACAACATCATTTATCAATCATTCATACTTATTGGGCCATTTCCATAGTTCAAATCATCACCACACGTGACTAGATATTTTCACAAACACCTTCAGTGAATACATTTAACAATATTTTCATTGTTGAAATCATCAAGATTAGGGTTACTCAAGACCATCATGTTAAACCACATACAACAATAACCCACATATGCAAGTCATCATCAAGAACATGTATAAATTCAAGTCAAAGATAGAATCAACATTATAGATCATTAGGCAACAAAACCCTTTTCATTTGTATTCCAAATTTCCATGTACACTTACTAATCCTAGTGTAAAATACATATGTTTAGAGTCATTTAAGGAGGGGAAGTGTTACGTTCAATAGACAACTTGATTCTACAAGAGTTTTGACTTCACTATGCCTATTGAAGATCACCCTTGAACCCTAGCTTCTAATAGTTCAAAGATGAGATTGAGATATTGTTTAGGGTGTTTGATCCATCAAAATGGATGTTTAGGAGGCCACATGAACTTATATAGTGAGGTGACTTACATTTTAAAGAATAGGAAATAACCACAATGACATTAGTTAAAATTTAGAAAATGGACCTGTCCAAGGGTACGACTCAATAAAGGAACCGCACCTCAGGTTACGAGTGATACCATGACTCATACCCTAGGCATCTCCTAGGTTACCTACACTATTAATGGTACGGACACATACTTTTGAGTCATATACGAAGGGTATAACTCAACTCCTAACTTTTATGCTTCAATCTTATCAAAAATAGTCCACTCACAGTTCTTTTCAAAACTCTATATGAATCGCTTAGTACGACTCATACCCTTTGGTACGAATGAGAAGGGGGTAACTCATACCAAGAATAGTAAGTAAACCTCACCACATTGCATAGGATATATGAGGGGAGGGTAAGGTGTATATGACTCATATCCAAGGGGTATGACTCATGCCCCTAGCATTACCCAACTCAGAGACACACAATGAAGAAGTTCTTCTCATGGTTCGAAACCTAGGCATTTGAATTCTCCGCCACTTGGATCATTCATCTGTGAATGATTGGTAACGTAAGTATAGAATTAGTTAACACTTTATCACACCTCAAAACAACCTTCAAACAAGATAGGACAAAGCACAAAAAAAGGATACAACAAAACACATATCGTGATCATCATTAAATAACCATTTCATTTCACTGATCTTGGGACTCAAACCTATCATTTATCAAGGACACTTGTTCATTTCAAAGATAGGGGATTTAAACCCTTAACTAGCAACTTAGGGACTTCAAACCATCAAATTATCAAGTATACTTGCTCAATTTAATGATTAGTGACTTGAACCCATCATTTTCAAAAGACATAAATCAGCTAAAGATACTAGGGACTTAAACCCATTGCAAGAAGGACAAACATGATATCAAGGCATTCGGGACTAGAACCCATGGTCTAGCAAGACATAATTCAGTTAAAATAATGGGGATTTCAACCCATTGTCTACCAAACACAGAAATCATAGTGAGGAGATTGAAACATACCTCCATCATAGGACAAAGAGTACATATATCAACATTTGTCAAGGGAACCTTCAACGAAGTATCACCCACACATTTTTGTAACATAGAGACATGGAAAATGAGGTAAATGGAATTCATACTTTAACACTACTCAAACACATTAGGAACATTGCCGACACTCTTCATAATCATGTAGGGACAAACATACCGGGGACTAAGCATCCCCTTTTTATAAAACCACATCACTCCCTTTATAGGAGACACTTTCAAGAATACCCAATCGCCAACACTAAACTCTAAGTCCCAAAGCCTCAAATCTGCATAAGACTTTGGAGACTTTGAGTGGTTTTCAATCTATCGCGAATTGCCTTCCCCTTCTTCAATTCTTGATGAACTAAATCAAGGCCAAGCAACTAATCCTTGCCAACTTCGTACAACCCAAAATGAGATCGACATCTTCTACCATAGAATGCCTCAAAAGGGCCCATACAAATATTAAAGTGGTAACTATTATTATAGGAGAACTCATTCAATGGAAAGTGGTCATACCAACTACCACAATAATCAATCTCAGAAGCCAGAAACATATACTTTAATGTTTTGAGGATCCTCTCTGCTTGCCCATCCATTTGCGGGTGAAAAGCGGTACTAAGGCTCACTTTAGTACCTAAACCATTTTAAAAGTTCATCCACAAGTGAGATGAAATTTGAGGACCCCAATCAGAGATAATCTAAACTAGAGCACCAAGAAACTTCACGATTTCCGCAAGGTACAACTTAGCAAAATCTTCCACCGCATAATTAATCCTCACGGGAAAAAAGTGAGTGGACTTGGACATTATATAAAAATGACCTAATAGAATTACATTAACTCTAAGGTCGAGGAAGACCGGTATCAAAATCCATATTAATTTCCACCCACATTCTTTTGGGCAACGCAATCTCTTTGTATAAGCCGTTGGGCCATATGTGCTCAACCTTCACTTATTAACACACCATACATATTGACATATAGCTGTCAATATACCATTTCATATTTCCCCACAAATAGAACTCTCTAAGATCATGAGACATCTTAGGTGAACCGGGATGTATAGAGTATTGACATTCATGAGACTCGACCACAATTCATTCCCTCAATCCATCGAAGTCGGGAACATATAGCCTACCTTGGTACATTAAGATACCATCACCACCAATCAAAAAGTCCACAACATTTTGTTGACCCATATTACTCTTTCTCTTTATCAAGTTGTGGTCAAATACTTTCTTTTTTACTCAACAACAAGAGACGACTCAGATATCAGATATACAAACACATCACCATCCTCAGAGTCCACAAGTCAAACTCAAAGATTAGCCAAACTCAGATATACAATTCCCTCTTTCCATCATCCATATGGGCTAAACATCTCATAGACAACCTACAAAAAGCATTAGTGACAACATTTTCCTTATCGAGGAGGTAATGAAGACTCATATCATATTCTTTAAAAAACTCAAGCCACCTCATTTGCCTGAGGTTCCACTCCTTTTGAGTAAACATATATTGGAGATTCTTATGATCAAAAAATATATTAACATGAACCCCATACAGAGAATGTCGCCAAATATCTAATGAAAAAACCACAGCTAAAAACTCTAAGACATGAGTAGGGTAATTCTTCTCATGAACATTCAATTTACTAGAAGCATAAGCTACCACACTACCGTGTTGAATTGACATA
Organism: Capsicum baccatum var. pendulum; assembly: GCA_030864225.1. NCBI lineage: Eukaryota > Viridiplantae > Streptophyta > Magnoliopsida > Solanales > Solanaceae > Capsicum > Capsicum baccatum. The sequence continues at coordinate 91,167,905 of CM061561.1, forward strand.
CAACCAAGACTAATTTGAGAAGCATAATAATATACCACAAAACCATTATTACCTTTGGGATAGGGAGAAACTAGAGACAAAGTCATTTTATCTTTGGTTCTCAAAAAAACCCTCACACACATTTGGCCACAAGAACATGACCTTCTTCTGGGTCAACTTCGTCAATTAGGCATCAATAGTTAAAAAACTCACCACTAACTTTCTATAGTAACTGGCTAGACCCAAGAAGCTCCAAATATCAGTTGGAGTCGTAGGTCTAGACAACTTATTAACTGTCGGAACATTTTGGGGGTCTGTAATGATCACCTCACTAGAGATAAAATTACCAAGAAAAGCTACAACTTTCAACCAAAACTCACACTTAGTGAAATTGGCACACAAATGATGATCCTTCAAACTTTGCAACACGATATGGAAGTGATCGACATGATCCATCTAACTCGTAGAATATACTAAGATGTCATCAATGAAGACAATAACAAACATGTCGATGAATGGATGGAAGACCCTATTCATCATGTCCATGAATTCATCCAGAGGATTGGTCAACCCAATATACATGACAAGGAACTCATGGTGACATACGGGTGCTAAAAGTAGTCATAGGGATATCCGCATCCCTAGTTTTAAGCTGGTAATTACCTAATCTAAGATAAATCTTAGAGAAGCACTTTGCACCCTAAAGTTTATAAAATAAATCATTTATCCTAAAAAGAGTAAGCTAATTTTTATGGTCACTTTGTTCAACTTATGTTAGTCAATGCTCATATGAAAGTGACAATACTTTTTGCATACAAACATCATGGGAACACCCAAAAGAGACACACTAGGATGGATAAACCCTTTATCTAAGATATCCTTCAATTGCTCATTAAGATCCTTTTAGTCCACCGTCGTTATTGTATCAAGAGGAATAGAAATGAGATATGTGTTCGAAACAAGATCAATCCCAAAAACAATTTCCCTATCTGGAGCAATACCGGAAAGATAATCGTAAAACTTACTACCCACAGAAATGAACTCTAAAGAATGCTCTCACGAGTTAGAGTCTTTAACTCAGACCAAAAAATACAAACACACTTTGAAATTAACTTTTAGGCTCTTCGATAAGAAATGAACCTTACCTTAGGTGCTAAGGAAACACCTTACAATACAATGAATGGCTTATTTGGGAATTTAAACATGACCCAACGGTTCTGACAATCTAAGGAAGCATAACACCAATGCAACCAATGCATTACTAGAAAGACATCAAAATGAACCATGTCTAACACTATCATTTCCACAAGTGTATTTCTTCAACAAAGAAATACCACACACCACTTATAGACTCTTTTAACAGCCACAAAGTCTCCTACCTGAGTAGAAACAAAAAGTTTAATTGATAGAGTCTTAGAACCAAAATAAAAATGCATATCCACATATGGGGTCACATAATAAAGAGTAAACCCTAGATCAAGTAAACAATACACATCACAAGAGAAAAGTCTCTACATAAAAGTGACAACATCGGGAGATACCTCACAATCCTAGTAAATATCAAGTGCATATAAGTGGTTCTGGCCAGTGCTGGTACCAAAAATAAAAATAGAAGAGGACATATCACATTTTGGTGAAGAAGTAGATAGAGTAGCAATAAAAGCCCTATTAGACCAAGAAGCTGCTACAGAGGGGAACTCTCGTTGTATGTGCCCAATCTGACCATAATGAACACATCTGTTTCTCCCCTTCTCATACTAACAACAATGACTCTGACCATTGATTCTTCAAAGAGGGTGGGGTGGAGTCAACTGGGCACTACTAGCCTTAAATTGGGCACCCTATTCTCGGGACCCATCAATCAAATGAGACCGAAGAGCACCCAAAAAATTCTTATAAGGAGAGAAAATAAAAGACGAGAAGAATGAACTCAAACTAACCCACTTATTTTGTGGCAACATGCCACCATCTCTATCACTTTGCTTAGAAGGACAAAATTATTTTCCCTGTCTCTTACAAAGCTCAACGTGCTTCATTTTAGCTTTTTCCACTGTTGTATGCAAACAATCAACCTTGAAATTTCCATGTTTTCAATCAACAAGGTTGCCTTGCTCTTAAGTACTAATTCACAGGACAATCCCTACAAAAAACATACATGTTCTAGCCTTCATGCTAGAAACCATCTTGGGCGCATACATTGATAATTGATTTAATTTCAAGGCATAGTTTTGAATAGACATCCTCCCTTGCTTCAAGTTCACAAACCCTTCCTTCTTTAAGTACCCAACTCTTAAGAAAAGAAATAGTATAACAAAACGACAAAGAAAACCTCCAATATTGCCAAAGTAGCATCAACCCCTCTAGACAACTCTCACCCTTTGTACATTTGGTACGCTACATCTTTCAATTTGTAGGAAGTAAACTCAATGGACTCAATCTACGAAGCATGTATGATTCAGAAGATCTTCTCCATTTTATAAATGAATCCTTAAGGATATTCCTCAACCATTATACCAGAGAATATAAGAGCGTTAATTTACATAAATTTCCAATTCTTGTGGCCTCAGATGAAATAGTAGCCAGAGCACCACGCTTTGATTGAGAGTCTACCAATTGAGTCAAGATGTTGATAGAGCAACAAAACTCATCATTAGTAACATCTATTTGAAGTGGTAGAATAGGAGGTTCACTCTCATAGTCATGGTTAGAGGGGACTAGTGGAACCCCACAAAGATGGTCAAATGTTAAATCTCTAGCCTATGTCTAAACTTTAGAAGTTAGACGAGATACATCTATAGGGCCCTCAGTTGGGGCATGAGTGTTTGCCTTGGTATCATATCTCCTTGGAGGCATGATCTGGAATATAACAAATGGGAATCAAAGAAATCAAAGACATTGGATTGTAAAACTTTAAATTAGAACACAAAAAAGGAAGACATTTCCTAAAATGTCTCATAGACCCTCTTTAATAAGTATGGTGCTTTTCACACCCATAAAATAGAATCTACTTGACATGGTATTGTGGAAACCCAACTTACCATGAACCTGGCACTGATACTATATTGAAATGCCTCAAAACCAAGACATGTCATTTGGGTACCCCAAGCCCACATAAACTGGAGGTCGCTCTGATAACCCAATCTAATCGCTAATATAAACCACAAAAGGTAATATGAATCCTAAAAATAGGATAAGATAGAGGAAACATTATAATTCATTGCTTAATCATGTATAAACACTTCATTAGATTCATCAGATTAACTAATATTCCCAAGTGCACAGTCATCCGCACTACCTCTTTTTAAATTTATGTTTAGAAATGTATAAGTTGGGACAAGCCCCCAAAAATAGATAATTCAATTCAAAATAAGGATGTCTAAAGATTAGGAGACCAAGAATGAATATCTTCCAAAATAAGAAAGCTCTCCAATGCAAAGTCAATGAACGAACTACTTTGATTACCTAATCACTACTCCAAAAGAGAATATGATTCTCCAACCCCTATGACACATGGGGACATAGCATTCAGATATAATTAGCAGTTGGAGCGCTAGCATGTAACACACAGATAAGGATAACATAGAATAATCATTCAACAAGAAGTCGATATATAATATTAAATCATGTTCATACTCTTATCCTTACATATAGGTATATCATATGCTAATCAAGAAATCAAGGATTAATAGCATTCTTAAATACTCTTTCATTAGACCTAAATTGGGGGAACTCTGACTCTCCACACTTATAGATTAAATTATTTCTCATTAGGAATAGGAATTTAGCCATATTCATAAATCATTAGAGAAAGGACCTTATCCAATCCAACATATTCATTAGCCAAGTAGTTTACCACATACATAATCATTCAAACAACAGACTTAAAGCACACACACAATAATATAAGCAAGGCACACCAACCTCATACCCATTTGTTAGACAAGGTACTATAACCTCATACCAAGGGACTCTAACCGTAAGATGTTTTATTTGATGAGGTACTTTAACCACAAGCAATTCCATTGGGTAAGGGATTTAAACCCAAGCCATTTAATAAGGTAAGGGACTTCAACCGCAATCCATCACAACTATAATTAGTTGGCAGTAGGGCTTTAACCCCTTGCCCATGCATCAACTTTCATTCCATAGAACACTTAAGGACTCTAACCATTTAGCCTATTAAACACTATACATGACCCCACGGTCTTTTTGGGAGCCTTCATTGCTCAACCACTTTAATAGGACAATGTATTCATTCAATTCATCATAACATTCAATCTATTTCTTCAAGACCCTCACAAACTATTCATATTTCCTTAACAATCTTATACTGCATTGTCACACCACTTTAGTTCAACACACAATTCAAGTTCATCTTTATATTAAGGGACTTTAATACCTTATTAGACATTAAGTCGACATGGTTATCATTACACAATACATGGCTCACAATACATTTACAACGTCATTATCAATCATTCATACTTTTTGTGCCATTTCCATAGTTTGAAACATCACCACATATGACTAGACAATTCACTTAGACATTTTCACAAGCAACTTATGTGAATTCCTTTAACTAGGATATTTTCATGGTAGAAATCGTCAACATTAGGGTTTCTTAAGATACTCACTTTAAACCACATACGAAAAGCACCCACACATGTAATTCGTCATTAATAACATATATAAACACAAGTCAAAGCAACACTCAACATTATTCATCATAAGCAACAAAATCCTTTTTATTTAAATTCAAAATCACCATGTACACTTATAAATCTAAGGGTGAAACACATGGGTTTAGAGTTATTTTTAAAGGGAAAGAGATACATGCTTTAGAAAAATTGATTTACCAAGAGTTTTGACATCACTTTGCCTCTTGAAGATCACCCTTGAAAACCTAGCCTTCAATTCTTCATAGATGAGTATGGGAGAGTGTTTAGGGAGTTTGATCTATCAAAATGGATGTTCGGGAGGCCACAAGTACTTATATAGTTAGAGGACTTAGGATTTTAGGCATTGGAAATGACCAAAAATCCTTAGTTAAAAAATGGAAAATGAACCCATCCATGGGTACGACTCACCAAAAGAATTATAATTTAGGGTAAGAGTGGTACCCTAATGCATACTATAGGCTTCTCATAGGTCACCTATACTATTAAGGGTACAACCAAATACCCTTGAGTCATATCCAAAGGGTATGACTCAATCCCTTACTCATATGCTTCGACTATATAAAAAATAGTCCACTAATAGATCAAGTCCAACCTTTATACATCTGAAGGGGTATAACTTATGCCCTTAGTCATACCCAACATAGAGACACCCATTGAAGAAGTTCTTGTCATGGTTCAAAACCTAGGTATTTCAATTCTCCCCCACTTGTATCATTCATCTTTGAATGAAGGGTAAGGCAAGTATAACGTAAATTAACACATTATCACACCTCCAAACAACCTTTAGACAAGTTAGGATAAAGCACACAACAAGGAAACAACACAACACATATTATGTTCATTATCGAACTACCATTTCATTTTATTAATCTTAGGACTCGAACCCATCATTTACAAAAGACACTTGTTCATTTAAAATATTGGGGACTTAAACCCCTTACTTATCAAAACTTACTCATTTCACAACTTAGGGACTTCAAACTATCAACTTATCAAGGATACTTGATAAATTCAAGGATTAGGGACTTGCACCCATTATTTACCGAAGACATTAATAAACATAACATACTAGGCACATAAACCAATTCCAATAAGGACATAGATGATTTCAAAGCATTAGGGACATAAAACCATGGTCTACCAAGAAATAATTCAATTCAAACATTATGAACTTCAGCCATTATCTATTAAACACATAAATAAAGGTAAGGTAATTGACACATACCTCCATCACATGTTTTGGGAATAGCAAACAAATGAGGATACTTGGACTTCAAGTCTATTTTCGCTTCCCACTTAGCTTTCTCAATCTTTTGGTCCATTCAAAAAACCTTCACCGAAGCCATATCTTTCATTTGTAATAGGCAAAATTGCCAATTAAAGATCCTCATCGAGATATCCTCATAGGTCAAAGAATAAAAGATATAAAAATTCATCAAGCAAACAATCTATGAAAGATCACCCACATATGTCTGCAACATAGAGACATAGAAAACTTGGTTAATTGAGTTTATCTAGAAGGCAACTCCAACTCATAGGAAACATTACCGACCCTCTTCACAATCAAGTAGGGAACAAAATTATAGGTGACTAAACTTCCCCTTTTTACCAAACCGCATCACTCCCTTCTTAGGAGACACTTTCAAGAATACCCAATCGGCAATAATAAATACTAAGTTCCTATGACTCATATCCGCATAGTATATTTGTTGACTTTGAGCGGTTTTCAATCTATCATAAATAATCTTAACCTTATCCAAGGGTTGGTAAACTAAATTTGGGCCAAGTAACTTACCCTCGCCAACTCCGTACAACCCTAACACAGATCGACATCGCCTACAATACAATACCGTAAAAGGGACAGTGAAAATACTACAGAGATAACTATTACTTTAAGAGAACACAACCAAAGGAAACTGGTCATACAATCTACCACAGTAATCAATAAAATAAGACAAGAATACATCCTTTAAAGTTTTGATGGTCCTCTCTACTTACCCATTCATTTGCAGGTGGAAACAATATTAAGGCACACTTTAGTACCCAAAACATTTTGGAATAAATTCCAAAAGTGAGATGAAAATGAAGGACCACGATTCGAGATGATCTAACTAAAGCACCATGAAACTTCACGATCTCCACAAGGCACAACTTAACATAAAATTTTGTCAAGTAATTAGTACTCATGTGAAAAAGGTAGGCAGACATGGTTATTCAGTCAATAATGACCCAAATGAAAAAACCTATTAATTGTGAGATCGAGGAAGACTAGTAACGAAATACATATTAATTACCTCCAATTTTAATTTGAGAAACACAATATATTGGTACAAGTCATTGTTCCTCATGTGCTCAATCTTTACTTATTGGCACACCATACACTTGGCCATATAGCTATCCATCTCTTATTTCATATTTCCCCACCACTAGAACTCTCTAAGATCTTTATACATCTTTGTAAAAGAGGGATGTATAGTATATTGAGAATTATGAGGCTCGACCATAATTTTTTCCTCTATCAATCGATATTGGGAACACATACCCTACCTTGGTACCTTAAGATATAATCAGCACCAATCACATAGTCCATAACTTTGTGTTAGCCCATATTTCTTTTGATCTTCATCAAGTTGGGGTCCAATACCTGCTTTTTCTTTGTCTAAAAAACAAGAGACGACTGAGATACTAGATGGAAAAAAACACCACCAACATAGGAGTCTGCAAGTCTAATTCCTCAATTAGTGAAACTATTAATCTCCTTCACCAATTCCCGCTTACACTCATCCACATAGGAGAAACTTTCCATTGAAAACCTACAAAGAGTACCAACAACTATATTTTCCTTACAGTGGTGCTAATAAAGACTCATGTCATAGTCTTTCAACAACTCAAGCCACCTCATTTTCTTAAGGATCAACTTTTCTTGAGCAAACATATATTAAATACTCTTAATATCAGAAAAGATATTAATATGAACACCTTAGAGATAATGTCACAAAATTGTTAACACAAAAACCATGACTAACAACTCTAAGTCATGAGTAGGGTAGTTTTATTCATGAACTTTCAATTGCCTAGAAGCATAGGAGACCGCCCTTTCATGTTGCATTAACACACAACCAAGACTAATTAGAGAAGTATCACAATAAATACAAAACCATCATTACCTTTGGACAAGCTAAAAACTGAACCCAAAGTTATATTATCTTTCAACTTCTCAAAACTACCCTCACACGTATCTACCCAGAAGAACTTGACCTTTTTCTAGGTCAACATTGTCAATGGGGCAAATATTGTCCAAAAAATCTCCATATATATTCTATAGTAATATGCTAAACCTAAGAAGTTCTGAGTATCGCTTGGAGTCATAGGTCTAGGCCACTTTTTAACTGTCATAACCTTTCAGGGTTTGCTAGGATCCCTTCCCTAGAGATAACATGACCAAGAAAATCTATAGATTTAGAGCAAAACTAAATCTTCGAGAACATGGCGTACAAATGATGATCTTCAAAAGTTTTCAACACGACACGTAGGTAATTGACATGATCCGCTTCACTCTTAGAATAGACTAAGATGTCATCAATGAAGTCAATAACAAACATGTCCATGAATGGATGGACGACCTTATTCATAAAGTCCATGAATGCCGCTGGGGCATTGGTCTACACAAAAAACATGAGAAGAAAGTCATAGTGACCATACCGGGTTCTAAAGGAAGTATTTAGGATATATGTATCCCTCATTTTAAACTAATGATAACCCGATTTAAGTTCAATCTTAGAGAAGAACTTTTCACCCTAAAGTTGATTGAATAAATCATCTATCCTTGGAAGAGGTGGCATATTCTTACAGTTAATTTGTTCAACTAATGATAATCAATGCACATATGAAGGAAATCATCCTTCTTACAGACAAACAACTGAGATCACCCTAATGATACACACTAGGATAGAAAACCTTTATCTAAGTGGTCCGTCATAAGATTTTAACCATATTCACATATCATTAGACAAAGGAATATAACCAATCCCAAATACTCATTATCCAAGGATTTTAACCACATACATAATCATTCAAATAATGGACTTCAACCACACACATATTTATCTAGTAAAAGGACTCCAACCTCATGCCCATTCATTATACAAGGGACTCTAACCTCATTCTAAGGGATTCTAACTGCAAGTTATTTCATTTTGTGAGGTAAATTAACCATAAGAGATCTCTTCAAGCAAGGGACTTTAACCTCAAGAAATTTCTCTGGCTAAGGCACTTCAAGCTCAAGCCATTTCATAATGCAAGGGACTTCAACCTTAAGACATCACAACTACCAATAGTTATCATTGTGACTTTAACCCTCTTCCCATGCATCAACAATCATTCCTTACATCAAATAAGAAATTTAACCATTTATCTAATTGAACATTATACAAGACCACATAGTGCTTCTGGGATCCTTTATTGCTCAACCATTTAAATAGGTCAATGCCTTCATTCAATTTATGGTCATATTGACCCTCACAAACTATTTATATTTCTTTTATAATTTTATACCGCATTCTCACCACACTTTAGTTCAACACGCAATTCATGTTCATCTTATTATTGAGGGACTTCAACCGCTTATTAGTCATTAAGTAGACAAGGTCATAATTACCCAATACATTGAACAAAATACCTTTACAACATCATTTATCAATCCTTCATACTTATTCTACCATTTCCATAGTTTGAAATATCACCACATGTGACTAGACTATTAACTTAGACATTTTCAGAAAAACTTTATGTACATAGCTTTAACAAGGCTATTTTCATGGTAGAAATTATCATGATTATGGTTACTCAAGAACCTCAGGTTAAACAACATAAAAAAAGCAACCACACATGCAATTCATCATCAATAACATGTATAAACCCAAGTCAAAGAAAGAATCAACATTATTCACCAAAGGCAACAAAATTATTCTTATTTGATTTCAAAATCACCATGTCCACTTACTAATACAAGGGTAAAATACATAGGTTTAGAGTTATTTTACTAGGCGAAGAGTTACATGCCTTAGACATCTTGATTTACCAAGATTTTATTTTTTCTTTTGAAGATCACACTTTAAACCCAAGCCTTCAATTCTACAAAGATAAGTTTGACAGAGTGTTTAGGGTTTTTGATTCATAAAAATGGACATTTAGGATCTCACAAGCACATATATAGTGGGGGCATAGGGTTTTAGGCATATGAGATGACCACAAGACGCTTAGTTTAAAGCTTAAAAATGGACCCATCCAATGATATAACTTACTAAAGGAAGCATACCATAGGGTATGAGTGGTACCCTGACTCCACCCATTACTTATATTCTCCAAGCATATCAAAAATAGTCCACTAAAAGTTTAATTCCAAACTCTATATGAATCACTTGGTATGACTCGTACCCTTTGGTACAATTCAGGAGGGGTCACTCATACCTAGCACAGTGACACTGCATAAGATATTAAAGGGGTGGAAAAGGAGGATACGACTCGTATCTAAGAGGTAAGACTCATGCCCGTAGTAATAAACAACTCAGAGACACCCAATGAATATGTCCTTCTCATGGTTCAAAATGTAAGTGTTTCACTAGTTTTTACTTTTTAAGGTTAAGATTAGTCATGTATATTGAGAACTTCATTGTGTTGGACAAATTTATTTATATGAGGGATGTTAAGAATCTATTAATTCCACTTATTGATGATTTAACCTGTTGATGCTTTTCAAATAACCTAGTGATTCCTCATATAGTATATTTAGGTTCCGCGGTATGACTTGTAGTTCTATTGTTATGACTCTATCTTGAAAAACAAGTTTGATGGTTCTCGAGAGTATTTTTCCACCCTTTACATTTTCTTATCTTTCTTAGTTATACAATTGAGGTAAACATGAATCTTAGTGGTAGATATTGTAATGACCTAAATTTGCATTATTTTTACCTTTTATATATTTTGAAATTTTTACCCCTACTTGTGTTTGTGCATTTTATTTTAGGAGTTACGAGAATGGTTGGAATAGTTTGCAAGGCTTTCAGTGAGGTTGTGGATGAATTTTGGTTATTTTGACGCTTTAAGAGCTAATAATTGGCTATGGTCAACATATTGAGATTTGAAGGCCAGATGACAAATCAAAATTTTTAAAAAAATCTAGAATCTCAAAATTTGGTTAATAGCTAGGTTAGTTTTTTTTTTTTTTTAAGTTTGAGATCCAATTTGGACCCTTGGTTCAAAAGTAGTGTTAATTAAGTCCCGAGGGAGAATTTTGTGATGATCACTTTTTTCATAAATTTGATGATTCCTTTAGATGTCAAACATTTTTTACTATTATAGTTAACTACTGGACAATGTTCATCGTATTTCGAATTAGTTTAGGGGGTCAAAAAAAATAGTTAAAATTTTTTGGTGCCAGAATGGTTGCAAAAGCTAAATTTTTCCTACATTCGTGCACATGACCATTCGACGATTAAAGAAAAGTGAACCTTATGTTGTGTTCGCAACCATCGCTGATGGTTAAGACCAAAATGGAACTATTTTTATATTCTTGACAATTTGAAAGCTTGAAAGCTCCAATTTTTACAATTCTCGATGTATTTTTCATGTATAATCATTTTATATCTAATTATACCTCCATTTATCCTATTTAAAAATAATTTTAATTTTATTTTTCATCATCTCTATCTATGTTAAGAATCAAAACTCCATTTTTATCATTTTTTGTACTTGATTACTCAAATTGGAATGATGCCAAGGTGTTTTCAAAATTTCTTCCATGGGTAAGTTTCTAGTATTATAATTACAATTTTCCACTAGATTTAAAATTTTAAACAACATTAATTTCTAGATTTAAAAATGGCTTTAGGGGTTTTTTGTCGGTAAGCTTAAAACTAGTTTTTCTTTGATATAAACATCATTTTAACTCATTTTTGCATGGGATTTTCGCCATAGACTCCTATAAGTACGAGGAACATACTTATAAAATAAAATAATGATTTTACCTCTTTAATTTTTGAGCTCATTTTCAGGCACCGTTTTTAGACCCGTATCAAATATATTCTATATGGGTATTGTTATATTTATTTTGATGCATAGATATCATATTTGTTATTTTTTTATATGGTTTGTTATTTTTAAAATTATTTGATCATTCGATTGGCAATTTCTATAGTATTTGGACTTGTGGATGGACTTTAGGCTCTAGGAATTATCTAGCCTTAGATAATACATAGAGTTTAAATGGGCTCATATTGGTTGTTTAGTCTTTAAATGAGCTCATATTGGTTTTTTAGTCTTCATGTAATGACTATCTAGGTTTGGGTTGTTACACATTATTTTTTTATTGGTTTATATTTTTTTTTGTCGCCATGTGGAACTTATGTGATATATTATAGGTATTGGGATTAATCTTAACATATGGTGTATTACTATTATTTGATTATGTGGGAGCCTATATTGTTGTTATTGGTAGTTTGGGACATTGTGGGAGCCTATATTGTTGCTATTGGTAGTTTGGGACATTATTCGCTATGTCTAACTCGTTTGGGGGTCTTGTATTACGGTTTTGTCCTTTTGTTGATATATTTAGTGATATTCTTCTGGTGAAAGTGCCTAAGTTGGGGTTTATGCGCTATTAATGACATATTACATCAATATTTAATTAATATGGTTCATGGATTATATACAATCATGGATGATTGGATTATAGAGTGGATTCTAGCTTACATTCTTGTGTATTTGTTCAATTTTAAATTCTCATTCTTATTTTTTTGTGAGCAATACATCGTCATATAATGTATATCTTCATAAGACATTTGTATCATAGTGGAAATACTGATTTTCTAATTGAAATGTGATGTTTTTAAAAACCCGCTTTTAAATATCAAGTGTTGGAGAGGAGTTATGGATATTAGTTTTTATTTATATTGGTTATTATATGGTAAATGGTTTATGCATCCCTCTCCCCTAATCATTCCTTCCATGGGAGCAGTGCTCACTTGGTCTATACGGAGGTTATGCTAGAACCTCAGGCATATCACGCAACCATCATCATTATTATCACTACATTGCAATGTATCACTTTCAATGCAATATCCTCCTTAGTATGGTTGATACTATGTTAGTGTTTCCTCTTGCACTATATAATCATGTAAGAAACTTGTTTGTGATATTATTTTTGACTATTCATTTCACTTTATTAAATTACCCTACATCATTATATATGGATTTAGGGATTGAGATATTATGAGACATGGGGTAATATTGTGGGTTAATCTGAGAGATCATTGGATTTCACCTTCAATTACATGTTATTAAATACTAATATACCCTCTCCTTATACATGCTATATCTGTTTGTTTATATCATATGATTGAGTCTGTAATGTATATGCTAAGTAGTGATTCTTCTTTATAAGTGTTTCTCTCTAATTAATGATCATAATGTGGCTATCGTTGACTCACCTAGGGTCTAGTGCCTACCATATTTTGGTTATTATTGTTGACCATCATTTTGGGTTACCTAGAAGGATTAAGTATTAACATTTGGCTGGTTGTATATTAAATTTGTATATTGGGTATCCGGGGTGGTGGTTCTCTCCATCATTTTTGATTAGGATCGGCTATCGATAATGCTTGTTGAGTACATTTAGTTTTCACACTCACCCTTGACTTTCCCTCCCTTTTCTTATTTTTTGCAGTCTTTTAAAGAATTAGATCGAGTAGTAGTTTGTAGACCATTTCTTACTGCATTGGATTCAATCAGGTTTACCTTGATCTCTTTCTTAATATCTTTTGATTAATTTCGCATACAAGATATCTTAGTGTACTTGTTACAATTTTGTATTAGAGCCTTGTATTAGTGACAACCAGCAAAAAGGCAGGGATGTATCATTAATATTCTTTATTCTTTATTTATATTTGGGTTTATTTCTCTAGTCTTCTGCTTCTTTATTCTTAAACTTTTCATTGGATTGCGATAGGCTTACCTTTATGGGAGGGTGCACAAGAGCCATAATGTGCCTATTCTGGGTCGTGATATACTTATACTCCTATTTAACAATTTAACTTCATTTTCACATTTTTTATGCTCATGAAACACAGTTTTGGGCCAATATAAGATGGTTTTGTATGAACTTTGATTCAGTTAAGCTTGAAATTTCATTTTTATGAATTACTCAACGAATATATTGGAAAAAAACATCTTCAAATCTTTTATTTTAATTATTTATTGGATTTTACTTGATAAAATAAAAAATGATTTTGTCTATATCTATAACCCAATTTAATCCCAGAATTTTATGGGATTATAGATTGAGAAACCATAAATAATGTTTAATATGATTCATAATTAAAATTATCATTTTACCTTTTATTTTTGGGGTCAAATTTTAGGTTTTTCTTATGAAACCAAAGTATGATAATATGCATATAAAAGACTCTCATTATGTGTATAAATAATTTTTTATTGATTAGGGATATTATGAATCCATTTTGAACAAAAAGACTTCTTGATGATGGGTCTAGACTTGTTTTTTCGATATTCGATAAAGGCTTTCTGTTATCATTTTTAAGATAGGTCTTGATAGGTAAATATTCATGTGATGTAATTTATGGCAAGAGAATTTATCATCTTTTTCATGTTTTTGAATAATTATGGCTATCATGTAGCCCGCATAGGGTCATGTGTGAACCTTATTATTTATTTGAGAGAACATTTTTGTTGAGATGCCTGACGGATGCTCATATTGATCTTGTTTGATCATTAATTGTTCTTTATGATAATTGATTCTTGTTTAGGGTCTTGGACTTATATTATAGATGTCTGATATGGTTCTATTCTATTATATTGTCATAAGGGGATTATATCATTATTCTTTTAAGATTTGGGTCATTTGAATTTATTCATTCCATTGTTGACCTCATTAGTGCATGTGTTGATTTTTCTAGGACCATGGATACTCATTCACTACACATTTTAATGTTACTAAATTATATGTATCTAGAATTTTTTGTTAAAGAAAACGTACTTTTTTAAAAGTGTCTTTATGGTGAAGTGCCAGCAAGGTTATTTCATGAGATTTTAATTAGTATATAGGTTGAGAAGCCCTTATGGGTCCTTTTGTAGAAATGTATTATAGGAGGGTGTATCTGAGGTGAACATTTGAGAACTGAATTCAGTAATACCCCAAATTTTGAAGCTCTAGAACCACCAAGAGGTAGAAAATTGAATTAGCCTTCAAACTCCACCAGACTCACCTTACTCTTATACTGTAATAAAAAGTTATGTCAAATTAACTAAGGGATCATCAAACTGGCAGTCACAATAACTCTAGAAACGACTAGTTGTACGGACACAACAGGTCATAGTGAAGACTCATCATCACAACAGTTGGGAACTAGAAAAATCAACCCTTTATATTGACACTTTATAACAACTTGTGGTTACACTAAACTAGTCGTTTGAAGAGGAGTCATTGTCATAATAGCAAGGACACAAGGCTTAGGATCTTAGATCAAAACATAATTCTATTACTTGTGAACAGACCCTATGAGTCATAGCATGAGTCATTACGACTGTTTCCTAGTAATTTCTGAATGTTTTATAAAGGGCTTTTTGGTTTTTTTTTCATTTATTTAACCCCAAAAATACGTCATCTTATTTATCCTAATGCTTAAAAAAAAGGCTAAATCCCAAAAAATCGATTATTATCTTAAAATTTCATCCAACACTAATCCTAAAGACAGAAAAAAAGAATTATTTTTCTCCAAAGCGAAGATTAGTGTTCCTCAACATTAAGTACAAATACAAAAAGTCCATCAAAGATGTCAATCTCCAAGAATGTCGGATGTCATCAATGGGTTCCTTCCACCTATTGAGTCCCAAAGATTTCTTAAATCCTAAAAGTGAAACTGACCCTTCAAGTTTAGGGTTCCATTAAAAGCATAAGTTTCATAAATTTTTTAGTTTATTGCTTGAATTAAACCATAAAAATGTGATTCCCAAAAGAATAAGCATCCTTCTGTACGCAAAATCATAATACCTCTTTATATTTTAAAATTGTTGATTTTTGGGCATTAAATTTGTGATTTTATATTATGATCTACTTTTAATATTATCATATTCAGTTACATTAGTTAGAGCTTGTGGGTTATAAATTCCAAACACCTAGGAATTTATGTTCTTAAGAACTTCAACCTATGCATATAATGTAAATTTCAGAATACTATTAAATTGAGCATTCAATTATTAGTGTCATTCAGTTAGGAGTATTATATAACCCCAAATAAATGCAAGGATGAATGATCACAAGTTAGTTAAAACTTAGACATTTAGTAGAAATCCATACGTTCTAGAACTATGATGCCACTATAGTTTATAAGGGGTTACCCTCCAATTGAGGACTGACATCCTAGTTTTTTAGGACATTGTTTTATTGGATCCATAGTAGCCTATGTTAATACCCTTAGAAACGTACTGAACACCCATCAAATTGGGGTTACAGGTAAGACCCCAGTTTTCTCAGATTTAGCTATATCGGCTAATGTTAGATCCTATAGCCCACAATTTATGTTTTAGTTTCATATTTTGCATGACCTTGTATTCAATTATTTAGTTTTCATTCAGTACACATGTTGTATCAGCTCACTATGCTTCATTCATTCATGTTTAGTTTATATTAGTTATTTTTCCCATTTGAAATTCTTAGCACATTCAAAGTATCGATCACATACTTTTCCTATCCTATATATTCTTATGATATTAGTTTTTATGCTCAATATCCAGATCGCGCTTAGTACAGTTCAGTACCAAATTCAGCAGCAGTGTTTTGTGAGTACTTATTATTCGAGGACTAGTTATCTGTATTTATAATCACTACTCTTTGAGTTTTAGACTCTAGGACTTTGTTGGGGGCATGTCCCAACTACTCATATAAGTAGAGGCTTTTTGATAGATTTTTTTATTTCAATATATTGATATTGTTTGAAGGATTGAGTTTTGTTATTCTTATTCATTATTGATTCATTCATCATTATTACCTTATTTTTTCAGTTTAGTTTCCGCATAATATTTTTTTACTTGTTTAGTATTCTTAGTAAAATGCCAGGCCATGGGTTATCTCGGGATCACTTATGACTCTATGCACTATGTAACGACTATGGAAAAGTCTTGGGTCATGAAAAACTTTTTATCAGAGCTAGTTTTATAATTTCCTATGGTGTTTTAAATATACATTAAATAGAAACTTGTTTTTGCGTATGAAGCACGCCACACTTATGAGTGAGTAGTTATGAAACATCATAGTAAAAGCCTCACTTCTTTCATCACTCATGTTATTCAATAGAGTGAAAATGCTTTTACAATTCTTCTACTAACTCATTGGCTACCTATATAAAGAAAATACCTCCCAAGCAAACTAATGAAAGAAGGCATGGTAATCATCTAGCACCACCGCCAAATCTAGGAGACCCTCTGAAATAATAGGTCTCCTATGTTGAGTGAAAGGTAGCGTTTACTGTATTGTCCCAGTCAATAACAACTCATAATAACCAACATGTTGTTGCCTCAGCCAGCCCTATATTAAATAAGACAACAATTAGAGTTCAGGACTTCACTTTGATGAATCCTCTAATACTCTTTGGGTCTTAGACTTAAGAGGATCCACAAGAATTCTAGGAGAGTATTCAAAAGGTCACTGCGTTCATGGTCGTCACCTCAATTAGGAGTACTGATCTGGTTGATTATAAATTTCATGGAGTGGCTAACATATGGTTCAAGTTGTAGAAGGAGAACATGGGTTTAGATGCATGGTTGTTAGAGTAGGATGAGTTTGTTGCTTCATTTTTGTACCAGTTCTTCACACTTGAGTTTAGTTAAAAGAGGCTGTAAGATTTCATAAACTTGAAGTAGGTAAATATGAGTTTGAAGGAGTTTTAACTAAACCTTATTCAGATGGCGAGGTATGCTCCAACTTTGGTTGCTAACTCAAGTTCCTGAATGAGTAAGTTTGTGTACGTTATTTCTTATGAAGTAGTAAAGGGGTGTAAGACGGCAATGTTGGTAAGTAGATGGACATCCCTAGGCTTATGTTCCTTGCCCAATAGATTGAGTAGGAGAAAATCAAGGATATGTAAAGCATTAATAAGAAGGCTAGAAGTGATAGTTTAAATTTCCCTCAGTAAAGGTTAGATGGTCATAATCGTTCTCAGTTCTATAAGAAATCTCTAGCCCCAGCCACATCTTCTTCTAGTTCTCCATTACCCAAGCTCAAATAGGAAACTAGAGATAAGGCGCCAAGCTCTAAGTCAAAGGATAGTTTGAATAGTGTTCACACCATCCAAGTTTGTAAAAAATGTGGTAGGAATGACAAGGGTGAATGAATGAAAGGTAGTAATGTTTATTTTGGGTATTGCAAATCAGTCAACAAAGTAAGAGATTGTACGATGATTTCACAGAAAGTTAGGGTTGTTTGTTAGCCTAACCAATCTAATTTTTTAGCAACTCCAATAGGTCGTTCGACGAGGTTGTTTTAACAAAATTTGCCCAAAGACACAATTTCACAATCATTCAAACCGAGAGTCGAAATGAGGTCCTTAAGTTGTAAAATTACACCAATCATGCTACCAATAAAAAATTGGCATGCCAAATTAGCATGTGCAATCCCTTTTACATCAGATGCAAAGAAAAATAAAATCTTCACTGAATTCAACTACATGATCTTTTTAACTTCTGAAAACCACAAACTCACACAAATCACACAAAATGAATTGGGATCTAACATCCAATGCCATAAAAATAGTTTGTCCACTAATTCAAAGAAAAAACAATCTCACATAACTCTAAATAATGGGTAGGGTAATTCTACTAATTGGGATTCATCTAACGAGAAGCATACATGATAACTTTACACTTTTGTATGAACGCTACAACTAACTCAACACTATAAGCATAAAAAAGAAGCTAAAACACACACCCTCCTTAGGGAAAATCAAGATAAGAGTTCAGGTCAATAAATCTTTGACAATTTGAAAGCTCTCTTTACAAGCATCCAACCATTGAACGAAAATCGTATAATGAGTCAACTTTGCTAAATGAGTCATACTAAATGAAAAACCATAGACAAAACCCCAATAGTAGCCTACTTGACAAACAAAAATCTTATTCTCAGCAGGTGAAGTAGGCCTAGACCAATCTGAAACACTATACTCTTTGAAGGATCAATGATGATTCCATTCTTTGTCACAACATGAACAAATAAAGAGATAGACACCAACAAAAACTCACTCTTGGATAACTTAGCTTATAAATACTTAACTCTCCACTTATGAAGTACAATTCACTAATGCCCTTCATGATCTGCCTTACAATTTGAATAAACAAAGATATAATCTATAAATACAATGATAAAGGAGTTAAGATATGGTTGAAACACCCAGTTCATTAACTTAATGAATAGGGCTAGAACATTGTTCAACCCGTATGACCTTACAAAGAACTCTTATTGACCATACCGAGTCCAAGAAGATGACATCAGAATATCTGAAGCTCTAATCCTCAACTGGTGATAACCAAACCAAAATCAATTTTTGAAAACAACAAAGCACCCCAATGCTGATCAAACAATCTTCTATACAAAGAAAAGGATACTAATTATTAATCGCCACCATGTTCATCTACTGACAATAAATACATATACGTATGGACCCAATATTTTTCAACCAAAAAAGGTAAGGAACACCCCAAGGTGATACACTAGGCCAGATAAATCCCTTATCCGATATCTCTTACTACTGATCCTTCAACAAATTCAACTCCATTGGGCAACACTATAAGGAGGAACAAAAATAGGCTTGGTTTCAGGCTTAACTTCAATAGGAAAGTTAATATCACAATTTGGAGACATACCTAGATAATCCATGGTAAAAAAATATGTAAATTCATGGACAATATGAACACAATCAAACAGAGGTGATGAATCAACACTACTATCACGAATATTTGCTAAATAAGAAAAACATCCCTCTTTACCAAGAAACGGGCTTGAAGAAAGGATGTAATAGTCTTGGGACCTCAGGTATACCCGCCAAAGATATCCTTGCCAGACACAGTGAAGCTAATGTCATAATCGTAACATAAAAGTCTAAAACAACATAATAGGAAGCTAACCAATACATACCAAAGATTATATAAAATTCTACATTGTCGAGGATACTAAGATTTATGCAAGTCTCAGGACCTTCCAAAGTTATAATAAAAGATTAGTGCACTTGATCCACGACTAAAGATTCTCCTATAGGGGTAGGCACATGAATAGGCATGGCAAAAGGCTTTCTAGAAGAATAAAAACTCAAAGAAAAATATTCACACATACATGTAAAAGTCTGTTCACT
Organism: Capsicum baccatum var. pendulum; assembly: GCA_030864225.1. Taxonomy (NCBI): domain Eukaryota; kingdom Viridiplantae; phylum Streptophyta; class Magnoliopsida; order Solanales; family Solanaceae; genus Capsicum; species Capsicum baccatum. The sequence goes on from CM061561.1 coordinate 91,187,976, forward strand.
ATCAAATAATAGAGATAGAGATCCAAAGAAAATAGGGATGATACATGTAATAAAAATGTCCAAAGTCTCTGCCATAGCTTTTGCAGGCATGGCATTGCACTATCCACATCTACCACAGGGATGAGTTGCCTCAGGACCACTACCGCAATCTTTATTCCTCTACATCGCTCAGCTCTATTAATATCTCTACCACCCTAATGATCAGTTCTCACTTGTCATGACCAGATTCATGAGACGTGATGGGACATAGTAAGACCCATTAGTATGTAAACCAACATCGTAACCAAAAGCTAAGGCAATAGGTTACTTTAGTATAAATGGGGCATAATAGATTATCACCATCATAATCAATAATGATCCATAATACACAATAAACAACAAGTACCAATTCCCACGAACTGGTAATATCAGTATATTAGTATCTATGTTAAACAATAGGAAATATAAGTCAAAGTCTAAATAGTCTTTTACATCCATCTTGAATACAAATGACTGAATAAAGATAGTAGGGAAATGGGATAGTCAAAATCTTCAAGATCTCACCTTATCTTTGAAAGTTAAATATTGCATGATCTTAAGTCAGCGATAGCAACTAGTACTCAAGTCTGCACTAAAAACGTATAGAAGTGCAATATGAGTACCAAAAGAATGGCTACTAAGTAGACATCATCATCCGACTGAGATAAATTATGATATAAAGATGATATAAAGCAAGATGATATATATAAGTCAAGGTGCAAAATCTAACTTGAATCATCTCAATCTTTACTGTAGAAAATAACTAACCAACTAGAATGATAATACGATATCTCATATCAATACATAGAACAACTTTCATATATAAAATTAATAATCAATCCAAAAGTATAAATCAACATATATACAATATTGATCGCATAAATACCAAGTTCAAAATGCATACAAAAATGAGTGCATAAATTAAATGAACTTATGAAGGCATCCCATACCACCGGTAAGTACACTAAAAAGAACATAAAGTAAAGAACACATCACGACTTTTCAAGGTAATCATAACAATAGTCATAAAGCCATTTAGACATCTAACTCCTCAATATACTCTATCAAATCACTATTAACCAACCAATAATCATATAAGAAGAGGTTACATATCATCAAACACATTTATCTATCTATTTCCCAACATCTCTTATAGTTATCACCATAATTCTCTACGTCCTTTATTAAACAACCATAATTGCTAGTTGTAAAATTGTAACTAAACAAGGTCCACCAACTGGTATTATAGTCTTCTAGGAATAAAGTAATATAACTACTTTATATAGACAACTAGTTATCACATAAACCATTTTACAAGGAAAAATTCCATAATATATCCGATTATTCAAGCCAAATATATCCACTAGGTGAATCCTTACTACTACACAAGATTATACTTATTAATTAGATTTAATTAAATATTTTATATATTCTACTTCTATTCACTAATTAGAATTAGCAAGAGGCACGCCATAACCCCATATAATCCTATATATTATTATAAGCTTACCATGTATAGTATCACTACAACATCAATATATCCTCTTGGTTTACCGGGTATCATCATAATATCAATGCCTCTTTTGGATTTACTAGGCATCATCATATCAATAATAACTCTTTCGGGTTTATCGGGCATCACCATAACATTAATATATCCTCCGGCCTTGTCGGACATCAATATAGCATCAATGTATCTTCCAACCTTTCTGGGCATAAACATAACATCAATATGCATAAACATAACATCAATGTAACCTTCGGCCTTGTTGGGAATAATCTTAACATCAATATATCCTCCGGTCTTGTTGGGCATCATATTAACAGCAATATATCCTCTTGCCTTCCCGGGCATTCATATAGCATCACTATAACCTACGGCCTTGCCAAGTATCAATATAGCATCAATATCCACCATGTTTTAAATATACACATACTTATTTATATTTATAGTCAAATCGATAACCAATGAAAGCCAAAAAAAATGGAGTGGGAAAGAAGTAAGAAAAGAAATATCATCACTCCTTGCCATTTATTATAAATACAATACATTAGTGGGTGCATGAGCATGGGTTGGCAAAATTTAGGAACATTTCACACATTACCGGGCATAACATGATTATTAGTATGGTCAATAATAAGTCATATTTATACTTTTTAGAACCCCTCTTTCAAGCATAATTCGCAATACTAGCACAAAACGGTTATTTTGCAAAAATTAGTATAGTCACTAGGAATGAGCATAATATGTGTGATTACGTAATTCAAGGCTCAAAAAGTAAAATAGCCAATAAAGAAAGTGATATAATAGTCATGCCTTCAATTTATACGGTTATCCCAATGCTATCCAAATAGTTAAAATAAGATTGCAATAAAGAATGCACATTATTTCCATAGCAACATCATGAATAACACACCTAATAGGTTTATCCATCATATTACCAAAGGATTTTCTCAACGTTTCTCAAGTATCTAGGTCAATAATAAAGTTACATAGTTCAAGCTTATGTCGGGTCAAGTTCTTCTTCTAATATCAATGTTATCTTTTTCAAGTCTAAATTCTACTTGGAAGTAGACTAAGTTACCTAAATCATGTCGTAGTGATTTATCAATCCACACAAGTTCTATAGGAAATTTCTTCCTTAAGTAGTCCAAACCTCTAAGACCAATTCCACAACTTGGTATATCTTAGTCAACCTACTCTTAGGATGAGTGAACAATTCACTCTTGTCTTACTACAACAACTATAGCACTCTCATGTTATTCATAAGATAACAAGTGTAACTAACCAAGGTTCTAGACTATGGGTCCATTATTACACTTAATGTGTACAATGGACTAAGTGATTCAAATAAACTCAAATATTACCACATACCATTTCAACATCAAAGGCCCATCTTAATCTTATAAAGATATCAAAGACATGCAATAATAAAGCTCAATCTAACTAAAAGTAAGCCTAACCAACCTTGAATTCGAATAGTTCTCAAACCAATAATTTTTTATTTCCCTTTCCTTGAATCTTCTTTAATGAGCCATGCTATCAAAAACATAATCTTTACATTATTACGAGAATAACAACATCCATATTGCACCATTGATCTTTGGGTCATTAACCACAACAAAAACCTCCACGTGGGTCCCACATATGGAAAATGAGTTTTTGAGACCAACTTATTCTTCAAATAGCATCAGGGAGTTATAACCCTCAATAAATTTGTGCAAATAAACCATATTCAGGGCTAAAATCAAGCCTTAAGCTATTTGGGTCTTTGGGTCTAGAAATTCGAGAATTTAACACTAAGATTAAAGGAATCTTACATTAGATTCGATGTTAATCATGAATATGCATGTTGTTTAAGATCCCAATAAACACTCTAGACTCAGTTTGAGAGTTATACTCTCTATTATGGTTTTAGTGAATCAAAAGGTGAAAAAATGGCCCAACTTTCAGCAAAATCTTTATATAAACACACCTATCCTAGGACCTCAGGAGCGATGATTGCACACACACGCTTGCTGCGATCACGACCATTAAGATTCCACTAAAGATCTTGTGATTGTGGTATCTCTAACCTCAACAGATGACAGCTGATACTTGGAATAACTCTAAGTTTTGACCAATGCCTCAAAATGCATTCATAATCTAATATGAGCAAATGACATATGCAATCATACTAATTTCAACATTCTGGATTCGTTGACAATGTATAATTTTCTTTTTTAGGTCGTTTAGACCTAATGTGGGCCCCATACCTAAATTTCCAATTTCTTAACTCTCCGACTAGTTGGTAGAAATGAGTTTGGGTATTGTAGGACCAAAACTAAAGTTCTACCAAACATAAAATTGATATTTTTAAGATACTGGTGTAGTTAAAATTTATATCTGATATCATTTTACTGATGTTTTTTCTCGGGGGCCATTTGGAACTAACGAAGACTTCTAAATGGGGAAATAGTTCTAAAACCCAAATGAACTACCAGGTAGCCAAACTATCGGTTCCATCAAGTCCTAAATTATTTATGCCGGCTATGGAAAAGCTCGAATGACGAAAATAAAGTAAGCCTATAAGAAATAACCTGAAGGGTCATTAAAACATCCGCTACTAGGAAATTTTGTCCAAAAAAGATAAAGAGGAAGTAAAAACTTGAAGTCTGATAAAAATGAGGATATTGGGTCAACATCTCGCACTCAATCTCCTAAATGGCTTCCTCAACTGGGTGCTGCTTCCACTAAACCATATCGACAAGAATCTATCAAGTAAATAATTGTCTTACATCAGTAACCAAAATAAGCTTGTGCTTCTCTACAAAGGTTATTTACTCGTCTAATTAGACTGAATCCCACTTAAGCACATGAGACGGATCAAGAATATACTTCTACAGCATACAAACATGGAAAACTAGATAAACAACAGAGAAATTTAAAGGTAAGGCTAACTCATAAACCACCTCGCCAACTGCACGGAGAATCTAAAAACAAACAATATAATGAGCTCTGAGCTTACCTTTCCTTCAAAAAATCATCACACCCCTCATGTGAGAAACATAAAGGAACATAGAGTGACCAACTCTTAATCTTAAGGCATGCAGCATAGGATTGGTATATGTTTTTTTCCTACTTTAAGATACTCTCAGCCTGCCCTGGAAATGTCAAACTCTATCCAATGAGTCCTGAAGTAAATGGGTACCACGAGGTCTCACCTCCGAAGTCACAAACCATCCTATCGTAGAACGACATCTCTTACCATACAAGTCCAAATAAGGCAGTATCTCAATACTAGAATAATAGTTTTTGTTCTACGTAAACACTACCAATGCTCTATGCAGATACCCCTACCCTCCAAACTCTATAACACTTGCTCAAAGAATATCCTTAAGCACATAAATATTCCGCTTGAAACTGACAATCTATCTGTAGATGGAACGATGTACTTAAATCCACTCGAATACATAACTCTACCTGGAATGCTCTCTAAAATCGAGAAGCAAATGCAAAACCACGGTCTGATATGATAGATATCGGTACCACATGTAAATGAACTATCTCCCAGACATAAATATGAGCTAATCTCTCAGCATTGAAGGTTATCTAAATATGAATAAAAAGTGTTAACTATGTGACGATTTGATCCACAATAACACAAATACTATCATGACCATGGGAAGTACAATGTAAATTACTAATGATGTCCATAGTAATACTTTCCCATTTAGAATCGGGGATGGGAAACATTTGAGTCAGTCCGTCGAGTTGCTAATACTCGGCCTTAACCTTGTGATGATATAGGGAACGAGCTACAAAAGAAGCCATATCACTCTTTATGCAATCCCGCCAGTAATGCTTCCTGAATCTCTATACATCTTGTTTGTACCTGGTTGAATATAACACCTTAAGATGCGAGCCTTTTGAAGAATCAAATAAATAAATTCATCAAGCTGTGGAACACAAATATTACCTAGAAAACTCAAAACACCCTCAGAATCAACAGTGTTCCTCTCAGACTCACCACTCATCTCTTGGTCATAGGGAAAACATAACTTTCTTTCCTTATACTTACGATCTCAAAACATGCTCAAATAAAGAGGACCTTACCTTTACGAAAAGAAAAATCCTCATAGGCTCTGATATATCAAGGCAAACCATAAAATTTGTTAAGGACTAAATGTACCATACCAAAGGCCTCTAAGAAACTAATATGCATGCCAAACTACCCATATTTACTTCCTTGCGACTAAAGGAATCAACTACCACATTTACCTTACCCAAATGATACAAGATTAAAATATGGTAGTCGTTCAACAACTCCATATATCTATGCTAGTGAGCATTAAGCTCTCACTGGATTATAAGATAGTAAAGGCTATAATGATCGAAGAAAATCTCATAATGCACCATATACAGATAATGCATCCAAATTTTGAGGGCAAAAATTACTGTTGCGAACTGAAAATCATGAGTGGGGTAGTTATGCTCATGCACTTTGAGTTGTCTAGAAGCATAAGCTATAACAAGACACTGTTGAATCAAAACACAAAAAAGAACAACACTAAAAGAATCACAAAACACAGTAAATACCACACCCTCAACTAGAAGAGTTATCTTTCAAGCTAAAGTAAGACAACCCTTCATCTTTCCAAAGCTCCACTCACACTCCTCAGGCTATCGAAAAAGAACTTCCATCAAATTTAATCAGGTCATAAGGGATAAATTAGTATCAAAGATCTCAACAAAACACCTATAATAACCATCCAAACAAATGATACTACAAAACTCAATTGGAGAATTAGGTCTACCCCAATTATGAATTGCCAATATCTTAGCTGTGTATTCCATAATAACCGCCTTAGACACCATATGTCTAAGAAATTACACTGATTCAATCCACAACTCACACTTAGAGAACTTCTCAAAAAACAAATAATCTCATAAGATTTGAAGAACAATCCTAAAGTATTGTGCATGCTCCTTACTACTCTACAAATGCACAAGAATATAACAAATGAACACAATAAAAAATTGTCTAGCTATGATCTGAACACATGATTCATCAAATCCATTAATGTTGTTGTGGCATTAGTCAATCCGGAACAGATCACCAAAAAATCATAAATACCTTAACGGTTCCTGAAAATTATCTTCAGTATATCCTTATCCAAAATCCTCAACTAATTATAACTGGTCCTCAAATCTATCTTAGAAAACACATTTCCTTGAAGCTAGTTGAACCAATCATCAATGCATGGAATAAGTATTGCTTCTTTACTTTCACCTTGTTAAGATGCCTATAATCCATAGACATATGCATCAAACCATCTTTCCTCTTTACAAATAAAAATAGGTGCTCCCACGCGAACAAACTTGGTCTAACAAAACCCTTACAAAGAAGATCATGAAGATGAGAATTTAGTTCCTTAAGCTTAGTAGGATCCATATTGTAAAGTACCAAATTAATAGGTCAGGTTCTAGGCTCGAAGTTTATAACAAACTCAATCTCATAGTCATGAGCAATACCGAACAGGTCGGTAGGGAACACATAAGCAAACATAAAACAATAGGAATAGAGTCAAGCGATGGACTCCATACATGAGTGTCATATACATAAGAGAGATTAGAAATATGTATCTCGATATAAACCTTCTATCACAAACATAAGAAATAATGTTCATTAGCTCGCGACTAATCACTCCCTAGCACACAACTGGGGGTATAGCAGGCATGGCTAAGGTAATGGTCTTAGAAAAACAATCCATGACTGCATGATAGTGGAATAACAAGTCCATGCCTAGAATAACATCGAAATCTAGCTTATTTTTAACAGTAAGATTAGCATAAGTATCAACATCACAAACTTTCACAACACATATTCTGAGTACTCAATCCATTACTAAACAATCACCCATGGGAGTAGATACGCAGAATGGCAAAAATAATAAATCACTAGTTAAGTACTATTGTGGTGTATAATATATATATATATATAAGAATAAGTGAATTTGGGATCAAATAAAGCAAGAACTAACTTGTCACCCGCCAAAATCATACCTGTATCTACAACATCTGAAGTCTCAGCCTTGGGTCTAGCAGCTACTGCTTACAATTGACCATGACCGCCGCCTTGCTAGAAACCTAATCGAACTCTTGTCCTGCCTACCTGAGTACCACCTCGAGCCCTATGGTAGCTTTTCCTACGACCTTGTGAATCACCCCTACCTGAGGGATAAACTACGCTAATAAGAGTAACTCTCTTACTCAAATAAGCATCGCCTCACAACTAGGGTAATCTCTCGAGAATTGCTAGGAATTCTACAAGTAGAACAAGAATCCTAAGCAGAACGAGAACACATGGATCATGACGAACTGAAGAAAACACCACGTTCAGCACGACCTACAGATAAACCTCTCAAGGACTTATCACTGCCCGTACTAGGTCCACTAGTACAAAAATTACCTCCATCAGTGGTTTAAAGAGCTTCCTAAACTAGTTAATAAGTTTGCCTCTGAGGCTAAAAAGATTGACGTGAAGGATGCCCAACATAATAACTACCACCTCTAAATTGGAAACAACTATGGATCCCACCAAATCTACCCTGATAATTGCACATTTTATCATGTACCTCATGATATATGTCCTCCAACAATCTGGCATTATCTAAAACCTTAGCAATTGTCCAGCTTATAGCAACTAAAATCATAGTGGTCATCCAATTAAGGAGTCTCTGTCCACTCACAAAGTAGCAAACTCACTCATACATAGTATCAAAAATAAAAGTCGCATGCCTAGAAAACTTATGAAATAGTCCTCATATTTGGCGACTGTCATAGAACGTTGCTATAATCTAGTGAATTGATCCCTCCGTAGATCTCTAAGGTTCTGTAGCAGATACTTCTCAAAAAACATCTCAAAGAACTGAGTCTATGAAAGGGTAGAAGACCCAATAGACCTGGAACTCCTAAAACCTCTACACCAATGTCAAGTAGACAAATCCAACTAAATATGGTGTAAAAACACCATGAGTCTTATCCAAAACCTAACCCACAAAGCCTATCCTCAAAAGTATTCAGAAACTTAAAAACATCATCTCCGGTAGAAGCAAAAAACCTAGGAGAAGCTAACCTTAAAAACCTACCCAGCAACTTTTGCACCTCAAAAGACAGAGAAGGTTGGGTCACAACTGGCTGAATAGCCATCATCTAAAAAACTATTGGCATAGGATGAACCTCAACACCAGGAGCTGCAGCAGCATGCTTCACTCTGGCCGCATTAGTCTATGAACCATCAACACTACCCAACAGCTGAACTAAGAAAAGCCTGAGCAAAGTAGAGGGAATAAAAGCTATTAGAGCTTGGGATGGTCCCTGTGCTACCATTTCCTAAGGTGGAGGAATCTCTTTCTTAGGTACAAGAATGGGTTTCTAGGAGGCCCATCCTAATCCCTCACTGGGTATATATCTCGACGAGTTCCTTGAATAAGGGGAAGATTACTAGGATGTCTAGAGATCATCAACACGTATAGTTGCAACACGTGTCCTGGGAATCTGTGAAAGAGTAAAGTTAAGAAAATATCCTCTAAACCAACTCAAAATCTTAGAACGATATGTGTGAAAAAAGGGCATGACTCCTAAAAATGTCGCATATCCTCTAAAAGATAGGAAACTGATGTAAACATTTAGATATGTAGGACTCTATTAGACATTTTCTCTTGCACCAACAATACTAGTGAAACCTAGGCTCTTATGCTAACTTTTTCATGACCCAATTCATGAGTCATAGTGGAACCTACTATGAACCACCAACTGGTTAGCAAACACTGTAAGCCGAAGCTAAGACAATGGGTTACTTTTGTTGAAATGTCGGTGATGGGCAAAAATAGATGAGCACTATTATAAACAACAATGTTCCACAATCGAGAATCAACTATGGATACCAATTCCCATGACCTTGTAATGTATTTACAAGAGTATGTAAGTTCAACAATAGGAAATACAACTCATAGTCTAAATATTCTTAGACATCTACCTTGAATACAAAATACTGAATAAAGATAGTAGGGAAATGAGCGACTAGAAATCTCATAGAGCTTACCTTATCACCAAAGGAACAAAACTGCATGACCTTAACTCAACGATGATAACTAGTACTTGAATCTACACCAAAAAGGTACGAAAGTGTAGTATGAGTACCAAAACAATGGGTACTCAGTAGGCATCATTGGCCAACTATGATTAATTATGATATGAAGTAAGACAATCTTAGTCAGGGTACAGTATCGAATCTGAATCATCTCCATCATCACCATGCAAAATAACTAACAAACAAGAACAATAATATGATATTTCATATTAATGCATACCACAAAGGTCATATATAAAATGAATAATCAATGTGGAAGATTAAAGCAACATATATAGAATTTAAATTACATAAAGACTAAGTTCGACATGCATAAAACCATTAAAGCATTAAGTAAAAGAACTTACCACGACGTCCCATACCATCAGGAAGTACACCCAAAAGAACATAAAGTAAATAACTCAACATGATGTCCCATACCACCGGAGACTGCATCGATAAATTAAATTATCAATGTATTAAGGTAATATATATATATATAACCTACTCAGATTTATTGGTGGTTTCAACATATTTAATCAACGGTCATTTGCCAAGATCCATAATCATCATCAATTACAACAATTGAAATAACATACACCAAGGTAATCATAACAATAGTCATATAGATATTTAGACATCTAACTTCTCAGTATACTTTATCTACTAACTATAAACGAACAAACAATTATTGTTACATAAAAGTTTTCTAGTCATCACAAGGCCTCAAATCATTATTCTAACCGATTCTTAGTATAATCCTTCTTCATAAAATAGCAACTAATTAATATCTACCAAGTAGTCAACATCCACCTCTAGAAAAAATGTACTACAAAACCAAAATCAGAATTTAACAAAAACTCATTCCTAGTTATCATAGGTGCACGAGTCATCATATATGAAGAGGATACATATGATCAAACATACTTATCTATCTGTGGTCCAACATCTTTTATAGTTATCACCAATATTCTTTACGTCCTCTGTTAAACAGCCAATGGCATTATCTATTAGACATCCATATAACTAATCATCAATAATGCTAAGTATATTAACATTATTAGCCATTCTGTAACCATAATTTCTAGATATCAAATTTTAATTAACAAGGTCCACCGACTGCTATTATAGTCTTTTTGTAATCAAGTAATATACAACAATAATAACATACCCATTATATTCCCACCTAGTGGGGTCTAAGAAAGGTAAGCGTACACAGTCCATACCACTTCCTTAAATGTGAGATAGAGAGGTTGTTTTTGATAAACCCCCAGCTAAAAATAAAGCATTATAAGATAATGAATAGTAATAGAACAAGATACAAATGAAATCAAGACAAAGAATAATAAATGAAAGTCCTAGTAAAGAATGAAAAAAGATTGAATTACTGAAATAAGTCACCCATAATGTAATACACTTTACTAACAAACCAAAGGAACCCACTAAACCTATACCCTCCTACTAGCAGCTCTAACCTATAGAAATACCCCTATGACTACCATCCCGGTTTCCCCAAAGCTCTCCTAACTACTATCTATGACTCACTCATATTGTAACGACCCAAGAATACCCCCGAGTCATCACACGGTGCTTGCAGTCTTGAGAGACCACAAGCTAACCCATGAGCTGATATCTGCTGTGAGCAGTGAATAAAATCATCATAAATGCAGAAGAATACTTTCATTCCATAAGGTTTTAATATCATAATTTAAAACTAAAATATGAGTCTATAGAAACAACTGACTAAATCTGATAAAATAGTGATAAACTAGATCACTATTTGTAATATCTGGAATGCTGAATAACTAACTCTAATGTCTGAAAAGCCTCTAAAATTGACTGACTAAATATGAGTTGATGGGATGGGACCCAACTAACTTTTACTAACTTTTAACTAAAACATGAGATAAAGTAAAAATGTCCTTGAAGTGTGGGGACTCACCACTACTACTGTTGAGAATCTTATAATTCTAATCGCGAGAAAGGAACTGAGTGTCAGAACCTACGATATAATACATCATAGCGGAAAAGTAAAGGTATGCAATCAGTACTTTGACAGTATTGGTATGCTAAATTAGATAGGCTGATATGTATGGCTTCATGAACAGAACTAATAATTAACTAAATATGAAGGTAAAGTATGGAATATTAAAGAAAGAGCATGGAATCTAAAGATACTGCTAATGCATGAAAGTCTATCTTTACTATGGATGCAAGACCAAGCATGTAACATAAACTGAGTAAAATCTATAAACTAAAATATTGAAATAACAGAAATTTGTATGCTTTGGACAAGCAATGGTTTGGAGGAATCTCTTGCTTAGGTACAAGAATGGGTTTGTAGGAGGACTATCCTAAACCCTAAAATGGTACACATGTCGAAGATTTCCTTGAACAAAGGGAAGATCACTGGGATGGTCTTGGGATCCTCAACACGTATATAGTTGTGGGATCCTCAACACGTATAGCTGTAACACGTATCCTGGGTATCTGTGAAAGAGTAAAGTCAAGAAAATATCCTATAAACCAACTCAGAATCTTAGAACAATATGTGTGAAATAACTTCATGACTCCTAAAAATGTCACATAGCCTCCCAAAGATAGGAAACTGACATAAACATTCAGATATACAGGACTCTATTAGACATTTTCTCTTGCACCAACAATACCGGTGAAACCTAAGCTCTGATGCTAATTTGCTCATGACCCGATTCATGAGTCATAGTGGAACATACTACGAACCACCAACTGGTTAGCAAACACTGTAAGCCAAAGCTAAGGCAATGGGTTACTTTTCTAGAAATGTCGGTCAAAGGTAAAAATTGATGAGCACTATCATAAACAACAATGTTCCACAATCAAGAATCAACTATGGATACCAATTCCCATGACCTTGTAATGTCTTTACAAGAGCAGGTAAGTTCAACAATATGAAATACAACTCATAGTGAAAATATTCCAATACATCTATCTTGAATACAAAATATTGAATTAAGATAGAAGGGAAATGAGCGACTAGAAATCTCATAGAGCTCACCCTATCTCCAAAAGATCAAAACCGCATGACTTTAACTCAATGATGATAACTAGTACTTGAGTCTGCACAAAAAAGGTACGAAAATGTAGTATGAGTACCAAAACAATGGGTACTCAGTAGTCATCATTGGCCAACTAAGCTAAATTATGATATGAAGTAAGACAATCTTAGTGAAGGTACAGAATCTAACCTGAATCATATCCATAATCACTATACAAAATAACTAACAAACTAGAACAATAATATGACATTTCATATTAACGCATACCACAAAGGTCATATATAAAATGAATAATCCATGTGGAAGATTAAAGCAACATATATAGAATTTTAATTGAATAAATTCTAAGTTCAACATGTATAAAACCATTAAAGCATAAAGTAAAAGAAGTTACCATGACGTCGCATACCATCAGGAAGTACACCCAAAAGAACATAAAGTAAAAAACTCATCATGATGTCCCATATCACCGGACAGTGCATCAATATATTAAATTATCAACATATTAAGGTAATATATATATATAACCTACTCAGATTTATTGACGGTTTCAACATATCCCATCAATGGTCATTTGCCAAGATCCATAATCATCATCAATTACAATAATTGAAATAACATACACCAAGGTAATCATTACCATATTCATATAGCTATTTGGACATCTATCTTCTCAATATACTTTATCTACTCACTATGAACGAACAAAGAAATTTTGTTAAATCTAAGTTTTCTAGTCATCAAAAAACCTTAAATCATTATTCTAACTGATTCTTAGTATAATCCTTCTTCATGAAATAGCAACTAATTATTATCTACCAAGTAGTCAACATCAACCTCTAGAAAAAATATACGACTAAACCAAAATCATAATTTAACCAAAACTCATTCCTAGTTATCATAGGTGCACTAGTCATCATATATGAAGAGTTTACATATGATAAAACACACCTATCTATCTATTATCCAACGTCTCTTATAGTTATCACCAATATTCTCTATTTCTTCTATTAAACAACTAATGGGATTATTTACTAGACATCCATATAACTAATCATCAATAAAGCTAAGTATATTAACATCATTAGCCATTTTACAACAAAAATTTCTAGTTATCAAATTTTAACTAGCAAGGTCCACTGACTGCTATTATAGTATTCTAGCAATCAAGTAATAAACAACAATAATAACAAACCCATTATATTCCCACCAAGTGGGGTCTGAGGAAGATAAGTGCACATAGTCCATACCACTTCCTCAAATGTGAGATAGAGAGGTTGTTTTTGATGAACCCCCAGCTAAAAATAAAGCATTATAAGATAATGAATAGTAATAGAACAAGATACATATGAAATCAAGACAAAGAATAAAAAATGAAAGTCCTAATAAAGAATGAAAAAAGATTGAATTACTGAAATAAGTCACCCATAATGTAATACCCTTTATTAACAAACCAAAGGAACCCACTAACCCTATACCCTCCTACTAGCAGCTCTAACCTGTAGTAATAGCCCTATGACTACCATCAAGGTTTCCCCAAAGCTCTCCAACTACTATCTATGACTCACTCATATTGTAACGACCCAAGAATACCCCCGAGTCATCACACAGTGCTTACAGTCCTGAGGGACCACAAGCTAACCCATGAGCTAGTACCTGCTGTGAGCAGTGAATAAAATCATCATAAACGCAGAAGAATACTTACATGCCATAAGATTGTAATATCATAATTTAAAATTGAAATATGAGTCTATAGAAACAACTGACTAAATTTGATAAAATAGTGATATACTGGATCACTAACTGTAATATCTGAATGCTGAATAACTAACTCTACTTTCTGAAAAGCCTCTAAAATTGACTAACTAAATATAAGTTGATGGGACAGGACCCAACTAACTTCAACTAACTTCTAACTAAAACATGAGATAAAGTAAATATGTCCTTAAAGTATGAGGAATTACTACTACTACTGTTGAGAATCTGATAATTCTAATCACAAGAAAGGAACTAAGCGTCAGAACCTATGATATAATTCATCATAGTGCAAAAGTAAAGGTATGAAATCAGTACTTTGAATGTACTGGTATGCTAAATAAGATAGGTTGATATCCATGGCTTCATGAATAGAACTAATAATTAACTGGATATGAAGGTAAAGCGTGGAGTATTAAATAATGAGCATGGATTTTGAAGATACTAAAAATGCATGAAAGTCTGTAACTACTGAGGATGCATGACCAAGCATATGACATAAACTAAGTAAAATCTATAAACTAAAATACTGAAATAACTAAACTCCGTATGCTTTGAGCAAGTGAATCGAAGACTGCATAAGTGAATTGAGACTGTAACTAAGACTACATCTGAGACTGTGGGAGGTATCATCTAACCGATAATCCCTCATTTGAGCTAATCAGGGTCCAACCTGTAACCCAGTTAGAAGAGTGATAGTACTATGCCATGATTACTAACGATGGCTATTTGGAGCCACTAAACTGATATAATGTCCAAAGGACTAACGGTGTTAAGCCTAAATTGATGGGTGACCCCTGCGAGAAAGTCAAGCCGAATCTGACAGGTGTCTTCTCATACCCTATGCTGGCTACGTAGTTTTAAAGTGTAGGGACCACAATTAACAAATCGGCCTATTTGACGAGGAAGCCACCATCCCTATACTTGCTCAGTGCTAAATCCTACTCCCAACTAAAAGACACTAAAATACTAGATTATTTTTTGTTTAACTGACTCATATTTGAATATTCTGAAGTGCTCATAGTATATTCCGAAGAATGTTCTGTAATGTACAACGATTAGACTAAATAAATAGCTATGGATTTTTGGTATTCAATACCACCAGGACTTAAAATTTTTTTAGTAAAATGGCATTAAAACATGGAGATAAAAACATGAAGGCTCTTAAAAAATAAATCACTCTTATAGGTATTTTATCAAACACTTGTACTTCATGGTTTAAAACAATCATAGGAATGTCATGGAATTTCTAGGAATAGCATGATTTCATCATAATAGAATTAAATAATGGTTTAATTTAATGAATAATTATATTAAAATGTGGAGGATTGAAAAATAGCAATAATTTCAATTGTAACATGGTAGAAAATCATAGTTCACGGAGATTCATAGGAGAAATCACAATTTAAAACATAAAAACTTTAAAAGATTATAACTTGGTGATTTAAACGGGTTACTTGTGATCCACGGATGAAAGGAATCCATGGATGAACATCTAACATACCTTAATTGATGAATTTCTTGAAATTCTTAGGGATTGAACTTGAATGTGAGAGCTAGGGTTCTTGATTGGGAGAGAAAGCTTCTTGATTTGGGGGTAAAATAATTAAAATAATGAGATCAAAAATGTTTTTAGGCTTAAGAGCACACATGGGTGGATTAAAATTAGGGGAAGGACTGTTTTATCCTAGGGAGAAACTTTTAATTTTTGTTGAATTTTTCAGAAATAGGAACCTGGCGCAATGACTGGGAACTGGGCTAATAGCGCGATACAAAGAAATTGTGGTGCACCTTTGATTATGATTTTTACCATTGGCGCGGCGCGCCATGATCGCGCTATCTCACTGGAATTGGAAAATTAGGAGCTGGACCTATTGCGTGATGTGCCACTATTATGAAGCAGCACTGGAAATTGATAATTCCTATTTACACTAACTCCGTGATGCGCTAAGGGTCAAAATGACGGTGTTTAACGATTGAAACTTAAAATCTCCATAATTTTTTATCTAGTTATCGGATTTAGACAAATTTATATCGTTGGAAAGCTAATTTAATTTCCAACACAATGATAGGCTCTAAAATGAAAAAGAATGAGTGTTTTAAAAGTTTTATATACGAATACTCACGTATTGGACTTAGATTATACTAGGTAAATACGGGATGTTACAATATCTCCCCCTTGGGATCATTCATCCTCAAATGAAACTAGTTAAGTTGAGGAATCTAATGGACTAAGTATATATACTAAACATGCTTATCTGATGAACGGAATGTATGACGGAACTGATTTATGAATGCACAACTGACCTGAACATGATGTGCAACTGAAATGGAGCATGATAGAGGAAAAATCTTAAGAAGTTTTTGTACGTTATACTCAATCTAGATTCACGGAGAACAAATTAGGGTACTTAGTTCGGATATCTACCTTTGTTTCCCATATTGCTCCCTCATGGGACTGATTCTACCAAAGAACTTTGACGACTGAAAATTCTTTGTTCCTTAATCTACGAACTTGAAGATCAAGAATTTTGACTGAAACTTCCTCAAAGGAAAGATTGTTCTGAATATCTGCACTTTCTAAGGGAACAACTACCGCTGGATCACAAATATACTTTTTCAACAACGAGACATGGAACACTGGGTGTATTGAGGCTAAATATGAAGGCAACTCAAGCTCGTAAGCTACTTTTCCAAAAAGACTGAGTTTCCCTTTCTTGTTAAATCTCTTCACTCCTACCATGGGATAGAGTTTCAAGTACACAAAATCACCGACCTCAAACTTAAAATCCTTTCTCCTCACATCAGCATATGATTTCTATTGGCTCTGGGCAGGTTAAGTCTCTCTCTAATCAACTGAACCTCCTCTAACTCGTCAAACACTAAGTCAGACCCAACTACTGTGGCCTCACCTACTTCAAACTAACCAATAGAAGATCTATGTCTCCTACAATAGAGAGCTTCATAAAGAGCCATATGGATATTGTAATGATAGTTGTTATTGTATGTGAATTCAATAAAAGGAAAATGGTTATCCCAACTTCCATTGAAATCAATTATGTATGCTCTCAGCATATCTTCTAGAGTCCGAATGCTCCTATCTGCTTAACCATATGATTAAGGGTGAAAAGTTATACTGAGGTGGACTTTGGTACCAAGACCTTTTTGTAATGCCTTCCATAAGAGAGAGGAAAGATGGGTACCTTTATCACAGATGATTGATAAGAGAACACTGTGCAACCTGACCAACTCTATGAGATAGAGTTTGGCATAGCCCTCGGTTGAATAAGAGGTATGGACTGGAAAAAATGAGATGATTTGGTTATCCTATCTACGATAGCCCATATAGAATCATGCTAATGACAGGTACAAGGAAAATCAATAATAAAATCTATGTTCACTTTCTCCCACTTCCATGTGGGAATACTAAACTCTTGCACTAACCCACTAGGTTTCTGATGCTCAATCTTAACTTGCTGGCATGTAGAGCACTTAGCTATAAACTCTCATATATCTCTCGTTCTCCCATTCCACTAATAGATCTCCTGCAAACTGTGGTACATCTTAGTGGCCCTTGGATGAATAGAGTAACATGCACCATGAACTTCTACAAGAATTCGCTGCCTCAAATCACCTACACTAGGCACACATAATATACCTTGACAACACAAGACAACATCTCCCCCTCCACTCTTTTATCTCTGATTGATTCATTCAACTCAACTAGACTGGGATCTCTATCTTTATTTTCCTTCACCTCAGAAACTAAGGATCATTCTGATCTAATCTACACCAATACACTACCCTCTACTAAGTCGTGTAAGCAGACACCTTTCCAGGCAAGACGATAGACTTCCTAAGCTAACTTCTACTTACCCTCCTCAACATAAGTAACACTACCCATAGACAATCTACTGAGAGCATCAGCCACTACATTTGCCTTGCCCTGATAATACAGAACACTTAAGTCATAATTTTTCAATTGGATTAAAATCTTTATGAGAGAAGACATATTAAAGGCTTTTGTGATCTGTGAACACATCTATATGGACCCCATACAAATAATGCCACCAAATCTATAAGGCAAATACTATAGCTTCTAACTTAAGATCGTGAGTAAGGAGTCTTGAATCATAGGCTATGGCCTTACCTCTCTGCATGAGAACACAACCTAAACCTAACCTGGATGTATCACAATACATAACAAAACAATCTGGACCATCTGGTAGAGTCAAGACTAGGTGGTTATTTAAGTCTTCAACTCCTGAAAACTCTTCTCACATAAATCTGACCACTGAAACTTAACTTTCTTCTGAGCCAAACTAGATGTAGGGAATTTGTAAGACCAAAGAATATGAATATAAATTTGAAGTGACCATACCATGTTCGAAAATCTATATTCAGAAAGTCATATTCCCTGATCGTGAGTTGATGATAGCTTGATTTAAGCTCTATTTTTGAAAAAGTTGGCACCCTGAATTTGATCAAATAAGTCATTAATTCAAGGAAGTGGATATTTATTAATGACTATGACTTTATTCAACTAACGGTTGTCAATGCACATTCTGATAGAACCATCTTTCTTACGCACGAATAGAATAGGTGTACCCCTGGGGAGATGTTGGGTTTGATGAATTCCTTATCTAGGACATCCTTTAACTTTTCTTTTAACTTCTTGAGTCCTACTGGAGCCATTTTATATGGCAGAATAGATATAGGATGAGTATCTGAGAGAAGATCTATTCCAAATTCAATTTTCCTTTAGGGTGGAACTCCTCACAGATCTTTAGGGAATACATCTGAGAATTTATTTACTACTAGAATTGACTCAACAGTTGAAGTTTTAGGGTTAGAGTCTTTGACTCGCATAAGATAGTAAATACACCCCTTCGATATCATCTTTCTCACACTAATGTACAAAATCAACTGACCCTTAAGCGCTGTAGTACTACCCCTCCATTCAAGGATTGCTTTATTTGGAAACTGAAAATGAACTATTCTGTTTCTACAATTAACTAAGGTATAGCATAACTAGAGCTAACCGATGGCAAAATTGATGTCAAAATTGAGCATCTCTAAATCCACGAGATAAATATTGGTAACTTTCTGAGATATTATGACGAGATAGTTCCTATATACCTGTCTAGCTACAATAGAAATGCCTAATAGGGTAGCCACTGAAAAGGGCTCTACTAGAATTTTGGGATTGACTCTGAAGTTGACGGCTATATATGAAGTTACAAAAGAAAGAGAAGCTCTAGGGTCTAGCAAAGCACAAACATTAATTATAAAGACCTGCAACATACCATTAACTACGTTAGGAGAATTCTCCTGATCTTGACAGGACTGAAAAGCTTATAATTTATTCGAACGCTAACCACTGGTAGCACTTGAAGTGGCACCCTGCTGAGTCAGGCGACCAGATGGAACTGATGACTTATGGGACTGGCCTTGTTGGCACACATCCCTACCTTTTTATGAAACTACCCAACACTCCTGAATCTGATAGCCTGGCTTTCCATACCTAAAGCACAGATCACTACCCACTATACACATTTTCTTATGGTGTTTACCTAATTTTTGACATAGAGGAATTGTATGATCACTGCTAACACCGACTTGGGACATAGATCCTGGTGCCTTATCCCTATTATCGTTCCTAAATTTAAGTACTAGGGCACTAGATAAATAGGGTTCTGGAGTTGTAGACCTTTTATGAAACTGTAAAGAGTGACCACCTTTTAACTTTTGGTAGTTGAAATTAAAACTACCCATCCCAGCTTTCTTGTTTCCTCTTTTTCATTCCTTAATATTTCGCTCCTATATCTATTGAGCATGGACGATCAGTCTAGTCAAGGCCATCTCACTAATATGCATTGCGGTCCTACACTCCTTGACCATACTATTAGATATACCACATAAACTTACTAATCTTGGACCTGTTGTCTGCTACCACATGAGGAGCATACCTAAATAACTGAGTAAACTTGAGGGAATACTCCCTCACACTCATGTTGCCTACCTCAAGATAATTAACTCTAACACTTTGGCCTTTCTTAACTCCAATGGGAATAATCTGTCTTAGAAAGTTATGGAAAACTCTTCCTATTCTACAGGCCCTACATCTAAACCTCTATCAACGTTTCACTGCTTAAACCAAGTATGGCTATATCCTACAATTTATATGCAACCAACTTGGCACTCTTACTAGACATCTACCCTATGCAATCCATTACCTGTTGGACCATATCTAGGAATTCATTTGGATTCTCTTCAAACATGGATCCCATGAAAGAAGGAGCATTTATTCGATTGAAATCTCGAATTCTAGAGGTTGTAGTATTAGCCATTAGGTTGGCCAAAACAGTAGCTAGCAATTTATTCTGTGCTATTACAGAGTTTTCTAGAGTAGTGAACTCAGCTCTGAATTCTGTACGAGGGACATACTCGTCCGGAGGATATGCCTTGATAGGTGAAAGGGCTGGCTGAGTTCCTGTTCTTCTTTAGTTTTTCTTGGGAGGCATATTCTGTAAATAGAAGTAAGAAAAGGATTCGACAAGGAATTTAACTTGAACTCATGCTCACTCGCACGACATGAATGCAAAAAGAAGGGAAACTTTTCCTAAATTCCTTGTAGCCTCTCATCCATAAGTGTGGCGCGCTACACACCCATGCATAAGACTCTACTCAACACTACTTTAAAAATTCCCAGGACACTTTAAAACCTTAGGTGCTGATACCAAGTTTGTAACATCTTTGGACCACCCTCTAGTCGTCACACGGTGCTTATAGTTCTGAGCGACCATAAGTTAACCCATGAGGTGGTACCTGCTACATGCACTGAATAACATGATCATAAATATGGAAGAATACTGACATACCATAATGTTTTAATAACAAAAGTCAATACTTAAATACTAGTCTATAGAAATAACTCACTGAATCTGATAAAATAGTGATAAACTGGATGACTAACTGTAATATCTGAATACAGAATAACAGACTCTAATATATGAAAAGCCTCTAAAACTGATGGACTAAATATAAGTTGATAGTACACGCCCCAACTAACACCAACTTACTACTAACTGAGACATGAGATAAAGTAAATCTATCCTCGAAGTATGAGGACTCACCACTGCTACTGATGAGAATCTAATAAGTCTAATCGTGAGCTGAGAAGTGAGTGTCAGAACCTATGATATAATACATCATAGCACAAAAAAATAGTTCTGAGATCAGTACTTTGAATATACTTGTATGGTAAATGAGGTACGCTGATATACATTGTTTCATGAACAGAACTTATAATTAACTTGATATGCATGTAAAGCATGGAGTACTAAATAAAGAGCATGGAATCTGAAGATACTAAAAATGCATGAAAGTCCGTAACTACTGAGAATACATGACCAAGAATATAACATGAGCTGAGTAAAATTTGTAAAGGGAAATAAATTAAATTTGTATGCTTTGGTCAAGCAACTCTAAGACTGCATAACTGAACTAAGACTGTAATTGAGACTATATCTTATACTGTGGGAGGTATCATCTAACTAACATTTCCCAATTTGAGCTAATTGGGGTCTAATTTTTAACCACAGTTGGAAGTGTGTTAATACCATGACACGGGTACTAACGATAGTTGTGTGGATACACTAAACTAATATAATGTCTAAAGGGCTAAGGGTGTCAATCCTGAACAGATGATTGTCCCCTATGAGATAGTCAAGCCTAATCTGACGGTTGACTTCTCATAACTTATGTTGTCTACGTAGTTCTAAAGTATAGGGACTTTTACTAACGACTCTACCTATCTCACAGGGAAGATGCCAACCCTACACTAGCTTGGTACTAAATCCTACTCCCAATTGAAAAACACTGAAATTTCTAGACTATTCTGAGTTTAAATGACTAATATTTTACTATTTTAAAGTGCTCATAGCATATTCTAAAGACTGTTCTTCAATGTACTGAGATTATATTAAATAAATAGCTATGGATTTTGGGTATTCAATACCCCCAAGACTCAAAAATTTTTTACTAAAATGACCCTAAAACTTGGATATCAAAACATGAAGGCTCTTACTAAATAAATCACTCTTTTAGGTATTTTATCAAACACTTGAAGTTCATATTTTAAAATAATCATAGGAATGTCATGTATTTATGTAATACCCCAGAAAATTCTCTTATAGTCTGAGCCTTAGAGCGTATTTAGTAAAGCAATAAATTTTACTCTAAATGTTTCAGAAATATCTTCCCAAGTATGAAATAATTTGAATCATGTGGTTATATATTTGATTATGAATTAATATCATATAGGTCCCCTACCTCAAGAACAAGTTGAAATCTTTCTTATCGTTCAGGTTTTAGTGAGAGTCAAAACTTTGGTCAACTTTAATCAACCATAAATCTTTTTATATATTGAATTAGGGGACCTACTATATATCAATTGAAATCTCTTTGAATTATCTTTCCAACGATACCAATTTCATCAAAAACCAATATCCGATCAAGGATTTATGCGCATCTTACTCCAGCATGTCTGACTGGGAAACTGGTGATGACAATTGTGACAAGCGATTATGCTCGTGATTGCCTATCACCAATGTCATCAGACCTGGGCAGATTTCTAACCCTTGTGATGACACTTTGTGAAAAGCCATAATGCCAACGATGGCCTATCACCAATGTCGTCAACCTTAACTCGAAACTCAAAATTTCACCCTTTTGTGACGACAATTCGTGATGGCCTATCACCAAATTGACGGCTTATCACGGATGTCATCAGCTATTTTTTTTTTAGAAATTTAAGGATGTTTTTTGCAAGGGTATTTTGGTCATTTCTCACCTTTTAGAAGCCTCTATAAATATGAGAAACCTCATTCAAACCTTAATTTCTCCATTTCTCTTCCAATTCTCTAAACAGAGAATATCTAGGGTTTCAATTCAATAACCCTAAACTTCAAAAAATCATCCATAAATCTTCAAGATTTCTTTATGATTTCTTAAAGAATCAAGTTCCTCATAGTATGGGCTTTAAGAATTATTTATTACAAGTGCAGATAGAGTCTGAAGCATTAGAATTCATCTAATTTCAAAGATTAAGGTATATAGATGTTGATTCTTGGGTCCCTTTCATCCAAGAAGCCCAAGAACCCTTTTCAGAACTCAAAGATTTTTATGTTTATGAGTTTTTAATTATTTATATGAGTTAAAATTTATGTTCAATGTGTTGTTGAGTTTTGATTCATGTTTATTTACAAGATTCATGAGCCTTAACCTAGTAGGTGGAATCAATGTGGTATTTGTGATGAATCTTCCTTATGTTGCTTTCTATGTGATGTGTTCATGTCAAATGTTTACAGAAATAGTTGATTAAGTGACGCATGTTCTCCCTAGGTTTGACAAAGATCTTAGGTGAAGCATAAGGGACATTGAAGCATGTTGAAGATAAAACCCCAAATTTTGAGTTAGTTTATGCATGCCTAGTGTTTGATAAAATACCTAAGTGAATGAATTATTCCATGATAGTATGAAGTTTCTTCAAGCCATGTGATATCCAAACACACGTCAAAACTGATTTAGGTATGAAATAGTTAAGGTAAAACCTTGTTGAATGGATTATGATCTAGTAGCACATTTCCCATACGTTACTATGTGATTGTAATTCAGAGATGCTTAAAGTGACCCCTTGGTGATTGTGATGATTAATAGATATTTGTGATCCTTAAATTCTTGAGGTGATGTCTTAATGACTTTGTGATGCTTTAATGATTATGATGATAAATGAATGCTTATGATGATAAACGAATGTTTGTGATGATGAACGAATTCTTATGATGATGAGTGAATTATTGTTGAGATGACTAGTCAAGAATGATTATGCTTTAATTTTATGTTATCGAGTCCTGGGGGTATTTATACCCAACAATAGAGCTATTGTCTAGATCCTATGTTAGTTTCTCGATAATTCCAGTTGAGCCATGATTCTCAAAACTCAGTAAACTATAGAACTCTTTATCCTTAGACTAGTGAAAAACTTAAGAAAGATCAATAATCTCAGTTATCTTTATAATCTCTGTATCACTACTAATCTAGCCTCAGCCCTATAATTAGCTCATATCAAATAGTATTTAAGTGATTCAATTCTAATCTCAAAAGCAATACGAGTAATCTATTCAAGGTATGTATCGTCAGTCAGATACCATGATTCACTACCTTTTCTGTCAACTATAGAACTAAGTAATGTCAGTGTAACTCAGTCAGATCTTTTGAGAAACATGATCAGTATTAGATTCAGTTCAGTTGTGTTCATTTGAGAATTCAGTTTTGAGTCTTTTAGTTAGGACTAGAAGATAGCACCGAACAAGGGAAGGGATGGCAGCTCACTCGTCAATGAGGCTGAGTTGCTAGAAGAAATCCCTGAACACTAGAACTGCATAGCCAGCACAGGATGCAGGAGTCCCCATCAATAGAGGTTGTCACCGTCAGAGAGGTTTGACTATTATATTGCCTTAGGATAACTTCCTACGAGGGTCATCTCATCAGAGAGTCTTGACCAGCTAGGGTTATAGGTTGACCCTACCTGTGGTAGGTTGGGGCATGTCGGTTAAGTTACTACTTCCCACAGTTGCAGTTTTAGCATCAATCATAAGAAATCAGGACTGTGTGGTACAGTCTTATAACTCAGTGAGGAACTCAGATAGTTCCATTGATTCATGGACCATCCCATCAGATAGGCTAGGTCTCATATAAAAATTCTTATTATCATATCTAGAGATCTCCGATAAGAGAGGCTTGATCGCGGTATCAGACCATGTTGAGTATACTTATTCTCATATCTAGAGATCTCCCATCAGATAGGCTTGATGTCTATCTCAGATTCTAGTGAGTATTATTGTTTTCAGATTTATACGTGATCATACTTCTTATCATTGATAATCGCTTTCAGAATAATATGTTAGAAAAGTTGATCTCTAATTCTGTCCGTCGAAATCAGTAATCTCAGAATTCAGTCCTTGACGTAAGTACATCCAGACTCTCAGTAATCAGTATCAGATGAGTCAGTGATTCAGTATCTCAGTGTCAGTAGTGAGTTCAGTTCCAGTAAAGTGGTATCCGATTTTCAGTATCTAGAGTTGCAATGATTGTGTTTATGGTATGTGCATTTATATATGTGTTCTCACGCAGCATCTTCATGATTATTCAGCTTAGATATTGTGCATGCATAAGCCTTTGCATTATCCTACCTCATCTACATACTCAGTATATTCCTGTACTGACACATTTGCGCTATGGTGTTTTATTTGGTACCATAGGTTCAGAGGCACAGGATCCAGAGTATCCTCAGCAGTTCAGTCCCATTCAGCAGCAGTAGCAGTGAGTCCTCTTCTTTTGAAGATGAATATCAGTTTACTATTATTTCTTTAAACTTTTTTATTCTTAGTTGAGGGATTTAGTTGGGGACCTGTCCCTTCAATACTGCAGTTCAGACAGTTTAGAGGCTTTTCAGACGGATATATTAGTATTCAGTTTTACTGTATTATGAGTATTCATAGATGTGTTGAAACTTAAGGCCATTTTCCACATTTATTTTAGATATCATACAGTTTATAGGTACAGATATCAGTAAAGTATTAGCTTGTGGTCCTTTGGGGTCATAACCACAGTGTGACATCTCAGGATAGGATCTCGAGGCATTATAAATTAATCGGAATTGCTTGAATTCATGATAATAGCATTAAATCATGGTTTAATTCAATAAATAATATTGAAATATAGAGGATTGAATAATAACAATAATTTCATGATAACATGGTATAAAATCATTGTTCATGGAGATTCATGGGTGAAATCACTATTTAAAACATAATAACTTGAGAAGATTATAACTTGGTGATTAAACTGGGTTACTTGAGCTCCATAAATGATAGGAATCTATGGATGAACATCTAACATACCTTTATTGATGGATATCTTGAAGTTCTTGGGATTGACCTTGAATTTGAGAGGTAGGGTTCTTGATTAGGAGTGAAAGTTTCTTGATTTGGTGGAAAATAATTAAAATAGTAAGTTTAAAAATATTTTTAAGGATTAAAAGCACACCTGGTTGGATTAAAATTAGGGGAAAGAAATATTTTATCCTTGGGCAAAAACTTTTGATTTTTGTGAAGTTTTTTTTAAATGGGCACCTGGCACGATGCGGCGCTATTGTGAAGTGTCACTAGACACTGACAACTGGGAACTAGGCTGATAGCACAATGCAAAGAAATTGCGATTCCCCTTTGATTCTGATTTTCACCATTGGTGCGGTGCACCATGATCGTTCTACCTCACTAGAATTTAATAATTATGAACTTGACTTACGGCGTGACGAGCAACTATCGCGGAGCAATAGTGGAAAATGGACAATTGTTATTTATACTGACTCCACAGTGCACTAAGGATCAAAATGATGGTGTTTAATGACTGAAACTTAAAATTGCCAGAACTTCTTACTTGGTTATCGGCTTTAGGCGATTTTTATATCATTGGAAAGCTAATTGAATTTTCTATACAATAGCAGGCTCTAAACTGATAAATAATGAGTATTTTGAAAATTGTATTTATGAATGCTCATGTATTGGGATTTATATTATACTAGGGAAATATGGGGTGTTACACACATGAACTACGCTTATAATCCAATTCGCATCCTTTATACCTTCCTATCTAGGATCATGTCATCAGAAAGCTATAACAGCTCCATGTCACATCTCATCACATATCTCTAGTATTTCATCGGCCTAAGCTACCTTACTTGAAACCATCAAATGATATCCTCTAACACCTACAAAATTGGGGATCTGTGCTCCTCCCCATCACATGTCTAAACCATCTCATCCTAATATCCCAAATCTTGTACCCCACTGAAGTCACTCCCATATTCTCCCGTATAGTCTCATTCCTAACCCTATCACCCCAGTAAACCCTCAGTTCCAATGCTACATCTGTAATTTAACCAAATTAAATTTTTAAATATAGGAGTTCTTGACTGGCCAACACTCTGCTCCATACAGCATGGTTGGATGAACTAACACTCTGTTAAATTTTCCTTTAATCTTAGACGACATATTCTTATCACACAACACTCCGAGGTGAGCCTCCACTTCATCCACCCTACCCCAATATGGTGGGAGACATCTTTTTGAATCTCTCCATTCCCCTAAATCATAGATGCAAGATACTTGCAACTATTCCTCTTACAAATAACCAGGGAATTAAACCTTATTAGGAGCTCGTTCTCCTGCCTCAAGTTATTAAACATGTACTCCAAATACCCTATCTTGGTCCTACTCAACCTTAACCCTTTTGACTCAATAATTGTTCTGTAAACATCCAATTTAACATTTACCCCCTCCCCATGTATCATCAATCAAAACTAAAACATTATTAAAAAGGATACACCAAAGCACCTCTCATTAAATATGCTACGTCAAAACATCCATCACAAATTCACTGAAAAATAGGCTAAGAGTCAACCCCTAATGAAATCGTATCAAAATAAAGAAATGCACTTGTTCTCCTCCCACCGTCCTTACTTGAGTCTTCTCTTTATCACACATGTCCTTATTTTATCTAATGTATGCCACTAGGACCCCACTCACCTATAAACATCTCCAAAGAACCTCCTTAGGGACTTTGTTGTACGCCTTCTCCGGGTAGATGAACACCATATGTAAGTCCCTCTTCCATTCCCTGTAATTCTCCAAAAATCCCTGCACCAGTACGATTGCCTTTGTCGTTGTGTGACTGGGCATAAATCAAAACTTATTCTCGAAAATAGACATCATCCTCCTCAACCCTAGTTCAAGCACCCTCTCCCAAATCTTTATTGTATGACTCAACAACTCAATACCTCTAAATTTATTATAACTCTAGATGTCACCATTATTCTTATATGAAGGAATTATAGTACTTTTTCTCCAAGACTTGAGCATTTTTGCTATCCTAAAAATGTCGTTAAACACTTTAGTAAACCACCTTATACCATCCCCACCCTTAAACTTAAAAAATCCACTAGTGTTTTATCAAGATCCATCGCCCTACCCTTTTGCATCCTTTGAAAAGCCTAAATTACCTCCTCTAACTTAAAACATCTATAATAACATAAATCACGACACTCCTATAAGTGCTTCAGCTTCGCTAACACAATGTCCCTATCCCCTTCACGATTAAAGAGACCATGAAAATACGAATGGCATCTTCTCTTAATATGAACGTCCTCCACCAACACTCTACCATCCTCCCCCTTAATAGACTTTAATTGATCAAGGTCACAACCCTTCCACTCCCTAGACTTAGACAGCCAATACATCTTTTTTTCGTAGCCTCACTCTTTTAACCTGACATATAAGCCCTTAAATGTCGTTATTTTAGCAATCATAATAGTTAACATATACTTTTTCTTAGCTAACTTTTAAACACCCCTATTTACCTGATTCTTCTCTATATCCTTAATGTCAACAAACTTAGTATACGCCCCCTTTTTAATCTTAACTTATTCATTCCACCACCAGTCCCTCCGATGTTGTCCATCCTGATAGCTTGAGACACCCAAAACCTCTTTAGCACTATCCTTGATTCAACTTGAAGCCCGATCCCATAAACCATCCATGTCCCCCCAACACTCCCACATCCCTATTCTAGCTGCCTTCTCTTATATCTTCAGCACATTCAGAAGTGTCAAGATAGCCCACTTAATTCTATGTCGACACTCTACTCCCCTTACCCTTTATAATTCTTTATAACCAAGTCCAGTACTGGAAGCCTGTGTTGGGTAAAAAGATTATCGATCAAAATGACCATAGAATCCTTACATAGTGCCCTATCCCCCTACCTAAGCAGCAAAATGTCAATTTGAGTCTTTGGTATCTCATTTCAGAAGGTTATCAGGTGATCATCTTTCTTTGGAAAGCTAAAATTCACTACTACCATCCCAAATACCGTTATAAAATCTAATAGAGCAAATCTCTCTTCATTCCACTCCCCAAAACCAAAACGTCTATGCACATCGCCATAGCCTCTCGGTAGTACCACGATGTGACCATTTAAATCCTTTGCTACAACAATCTCCTCAAGTCTAGGGTGATTTCTTACAACCTCATCCAAAGTATCCAAATACCTATTCATCTCCTCCTTTTCTAAGCGCTCTTATGGAACATAAATGCTATACATATTCAGAGTAAAACCCCTAATGACCAATGTAATTGTTATCATCCTATCACTAACCCTCTGAACCTCTAATACTAGCCCTCTAAGATATTCATCGACTAAAATAACTACTTTATTCCTACGCCTCTCATATCCTGAGTACCAAATCTTGTACCCATCCAAAACCCAAGCCTTGTACCCTACCTACTTGGTCTCAGGAACACACACAATTTTGATCCTCCTCTTTCCAAAAATCTTCACAAGCTCTCTGAACTTATCCTGAAGGGTCTCTATGTTCTAAGATCCAACCCTCAACCTATTATTTCTTGAATCACATCTACCTTTACCACAACTCACTCTATACTGCAACCCTATCTAAACACCAGATATTGCCCGTAATCCAAACTAGCCCTACCCTCTTCCCCTACTACTAAAATAGCCCCCAATCACAACCCTCTTGGACAAGACCATATTATACCATTAACCCCGAAAGGCACTACTAAAAAAATAAAAACAAAGGCAGAAGCAAAAAAAAACTTAAGAAAATAGAAGGAACACACCAAGTACACTATCCAGACTAACATCAAGAAAAACAAAGCAACCAATCCCAACAAATAAAAAGCAGGTCAAGAGACCCAAAATAATAAGAGAAAGTAAATGTCAATGGGTTATGCTTGTAGACCTAATCCTTTTCTATAGCGTGGTATGTTGGATTCCAACAAATTGATGCAAAAATTGGTCATCAGAATACTGTCGTCGAAGTTTCATTGGAATATAAATAGAATTAGAAATGGTCGTGCAAAGACTGGTAATATTGACACACTAGAGTGACAATCAAATATTGTGGAATAACTCATTTCTCATCTATGTTTTGAGCTATACACTTACTACATCGCTAGGGTTGAGCTGACGATAACCTTACCTTACTAGCAAAAGCAGTGAAAAGAATGAAAGGGGATGAGAGAGAATAGGAGGAACATTGCAAAAACCAAAAAGGGAGATAGAGAGGGCATTCACTTACCTATCACCTACATTTGTGCTGGAGTAGTCCAGGTCATGTCAAACATGACATTAAGAAAAATTGTTATGAGGGAGTGGTTAGGAGAGAGAAACAATGGCTCACCGGACTCAATTGCTAGAATGGTGTAAATACTCAAAGATAGAGTGGCTCACCATCTAGTAATATAGCCACTTTATAAAGACACTAGTTGTCACATAACCAATTTTAATAGGCGAAATTCCATAATTTAAGCAAAATATATACACTAGGTGAATCCTTACTTCTACACATAATTATTCTTACTAATTAGCGTTAACTAAATATTCAGCATATTTTACGTCAATTCACTAATTAGTATTAACAAGTGCCACAACACATAACAAGCGATTAATAGTAGAGAATTATAGATAAATTTCCAAGTAAAACATCATATCCCTAATGCACATACAGGCTTAATCATACAATGGCATGACCCCACATATACCTATATATTATTATATCCTTACCATACATAGTATAACTATAAAATAAATATATCGTTCGAGTTTACCAAGCCTTATCATAACATTAATACTTCTTTCGGATTAACTGGGCAACATCATATAATTAATACCTCTTTCATGTTTATCCGGCATCATAATAACAACAATATATCTTTTTGTCTTGACTGCTATCAATGTATTCTCCCACCTATTCGGGTACAATATATCATTAATATATCCTTCGTACTTGCAAGGAATCATCAAAACATCAAAACATCGTCTGGCCTTTTTGGGCATTATCAAAACATCAATATATCATCCGACCTTGCCGGGCATCATCATACCATCAATATATCCTCTTGCATTACTAGACATCAATATAGCATCACTATAATATTTGTCCTTTCCAGACATCAATATGCATCAATATCCATGATGACATTAATATACATATATTTATATACATATAGTAGAATCGATAAAAAATTGTAACACACCAAAAATCTATCTCGAGATGTCTCACAGTGCCTAGGACCACAAGTGACCCCAAGCTAACCCACGAATTGGCACACTGATAAGAATCTGGAATTGGCTAACTTTACCATTTCGATCGAACTATGAATAGTAAAACGTACAGGAAAAAAGTATTAAGTCCTGACGTATTTTTCTCCAAATTTAAACGATCATAACTCCTTGTACATAATGATCTGGGTGATCTACTATGTATCAATGGCAGGCTCTACGAGTACTCTTTCCAATGAAATTGATTTCATCCAATTTGTCCATCGTAGCAAGAAGTTATGGTTAATCTACTTCAGCAAATCAAAAGTAAATTTTTGGGTCAAATTCAAATGATAATAACTCCTCGTACACAATGATCTGGGTGAGATACTATATATCAACGGAAATATATGAGAGTCCTATTTCTAATGAAATTAGTTTCGTGTAATTTGAATATCGGAATAAAATGTTATGGTTGATCTACTTTAGACTATCAAAATAGTCCACCAAAGGGCAGAATCGAGAATTATTTGATTTTTAGGGGCGTCTTGGTCATTCCCCCTCATCCAAAATCCGTCCAAACCCTATATTAAAGCCTTTTGGAAGTATTATATGTAATATTTCATCAAATTCCCTCAAATAGAAAACCCTAAGCTTTTACATCCAACTTCAAGAACCTCTAAAGTTCACCATTAATTCTACAAATTTATTCAAGATTCAAATTTCCTAGTTCAAGAACTTCAAGAACCTCCAAAGTTCACCATTATTTCTATAAATTATTCAAGATTCCAAGTTCCTAGTTCCAGAACTCCAAGAACCATCATTCAAAGGCACGATTAACATATCAAAAATGAGAATCGATCTAAAGTTCATCATTCAAGGTATGTGGGGGTTTTCAACAAGAACTCTCTTTCGTTCTTGTTCCCAAAAGTAATTTTCTTTACAAAGGCATAATTTTTATTTGATTTTTACAAATTTGAAGCATGAACCCATATCTTATGATGATTATTTTTAAATCTTGATGTTTATGATTTTGAAAGATGAATTTACATGTGTGGGTATATAAAGCATGAATCTTAAACGATATTATCATTATTTTGATATTAGGTCATGAATCACCATAAAAAATTGTATTTTTTTGAGAAAGTGTGTGTTATAAGCACGTTGATGTTGAATATTTGAGATATTTTGAATGATTTGAACTTTTGGTCATAATGGAGTTATTTTGAACTCGAGTGTGAAAGAAATCCATATTGTGGTTGATTTTGATTTTGATGCTCGATATTTTTCCATGGTACTGACCCACATTCGTATGTGGGCTACATTTTCTGGAAATATAGGTACAAGGTATAGCTTTACCATCAGATCCAGTCAATTCATGGTATCCAGTCAGCAGGTAATGAGTCCTTTTGATTCAAGGGCTTGGGTTAGTTATGCAGAGTTTATAGTGTTGTATTTTCTTTATTCAGTCGTATTGAGTTGGTCTAGTTGGGTGTCATGACCCTCCTACCTACAGTCCATACTAGAAGAGGTTTCATAGATAATCAGTAGAAGTTGATGTATTTTGTTTCAATTTTGGTTGTAAAGGAAGAATTGTAATCCTGTAAAATTCCATTTTTGTATCAATCAAATTCAGAAAAAAGTTAATTTTTGCTGATTTGTATGGATTTGTATTTTTATTCATTTGCTTATGAGTTATGCCAGTAGAAGGGTTAGCTTGGGGTCACTTGTGACCTTAGGCACCGTGTGACGTCTCGGGACCCAATTTTGGGGCGTTACAGAAAAGGGGGAATGAAATTATATGACTAACTCTAACTGACATCTGTGAAACCTCTACTATACTCACTATAGATAGCTGGGATGCGACTCCAACTATCAGTAATCAATACATATGAATAAGTAAATAAAGTACATCAATAACATCTAACTAAAATCCTCAAAGCAGGAGGACTCCTCATCTGCTGGCTGGAATCTACAAACTGTCTGAATATAGTATAGGTGCTACAACTGTGCTGATATCAACATTATGAGACAATGTAGCACATACACATATATGTGGTTTAATATTTTGAGGATGTACTGAGTATATGGGGGTGAAATGCATAAGTAAAACATTATCTCATTATCATAATTTATAAAACAATGCATATTGAATGTAAATGAATTACATTAGCTAGAATATTTGACATACTGAAATATGTAGCAATAAGAAGAAAAACATACTTTATAAACCTTGTGAGCCATAACAGTTAGTTCTAAAAATTATACTTGTATTCTCCCGTAACGTCATTGTTTCAAAGTGTAGAAGCACTTGCTATTCAATCTGAAATTTGAACGTTGAAATCTATAGCTATTATCTTTTTTGTAAGGTATAATCTGAGTAAAACATGTGAGCCTTTAGACTTATTTTTCTAAAAGCTTTTTTGTTCTTCTTTTGATATTATGGAGAATACTTTATCTCTTATATAAAAGGAAATACTTTAAAACTGTTTTGAAAACTATAACTTTTATTAGCAAGGAGGTTTTTTTAACCGATATAAACCATGTGAGCTAACATGGAGTCCAACGTCTCATCCTCCTAAGGAAGAAACCTCACATTGGGAAGAGGTTCCATACTCTTGCCAAGGTGTATAACCTGAGCGAAGTGATCACATTTGTAAATGTCATCCACATAGAAATGGGAATATTCTGATAATCTCTACCTACATTGGCTACGTAGTTCTGTGAAGGAAGGATGCGCTAAAACTACACTTCTTGCTCAGTGCTAAATACTACTCTCATATTATTCACTATTCTCATTCTAATGAAAATCCACTTTAAAAACTAGCATAAAGATTTATCTACAACCAATTAAGTGTTAATCTGATAAAATCTGTAATAATCTGAAAAGTGGATTCCAAAACTAATCTGAGGATCATAAGATCTAACCATTATTGTAAATCAGATATAATTAGTTCATAAAATGCTTAAAGCATCATTTTCCTCAAAATATCTACATATAAACTTAGGGCTAGAAACCCATGTATCAAACTCATGTCAAAATATCATAGTAATCATGCTCGATAATAATGTTAATGATAATTCATCTCAAATCTGGAAATTTCTGGATTTAGAATGAAAATATAAACATAAACATGAAATTCAACTTATAATTCACTTGAAATCTCATAATCTTGTAAATGGAAGCATTGGGTATGTCCCTAATTTCAATTCCATAGAAAATCATATAAAATCAAATAAATTTGTAATTTAAAACAAGTTTTGGACACAAGGACGAAAGAATTATCCTTTTCCAAACCCCACATACTTTATTCGATGATCTATATTCTAGAACTTGGATCTTGGATGTCTATTTATGCCAGATTTGATTTCATGAGAAAAATATGAGAGGTTTACGACATGAAAGCTCTATGAAAACTCCGGGCGGTACAACATCTCCCCCTTGGGATCGTTTATCCCCGAATGATACTGATTTGGTTGAAATACTAGGAAAAGACTGAGATGATACGCAGGATACTTATAAATTTAATCATGAATTAATATTTGCATCTAAAATAGATGCATAATGCATATACTGAGCTGAATTTGCAATTTGCACAATGGCAAATATTTTACCTCATGGAATAGCCTTACTTGCAAAACCTTGGGTAGTACGACTAGATGGGACGATGAAAATCTATTGGAACTAATCTTTTTTATTGCTAAACTAGATTGTAGGCTATATGAACTAGATCATATTGAATGCTTATACTCATATGGGGTATTTCTTCAACACCTTTCTAAGAAACTTCTAATTCTACTAGGGAGTAACAAAAATTTGGGCATTATCTTAACAAAACATCTAAATAGGGATTTTAACATTGCTATGGATCTATAGCACGAAACATAGATTATAAATCATAAGTTAGGATGAAATTTCTAGGCCCTAAACAAAACAACTTCTTACTTTCAAGCTTAGCAACACTTCTTCAACACTCTCTTACTATACTATTCCCCTCAAATACCATACACGCTTGATTAAACTTATAATTCTCAAATGGCATTGATAAGTTCGTCTACTAAAGTCTAGATTGAACTAAACGCTCTCATCAAGTTCAAGCCTAACTCGTAATCATAAGGTACTGCACCTAACACCATAAGACTAGTCTAAACCATGGATTCAATACCCCAAAGCATTGTCACACAACTACCTACTCCAGGATGACTCTTCTTATAACTTTAACAGCTAAATTCAACCTCTTACTAGAAAACCATTAATACACCACATGCCTATCATCTTATATACAAACATGATGTTCAACCCTATTTTCATACCCACACATGCACTTCTAAATAAATACCCATAAGAGCATCTTTCTCATATTCTCTAATACCTCTATCAATAACAACCTCCATGCACCATTTAATTCTTAGGATGATACAGATAAAAGATTCTCACCTAATTGAGTCATACACAAGAGCTTCACCTCTCTATTACCCACATGTAGACTTACATAAAACAAGCATACAACTATTTTCTTCTCCAACATAACACATTCACTCTCTCCTATCTACACAATATCATCACTCTCTAGACCTAGGGGAGGTCACTGAAAGGTTGGAATACCAAGGTCTAAAAATTGAGGGGATACTAAGCCGAACTTGACACTTTAATGAGGCCTAAGAAATAGACTATTCATATCATTGATTCACTAAAGCGATCTAATCTGAGGACGTACCTGATACAAATCTGAATTCCACTGATTGTTAAGAGTGTTGGATGAGTACTGGAACTGAACATATTATATGGCCTAAATTTGGAGTTCATAACTTATGGAATGTGATTCCAACTTCTGGGTTAACAGGAATTCCTCTTACTAGGAATTGGAAGAGCACGTGACTCTCTATTATACGCATGAACATTAGTTATTGTCAAGGAACTAACATGTAAAGGATGATTAGATATTGGAATAACTGACAAACAAATACTAAAATAAGAATAGGTTGTGCCTCGTCCTCACTTTCTGATGTTCTATAACGCACTGGCAGGAATTACAAAAATCCAGAAGTGTGACTTTGGAATTATCTCCCCCTTAGTTTTAAGCCATCTATCTAAGTTTGTGGAACTCTTTACTAAACTCTAAACTGAACTACACTCGCTACACTCTGGAGCCTGGAACATAATAATACACACAAATAATTAACTAACTTTGAAAAGCTACACCTGAAAGTGTAAAACCCACTTATAATACTTGCTTCTGAGGTACAACTCTATCATTCTGTAGCCCACCCTAATCATAATAAAATATCTTTAACACTTAATAAATTAAAATATTCATAAGTATAACCATATTCGTAGTTCACCATCTAGAGCTTCAACTATCATTTCTATTTATTCGATCTTCAAGGATTCAAACATAGATTCGAACACTTAACATGGATATCATCAACTATTACTAAACCAAACTACTATTGTTATAGCTTACTAATATCATATCTCTAAACTTGTATTTCTAAACCATGAGATCCAAGATAATACCAAAAAGGCTCCCATAAATCCGTAACACAACTATTAAGAACCATATATATATATATATATACACACACACATATATATATAACTAGTCTCCTTCAACTTAGCAACTCAACGGTACTACTAATTAGACCTAATAACCTTAGAAAATAATGAAACCCCATATCAACTTGGGAACACCTCTACATCATACCCACAACATCATGCTAAACTTCAAATCAACAAACTTAAATTCATTCATGCACTTTAAAAGCCTACTAGATCACTTCCATATAACTATCAGCATTAACCAAGAAATCATTTCATCCACTTTGATGGCCATCAACTTTTCAGACTTAATGTATAGTGCTAAACATACTTTAACAACCCAATCTCACATAGAATTCTCGCTTGGAAGCTATAAAGTAAATCATCAAGAAACACTAGTTTACTTAGATTTCATAACAATAATAATCGATCACAATCATATGGCCTATCTTATCATAATCCATTAACACATCCTCCTTCTACACATCAGTACTATTTACCCATCTATATATCTAAATTACTATCATAGCTCAATATGTTTCATCTAAAACTCCTTTTTGTAATCTTAAGGGAATCCTAAATTAATGATAGTAAATCACCAAACACTTTATTAATATGCTATACTTTTCCAACATAATAACTATTATAAATAACCCCTACCATACTTCAAGCAAATAATAATTCTCCTAAACTAATAACTCCTTCTCTTCCTCTCACTAAACTAACACACAAGAACATATCACCTTCACAAAACTCGTTAACATACAAAAGTTTATCTCTATACTGTCTATCAATAGACACTTATTTTTCTCATTACTACTCTTCTATACCCATACTTTACTATAATAAGGTGCTACTATTCATAAATCATAACACTAAAGCTCATAATACCCCTTAAATGCACACTTTATTTAACAGTCAAGGTCCATAATATCTCCACTCATGAGCACTATATGTACTAAAGGACTAATGAGGAATCCGAATGCATATCTAATTCAGTCTCAACTGAACAACTCACAAGGATAAAGTCATAACTTTTAACTTAAGGTACTTATGATACACTAGAGAACTCCTCTCAAGCCCTGTTGTGTGACTTATAAAATTTCTACTAGAAAATCTGGAAGAACTATCTGGGCAGGAATTGGAGCATACTAATTATGTTAGCTTAAGAAAAATATATAGATAACGAATTTTGGGGTAGCACGCGAATAGATAGAAGACTCTGAAGGAACAACTTTACTTCAGGATCTTGAGTAGGAAAGAAAGAAAACAATTCTTAAATGCCTCATAGCCTCTCAAAGAAAAGTATAGACATCTTTGTACCATTTAGCAAGACTCTACTAAACACGGCTTCACATAAACCCTAGGATAATTTAACCTTGTTCTCTGATACCAAGTTTGTAATGCCCCAAATATCTATTTCGAGACGTCACACGGTGCTTAGGACCACAAGTGACCCCAAGCTAACCTATGAACTGACATACTAATAAGAAATTGATTAAACATGTATAAAATGATAGAGTTTACAATGCATAAACATAAAATGATGGAATCTGGGATAATACAATATTAATACAACTTTTACATTCAGATAAAGTCTGAAAAGAGGGACTTAAATTACATGATGGATCTAACTGACATCTGTGAAGCCTCTAGTATAATGATTACTGATAGCTGGGATAAAAATCCAACTATCACTAATCAATACATATGATTATGAAAATAAAGTACATTAATAACATCTAACTAAAGTCCCCAAAGTAGGAGGAGTTCTCATCTGCTGGCTAAATTCTGCAAACCATCTGAATATAGTATATGTGCTACAATTGAGTTGATACCTACATTACGAGACAATGTAGGACATAGACATATACGTGGACCAGTACTTTGAGGATGTACTATGTATATGGGGTGAATGCATAAGTAAAACATTATCTCTCTATCAAAATTTATAAAACAATGTATGTTAAATATAAATAAATCACATAAGCTGGAATATCTAAAATACTGAAATATGTAGCAATAAAAAGAAATACATACTTTATAAATGTTATGATCCATAACATTTAGTTCTAAAAATTAAACTTAAATTATCCCTTTACTACTAAATCTGAAAGGTGAAAGCTGAAATCTATAGCTACTATCTTTTATGTAAGGTATAATCTTAGTAAAACTTATGAGCCTTTAGACTTAGTTTTCTAAGAGCTTTTCTGTTCTTCTTTTACTATTAAAGAGAATACTTTATCGCTTATCTGAAATGAAATACTTTCAAAATATTCTGAAAACTATTAATTTTATTAGCATGGAGGTTTTCTTAACAAACATAAACCATATGAGCTAACATGGAGTCCAACATCTCATCATTCTAAGGAATAAATCTCAAGTCGGGATAGGTTTTATACTCTTGCCAGGGAATATAACCTAAGCTAAGTGATCGCATCTGTAATTGTCATCCACATAGAAGAGGGAATAAACTAATAATATGTACCTACATTAGCTACGTAGTTCTATTAAAGTAGGATGCACTAAATCCGCATTTCCCTCTCGGTGCTAAATACTACTCCTTTATTATTTGCCATGTTCATTCTATTGGAAATCCACTTTTAAAACAAGTATAAGGGTTTATCTAAAACCAATTATGCATTAATCTGATAAAATCTCTAATAATTTTAAAAGAGGATTCCAAAACTAATCTGAGGATCAAAAGACCAAAACTTTATTGTAAATATTATATAATCAGCTCATAAGATGCTTAAAGTGTCATTTTTCTCAAAATCTCAACATATAAACTCTGGTCTTAAAACCCATGTAAAAATATCATAGTAATCATGCTCGATAATAAAGTCAATGATAATTAATCTCAAATCTGGAAATTTTTAAATTAAGCATGAAAATATGAATAAAAACATGTAATTCAACTTATGATTCTCTTGAAGTCTCATAATCTTTTAAATGGCAACATTAGGTATGAACCTTAATTTCAATTCCATAGAAAATCCTATAAAATCAAATAACTTTGTTATTTAAAACATGTTTTGGGTACAAAGATGAAAGAATTATCCTTGTTCAAATCCCACATACCTTGTTGGATGATCTAGATGCTAGAACTTGAATCTTGGATCTCTATTATGCTTTGCAGATGAATTCTTGGAGTTCTTAACTGGGGGATTCCAAATCTTGAGTTTACTTGGAAGATTAATGGAGTATTTTGAGTTGCTTGGGGAGAAAGCTTGATGAGCTAGGGTCTTGTTTGAGAGGAATTTGATGAAAATTGAATGTAAAGTGCTTTACAGATGTTTAATTCAATGTTTAAGATGGACTAGGGGATACGATGATGACAAAAATTCACTCTTTAAACCCTCAAACAAAACTGAAAATGCAATATTTTGCGAACTGGGTGGCCACCGCGACGTGCTCTATTGCGAAGGCTCGCTGGAAATCAAAAAATTTAAATCGTTGGACTCCGTGACATAGATCCATCATGATGTCCCTTTGGAATGTCATTTTGGAATTAGGTGTGACACGCCATTATCGCGCTTGGCCCATGGAAGTTGACAAATGTGAAATTGGTCCTCCTCGCGACGCGCCAATACTGCAGAGGGCCACTGGAAATTAACAATCGTCATTTAAATTTTCTTCGTGATGTGCTGGTGACTGAAATAATGGTGTTTTACGACTGGAACTTAAAGTATCCTTAACTTCTTCACCGAGTGTCGAATTTAGGTGAATTTGGTACTCATGAAATAAATGGTATTCATCTTTGGAGAAAATTCTTAACATTCTAGGGACGAATTTAACCTAGAAAAAGTATGGGGTATTACACAAATTCAAGACAAATAAAGAAAGGAGCATTAATGAAGTAAGAAAGGTCAAATCATTGCTCCTTACCATTTATTATAAATACCATCCATTAGTAGGTGTATGTACATGGGTTGGTATATTATAGAAACAATTCACACATTATCGGGTATAACATAATTATTAGTATCATCAATAACAAGTCATGGTAAAACTTTCTATAACACTTATTTATTAGCATAATTCGTAATGCTAGCACAAAATGGTTCTTTTTCTCAAACATTACTATAATCAGTAGGCTTGAGCATAATATGAATGATAAGATAATCCAATGCTCACATAGTAAACTAGCTAATAAATCAAGTGATAACATAGTTATGGATTGAATTTTCAAAGTTATCACAATGATATCCAAATAGTTTAAATGAAATCGTAATTAGGAATGCATATTATTTCCAAAACAACATTGCGAATAAACCACTTACCGGTTTTAGCCATCATATTAAAAAAGCATATTTTAGTCATTTAACAAGTATCTAGGTCACTAATCATGTTACATTGTTCAAGCATAAGGCGGGTCAAGTTCCATTTCAAATATCCTAAGTTATCTTCTTTAAGTATAACATCTTCCCGAAATTAGACTAAGTTGCCTAAATCATGTCTCAATGGTCTATCAATCCACACTATTTCTATAGGACAATTCTTCTTCAAGTATTCCTCTTAAGTCATAAAAACCTCTAGGGTTAATTCCACAACTCGGCATATCTAGGTCAACCTACTCTTAGGATTAGTGAACAAGTCACTTTTGTCTAACTTGTTCCACTACAACATTCTCATGCTTTTCCTGAGATAACAATTCCAACTAACAAAGGTTCTAGACTATGGTT
Source organism: Capsicum baccatum var. pendulum (assembly GCA_030864225.1). NCBI lineage: Eukaryota > Viridiplantae > Streptophyta > Magnoliopsida > Solanales > Solanaceae > Capsicum > Capsicum baccatum. The sequence goes on from CM061561.1 coordinate 91,229,806, forward strand.
CAATTATCCTGATTAACGTGTTCAAAGGCCCAAGTGATTTAGCTATACCTAAACTTTTACATAAAACATTTCAACATCTAAGACATTGCCCAATCTTATAAATATATCGAAGTCATACAATAATAAACCTCAATCTAATTACAAGCAAGCCTAACCTACTTTGAATTCAAAAAAATAATGAATGAACATTTTTTTATTTCCCTTTCCTCGAAGATTCTTCAACTAGCTATGCTATCAAGAACATAATCTTTATATTATTACGAGAATAACAACACCCTTATTTCACCATTGTGCATTAGGATAAGAATGACACCAAAAACCCCAAGTTGGTCCCACATATGAAAAAGGAGTTTTTGAGACCAACCTATTGTTCGAATATAATTAGGGAGTTATAACCGTCCAAAAATTTATACAAATCAACAATATTTGGGTCTAAAATCGATATTCAAGCCATTCGAGGTTTTGGTTCTTGAAATTAATTAATCTAACACTAAGATTTAAGGAATATTATCTTAGATTCAATGTTAATGATGATATGTAAGTTATTCAATCTCTTAATCAACACGGTAGAGTAACTTTGAGAGTTATACTTTGTATTATGCTTTTCGAGAGTCAAGAAGTGGAAAAATGGCAAAATTCTTGGCCAAAACTTCATATAAACACACAATGACCAGGCCCTTAGGAGCAGCGATTGCACACATGCGCTTTTTGAAATTGTGGCCATCACACCTGCACAAAGGCTCCCGTGATAGTGGTATCTCCGACCTCAACATAGGGCAACTAAAACTTGGAATAACTCCAAATTTCAGCCAATGCCTTGGAATGAATCCGGAATCCAATATGAGTAAAAAAAATGAAAATATAGCTATTTTGATGTTCTAGACGCGTTTACAAAATCGTATTTTCCATCTGAGGCCATTTTGACAAAATGTGGGCCCCATACCCAAATTCCTAGTTTTCAACTCTTCAACCAACGGGTTAAAATAAGTTTGGGTGTAGTGGGTCCCAAACTAATGGTCTACCCAACTTAAAATCAATATTTTGGAGCTTCCACCACAATCAGAATTTGTTCCGATATTGATTTACTAATTTTTTTTCTTGGTGGCTATTTGTATCCAATGAACATTTCTAAATGGGTAAATGGTTCTAAAAAACAAACAAACTACAAAGTAACCAAACTATCAATTCCACCAAGTCACAAATGACTTGGTTTAGTCATGCAAAATCTCTAACAATGGATATAAGCAAATCCATGAGAAATGAACTAAAGGATCATTACGTCATTATCTATATAGGAGTAATCTTGAAGAAATGGTTGGAGAAATTCTTTGACACATGGAAAAACTCATCACATACATAGTAACCTCCGCAACTTGGAAAAATATAAGGATGAACAAGATTGAACACCCTGGGATAATTCCCGACTACCCAAACACGCTAAACCTGAAGACCTACTAGTTGGTAGTCTAAGCAATATAAGGTAAGGAGAATTTAATTGGCGGTGATCATGCCTGAGGAGGTAACATATATGAATCTTTATCCTTTGTACTCAAAATACCATGCTCGGATAAATACACATAACACGGAATAGCACACCAAGATTATTATTTACAATGACTAAATATTGGTAAAGATGAAGAATCATAAAAGAAAGCAGCCTAACATCACAAGTAGACTCTTGAATTGATTGAGGTATAATACTAAGAGATAAAGGAATACCATGTGTGCTAAATAAAGAACCCCACAAATGAGTGATCAAACAAATCAATAATCTCTCTAAGATGTACTACCTATGGAAGAGCCAGATCCTTGAGATCATCCTCTACCTTGAGTCTATCTGTAACCATGCCTTTACCCCTAAACTAGGTTTTCTATTCTTGGGTCTGGATCTAGTCTTCACCATCTCCATAGAAAAGAGTGAAATTCAGTTTAGTATTTATGGTCTATACAAACACACAAAGAACAAAATAAGGAAAGTTTGCTAATGATATCATATAGCCTCTACAAGATAGAAAATATCATCTACATACGATATGTGAGACTCTACTAGACACTTTGTTCTTACACTGATGATACGAATGAAATTGGTTACTCTTATGGAAATTTGTCATGACCCAAAACCTTTGGTCTTGATGGATTTTATCGCGGATATACCCTAATAAGTTATTAGATCACCCAAAATAATATCTAAAAAAATAATAATACAAATCCAAAGGCGATACTTCAAGAATAAAGTCCAATAACATAGATAATAATAGCAAAATCTTGAATAAAAATAAAAACCCAAAATCCATAACAAAACCTAGTGTCACGTTGTAAGAACCATTTAATACACCTAGAAAACTAAAAATATAATTGAGAGAATGAGAAACTACAAATCTATCTCAGAATAAAAAAAGATATAATCTAGATAGAAAGAGGTCGGTGGTCATCATTGAAGTCAACCACTACCTCGAATAGACCATCAATCTCTGCCTGAATGCAGCTATCGTATTGCACCAAAATACCTTGACATGTATAATAAGGGCATAGTATGGATATGTATGATCCAGATATTCTTAGTAAGTACCACATGCCTACTGAGAAAAGTTTAAAATAAGGTATATAAATACAATTTATGAGCACGTCACTGGCCAATAAAAAATATCAGAAATGGCAGCTCATAGTGTCTCCGTTAACGATTATAAAATAGCACATATACAGGAAATAAATACGTAATAGAAACAAATATAGGAAATGGAATAGATAGAATACAAAAACATAATGTTGATGATACATAAATAGATGAAATAGAATGAGGATCATAATGATGATGGTGTGATATGGTTGAGGTAATAGCATAACCTCCATATATATATACCGAGCATCATGCTTAAATGTAGGACCCATAAGGGGTTCGCAACCCTTATACTATCTCAATACTCAATCCTATTCTCAGTACCCATATCTTCTCTACAACTCATATACTACATAGAATGTTTTCTTAAATTTCTCATTTGTTTAAAAAATTAGTACTTTCATAGTTATACGAATATCTGTAATACTCGTGCTCTTTCTCAGCTTGAAAATCATCTCAAGGATGTTAGAACTTTCTTTGAAATAAGAATTCATTCTTCTACATGATTTATTTCCATAATTTTCACTTCCTATCATGTGGGAAATTTAATAAGCTTTCCATCAATAAATAATTTGCCCAAATTCGACACCCAGACGAAGAGCTACAGGCTTTTCAGTGACCAGTGTTTGACCTAAGCCTTCAAAGCGTCGTGGAGATAGCTCAAATGGCAATTGTCAAATTTCAATGTTGCTTAGTAATACTAAAGCATCGTGTCAAACTTTTAGGTCATAGAAAAGGTGGCAACGCAATAGCTCTGCATCGCACCACCGTGCAGTTTCCCAATTGTCAATTTGCAGTGACACGGTGCGATAATGCCGCATCGCGCCAAGGGCCTAACTCGAGAAATTTTACTAAAAATTTAATGACCAAACCAGGGTTAAAAGGGTAAACTTTCTACCCCTATATAATTCCCTTAACACGTGATTCAACCACTTTTTACCCAAAACATATTAGTTTCTCTCAAGTTTATCTCAAGAACAAACTAGGGTTTCTACTGGGGATTCAAATTCAGAATGCTTCACCATCAATCTATAAGAAATCATGAACTAAGGTATGCATAGTTTTCATTCATGAACTTCTTTCGTCCATGAAGTCCAAGAATCCTTTTTAACTATAATTTATGGATTTTCTTCATGTTTTCATGCTTTGTATATTCTCTTTCAAGTTGATAAATGAGGAATTGATTTCTATTCCATGATTTCATGATAAATTCCACGTGGGTTGATTAGTACAGATAAATATTAATGAAATCTCATGACTAAAACCTTGTATGATGGAATTGAATTAGAAGCATGATGTTTAATTGTTGTATAATGTGTTTACATTTACTATGCCTGCCATATGTTTGATAAAATGCCTAGATGAAGGAATATTGTCTAACTAGCATGATATCATGAAATCCCCATATATGTACAAGTTCATGCCTTTTACATGTTTGATGAAATGCTCCTATGAATCTAGTATATATTATGATGTTAGTCAAGTCTTCAAGTAAACAATGCTATGTCAATTTCCTTGTATCGAGTCCTGGGGGCACTTGTATCCAAAGTATTAGATCTGTAACTAGAGCCATGTCATGTTTTCATGATACTCTCAGACAAGCTATGAACTCTGAGACTTCAGATACTCTTATGAATAAAAAAAATCTTTATGATTTTATGACTCAGTCAGTTGTCAGATATCAGTAGTATTCCGTCAGCTATGGAAATTTAGTAACTCAGTCCATGCTTAGTTTAGTTCAGTAAATCATGATTAGTGTCCATTTAGATGGGAGTAGGAATTAGCACCGAGTTTACCCAAGGATGGGGAATCACCTATTATATGAAGGTGTGATTCCTAAAAGTAATCATTTCATTCTAGAACTATGTTGCCAGCATAGGTTGAAACATCGTAGCCTTCTATATGAGGGTAGATGAAGTGTCTTAACCTATTATGTTAGGTTTCCCACCATTCTCGCTAGAGTTACCTATTATATGATGTTTACTCATATGTTGTCCTTACCAGTGGTGCAGTATTGACACCCTTCCAATCATGGCATAGATTGGTCCATAGCTTAGCTATCATAGCACCTTTGGGGCATGTCAGTTAGATACTACTTCCCACAGTTTCATGTTATAAAACCAGGACTATCAGATATAGTTAATCAGTCTCAGTAATAGAACTCAGATAGTTTTTAAGATTTAAGGACTGTCAGACACAATCAACTCAGATATAGTATGGAACTCAGATAGTTCCATAAAATTTAGGACTTCCAGCTACAGTCACCCATGTTATCACTTATACTCAGATACATTAACCCATGTTATCAGGGTTATTCTGATATAGTCCTTCATGTTATTAGTCATATCAGTTACCTGAATGTCACTTTATCAGTATACAGACATAGAAATCACAAAATCATGTAGTCAGTTATAGTTACGTATATATACATGTATTCTCACATTCATGTTAGACAGTCAGTCAGCATTAATCATGCATGCAAACCCTTGTATATAGCCTACCTCACATGTATACTCGGCACATATGTACTAACACATTCGCGCTATGGTGTTTTCCTTTTATGTTGCACCATAAGTTCAGAGATATGAGTTCTAGATCAGTAGTAGATTCAAGATTTAATAGTCAGAGTAGAAAAGAGTCCTCATCCTTCGAGGATATAATGATTTTCTAGTATCTCATTGATTAGGTTATTAGTTGGAGTTAGTTTGGGACATATCCCATCAACTTCTTATTCAGATTCTTCAGACAGTAGAGGCTTACAAATGAGATGCAGACTAGATACAAACAATCATGTTTGAGACTTTAGTTTTGTTTTTGGTATTCTATTACCCCACATAAATTTTATGGTATTCAGATATGTTCATGATCGAACCTCATGGACTTTTAGTGCATGTTTCCATTTTATTATGTTATCTTACGTAGTATACAGGTGCAGATAATAGTCATGGGTTAGCTTGTGGTCCTTTGGGGTCATGAGCATCATGTAGCATTCTAATTCAGCAAATCGGGTCGTTACAAACTTTGTATCAGATCCTAAGGTTCAATAGAATCCTAGAAAGTATGAAAGTCGTATCTAGTAGAGTCTTATGTATGGGTATATTGCGCGCCATATTCATTTGCAGGTGGCTATGAGATGTTTTATGAATAGTTTACATTCTTTCAGTATTCATGTCGTTCCAGTGAGAATAATCACAAGTCAGTCTCTCAGTCTAATCCGCTTCTTCTCTTTATTTCAGAATATACCTCCTAAGAGAAGAAATCAGTCTGCCCTTCAGCCCGAAGAACCTTTCTGCGATAATGTTTCTCATGTGGAGTTTAGGACCGTATTTACCACTCTTGCTCAATTAGTCGCTGCTCATAATGAATGACCAATATTTATCCCGTCCAACCCAGTGGCCAACTCAACTGCAGCGAGGATTTGGCACTTCACCCAAATGAATCCTCCAGCCTTCCTTGGGTCTAAAGAAGATGAAAAACCTTAGGAATTATTTGATCAATTTCAAAAAGTGACATACGTCGTGGGGGTGACTACTGTTTAGAGTGTTTATCTAGCTGCATACCAATTGTAGGATATGGCTCATTCTTGGTTCAAATAGTGGAAATCTGAAAGATCAGATGACATAGGTCCTATAAAGTGGGAGGAGTTTGTCACTTCTTTCTTAGAGAGATTATTTCCCTAAGATCTTAGAGAATCTAAGTTCCTAGAGTTCATCAACCTCAGGCAGAGAAATATGACAGTGAAAGAGTATTAAGTTTACTCAATTAGCCAGGTATGCCCCGCATGTGGTTGCAGATAGTAGATCTAAGATGAGTAAGTTCACTTCAGGGTGAATGAAAGAATGGTTAATTAGTGCAGATCTACCATACTGAATAGTGATATGACCTTAGCTAGACTTATGAACTATGCTCAATAGATAGAGGAGCAGAAGATTAAGTAGAGGGAGAAATAGTATAAGAAAGCAAAGATAGGTAGTTTCAACTTCGGTCAGCCTAAATCAGAAGGAGAAAACCGTTCACAGTTTCATCCTAAGTCATCAGTTTCAGCTCACTCTACAGTCAGTGCTCCAGTTCCTCAGTTCAGAGAGGGTCAAAAAGTTAGAGCGCCAGGCTCTAAGACCTATCACAGTGCTAGCAGTTCCCGCACCTATCCTTTTTGCTAGACTTGCAATAAGAACCATCAGGGTATTTGTAGAGTGAGTAGTGGCATTTGTTTTTGTTGTGACAAGGCAGGCCATAGAGTTAGATATTATCCACAGCCAGGTCCTCAGGGTCCATAGAATTGCTCTTCAACTCAGTCTGATCACCCAAATCAGCAGGGTGCCACTTCAAGTGCTACAAGACGACAATACCTAACTCGTCTCTATGCTCTTCAGACACAACATGATCAGGAAAGTTCTCCTAATATAGTTACGGGTAAGTTACAGATCTTTTATGTGCATATTTATGCTTTGCTAGATCCAGGAGCTTCCTTGTCTTTTGTTACTTCTTATTTAGTAATTGATTTTAGAATCAGTCCCAAAATTCCAGTCGAGCCTTTCTTAATCTCTACCCCATTGGGTAAAACCATCATAGCCCAGCGGGTATATAGGAACTGCCTAGTTATGATATTTTAGAAAGTCACTTCAACAGACTTGTCGAATTAGAGATGACTGATTTTGATGTCATTCTCGGCATGGATTGGCTTCATTCCTGCTATGCTATAGTTGACTGTAGAAATAGAATAGTTCATTTTTAGTTCCCAAATGAACCCATCCTAGAGTGGAAGGGTAGTGTATCCGCTTTCAGGGATCAACTTGTTTCCTACCTTTGAGCAAGGAAAACGATATCTAAGCGATGCGTTTATCATCTAGTTCATGTTAGAGATTCCAGTTCCAAGGCTCCTAGTCTTGAATCATTTCCAGTTATAAGTGAATATTTAGATATCTTTCCTGAAGATCTTCCAGGAATTCCTCCCGAAAGGGAAATAGACTTCTACATTGATCATCTTTCAGAAACTCAACCTATCTGTATTCCACCATACAGAATGTCACCAGTAGAACTTAGAGAACTAAAAGATCAGTTGAAGGATCTTTTATATAAGGGATTCATCAGACCCAGCATTTCCCTATGGGATGCACCAGTCTTATTCGTGCACAAGAAATATAGTTCACTCAGAATGTGTATAGATTGCCGTTGACTCAATAAAGTCACGGTCAAGAAAAAGTATCCACTTTTCAGAATCGATGACTTGTTTGACCAACATAAGGGTGCCAGTTATTTTTCTAAGATAGACCTCAGATCCAGCTATCATCAGCTCAAAGTTAGAGAATATGACATCCCGAAGACAGGTTTTCGTACGCGATATGGTCACTTTAAATTTTTAGTCATGTTATTTGGTCTTACCAATGCCCCAGTCATTTTCATGGACTTGATGAACTATGTATTCAAGAAAGACTTAAATATGTTCGTCATACTCTTCATAGATGATATTCTGGTCTATTACTACACTGAGCGCGATCATGCAAACCAACTCAGGTCAGTACTTCAGACTCTCAGAGATTATTAGTTATTCATAAAATTTAGTAAATGCAAATTTTGGCTAAGATCCATAGCACTTCTTGGCCAAATTTTTTCTGGTGATAGTATTAGAGTAGATTCTCAAAAGATTGAAGTAGTATAAAAATAGCCTTTCCTTGTCTCTCCATCAGATACCAGGAGTTTCTTGGGTTTGGCTGGCTATTACAGATGGTTTGTTAAGGGATTTTTTTCTATTCCATCTCCTATGTCCAGATTGAATCAGAAGAAAGTCAATTTCCAGTGGTAAAATCATTAGAAGAAGAGTTTTTAAGAATTGAATACTCGACTCACCATTGCTCCAATCTTAGCTCTTCCAGATGGTTCAGATGGTTTTGTAGTTTAGTGTGATGCATCCAGAGTAGGTTTAGGTTGTGTCCTCATGTAGCATGGTAAGGTCATAGACTACACCTCTAGACAGCTTAAATCCCATGAGAAGAATTATCCTACTCATGATCTTGAGTTAGCAGCCATGGTATTTTCCTTAAGGATTTGAAGGCATTATCTCTACGGAGTTCATGTAGATGTCTTCAAAAATCATAAGAGCCTTCAGTATTTCTTTGCTCAAAAAGATCTCAATCTTCATCAGAGAATTTGGTTAAAGCTCTTGAAAGATAATGACTTCAGTATCCTTTATCATCCGAGCAAGGCCAACATAGTGGTTGACACTCTCAGTAGACTATCCATGGGTTGTATTTCTCATGTTGATGATAGTAAGAAGAAGTTAGTCTAGGAAGTCCACCAGCTTGCCAGACTAGGTGTTCGCTTATTTGACTTTTCAGAGGTTAGTGTATGTGTTCAGAGTATGCTTAGTTGACTCTTTAGAGGGCAGTGTATGTGTTCAGAGTAGTTCAAAATCATCCCTAGTTTTCTGAGGTAAAAGAAAAGTAAGATATGGATCGTAGCCTTTTCAAGCTAAAAGAGTCAGTTAAGAATCCAAAAATAGAGGTTTTCTCCCAAGGGGGATATGGTGTTCTTCATTGTCAGGGTCATCTCTGTGTTCAATACATAGATGACTTAGGGCAGTGAATTCTTTAAGAAGCGCATGGTGCATATTACTCTATTCATTCAGGGGCCACTAAAATCTACCACGATTTGCGAGAAATATATTGGTGGAGTGGGATGAAAAAAGATATTGTAGAGTTTGTGGCTAAGTGCTCTACATGTCAGCAAGTTAAGATAGATCATCAAATGCCTAGTGGTCCTATAAAGGAGTTCAGTACTCCTACATAGAAGTGGGAAGTTGTGAACATGGACTTCATGATGGGTTTGCCTTGAACTTGTTGTCAATATGATTCAGTGTATGTCAGTGTTGACAAAATGACCAAATCAGCTCTTTTCCTTCCAGTTCATACCTCTTATTCAGCTGAGAATTATGTGAAGATCTACATTAAGGAGCTGGTCAGATTGCACGATGTTTCGTTGACTATTATCTCAGATAGAGGTACCCAGTTCACCTCTCATTTTTGGAAAGCATTCCAAAAGGGTCTTGGTACCCAATTTCATGTCAGTACTACTTTTATCCTTAGACAGATGGTCAAGTAGAGACGACCATTCAGATATTGAAAGATATGCTAAGGGCGTGTGTAATTGTTTTCAAGGGTAGTTTGGATGACCACTTAATTTTGATTGAGTTTGTATACAAAAATAACTATCATTCCAGTAGTCAGATGGCTCCATTCAAAGGTCTCTATGGTAGGATATGTAGATCTCCAATCATTTTGTTTGAAGTTAGTGAGGCCTCAGTCATAGGTCCTGACTTAGTATTCGATGCCTTAGAGAAAGTTCAGTTAATTAGAGAAAGACTCCGGGCTGCTATAGCTGACAGAAGTCCTATGCATATGTTCGTAGAAAGGATATCAAGTTTGAAATTAGTCACTATGTCTAACTCAAGATCTCTCATATGAAGGGAGTGAAGAGATTCGGCAAGAAGGGATAGGTCAGTCCTCGATATGTCGGTCCCTTCAAGATTCTCAGTCGTTTCAATAGGGTAGCTTATAAGCTCGAATTTTCTTTAGATATAGCTTCAATTCATCCAGTATTTCATGTCTCTTTGGTCAACAAGTGCATAGGTGATCCATCATTCGTAGTACCTATACAGAGCATCGATGTTTAGAACATCCTCTCTTATGATAAGATTCCAATCGAAATCCTAGACTAGCATACTAGTAGATTGAGGAAAAAAGAAATCCCTCTAGTTAAATTTCTTTGGAAAAATCAATCTGTTGAGGGAGATACTTGGGAAGCAGAAGTAGATATGCGTACCAATTATCCTTACCTCTTCCCCGCCAAGTCAGATCAAGCTCAAGGTAACAGTTCTTCTTAAGCTTACTTAGTTTCATGATTATTGTACCTCACTAACTTAGTATTTAGTCTCATGTTAATATTCCCATGATAAAAATGGTATCAAGTACCACCACATATTCAGTTATGCATTAATGTATCAGATCAGTTATACTGTTATGCATTAGACATGGATTCTCATTGTGAGAACATTTAGTTCTTCAGAACTTTCAGTTAGACATTTATGAATCAGTTACGCATACATCAGATACGCATGTTCAGTATGTTACGTTCATCATATCAACCATGTCCATCATGAGATCATGTTCCATTTATTCATGTTCAGCTCATTGTTTCCCCTCTTAGTCAGCCTTATTCGAGGATGAATGTTCTCAAGGGGGAGATATTGTAATACCCTAGCTTTTTCTTAGGTTAAAAATTATCTCAAGGATGTTAGAACTTTCTTTGAAATGATAATTCATTCTTATACATGAGGTATTTCCATAATATTCACTCCCTATCACGTGGGAAATTGAATAATCTTTCCATCGATATATAATTTACCTATATCCAACACCCGAACGAAGAGTTAAAGATTTTTTAGTGAGACAGTGTTTGACCTGAGCCTTCAGCGAGTCATAGAGATAACTCAAATGGCAATTGTCAAATTCCAGTGTTGCTCTGTGATACTGGTGCATAACGTCAAACTTCTAGATCTTAGACAAGGTGTCAATGCGATAGCTCCATGTCACGCCACCATGTAGTTTCCTAATTTTTAATTTCCAGTGACACAGTGCGATAACGTCACGTCGCGCCAATGGCCCAACTCGGGAAATTTTAACAAAAATTTAATGACGTGTCTAGGGTTAAAATTGTCATCTTTCGACTCCTATATAATCCCTTTAACATGAGATTCGGCCACTTTTCACCCAAAACATATTAGTTTCTCTCAAGTTTATCTCAATTGCAAACTAGGGTTTCTATTGGGGATTCAAGTTCAGGAAGGCTTCACCATCAATCTTCACGAAATCATGAACTAAGGTATGCATAGTGTTCACTCATGGACTCCTTTCATCCATATGAAGTCCAAGAATCCTTTCTAGCTATAAGTTATCGATTTTCTTCATGTTTTCATGCTTTGTATGTTCTTTTTCACGTTGATAAATGATGAATTGATTTCTATTCCATGATTTCATGATAAATTCTATGCGGGTTGATTAGTATAGATAAAGATTTACTAAATCTCATGACTAAAACCTTGTATGATGGAATTGGAATTGAAGAATGATGTTTAATTGTTGTATAATGTGTTTACATGTACTATGCCTTCCATATGTTTGATAAAATGCCTAGATGAAGGAATATTGTCTAACTAGCATGATATCATGAAAACCCAATGTATGTACAAGTTCATGCCTATTACATGTTTGATGAAAAGATCCTATGAATCTAGTATGTATTATGATGTTAGTCAAGTCTTCAAGTAAATCATGCTATGTCAGTTTCCTTCTATCGAGTCGTGGGGGTACTTTTAACAAAAATATTAGCTTTGTGACTAGAGTCATGTCATGTTTTCACGATACTCTCAGTCAAGATATGAACTCTTAAACTTCAGATAGTCTTATGACTCAGGAAAAATCTTCATGATCTCATGACTCAGTCTGTTGTTAGATATCAGTAGTATTCCATCAGCCACCAAAATTTAGTAACTAAGTCCATGCTCATTTCAGTTTAATAAATCATGCTTAGTGTCCATTTAGATAGGAATAGGAATTAGCAGAGAGTGAAACTAAGGATGGGGACTCACCTGTTATATGAGGGTGTGATTCCTGGAATCAATCCTTACATTTCAAAACTATGTAGCCAGCATAGGTTGACACATTGTAGCCTGCTATATAAGGTTAGATGAGGTTGCTTAACCAGTTATGTGAGGGTTCCCACCATTCTCTCTAGACTTACCTGTTATATGAGGGTTAGTCATATGTTGTCCTTACCTGTGGCGCAGTTTTGACACCTATCCAATCAGGGCATAGATTGGACCCCAACTCAACTATCATAGAATATTTGGGGCATGTCGGTTAGATACTAGTTCCCACAGTTTCATGTTACAGAATCAGGACTATCAGATGTAGTTAATTAGTCTCTGTAATAGAACTCAAAAATTTCTTCAGTTTTTAGGAACGTCAGACATAGTCAACTCAGATACAGTATGGGACTCAGATAGTTCTATCAGATGCAGAACTGCCAGGTATAGTCACCTACGTTATCCGTTATACTCATATACAATCACCTATGTTATCAGCATTATTCAGATGTAGTCCTTCATGTTGTCATTCATATTAGTTACTAGCATGTCATGTTATAAGTATACAGACTCAGAAATCAGGAAATCACATTTTCAGTTATAGTTACGTATTTATGCATGTATTCTCACGTTCATGTTAGATAGTCAGTTAGCATTATTCATGTAGCCTATGTGAAAACCCTTGCATATAGCCTACCTCACATGTATACTCGGTGCATATTTATTGATGCATTCGCGCTATAGTGCTTTCTATTTATGTTACACCATAGGTTCAGAGATATGAGTTCCAAATCAACAGTAGATTCTAGATATAGTAGTCAGAGTAGAAGTTAGTCCTCATCCTTCGAGGATATAATGATTTTCTAGTATCTCATTGATTAGCTTATAAATTGGAGTTAGTTGGGGACATGTACCATCAACTCCTTATTCAGATTATTCAGACAGTAGAGGCTTCCAGATGAGATGTAGACTAGATACAGACTATCATGCTTGAGACTTTAGTTTTGTTTTGGGTATTCTATTACCCCACAAAAACGTTACTTTATTCAGTTATGTTCATGATCGAACCTTGTGGCCTTTCAGTGCATGTTTCCGCATTATTATGTTATCTTATGCATTATACAGGTACAGATATCAGTCATGTGTTAGATTGTGGTCCTTCGGGGTCATGAGCACCGTGTAGCGTTCTAGTTCAGCAAATTGCGTCGTTACAATACCTCATTAATTTATGTTTCATATGTTGATGAAATGATCACAACCAATCAAGTAGGAAGATCTTGAATCTCTCTAATATACACACACTCAAAAATCACTCAGTATGTCAACCATTCATGTTTCCAGATAAGCCTTGTACTATTGGAGTGAAATATGTGAGTAACACATCAGTAATACCATAATAACCCCAAATTAGGAATTTCTAAAACATGGAAAACAATCCAACTTATACAAAAAACCAACAATATCATATGAGACACCTACACGGGCTACACATAGGAAATGTCTTCTTAAATCACCAATTATACAAACATAAGTGCCCATACGGCCACACAGTACTAATAACATTATTTTTATAAATATTAACCTTCCCTATAGTATGATTTTACACAAATATTAACAATTTAGCAAATTCTGGAGAAGGCTAATCCATAACATACCTTGTGATGTTAAAATCCAAGACAAAAAGCCATACATATGGAGGTTTTCCACTCTCGAATGACCTCGAAAAAAACTAAAACATAGAAATATAGAATTTAAGCATAAAAAGAAAGACAATCAAATCCAGATGGTCTAAAGTAAAATTAGGGTCAAGACAGTACTGGAAACTTTGTTATTAAAGGAAACGGTAAAACCAGAATTTATATCCATAAACACATTACACATTATTAATGAAAGATATTGGATAAATCCCAAGACAAAATAATATTTAAATTGAAGATAAACCATTTTAGGTCTTTTGGGCAAAAATCCATCAATTTCTATTTTGACATAACATTTAAACGAGTTTTAGATGATGGGAATAAAACTGAAATTGTTTGAATAGTATTTGGAGCTTACCCAATCTTTAAAATGGAAGAATTCATCAAAAAGCTCTAAAACAAAAAGCTCAAAGTCACGAAAATAAAAAAACAAATGAGAAAGGCGTTTTTTATACCAAACTAGTATTTACCGATTTTAGCGTCAATCACCCGCTTAAGTGGTCCTTATACTACTATAGTTGAGGCCGCTAAAGTGGCAAAGGACTTCTTTAGGAATACCAGACTATGACTTGGGATTCACCTTAGCAAGTCAAAGATGCTAAAGAGGTCACTACTTTAGCGATCCCTAGCCTTGTAAAGTGGTTGCACTAGATAATTGGTGCCCAACTACTGTGCTAAAAGTACAAAGTTACAGATCAAGCCCCTGATATTTGTCCGCAACCCCGTGAAGGTTAAACAAAAATACTTGGCTAAGTTCAATATTTCAAACTCAATGACAATATTAGATTTTTGAAAAGAGGTTATTTTCATAAAATTTACCCCCAAGACCTAATTTTACAATCTTCTAAACTAAGAGTAAAAAAGAGATCCAAATGTTGTATAATCACACCAATGATGCTACCAATAAAAAATCTATGTTTTAAATCTGCTGGCACAACCGCTTTTTCCATTCTGCATACAAAAAAATCAAATGCTGGCCGAATTAAACTATACGGCCCTTTCACCACTAAAAACACAAACTAGCACAAATCATAGCAAAATACATTGAAAACTATGCTAGTCATTTCAACACCACAGAAACATCACGTAGAAACTACGAGGAGGGGTAAAATATACAAATTACATAAAAATGAATAATTTCAAGAATAAAGTCCTACCAATAAAACAAAATAGCATGTATACCAGCGTTAGGTGTGCATAGGTTGGAATAATGAACAAGAAAAGGTATTAGCAATACACAGAGCTAATGCATGCATTAATATTTTCTAATGCAATCTACCAAATGAACCCTTAATGTACAACACTTTGAATAGGGTTTAAGAGCAGAATAAGAGTTTATCTTTAATAAGGGTAAATAAATTGATCATGGCCACATATTTATTAAAATTCGATTGTTTCCCAAAATATTCATTGGTTGAATATGCAAATATAAATTATTGTGTCAAGATTTACACAAAACTATTTTGTTCTTTAAAAACACTAACGCTTTGTTACGATAACATCATAAATTCTTAGTTCAAACATTTATTCTATAACAGAAAAGAACATGAAATTTGACTTAATGGATCTAAAAAGGGGATGATTTATTTTGAATTTGATTCTTATTCCCTTTACATCTATGGATCCTTATTCTAATTATTTTTGCCCCACGGTTAAAATAAAATTTAGTTTATTACTCGTTACTTGATTCATATATTACTTCACCAATTTGTTTTGTTTTTCCTTTTTAAGAAAATTTTAATCTTATGGATCTTTTACTATAAATCCATTTGAAACAAAAGTGGTCACAAATAACTAGACTCAATTTAGCACCAAAAAAAATGAATACCAAAATTATCTGATAAATGATATATTCCAAAAAGGGATAAACCATATAATGAAAACAACCTTATGAAATAGGGTTTTCAATTTTAGACTTCTCCAGTGGGCTGTAGATGGAACCACTAAAGGTCTACTTTTATGGAGTTTTCCATTATTTTCACCGTGAATCATCAACAGACCTGTTCCATGGAGGTAGTAAGAATATCTAATCTTGCATCTCACTGAAGAACGATTGTTCCTCTTTTTCTTTTGGCATTTTCAATGGATCTATTCTCATTTGTTGATTCCTTGATTTCTACTGGAAGTTGTGTTTCTTTGAAGATACAAGTTTTTCATGAATCCAAAAGAGGTAAAAAGTCATGTACCATAGGTTAGTAGTTATTTGTGAGAGTACCTTTGATCCTCTTTGTTGCAAATTTCCAGAAGAAATTTAATGACCTTCTTGTTTTGCTGTTGTTGAAGCAAAAATGGAGATCCCAAATTACATTAGACTTCCTTCCAATATATCTTCTCACTCATTATGATTTCTCTATGTCATTAACAAACTATTTATAGATTAAAAGGGACACCACCCAAACAAGGGCCTTATCGTAATGGGCATCTTAAGTCCAACTAGGATTGGGGACCACCCTCGATACCCAATCAAAACAACCAACAAACACCCTGAGTCTAATGAATTCTTAACATATAACAATATGGCGTATTTGAAGATGTAATGACTTTGGGATAGGTCTACCTCTAAGACCAACGCAATCAATTCAATCAATACAATAACCAACAAAACCAAAGCCGTAACCCAATATATATATATATATATATCATAATCATTTCATACCCAAGTCCAAAATTGAGCATACAAAGCCTTTAAACCAAACCAAAGTATTTCTAGTCGGGTCATTCCCCCAACCATAGACAAAACTAAGTCTATGAAATATCAAAAGTATGGATAAAAGTCCACAACATGAAATGGATGCGTTCCGAACTACTGATGCTCACCACTTCAATAAAATATTTGTTTTCCCCTAATCAAATCAATGAGGATGAGGAGGAGTATGGACAGTTCCTATATCACATAGGGATACAATGCCCAAAGATGGGTTAGAAAATGAATGCTAACTTGCACTCACGATAAGGATAAAATAATGCCAACCTTCAAAACAAAGTAAGTAACCACATGCATATAAATCCATTCATACATATATAAATATAATCCATGCCGGAAAAGAGAATGGGGTTTAGCATGTCTTTAAAACAATTAACCTTGGTAAGTGTAGTGTAACAATACTAGAACCAATCACAGGCTATATGAGTGCAGTGATACCCCCTGAACGAGCACTGATATGTGTAGCCCCACGAACCATAGATACCATAGTAGTAGGGGATTCCCTTGTACCCTTTGTTGATCATGATACATATATACAAGTGTAAATTAGTGGATTCCTATGTACCCCAGAAGGATATGGTCACCATGATCAATCTTTATTTTGGCAAACATAAGTTTTCTGTATCTGTCCATTGGACTTACACCTTCATGGTTCGCTATCAAAACCCACCATTATTTCCCAACTAAAACCATTAGCAAACAAACAAACCATCAAATTCATATATTATTTCCCTAGGATATAAGAAGTGGTATCATCATACCGACTGTAGGTTGCAAGAAATGTACTTAGCCAATCATCTTAGGGATTCCCATGTACCCCGTAGGTTCCATTAGATGATTCTCTTGGGGGATTCCAATGTACCTCACAAAGTTTTTAATCTAAGACATAGACACCAAGGCCTAACAATTTAGCTATAAAAACCATTTAACTAATTTAGGTTCCATTACCATATTATTTTATGCAATGTTTTCAATGAAAGTCCAACTATATAATAAAAATATTCTCATAGGCTTTTTATCAAACATTTTGAGGGCATATAGTTTCCAAAATAAAACTAAAGTACCAATTGACCATTCCCATGCACCCACATGTTCAAACCACCATTATATTATTAAAATTGTAAGTAAAAGCATGGGAGAAAATAAATCAACCATTGACAAAAAAAATCCCCAACATATAACTCAAAACCAAAGACCATATCATAATTTTTCCATGAAAACTATTCATTAAACAATCCTTTAGTTGAACAAACAATGAGAGTGGTGTAACATGCTTTATTTATGAAGATTCACGTAAAGAACATGACTCTTGAGCCTCTAGATGGGAACCTTGTC
Source organism: Capsicum baccatum var. pendulum (assembly GCA_030864225.1). Taxonomy (NCBI): domain Eukaryota; kingdom Viridiplantae; phylum Streptophyta; class Magnoliopsida; order Solanales; family Solanaceae; genus Capsicum; species Capsicum baccatum. The sequence goes on from CM061561.1 coordinate 91,247,799, forward strand.
GAAAACCCTAGCCAACCTTCTTGGGAGAGTTTAGAGATGATTTTGAGAGTGGTTTTATCTTTCCCAGTGTGTTATGAGAGGCAACAATATGTGATAAAACATGGGAATATATGGGTTTGGGGGTGGGAAATGTTTGAAATACCCTCAGCTTATAATTTGAAAACTCGGCTGCAGGAGGGTACGACCACACCGCTTAAATCGTATCCTACGGTACTAGTGGTACCCATATATCATACCCTAGCACCATATTGGACCTCCATACTGACAAAAATACGACCACACAAGGACCAACTCATATCTTAAAATATGGCCAGGACTCTTTTGAATTGTACCCTATTCAGAATCATCTAGACTAGACATAAATCATCATACCACTTAGCCACATATACTTTATACCCTATAATATTACTAGTAAGATGGATAATTATACCTTTGACAGAATGGAACCTAATAATTTTTTCTATTATATGAGAGGAGGGACCTTAAGCCGCACCCAAGTGTACATCTTGTACCTTTTAGTCATATTTGGTCATAAACTAAAACTCCAAAAAATTTTCTAAGCATCAAAAAATGGGGTATTTTAGTATCCCCCACTTAGATCATTCATACTCAAATAATGGGTAAAAGAAAGCACAAGTACGGGTTAACACATTAACACACACTAAACTTCCCTCGAACAAAATTAGAAAACAAAGACATAAAACAAAGATGAGTAAATCAACACAAATCCTAAGCATAATTTTTTGGAATTGAAATTAGCAATGAGTACTTTGGACTTCATGTCCCCCTCAGCCTCCAAAATGGCTTCCTCGAACTTTTTGTTTCACCATAGAACCTTCATCGAAGCCATGTCATTTGTTTGCAATCGGCTAACTTACTGACCTAATATCCTTAATTGGACCTCTTATAGGATATAGAGTCTAAGATATCAATACCCTCTTAAAGGAAAACCAATGAAGGATCACCAATACATTTCCACAACATAGACACATGGATACCGAATGAATATAACTCATGCAAGACTGCAGGTCTAACTTAACTATCAATGTCCTAGAGACACATCACTATGATAGCCTGAGTCTCACTAGAAACTGCTTTCATTTTAAGTCTATTCAGTGCTAAAAGGAGTTAACTTAGGCCACAGGGTCTTATGCCTTAAATCGATCCAAAACACTCCTCCTCCCCATCATTTCATCCCAGCATGATGCCCCATAAATATTCTTAAGTAACAAATATAAAAATTTTGTATATCAAGCAATCACAACATTTGAGCTTATCTCTTCTATACCAGTAATACAGTCTACCCTTCTAAAGACTTACTAACCTCTACTAGTTTCACAAAGATCATTACTACCTACTACTCTCCTAACTATCCCTCAGGATAACAACCTTACCTTACCCTCCTTCCTTCTTCAAAACCTTAATTCTAGTAGCAACCCATAGGAGACTTCTACTCTTCAACAGTTCAAAATATCTTATAGCTTCTATGCCACTACCAACTTAATATAAGAGGGTCACTCAAGAAACTAGAGAAGAAGCATTAAGAATAATGGGGTTGGTTACTTTCCAATTACAATTTCTATTTATGGTACTACCCAAAGCGAGACCTGTAAAATGAGGCATGACATAATAGGCACGAGGTACATTATAGAAACCACCTAAGTCATAAATAAAGAATCATCCCAACATAATACACCTGAGTAGGAGTCCTTTGGACTAGACCCCAAAAGACACACGACTACATATATCATGGGTAATGTAACGTAAGGTAAAGATTTATATCCAAGGAACAAGAAAACTACAGAATAAAAACATTAGACATAAGCGCTATTAGAATGCGTTCAACAATAGTAAGGTGCCATTCTAATGGAGATAAGAGAGAAAAGAAATTGTAATAATGGGAGTAAATTCACCCCTACCTTCCTTTGAAGTCAACTGTTAGCAAAAAATTTAAGATTAAACCTCGACCTTCATCTTATTACATCTTTAAGCATAATACTCTGCTTTAATGGATATCACCAAGGGAGTACACTAGCGACCTTAGGTTCTGTTATACCTAATACACCATCCATCGAAATATGACCTAGATCCCTACATGGTATTGTAAACTCCATGCCCGAACCCATCTAAGATTCACACTTAGTGTCTATCAACTATCTTACACCACTAACAAAGTACCCCATATAAAAATATACATATATGATCAACCCCAAAAGGAGGACACCCTAAAGTCCTTATACACAAAACACCAACCCAACCATTTCAATGGGAAACCATTTCCTATATGCATAAATAAATGGAAGCACCCAATAAAAAATCAATAGAACAGATAAACCCTTGTCTAAGATATTGTCTAACACGCTTTATGCTCCTTCAACTTAATCTAAGCCATTCTATAAAGAAGGAATAGAAATTAGACAAGTGTCTGAAACAAGATCAATTACTCGATCTCCCCATTAGAAGGACACCATGAGGGTCATGCGGAAGGACCTCAAGAAACTCATTCACCACAAAAGCTGAATGCTAAAAAGGAACTTTTGAGTTAGAATCTTTAACTCAGACTAGATAATAATAGAGACACGCCTTTTTAGATTAGTCTTTGAGATCTATGATATGATGTAAACTTCCCCTTAGGGGACTGAGAGACATCCTTCTATTAAATAACTGGATCACCAGGGAAGTTTAAGACAACTATATAGGTTTGACAATCTAAGGATTACGAACATGAGTTCAATGACATTAAAATCTACCGTATCTGATTCAAAAAAATCCACAAGAGTCTCTTTACTACCAACAGATACCACAACCCCCTATGGACTCTTTAAGAAATCATAGTGTAAGCTACTAGGTAGAAATAAAAAAAGGTATGAAATAACCTCAGTACCAAATCCAAAATACGTAGTTATAAATGGGGTCATATAAGAGAGAGTGATGTCCAAGATTATTAAATAGTATATATAATAGGAACTGAGTTTTCAACAGACCAGTGTCAGCATCAGGATATGCCTCATACTCTTGAAGTATAGTGAGGGAATTAAGACGATCCCGACTAGTGCTAAAAGTGGAAGCATCACCCCTCAGCACAGAAGCTAGAGAAGTGGTAATAGTTAACCTATTTTACCTAGTGGAAATCCTTGTAGGATACTGCCTCTACTTGTGATCTAACTGACAATAACTAAAACACTAATTCCATCCTTTCTCATAATAACAATTATGCAACCGACCACAAATTGACAAGGAGGATACGGTGGGGCCGACCAAGCTCCACTAACCCTGAAATGATATACACTAGAAGCCTTAGGATAAGGTACACTAACAAACACATGGGAACTTCCCAAATTTCCATTCCCATACCATTTTCAACCCACTCTATCACTAATTCCCTGACTTCTGCCCAAGTTAGAATTTTAGGACTTTTTGCTCTACCTATTTCTACACTTTTCCTTATTCTTCCCACACCAATAGGACCAGACTGGCATGATAGATATTCCACTATTCCAGTTAATAAAAAAATAGAACATCAAAACTTGTCATTAGAAACCTTTCCTTAAGGTAAATAAGAATGAGTGTCACCTAGCATAGTAGGGTCAATGGAGACAGGTGGAACTCTATGGGGAAATCAGGCATTGCAATCCCTAACTGTGTATGTACCTCAAGGGTTGGACGAGATCCTTCTATATTATTCTGGAGTGGGACTAGTAAGTTTTTACGGGCTTTAGATCGCCGAGAGGGCATGATCTGAAAGGGAAACAAAAGAAGATTTAGGGGAGAGTTCAAGATCTTAGACCCTATAGCCCAAAAATAGAACAACAAGAAACTGAAATATATCTAAATGCTCCGTAGCCTCTTGATTATACGCCTTTATCACAACACACCGATAAGCAATACTCTACTTGAACAACATGGTGGACATCACATAATACCGAAACCTAGTCTTTGATACCAACTCAACATGACCTAAACTATGGCCTTCTCGTAATGGGAATCTCAAGTCCAACAAGGACTAGAGACTACACCTGATACTCAATCTAACCAACTAACACATACCTTGAGTTGGATAAATTCCAAATGTATAACAAGATGGCATATTTGAAGATGTAAAGACACTAGGCTAGGTATACCTCTTAGACAAACCCAATAAAGTCAATCCATCCAATAACCAACCAAACCAAAATAATAACCCAATATATATATATATATCATAATCATTCTTTATCCAAGTCAACAGTTGTCCATACAAAGCCTTTAAAATAAACAAAAGAATATCTAACCATGAAATGCCCCCAACCATAGCCAAATCCAAGTCTATAAAATACCAAAAGTATGGAAAGAAGGCCATAATATGAAATAGATGCCTTCTGAACTATGGAAGCTCACCACTTTAGTCCAACACATGTTTTCCCCGAATCTAATCAATAAGCAAGAGGTGTAGTATTGCCAATTCATGCATTGTGTAGGGATAAAGGTGAATGATAGAATGCACTCAGGATAAGGATAAAATAATGCCAACCTATAAAACTAAGTAACCACATGCATACATATCCATACACATATATTATATATATATTCCAAGCCAGAAAAGGTAACCGAGCTTAGCATTTTTTTAAAATCATTAACCAGTGTATGTTTAACCTAACCTTCCTAGAACAACCCACAGGTTATATGAGTCAAATGGTACCACCAGAATAGGCCCTGATATGTGTAGCCACGTGAATAGGATTTACCATAGGAGTAGGGGATTTTAGTGTTCCCTTCGCTCTCTATGAAACATATTTAAAAGTGTAACTTATGTGATTCCCATGTGCCCTATTAGTCTATGGTCTCTATGAACAATCCTTATGTCGGTGAATGTAAGTTTCCAGTGTCTGTCCATTGGACTTACACGTTCACAGTTAGCTATCACAATCCTCCATTAGGTCTCAATTCCAACTATTAGCACAAAACTAAATGACCAAATCCATATATTATTAACTAAGGCTATAAGAACTGGTATAGTCATACCAACTATACCTAGCAAACAATGTCCTTATCCAATTACCTAGGTGATTCCCATGTACCCCACAAGGTTTTTAATCAAATACATGGAAACCAACGCCTTAAAATTTAGCTATGTTAACCATTTTACCAATTTAGGTTCCATTACCATATTATACAATTCAAAGTTTTCAATAAAAGTCTAACTATGTATAAAAGCATTCTCATTGGCATTTTAACGAGCATGTTGAGGGCATATAGTTTCAAAAAATAAAACCAAGTACCAATTAACCATTCTCATACACCCACATTTTCAAACCACCATTATATTATGAAAATCATTGACAACCAAAACAACCCCTTAACAAATAATTTAAAACCCAAAATCATAGCACAATTTTGCCATTAAACCATTCATAAAATATTCCTATATTTGAAATAATAATGAGGGAGGAGTAAAATTCCTTATATTTGAACTTTGTCTTGAGCCTCTAGATGGGAACTTTGTAAAAAACCCTATCAAACCTTCTTCAGGCAATTCAGTGATTAGTTTTAGAGTATTTTCATCTTTCTCAGTGAGTTATGAGAGGCCACAAAGTGTTATTAAACATGGGACTTAAGGTTTTTGGGGTTGAAAATATCTGGAATACCCTTATCTTAAAAGTTGAAAACTCAACTGTAGAAGGGTCCAACCATACCCCTTAAAGTGTACCCTAGGGTGTGAGTGGTACCCTTATTTCGTACCCTAGCACCATATTTGACCAACAAACGTCAAAATAAAGATAAACTCGTATATTAACATATGACCAGTACCTTTTATAACTATGCACTATTCAGAATCATATGGACTAGACATAAAGTATAATAAGACATAGATAATACACCTCGTACCCTATCATAAACATGTAAGATGTCTAATCAAACCTTGGACAAAATGCAACCCAACCATGGTGACTATTATACAAGAGGAGGGACCTTAAACTATAAATTAAGATACGACTTGTACCTTAAAGTCTTTTGTTGTCCAGAAACTCAAACTCCAAAAATTTTTCTATGTGTGAAAATCCTAGGTGTTTCAAAAAGCATCATTCTTGTCCTTTTACAAATCCCTGATACTTACACTTAACAATTTGAATTTGGGAGCATTATCTAGGAATATTGGTTGAAAAATATCATTGTCACTTATGAAAAACCATTTAAATATGAAATACTAAGGTTGAGATGAAGATGACACTCATTAAGCTCAATCACATCAATGTTGTTTCTATGATTTTTTGTTAATAGATGATTTTAATCGTGATTATGGTTTTCTAGGAACATGTTATTGGATTCTTTAAAGAAGTTTTTCGTTTGTGTTGGATTTCGTTGGGTAAAATTAATATTATGTTTTTAAATGAAAAGTGTTTGGGTTCTTTCTTTGGTTTCTACTAGCAATTTTTAAATCAAAATTCTTTAAATTTGAATGTAACTTTAAGCTGTAACCTTTAGAACCTTTTTATCCAAAAAAATTAAGTTCAAGTTTCTTCCTTTAAAAAAGAATTTCTTCACTATTTGGTTAGTGTAAAATTCATTGTCTTGTTATATCCAGTGAAAGTATTTGCATATAGTCAAGTAGAATCTCGCAATAACGAGGGAGAAAATACAATCTTTTAAAAATCATTTGGCACATGTCTCAATTACTCAAACCTTGTGTTATTATTAATCCATCATCATAGGTTCTTCTTCTGTTACATTAGTGTTATTGATAAATATTTTCAACTATCTAAAAATAATACTTGTGATACTTATATGATAGTAATGTTCAATTTTCCAATGTAATGTATTACTTTTATTCGAAGTCGGATTTTCATTCAACTAATCAGTAAAGAAGAAATTGAAGTTCTATAGATTACACATGTCTTGTACTTCAATTTTTATTGATGTCTTATCAAGTGTATATCTGACCCAAGATAGATTAAAATTTATTTTTTCAATTTTCCATGTCATTAAAATCTAATAGAATATAGCAAAAATTCAGCCTTTGAATCCTTGGAAAAATAGGTTTGTAAAAAAGAAATGTAAAAATAAAAAGGAGGATAAAAATTTTCATTTATTGGTTTTGCCTAATTTTATTCATTCTTTGTATTTTTTTTATCAACCAGTGGCAGCATTCAATGAAAAGGGTTAAAAGAAGGAGATTGTATCTTTGGGAATATGATAAATCATGGATTGATATTCTCAAGAAACAAAGTATGATTCAAATTTCACAAATTTGACATCAACATGAATGGTAATGCAGGGATTACCTCAACTACAATATGATAAATTGAAGGTAAAGTAAAATTAAAAATCGGGTTATATTTTGTTAACCCTACCTATTATTTACTTATAAATCTCTTGTCGTTCTGATTTAATTAAATTAATTTACATAAATATTAGGATAAAAATAATAACAGCGATGATCTTAAAATACTTGAAAATGTTTGAAAGAATATTTGTCATGCGATTATCATGACATAGTATTTTTGGATAAAAATCAGTTGTATTGTTTATCTCAAGTTATGAGATGATATGAAGTATTTTATTTGCAAAGGTCATATCAATACATAAAAAAACCTTACGATTTAAAAATCATTAAAATGAATGATATTTATTATTTATTTTGTTTTCTGGTTAAAGATTATTTGTGGTTTTGATGCTTTTAAAGAAACATACATAATCATTTCATGTATTTTATATAAATGTGATTTGAGTTTTGATATTTATGATAAAAAATGCTTTTGAAATATCTAATTAGTTGATGCTTATTGCCCATGATTAGATAATCATTATTAGATGTAGCAGTATCTTCTAAGTATCTGAACAACATAAATTTGAGATAGTATTCCATAATTTGAAATTCTTGATGAAAATGTGACATTATCTGATAGTTTATCAAGATAATATATTTTTGTTTTCTTGGTACATATTTTCCAACATTTTTACCACATTATTTATAATTTTAAAATATTCAAATTATAATAGTTGAATCAGTCATTACAAATCATGTCCTGAGATTTTGTTTTCTCCCCCTAAATTCATTGTGATTTTAAAAACCTACTAGTTGATTTTTATATGTCAAAAGTTATTTCATTATTCAGTTTAGATCTGGTTAGGCTCAATGTATCATTAAGGAATTTAGAAACAAGTTTATTTTCTAGATGCATGTTACGTTTCTTATTAACTTATCTTACAAATTAGTATGCCTTAATTGTTTTCATTTCATCATTAGACATTATTCCTTATTTGATTTCAGATTTATCATTTCATTCCTTAAAGTATTGTATAGGTTTTCACATGAAGTATATTTTTAAAAATTTAAGGCTTAAGAATTTGTTGCATGGCTTGTTTGATTAAACTATATATTTTTTGGTAATATCATGTATATCAATGGATCTAGAGTCTAAATATTGGATATGTTCTTATTTTCTTCAGATCAAGCCTTTTATATTTACTAGAGTCATTTGATTATACGATTAGCAAGCTATCAAAATCATATGAATATGATTGGATTAGTACCAGCTTATATGTAATCGCTAGGTATATTGAAATCAATTGTGAACCAAAAGTAAAATTGCATAAATGCAAGGTAAAAGGCATCAAAATTAAAGGCGTTTATCAGATATTTAAAACAACAATGTTATAGCATCATTTACATTGGCAAGCGAAGAACTTATCTGGTTGAGTTCAAATATCTTTTCAAGTGCAATCATCTCATCCTAGTGATTGTGTTTCTTATATTAATGAATAACCTTTTAACAAATGAACCATCTCTTCAACAAACACTTTCCTTTATTTGACCTGAATTTGATAAATTTTATTACTTTTTCTACCCTGATATGATGATCCTCAATAATTGGCAAAATATTTGCAAAAGATTGTTTGATCCTGGTGAAATGTATGCTTTATTGTTACCTTGAAGAAAGAAGATACATGAACAATTTCAACAAGAATTCATATTAGAAATTAAGGTTGAAGTTCAAAAATCTTTTTCTAATGCCCTATGAACTATTGAGAATCATTTAATCAAAGTAGAGAATGTTGCAAAATTTATCAAACTACAACACATAAAATGGAAGAGTTTGTGGAAGAGTAGGATAATATGATAAGAGCCCATGGAGATATGAGAAACAAATATTGTGAAGAGATTATTTCCCTTGAAAAGATATTTGAACGCGAGATAGTGAAGCTAATGGAGAAAATACCCAACATAATTTGTGCAAGTCAAAAATATTGATGCCATACTCTTGTAGCTTTAAATTTATTATGAACTTATTTATTTTGGTTGGTTTTTATCTTTTATTCTTGAAACATACCTTTTAGTTCATAGATCATTGGAATGTCCATTGCAAATCAATATTGGCTGAAAATAATATAACCATATACATGGAAATAAACTTCTCTGATAAATATGAAAACTAATTTGAAGTAAACAAGGACTTATTGAATATTGAGATTATATATCATTCTATACACATGATATTAACAAAGAGTGTGTAATTGAAGTCAGACAAAGTCATGTACAAAATTTATAGGCCATATTTGCTAAATATGATTTCACTTAAATAAGTATATTTATAAGGGTTACGGAAAGACAAAAGGCATAATATCTAATGATGAAGAAAAACTCTTATGCATCTAGCAAATGTATCCAAATTTCATAATGAAATTATCAATCTTAACAAGACCTGAATCAAAACATAGAATAAACTCTGGCATGCATAATTAGTTAGTAGGCTTTTAACATCATAATGAAATAAGGAAAACAAAATCAAATCCTACAAAAGTGATTTTAAGTAATAATTTTTTCTCGTGTGGCTTTATCATTTAAAATAAATAAATTATAAGGATTACTAGGAAGCCACAAACAATAGGATTCGAATAACATGTTTTAAGAAAGAATAGTGCACAATAAAATCATCCAAGTACCAATAATAAAACCTACATATTATTGAGGTTTATAAATTGAAAGGTCACATCAAACATGAGATCTAGTATGGCAGTGACAAGAGATGCAATGGTATTATAAACCAGATATTTTTCGTTGCCATTTAGATTAGAAATTTTAGGATATTTCAAGAACTCCATATAGATTTAGAAGCATTATCAGGTTACTATGCTCATGAAAACTCATATGGGATTTTTAATTCTTCAAGTGGTCTAAGGTGGGAAGATAATTTATCTCCGTCTCTTTTATAATTAGAGTAAACATTCTATCTGAAGAATCATTTTTTGCAATTACTTATGTTTTTTTTTAGTTTTGAGAGACTCTTTGTTAACACTCCATTTATGCAGATGACATGATATTTTCAACATGTACAGTCAAATGAATGCCAATTCTTATAATGGTTAAACACCAACTCATACAAGCAAATTGTATGAAAAGTCAATTACAGATCATGACTGTATTATATACTGCTAAATTCTTAAGGATTTAATGAGTTCACTTTAATATGGGGCGGTCGAATTAATGTAATATATACTAAATTATATATCTAAGTCCAAAAATAATACCATTTATAGGACAACACATAAATTTAAGCCTCATCTTTAGAATTAAGGCAAGGGTAGCACAGGATTTTACGAATGATATGCATTAGCAGTTGTGATAATTTTTCTCTCAATGAACTTGTTTTTCCATCTTAAGTATGCTGCTACCATGAATTTGCACTTACTGTAGTAGACAACATACCATATTCTATTTGTTACTAATCCCACATTTTATTGAAATACCCCAAAACCTTGGCACTTGTAGATATTCTTAGGTTTTGGTCATTCTGTCTATAGTATGACTTAAGGGTGCTAGTTACGGTTTGGGTTACTATTTGTACCCTAAGATTTGATTTATTTATGTGTATTTGTATCTTGGATATTTTTTGGGACCATGGTGAGGCCTAAGGTACAAGTTAGGGTAGGGTTTGTTGTGGGAGACGTACCCTTCTATAGGTTAATTTCAGACTTTTAAGTTGTGGGATTTATGGACATTTCCCACCGGAAAAACCATAATTCCCCTCACTATATAACATATTTAGTCCTCTTATATCATATTGTGGAGGATCAAGACTCACCAAAAACACTCTTTTTCTCACTCTAGAAGATTGGAGGCTAGGGTTTCTCAAGTATTCATCTAGAACCTAAGAGGGGTAATGATTCTTCTTTGGATTATCCTGTATAAGGAATATATCTCTTCCCTTATTGTTATCTTAAATTTTCAAGTGTTTTGACCATTGATGTTGACTTGTAAATGGTGGTTTTGATATCAAATATTGAGGGTTTTAATGAATAGTGATGGGTATTGTTTACTCTTTCTTAAAAATGTGTTTGTACATGTTTTTTGTGATGTTTTGCACATTAAGGTGCTTGTTGAATGTAGTTTAATATATGATTCATAAGTAACCCTATATTTTATGATTCTTACTTTGGTTTTGATCTTGATAAAAGAATGCCCTTAAGGTGTTTGTGAAAATATCTAAGAGAAATGACTAGTAAATTATTAATGGTGTATTGAACTATGATATTGGTCTAATAAATATGAATGGAATATGACATTGTCTTAATGAATACGAAGAATTGGTAAATGGCTATGTAAAGGCCTTGATGGCCATGCAATGAGGTAATTTAATAACTTGGTGGTATGAGGGTCAAAGGGGTTGGATTCCCTAAGTATGGAATTGAATTGTGATTTGAACTAAAGTTTAGTATAATAATATTGATGAAGAATGATTGGTTTTTAAAGGAATTGATTACCATAAATGGATTTGCATTGTTGTATAAACTAAGGCAATGGCCTAAATAAATGATTGGTTGTTAAAGAGTTTTATAAAGATCATGTCTCCATATATGAAATCTTGACTTGTAGCCTCAGTGGTTTGGATTATATCAATATGTTAGAGTTCTTATGTGTTAAATTAAATGGGTGTAAATGCATGGATAAAGGTGTTAGAGTAAGAATTGTCGTCTAGTAATGGTCATAATGGCTTGTAGTTATTGTCCACTTGGTATATAATGGTGATAGATTGTCGTTAAGGTCTACTTTCCATAGGAGACAGCTTGTGGTATGTGTCTATTTGATATTTATATATATTCGAAGGTTTGTAGTTATGTTTCAGTGTCCATATAAGACTATTTGTGGTTAAGGTTTACTTTCCATATAAGATGGTTTGTGGTCAAGGTCCACTTGCCATATAAGAATACTTGTGGTTAGTGTCCACTTGTTATATTTATCAGTGACAGCTTATGGTTAGGCTCCATTTTCTATATAAGATAAGACGGCTTGAGGTTAGGCTCTTCTTGCCAAATGTAATGGAGAAGTTCAATGTTCTAAACTTTAAGGGTGGAAGGTTTGAGTCCTTCACTCCATGTCTAATAAATTAGTGCTCCAAGAACGCATGTTGTTAATTATTCCTTTTTTGGCAGGTTATGTACCTATATATATGTGTATCTTCATATCTGCCTATGTTGATATAAGTGTGGTTGCATATGATGATTTGACTTTTTTTTGAACAAAAAAACTAGTTTATCCTTATCATGGAGTTACATACTAGTTCTATAAATGCTAACTACCTCACGATGTTATGTCTCCATACGACATAAGGACTAGAGCTTCTTTTTCTCTTCCTGCATAGTTATAAAGTATTTGAGCGGATCTTGCATTGACATAGGGTGGTGAACTTCTATTATTTAAAAGGCATATATTTCAGAGTCTTTAATCCCATGTCAAAGACGTGTTTTAGACTTGGTTCTGACTAGTGTCAAGGGCATGTTCTGACATATTATAGACATCGGTTTTGTAGAGTCTTTGTGGATGACTGTGGACTTGGGAATATTGATTAGTTGTTTATATTAATGGATTGATTAAATGCTTCTTAATCTATGCTTGTATTATTATTTTTGCTATCTTATTCTATAACCTGAGTTCATCCGATACGAATGGATGGCTATGATTGTTAGGTAGGGTTAATGGGGTGATTTTTAGCCTTTGTTGTGCTTGATATTTACATAAGACAAGGACCAATTTTGGGTCATGTAAAGTTAGTATCAGAGCCTAGGTTCATGGTTAGTTGGGAGTCTATAAAGTTATGTCAAGTAGAGTCTCTTTTAAGGGTATTAGCGCGCCAAGCGTATAAGAGAGTGTCTACAAGGAATATAGTAATGATTATCTTTCTTATGGTTCTATTTTGAGCAATAGAGTTTAGGTTCTTAGATCTTTCTAATTTTTGTTTGCTCGTCTTGCAGAACATGCCTCCATGATGGTTTGAAGTTCATACAAACACTTCCATCCCAACTGGGGATGATGTTGACGCAACTCGCCCTATATACAAAGTACGTAATCCATCTAGGGGTCCTATACCAAATGGTTTGGGATTTCCTGCAGTTTTCTCGAATCATCCTTCTCTACTATATCAAAGGGATGTTTTTAATGCTAAGTTTCATCACTCCATTACTCTGTTGACTCAATTTGTAGCTTCTTAGTTTAGACGTAGTGTTACTTTTTCTCCATTCTCTAAGGCCACAAGGATTGCCAAATTCAGAAGGTTGCACCCTCCTATATTTATAGTTTAATGGTTGAAGAATATCCTTAAAGTTTCATTTATGAAATGAAGGAGATCTTTCAGATTATGCACATGACAGAATTTAAAGGTGTTGAGTTTGTTTTCTATCAATTAAAAGACCTAATATACCAATGGTATGAAAAATGGGAACGGCAGAGAAGTACGGATGCTAGTTCTACCGTGTGGGAGGATTTCTCTAGTGCCTTCTTAGATCATTTTTTTCCCAAGATTTGATAGAAGTGAAAGTATAGGAGTTTGTGACTTTAAGGTAAGGTAGGATGTCTGTCATGGAGTATGCCTTGAAATTCCATCAGATGCCTAGGTATTCCCCTAAGATGGTTTCTAGCATTAGAGCTATAATACGTAAGTTTTTTTCTAGACTACCTCCAGGATTGGTCTTTAAGAGTAATTCCACTTTGTTAATCAAAGACATGGACATCTCTAGGTTAGTTTTGTATATGCAACTAGTAGAGGAATATAAAAAGAAGTAGACTGAGATTGATAAGACACAGAGTAAGAGTTCTCGGCTTTCTGAACAAAGTAGAGGCAAACAGTCTAGTGGTAAGTTGTCTAAGAGGAAGAATTGGTTGTGTGGTGATTCTCAAGATAGTAGGTTCTAATTAGTGTCGACCTATCCTTCTTATAGATTTAGTGGTCAGCATCATCATGGTGAGTGTAAGAAAGGGAGGAACATGTATTTTAGGTTTAGTTAGACTGGTCAATGCATCAAGAGTGACCTTTTACAGTTGCTTCTTAGACCAGCAGGACCTCTATTCCTACTTTATCTACTCCTTCTCCAAAGGGTATTATTTCTGCTTCTGCTTTATATTCTTGAATCGGCAATGGTCAGAATTGGTTATATGTACTTATTATCTGTCAGGTTTTTGAGGCGTCTTCGGATGTTGTTATAAGTATGTTGAAACTCTTTTTAAATGATGTGTAAGCTTTGTAAGGTACGAGGTCCCATCTCTCCTATGTGGCTAATCTGTGATTGTGCATTTTGAATTTTGTCACAAAGTTATTTTGGACACTTTTCTATCTTTGCCCTGGTAAAATACTCAGTGGCTGTAAGGAGTCTATAGAAGGTGTGGTGATAGCTTTTGGTAGTAAAGAAATACGTGTTGATTTAATAGAGTTAAATATGGTTGATTTTCATGTAATTCAGGGGATGGATTGGTTGTATGTGCTATGCTTCCCTAGATTAGTATATCTGTGTGGTCATGTTTAAATTTCCTAATAAGCCAGTCATTGTACGGGAAGGGAGTTCTATAGTTTCTAAGAGGAGGTTCGTCTCTTACCTTAGAGGCCTAATGTTGGTATACAAAGGGTTCCTCTATTATTTAATCCAGATTAGAGATTCTAACATAGAAGGCCCTTCTTTTCATTTTGGATCTGATGGTAATGAATATTCTTTGGTTCTCCTTGGCGACCTTCCTTGTTTCCCGATGGGGAGATTGAGTCGTAGGTTGGTCCTATTTTGGGCACTTGTCCATTTTCTATTCCTTTTTTTAGAATGGTTCCATTGAAGTTTTTTTCATTCTTGCATACATAAGAGGGGTGGTTTTCCCATGAAAGAATATGTTTTCGATAAGTAAATAAGGAATTTGGGGTAACCTCCTTGTGGGGTGGACCATGTATATGTATATTTTCTATGGGATGCTTTGTTGGATAGAGTTCATGGATTGATGTAAGCAATAGATCCTCATGGATTAAGTTAACTCCTTCTTGCCTTAAATATGCTTGAACGTGGAAGTAGTATATGGTTAGATTAAGGTCCTCGTAGTGAGGTGTCAATGGGAAAGTATAAGTTGAATTGGACATGCCCTCTAGAATGAGTCCCAATCTTATGGTTTTCCATGTCTTTATGTTGCAAAAATGTATAGGTGATACTTCGTTGGTTGTTTTCCCAAGAGGATACTAGTATATTGGAATCTTTGACCTATGAGGATGTCCAATATTGGTTTATTGGAATATTGGAGGCTCAAATGTTTATTTTTTGGGTTTTTTGGTAATTTACAATCACTAGCTAAATGTCCTAGTTTTCCACAATTATAACAAGTACATTCTTTTATAGATTTATTTTTTCTATATGGTCTTTTATATTAATAATTTTTTACATAATATTTTTTTCTTGGTTTCTTATATTTATATTTTGATTTTTCATATTTCTTATATTTCTTATGTCTTTTTCTTTTCTTATAATATCTTTCTTCACATCCAAATTGAGGTGCTATTTTATCTTTGAAACATGCTAAATTTCTTATTAATGTTTTTTTCATTTTTATTTCTTCTCTATATTTTTCACATAAATTTCTATACCATTGTTGTAAAAATTTTATTCTTGCTCCTAGGGTATCTACTATTTTTGCTTCATCCCAGCTCTTTATTATTTTTGAACTAAATGGTTCAGGTAATTTACTAAAATATGATCTTCTTATTTCTTTACTTTCTTCTATATTATATGTTCCTTTATAATAATATTCTTTAAATGCGCACGTATACTCATCTATATAACACATATTACATATTGCTAGTTTTAACCTTAAATTTCTATTTATACCTTTTTCTTCATTTTGCTCTTCTTTTTCTGTTGTCATACTACTAAATTCATCTCTTATAGCTATTTCATATTTTGTCAATATTTTTGTTGGTAGTATTTTAGCAGTTGTTGAGGTTCCTTATGTTTTATTATCAGATATTAGTGCTTTTTTACTTTCTTTGGCTAGGTTTAAAAACCATAATTTTATTGTTCTTGTTAATGTCTTTTCTATATATTCTGGTGTGTTTATTGTATCTATTTTATTATCTAATAATTGTTTTGACAATATCCTACCCATAGTTGTATTGTTT